>OZ030011.1:68719747-69457247 GCA_964023405.1 Apodemus agrarius | reverse complement strand
TGGTAGCTAGAGTCTGGTACTGGAAAACTCTGAATGAGTAGAAAGAGACACACGTGAATGGATGGAGCATTCAGACAGGACAAGTGACCGCGATGAGGGCAAAGCCAACACCTTCATACCCCTGTTCTGCAACAGAGTACTCTGTTCTGTTGGACATTATGTGCAAAGGTTTCCAGCAGAGGCGCCCCCAAAGGAGCACGTTACAGTTTGGATTTAAAATGTTTCCCCAAAGCTCAGAGGTCAAGCCTTTGGAAGGCGAGTGAACTGAGAAGTTTCTAACCTCATCAATAGGTTAATCCATTGATAGGATCAAGGCTTAATGGGCTGTTGAGAGTTGGTGGAAAATTCTGGAAGTGGGGTCTAATTAGAGGAACTAGGTCACAGGCTATGCCCACAAAGGTCATGGCCTTAGACCTGACTTGTTTGCTTGTTTCTCCTTTCTTTTTCTTTCCTTCTTTCCTTCCCTGCTCCATTGCTCTCCTTCTTCTTTCCCTCCTCCTTTCCTCCTTCTCTTCCCTCCTTCTTTCCTTCCTCCCCTTTTCATTTTTTCTTAGCCACCATGAGCATGTGACACACCCATTGGCCTCCTCAAAGCAGAGATCCTGTTAAGACCTATAGAAAACCTTTGGCTCGTAGTTATGGCAATGAAATAAACTTCTGCAGTAATAGTGAAAAGTTAGCATTCCCTTGCAGATCCTAGTAATTACACCCTTCTGTCCCTTCCCCAGATGCATGTAATCCTTCCCCAGGATTGGTGTGTGTGTGTGTGTGTGTGTGTGTGTGTGTGTGTGTGGTGTGTGTGTGTGTGTGTGTGTGTGTGTGTGTTAGCACATGCAGGATTTGCCCACAAAGGTCATAGCCTCATACCTGACTTGTTTGCTTATTCTTGTTGGAGGTACAGCTGCCTGTTGTGCTTTCCAGTTGTCCATTTGCAAGGTAAGTGGCCCACGCTCCTTTAAGTTACCTAGAGAACCTAACTCACTGGTTCATCAGCCTGGCCTTGGATGGAATCCTTTTCTGGTCTGTCAGCTCCCTATCTGGGCAAAGATAATGTTTCTTTACATCTCCCCAAGAAAAGTCACACCACCCTGAGGTGAGTGGCTTTTCCCTACCAAGTGCTTCTCACCATGATGTCTGCATCACCTCACCCTCAGAGCTCCTTGTCATGAACAGAAATCTCTGAAACCCTGGGCCAAAAGGAAGGAATGAATGAACATCTACTTTTAAGTTGTTTATCTCAATTATTTGTCACGGTGACACAAACTTAGCACAGCACTGTGTGTACCTGACCTGTCTGGCAGGAGTGAACACATTCTACAGACACACTGGCACTGCTTTCTTCTTCAGACTGTTGAAAGAACGGACCCCAAGAAACTGCCATGCCCCCCAGGGACCTTCTGTACCGGGAGAGGAAATGTCTGAAATTGAGGGCGTCCAGAGGAAGAACTTGTTTCCCAAAGAAAAAATATACATGTCAGGTGGCCTTGTAAGAGAGACTGACCTCGGGAGAGGCTGGGGACCACGCCTTGTTTCATTGTGCATACCTCTTGCGTTCTACTTAAACAAGTCAGAACCCCCAAGACAGACTCAGGGAAGTCATTAAGACTCTGTTCCTCTTCCTGATATGACCACATGGGATAAGTGTCCTCTTTCTGCTTCTCACTATTAATTTGGCTCCTTTAATTGGCTTATTGGAGATGGGTGGCCAAGCCTGGCCTGTTGGTTGCACGCACCATGGCACCTGAGTTCAATAACAACAGAACTTCTCATGAGGAAGTTACCCTTCCACCCAAGCCGCGATGTTCCCCACTTCTCACCCTGGCAAATGCTCCCAGCCAGCCCAGAGAGTCCCACCTTCTCCAACTCTCTTCCGGGACACACATAACTCCTTCAACGCGTCTAGGCACCTACTACACCCTGGTCACCATGCCAGTCTCTGGAGCTAGAGACGCCAGACACAGCCTACATGCCAGGTCTTGGAGAGGGTAGGGTCTGCTCTTTGCTTTGATGCCCGACTCAGTTTAAACCAAATCTCTTACTCAAAGATCCCCAGTCCCTTCATTTCCTACTACTGAGATCTCACCCTAGGGCGAGACCTGTGGCTCAAAAACTCTACCCTTTCATTCCAAGCACAGAGCACTTGTTTCTTTTCTCTTTTTATGCTGCAGCAGGGCCAGCTGCCTTACCTTCCAGGAAGCCTTTGGTTTAGACTAATATTTACATGTATTTGCATTTCTTTTGTACACACAGATGGGGGATGGGTAGGACAGAGAGTTTTGCTTAGAAATGAAACCGCTTCCGTGGGCCAGGACACAAAATGTTATTTCAATTGCCAGTTTCAAATCCTGAAGCTCAAATCCAGGTGATTTCTCCAACACCCCCTCTGTCCCAAAGCCCCCACCCCTGCTTTTTTTATAGCTGCTTTTCCATTCTCCACGTGAGGCAGGGGCAGGCAAGCTCTATTTGTCTTGGTCTTATACAAACTGGAATTTTTTTTTTTCCTCCTGCAATCTTTCATGTTTTTTGGTCATTTTCAGAGAACTCTGTGGGCACCCTCTGGTGGCTGACTAGAATTTTTGCCTGCAAGAAAATCAGAACTTGATTGAGATGGCTTTATCTCAGTCCTGATCTTTGGCTTTGTAAGACAGTGTGAGTTCAGCCCGTGACACATGAGAGACGAGCATGGAGCAGTTGCTTTGAAACCCTCTGAGGAGAAATGGCCCCCGTGCAAAAAATGCTATAGCGCTAGGAACCAGCGTGGCTTGTAGGTTGCAGTGTTACCAGGTCAGCCTGGGCACATGGGATGAAGGGTGAGCTTCTGTGGGCTCTTGGAAGACTTAGCTTCCAGAGGAAACACGAGCACAGCACACACAAATACACACACACACACACACACACACACACACGAATGCATACACACACACACACACACACACACGCACGCACGCACGCACGCGCACACACACGCATGCATGCACCCTGGGTGACAGCTGTGATGGAACGTAACAACAGAACAATGGCTGGCTCCTTTTTGTTTAAAACCAAAAGAGAAGTCAAGCCAAAGAGGTTAGGAGGTCAACGGAACTGGAGAGGTCCCAGGAGAAGAAGACATTGGGAAGACTAAAGCTTGACTTCCTCCGACCTGTTCAAGACAGCAGGCACTTATGAAAACCCCTCAGGTCTTTGGAGAATCCTTGGGGTGGTTGGGGAGGGAGAAACTAGCTTGGGGGAGGGGCGGAATTATGCAGCCCTCCTCCCTCCACCCTCCGCCCTCTGCCCTCCTCCCTCACGCCCTTGAGCCCTGGAACCCTGGGGGTTTGAGAAGTCACAGCTTTGTCAACAAGACATCACCTACATTTCCTTAACTCCTTCCCAAAGATTTAATTAGTCTCTGGATAGTCACCAGAGTCAGTTAAAGTCACCTTCGTCTCGTGAGCAGAGGCGCACAGGGGTTAAACAGGAGCCTGACTTCAGGGACCCTAGGAGTCGGCTCCACTGCCCCCATGCTCTGGAATCCCCCTGCCGCGGCCTTGGTTCTCAGTTACCTCCCATCCTGCACTCTCTGTGCAAGCCAAGCTTCAGCGGCAGAAGAGAAAGCCAGCAGGACAAGGTTTCATGGAAGGGCACTCTGGGAGAAGCAGTCTCCCAGCAGGCCCTAGAAGCCCGAAAGACAGCCCAGCTGTTCCGATTCCGGACCACACAATCCGAGGCCTCGGCAGCATCTTTTACCTGGGGACAAAGAGGCATCGTCTACCAGGACAACTTCCTTAAGGAAATTATTTTTCATGTGCTTTGTTTCACAGCCAGAGCCCAGTTCCAGCAAGCTGTCAATCATCCTGCTCACGTGTGTGTGTGTGTGTGTGTGTGTGTGTGTGTGTGTGTGTAACAGCGACTTCTCAACCAGGCTGCATTTGAGAAGGATGTGTGCGAGGGTGACAATGTCTTGGGTGGGTATTCCAGAAGCTGAGGTACGATGACTGAGCGCAGAGCAGCAGGGCCACCCGTGCCCACTCCTGTGGGAGCAGACGGAGCTCGGCCGTCCACGGAGACCCCGTGGGATCCACCGAGCTGAACCGGGTGGAACCCCTCCTCCACTTTCTGTCTCTGGTCTGTTCTGCCAGTAAAATGAAAATATTATTTCATGGCTGTGAGGGCCAAACTCCATCTGGGCTGTACCGGCCATCATGCTAATTGCAGCCAACAATACTGGCTGAGCACAGGCGCAGCCCCAGACCTTTTATACAGATTAACTTACCCATTTTCATGACAACCAAATGGTCCCCATTTAAAAAAAAAAAAAAAAAAAAGGATACCAAGCAAGGAATTTGGGGCAATGGCGGAGTCAGGGTTCATTCAGACCCTGGCTGATGGGCCCCAAACTCTGCGCTTCTCACAACCGCAGCTGCTATTTCTTTTCTTTTCTTTTCTTTCTTTTATTTTTTTTCTTTTTTTCTTTTTTTTCTTGAGACAAGGTTTCTCTGTGTAGCCCTGGCTGTCCTGGAACTCACTCTGTAGACCAGACTGACCTTGAACTCAGAAATCTGCCTGCCTCTGCCTCCCAAGTGCTGGGATTAAAGGCAAGTGCCACCACCCTGCACAGCTGTTGTTTCTTGAAATGCGTGGGGGCGAGCTCAGTTACTCTTCACAGAAGCCTGCACATGGTCTACGCTCCAATCATTCCCAGCTAGAGATGAGACCATAGAGAAAGTAAACAAGGCTACACTGCTAGCAAAAGGTAGAGGCAGAGTAAAACCAGAGTCTTCGAAACGAGGGCCTGAGGGTAGTCAAGAGCACTTGCTGCTCCTTGTGAGAACCAGAGTTCAATCCCCAGCACCCATGTGAGGCAGTTTACAGACTCCTGAAACTCCAGCTCCAGGCGATCTGACACCCTCCCCAGGCCTCTGAGGGCACACCCACAGCTACATTCACACACACACACACACACACATAGATAAAATAATAAAAATAAATCTCACTGGGCAGTGGTGGTGAATGCCTTTAATCCCAGCACTTGGGAGGCAGAGGCAGGCAGATTTTTGAGTTTGAGGCCAGCCTGGTCTACAAAGTGAGTTCCAGGACAGCCAGGGCTACACAGAGAAACCCTGTCTCGAAAAAACAAACAAACAAACAAACAAATAAATAAATCTCAATAACTAGTAAATAGTGCAAAGAGACTTTGGTATCCACATGCAAAAGTCAGGACTTCTAGATGTGTGTCACAAAAATCAACTCAAACAAGGAGAAAGCGCAAAGGAGATGCCGCAGGACATTAGAATATGCAGGGACAAGCCTTCAGAGGCCCACGGGGGAGAGTCAGCTCTCCCAGATGAAAAGGTGTCTACCCAGCAGAGCCATCGACTGTCAAGACAAAGGAAATCTCTAGAATGGAAAAGGATGCCTGTGAGCTCTGGGTCTGAGAGAGTTCACTCTGTAATAGAGAATTTAACATCTCAAGAGCGCCCACAACCGTCAAAACGCAGAGGATGGGGGGGGGGGCTGTGTGGCGCTCAACCACGAACAGCCCATCTATTCCACAAACTCTTCCCTGAGGCTTAGGACCATTGTGGAAAGGGGGGCAGGGGGCAGGAGGGACCACAGCAAAACGGTGTCTTCTGGCGGTCGAAGGAGGGCCGCCACCCTCAGGAGCTCACAGCGGCTGTGCCTGCTCACACACGACCTGCTCACGAGCAATACAGGCTACTGTGTGGCATGGATGGATATAAGGAGCTGATGAACTCCCATCCCTGACGGAGAGGATATGGACAGCTGACGGCTTCTAGGAGAGCGAATGCCAGTTTTTCTTAAGGGTGTGGCTCCTGCAAACTGTACTCCAGTGGATGGTCCCACACTCACAAGTACACGGGCAGTACCAGCAGGAGTCAGTGCATTTATTGACTAAAAGAAACAAGTAGAGATTAAGTTGTGGGAGTAAGAAGGTGGGGGGTAAACTAGGGAGGATGTAAGTGGAAGAACCCAGAGTGAATATAATAAAAACATATTGTATAAAATTCTTGAAAAATTAATTGAAATACTTAAAAAAAAGAACAAAACAAGAAATAACCCAATTAAAACCAAGCAACAAACCTAAATAGCCATTTATCAAAATAAGACATGCAAAAAAAAATCAGTATGTACACAGAAAAAAATTGCTAGCACAGATCAGGGAAATGCAATTTAAAGCCCACAGGGCGAGATCACTTCACTCTGGTAAAATGGTAATTATCAAGAAGGCACAAAGAAAGAAGTGCTAGCGAGGGTGTGGAGAAAGGGGTCCCTGTGCACATTGGGGGGACATGAACCGGAATGGCTTGTCAGTTCCTCAAAATACTAGAAGTACAACTCCACGTGACCCACAAGTACTAGTGCCACCCACAAATCCCACTACTGATGTACACATCCAAAGAAAGTAACATCAGCTTGTCTGAGACAATCTATACACCCATATTCACAGCAATTTATTTATTTATTTATTTATTTATTTATTTATTTTATTTTTTTGTTTTTGTTTTTTTCAAGACAGCGTTTCTCTGTGTAGCCCTGGCTGTCCTAGAACTCACTCTGTAGACCAGGCTGGCCTCGAACTCAGAAATCTGCCTGCCTCTGCCTCCCAAGTGCTGGGATCAAAGGCGTATGCCACCACTGCCCAGCTTAGAATCACTCTAAACATACAAATGATATATGATAAAGAATGAGTCACACATACACATACAGGCACACACTGGAATATTATTAAGCCGGGGAAAAGAAAAGAAAAGAAATTCTGTCGTTTGTGGTAATACGAATGGAACTGGGGATCATTGTGTTAAGAAAACCCAGCTTGGTACAGAAAGACAATGCCCTGGTCATTCACATGTGGGACCTCCAAGGTTCCGAGCAGAAGGAGTTGGGCTAACGGAGCGCGGTGCAGGTAGTAGGAAGGCGGACTGATAGAGAGGTTGACTGACTGGGATAAATGTGAGAAGCCCCATAGATGATAATGATATGTGCTGTTATACCTTTAAGATCTACAAAGATCCTGAGTGAAACAGGCATGTTAACATGATTTAAACACAGCACAGTGTCTACATATATTGAAATGTCACATAATTCTGGGGCTGTCACAGTCAGCAGAGTGCTTCTCTGGCAGGCACGGAATTCTAGGTTCCACCCTGGCACCTCATTCAGGAGATGGAGCAAGAGAACCAGAAGTTTCCGGGCTATCTACATAGACATTTGGGGGCTGGCCTAGAATACACGAGACCCTGTCCAAGGACTTTTTAAGAAAGAAAACAGGGAGCCGGGCGGTGGTGGCGCATGCCTGTAATCCCAGCACTTGGGAGGCAGAGGTAGGCGGATTTCTGAGTTCGAGGCCAGCCTGGTCTACAGAGTGAGTTCCAGGACAGCCAGGACTACACAGAGAAACCCTGTCTCCAGAAAGAAAAAAAGAAAGAAAGAAAGAGAGGAAGAAAGAAAAAGAAAACAGGGATAAGGAAGCATCGTGTGGTCTCACATTCATATATATACATTTTTTTGCATGAAGTAGCAGCTTACGTTCTTTGGAAATTCGTTTGCATGCTGTTCTGCTGGGACAAACATGTGAAAGAACATTTCATTAAAGTGGACACAGGTGAAAGGCTAAGGCAGACTCGTGAAGGAACGTTTGGCTGAAGCGGTCACAGGAGAGGGGATGTTCTGCTAAAGCAAGCACATCAAAGGACACACGATGAGAGATTGTTTGCTAACCACACACATGTATTGGTTCGCCTTACACTGTGTAGTTGAGCTGCAGTTGCCAGGACACCATAGAGAGAAGCACACCCGGAAGCTTCTGGGGGTGTGCTGCAGTTTCTTGCTGCTTCTACAGACTCCGGCTGATTGGACGCATGGACGACACGTGACGTTTGGAGGTATAAACAGGACTCCACAGAGTGACCGAGACAGAGCTTGGCTTGTTGGTACAGCTAGCTGTGCAACCCTTGTGGGTCTCTCCTCTTGGCTGATTTTCGCTTCCCTGAGAGAGGCATAGCTGAGAACATCCCCTGATCTTCCTGCTGGCCCTGACTGCTCCCTGGAGCCAAGGCTGAGGCCTGGCTGTCTCTGCTAGGGCATGTCACCGCTGTTGATTCCTGTTTGCTATCCCGACTCTACCGAACTGGACTGTTGGTGCATCCGTGAAGTGTTTAGGAGTGGATCGAGCTGCCACTGCTGACCTGTGAACTGAACTGCCGATTTCCAGACCACACAGAAGGGAGCTGCTCCACAGAGCCTTTCTAAACAGGTCCCCTCTCCCACCCTGTGTCCTCTCTTTTTCACTACCTCTAGAGGGTGGTGGGCTACCAGGGAGGCTAAAGCATTTAAGAACCATCATTAAAAATAGGATTTGAAAAAAATTAAAATTATATATGTGTTTTTAAAACCCTGTTTGGTGGTGTGTGTGTGTGTGGGGGTCCCTCCAGATTTTCTCAAGACTCAAGAGTCATAATCCAGGGAAACATTTTCGAGGCTAGGACTCAAGTGGCCTTATAATTAGTGTTGGCCAACTTGGACTTCCAAATCCCCTCAGACATGCAGAGCTTTCTGCTTGCAAAGTCCCAATGACCATGGACTTCCTTGTCAAGCCTGAAGACCCGTTTCCCTTCCTTGGGCTTCTCCGTGATGACCTTTGGCCCTAAATGGGGGGAATGGTCATTGAAAGACCTAGGATGGGAGGAGAGGTGCATGTTATTGCCCCAATACTGCATTTCAACCAAGGATGAATGCATTTCTAGGAAGCGGAGAGGATCAAAGGTTGTATTTGCCAACGATGGCGTTTTCTGCACTCTTCCCTGGATAATTTGGGGATCAGCCACACATTTCCTCAGCAGAAGCAGGGAAGGAAGCACTAAGTGACCTCTGGCACACTTTCTTGACTTCTCTTTGACTTCACTAACTTCTTTTTCACCCTTGATTCAGAGAGTGATTTCAAATCTACAGTGTGTGGCAGGCACTGTTCTAGGCATGGTGGAAACGGTGAGCGGAAATCAACATTATCAGAATAAATAGGCACCAATCAAAGAATTGAAAAAAAAAAGGTAAATTATATATTGTGACATGAGTTCCCTGATACTATAATCATTATAATAGAGAGGAACACCATCATTAGAGTTGCCAAGGACATGGACCTGGCAACAGGTCCCTCTGATAGTCCTAGCCTCTTCCTAGCCTGGGATAGCAGAAGTGAGTGAAAGGCCTTGGGATTATGATGGTTACTCTTCACTGTCCACTTGATAAAATTTACAGTTGCCATGGCAACATTCCTCTGAGTATGTCTAGGACTGTGGCTCCAGAAAGCCGTAACTGAGCGGGAAAGACCCACACTCGATTTAGGCAACATGGGGCCTGGGCTGGGGTCCCTGAGGAAGCAGTCTGAGTAGTGCCACCTCTCTTCCTCAGATGTGATATGACGATATGACCTTACTTTCCTGCTAGAGGCGCTTCACCTCCAGATCGAGAGCCAGAAGAAACCCGTTCTGGCCCGTGCTGTCTCTGTCCAGTATTTTATCA
The DNA here is from genome assembly GCA_964023405.1 of Apodemus agrarius. Lineage (NCBI taxonomy): Eukaryota > Metazoa > Chordata > Mammalia > Rodentia > Muridae > Apodemus > Apodemus agrarius. Next base: position 69,447,725 of record OZ030011.1, on the reverse strand, counting down.
CAAGGACGAGACAAGCTATGACCGTGACCCAGGTGTCAGTGCTGGAGCCATCGGCCAGCAGGGGCTCAGTCAGCTCCCCAGGCCAACCCGCTCACGCTGTCACCTACCAGAAGCTCGGGGACACCACCTCTAGCAGGGGGGTTGGGGGGGCAGGGGAGTTGGGGGGGGGGCAGGGGGGTTGGGGGGGCAGGCTCGGAATGGATTTTGTTCCAGGCTGCGTTTAAGGCACTATGAACCTTGTTTCCTGAGGACATGGTCACCTCGCGTCCCCTCTGCAGCCCCGCAGCATCTCCACCAGATCCCATGCTGCTTCCCAGTAAGTCGAGGAGAAGGCCTCCCACACTGTGGCAGGTCCAGCCCATCCCCCACGATGCCCAAAGAGCACTGGAGAGAGCAGAGGAGCGTGGGGCATGGGGCTCAGCTGTTTCCGCGCCGGGACTTCTTTTTGTTTGTTTGTTTGTTTTTGTTTTTCGAGACAGGGTTTCTCTGTATAGCTCTGGCTGTCCTGGAACTCACTCTGTAGACCAGGCTGGCCTCAAACTCAGAAATCCGCCTGCCTCTGCCTCCCAAGTGCTGGGATTACAGGCATGCGCCACCTCCGCATGCGCCACCACGGCCCGGCTCGCCAGGACTTCTGAAGAGGCTGATTTCACACTCCTACCCCTCTCCCAGTACTGCAGGTCCTATTGAACTTCTTCTCCCCATGTCTCTGTCTAGTATTTACTCTTAGTTGGTTTTCCCAATTGCTGCCTCTGCCCTTTGTATTTGGACAGCATGCTAGAATAGTCTTCGTTTCTTATCTACAGTTATGATGATGATGATTATGGTTATGGTTATTATTAAATTCTCACTTTCTAAGACCAAACAAAGAACACAGCACCAATGGCAGGAAGCTAGTCTCACTCGTCATCTGCTCCGGAACTAAAGTAAAGGTGCAGATGCCCTCCACTGGCTGAAGAAGGGTGTCCTTCCCCAGAGAAAAGGACGACTGTATCCCGAAACCCTTGGAGGCAGAGAGATCTCTGTGACTTTGGGGCCAGCCTGGTCTACATAGTGAGTTCTGGGCTAGCCAGAACTACATAGTGTGACCCTGTCTCAAATAAATAAAAAATTAAATAATTCCGAGCAGAGTGGAGCAGATGTCCAGGGCCCAGGCAGGACAGAGGCTGTGGGACCGCTACCTCACAGGCGCGGTTCAGTGCAACAATCCCAGCCTTTCACGTTTGAATCAAGGCGTAGTTCTTCATGCCCGGAGGACGTGGTGCCTCTCCTTGGGTGACCTTGCTGGCAGCCATGTAGCTTTTTTTTTTTTTTTTTTTTTTTTTTTTTGGTGTGTAGACTTTCATCTTATTCAAAAGCTTCTACATTTGAAAGGGGTTGAGCTGGCGTGGGCTGGGGAACCGGGAGTCAGGATAGGTCTTCCCGGCAGCACGAGCCTTTCACTGGGCTGTCACCCTGGGCCTGAGCCGGTTGGTACACAAAGACAGCCTCTCTCTCACACATTTTCCAAAAAGCAAGGGATTACCACAATAATAGCAATCATGGCCACAGCTCACTGGGAGCTGACAATGTGCCTGGCTGCTGCTACTTATCACGCATCATTTGTTTAATCCCACGAAGCAAGGACTCCAGTCTACAGCCAAGAAACAGAGGCACCCGCGGTGACAAATGACCAGCGCGGGGTCACCATGGGTAAGTTCTCAATTGGGGAAGATTAATGAAGAGAAAAAATTAGAACTAGATCCCCTTCAGGATAAAGATCGCTGTGTTGTGGGCGACAGGGAAGGGCTTTAAGGAGCCCAGTCATTCACTCCGGACCCATCCCTGATGGAGGGTTCCCCCATCTCTCAGATGGAACTGCCTCTCGCCCATGAGTACGTGCTGCAAACTCTGCATCATCTCTGAGAAAGCACAAGGGGATTTCCCTTTTGGCCGAATCTTCTTTATGAGGTCATAGCCCAGAGGGCTGCAGCTGCCTGTGACCTGTGAGTCATCCAAAGATCCGGGAGCAAAAAGCCCAACCTTTATTTATCTTTGAATTCTGGATTTTTTTTTTTCACTTACAGTTGTTCATTTGTTGAGGGCAGGGGCGTGTCTAGAGATTCCATTCTCTTCCACTCTATGGGTCCTGAGAACTGAGCCATTGGTCAGGTTTGGCAGTAAGCGCCCCTCCCCACAGACATCTCTCTGGCCTCTATCTATTCATAAACAAAGGACTCTGCCTTTTTCTTTTGCTGTGAGTATTGTGGAGGCTGGCCTGGATGGGGCTGGGGACTAGGACAGGAGAGGTGGTCAGTAGACTGTTCATGTCTGCGTCTTGTAGCCTATTTCCCTGAGCAGAGTACTGCTCTGTAGAACACTGCACACCAGGAGTCCAGAGTGCTCTAAAAGCCCCAGGCCAACAAATGCAGATGCCAAATCAAATACCAACGCCCTTTGAAGTGGACCGGTATCGGGTATCCGAGTTTCCTGGTGAATGCATTATTTCAAAAACTTACATGAGAGGAAGTTCTATGTTCTACCTCCCAGTGGGGTGACTCTGTTTTACCATCTATTAAGAATAATTGTTTTGCATTTCATAAAGAAGTAGGAGAAGAAGGAGTTTAGGCTCCCAGGCTAAAGACATGCTAAATGGCTAAGGCTGTAGGAATGCTAGTTACTCTAGTCTGATCCTTACACATTATACACATCATCAGGTCATCCCACGGTGCCTCATACATGTGTACATTATTACTTAGAACAAGCTGGTCTCAAACTTGATTCTCCTGCCTCAGCCTCTGGAGCACTAGAATTATAGGTATGGCCACCACACCCAACCATGTGTCGATTTTTAAAAGTTAAAAAAGAAATAGCTCCCTTCCCCCAACAGGGCGAGCAGCAGATCGCTCCCCTCGTCATGTGTTTGTGAATAAACGGCCTTTCTTAATTTAAGCACAGACTTTTTTTCTGTCTTTGACAACTAAACAAATCAAATTGCTCCTTTGGGTTCTTAACTGTTTAAACATTAATTGTATCACACCTGCTAAATAGAACTGGTCCCCTTTATGTTACAGAGATTTCACTCCAGTTCACAGGACCACCAAGAGGAGGTGGACACCCTCTCTGTATCAGCCAAGCCCAGAGCTTTGAAGTGCACAATCTTGCCCAGATTTCCACGGGAATACAGAACAACATAAGGAAGAAACAGCTTTGTGTGCAGTCCAGTCAGGTGGCACCCGTCGGAACAGGATTGCACACCCCAACCCAAGCTGTTATGAGCCAAACTTCAGTCTACAGGACCCAGGACCAGGTGCCTGGACAAAGAGGTGCCTTCCTCTTTGACACCACCCGAGACAGCACTTATTTTAGCAAAAATCAAAAGGAAAAATGCAATCAGAGAATCTATTTTGTGGAAAATTTGGCTCTGCTAACTTACCCCATGACTCTTATAGCAGATGCATTGTCTGAGGCCAGGTACATCTAAAGAACGAAACTAAATAAAAATTAAGTTGTTTTTAGAGTTTCTTCAAAGACAAGCACAGTATTCTGACACACCAATTATCTACACACATGTGCATGGGAAGAACACGTTTTAATCTCTTTCATGCAAAGGCCAGATATAACACACACACACACACACACACACACACACAAAGCTGGTGCGGAAGGAGCTAACGTCAGCGGCGTTTATTCCTAGGATCCTCATTCGTTCATAGATTCACAGGGTCAGCTAATGGTTCCAAATCTGTCCCATCAACATTCCTTCAAATACAGGTAGGAAATGTAGCAACGGATGAGGAATGATCGGGACATGAGAAAAAAGACCACACAGAGTCAGTGTCTTAGTCTTAGTTACCGTTCTATTGCTGTGATGAAACACCGTGACCAAGGCAACTCTGTGTGTGTGTGTGTGTGTGTGTGTGTGTGTGTGTATACAAGAGTGTACATATATATGCAGATGAGTATGCATGTTGGGGTCAGAAGACGACCTTGAGTGTTGTTCATCAGGCAATTGTTCATTGTCCAATTTTCCATTTTTTGAAATGGTGTCTTGATGACCTGGAATTTATCAAGTAGATTAGGCTAGTTAGCCAGCAAGCCCAGGGAGCTGTCTGTCTGTGCATCCGCCCATGCTGCGATTACACGATTATACCACACACCACAGCTGGCTTCTCAGACTCAGGCACTTGTGCTTGGAAGCCAAGCACTCCACCCACTCGGCCATCCTCCCCCTCTCCCCTACTGTCTCTTGAACACATGTTTGGTGGAGGTGGGGGAAGAGCACACGGTATTAACAGATAATGGAAATTTCTTTCATTCACATGTCTACCTTCCTCTTCCTCTCCTCTCTGACTATTCTCAGAGCAAGTTGTCCCTTGTCTCTGAGCCCTAATGAGCAGGGCAGCTGGCTGGCACCATGAAATGGCATGGGAAAAGTCATCTATACTGTCAGTAGCTGCACGAGAAGTACCCATTAGACTGCCCTTCCTTCTAACCAGCAATTCTAAACCTTTCCTCCTGGTGGCAGTTTGGATGAAAAAGGCCCCCAAAGACTCATGTGTTTGGTTAGTTCCCAATTGATAGACTATTTATGAAGGATTAGAAAGTGTGACCTTGCTGGAGGAGTTATATCATGGGGGTGGGGGATAGAGTAAGTTTTTGAGGTTTCAAAAGGCCAGGCCAGGCTCAGTCTCCACTCCTAACCTCCCACAGAGCCCCTCACTCCACCACCTCCCAAGCCCCCCTTCCATCTTGTTGGTGAGATATGAGCTCTCAGTTACTGCTCCAGGGCCTTGCCTGCCTGCCAGCCATCCGATTCCCACATGATGGTCATGGACTAACCCTCTGAAACTATAAGTGAGGCCCCTGCTAAGTCTAAATGCCTCCTGTTATAAGAGGCTTTGGTCATGATGTTTCTTCAGAGCAACAGAAAAGTAACTAAGAACTGACACACACTCTCTCTCTCTCTCTCTCTCTCTCTCTCTCTCTCTCTCTCTCTGTATGTGTGTGTATAGATGTATGCATTGTGTGTAAGTGTGTGTGAGTTCACTTCCCACTAACTTCCTCACCCATTGCTTTAATTTCTACCCATATTTGAAGGTTTGTTGTTGCTGCTGCTGCTATTGTTGTTGTTGTTTGCTTTTTGGGCTTTTCTTTAATTCTGTATAAAGGGCCTATCACTGACAATGAAGAGTTTTGTTTCTGCATGTGTACTTTAACAGACGTGTATAAGAATGTGACATCAATGGTTCTCATAAAAGCATAAGCTAGACACAAGCCAAATGCCTATCAATGGGGTCACCTTCTGGCACATTCACTCTGTGGACTAAAATATAATAATTAAGATGAATGACTTCAGCTAGGTGACAGTGTGGATGAATCAGCAGTAGCACAATGCAGAAAGAGAAGGCAAGCCCTGGCTCGGGGCGTGGCTCAATGTTAGAGCAAGGCTGGGCACATATAGCACCCTGAGTTGATATTCCCAGCATCAAGAGATCCAGAACACCAGCATGATAGGGTTTCTTTTGGCATATTTTGTATTTATTTTATGTATATGGGTTTTTTTCCCCCTGCATGTATGTATGTGCACCAAATGTGCTCAGTGCCTGCAGAAGCCAAAAGTCCCCTGGAACTGGAATTATGGATCGTTGTGAGCCGCATGTGGGTACGGGGAGTTGAACCCAGCCCCCACTGAGAGCAGCCAGTGCTCTTCACTGTTGAGCCATCTCTCTAGCCCTGTGAGAGTCTATTAACAAATGAGAACTAAACAGTGTGTTTTAAAGTCATGATAGAGATGTGGCCAAACTTGTTTACGAAGGAAAGGAATGAAAGGAATGATAGAGTCCCAAAGCAAAGGCTGCAGGGCAGGTAGAGACGGGAAGGGGAAGACGGCTTGGTCCGTAGACATGCTAGGTGTGGGAAATGGAGGTTGAGATGTGCTTATTGTGTTATAAATACAGTAAGTAAAAGAGTGTCAAGCCTCAGCCAGGATGAATCAGGAAGTAAAACTGGTCTGTTTCTGGGCATCAGAGGAGTAATTTTTTTAAAAAAAATTCTTTGTGTGTTTGTTCCAAATAATAATAATAATAATAATAATAATAATAATAATAGTACTTTTTAGAAGACACAGGAAAGGGAAGACTAGGGAGAAAATAACAAGAACAACATTATTTTATATGGCGTGCTCAAATGCACAGAGATTACATTAAAATTATCAAATGAAAGATTTACTGGCATTATGCCAGGGATACCAGGAATAATATGTAAAAATTCTGAAGTAATTGATACTATATTTCTAATTTTAGATCCGTTTCCTTGGCAACTGTCAGAATAACCGTCCACTTAACCAGACTATGTGTCCATGCACACAGCTCTGCCTACCTTTAGTCACTCATTTGACACCAAAATCAGATCCTCGCCCTTGTACCTACCCCTGGATCCGGCTCATGTGTATGAAGAGAGAGCTGTGGTCCTCTGCAGTTCGTGGGCAGACGCAAACAAGAACTGACGGCTTTGTCAATCTGAGAGTCACCAACAAATTGGAGCTTGTAGCCAAAAAGATGGAGAGAAGGAAGGACAGACACTCGCTCACTGGGTGCCATTGGAGGCTCAGACCTGCCAGGACCCACCCACGTGTTGACACGGGGTTAATCCTGTTTTCCTGAAAAGGAAACTGAAGTTCATCTATGAGGCAGCGTTGCCGATGAGATAGGCAATCATCCAAAATGGCCCAGGTGACCAGGAGCCATTCCAGATGGATTAAACAGAATGTCAAGGTGTAGAGCCACAAAAACAGTTCGTTAGCACTGAAGAAAAATGTATATGTGTGCGTATGTGTATATATGTGTCTCTATATAATGCACAACCAAGGCTGGCTCTTCTCAAAGCATTCTTGTGTTCCAGAGCTCGGGGGCTGCTGCAGAGAGGTACTGCCCAATGACACACGTGCAGGATGACACTCTGCGCCCTTCTAGGAAAAGAAGACGTGTCTCAGATAAACCCGTTCCTCTCTCTTCACTATTTAAGCACCACTCCTCTCTCACTCATTATCTTATCCTCGGAGAATCTGCCTTGCGTTAGTAGAACCAGCCAATCTATGAGGAATCTAACCAGCATGACAGAAAGCAGAAGAAACCCAGCAAACTCTCTCAGGGCATTGTCATGAGCAAAGACGGCAGCCCCAGAGGGAAGGCAGCATTTTAAAGCCAGTGTCCACTCTTTATCCACTGCATGTCTTTGCACATAACCCCTCCATGCCATGAACACACTCACACACTCCTCAAGACGACTTGTACCTCCAAAGATGTATATTCACCCCCAGAACTCGACTGACTGTATCTTAGAGTGAATCAAAGTGGAACTTTCCCATACTGTAGTCCCTAGGACCCCAGGACCCCAGGGCCCCAGTGCTGGCCTTGACACTGTTCCGTAAACCTGCATGGAGGATCATCTGGTAGGTCATGCTTATCTCGGATCTCCTCAGTGGCACAGCGTCCTGGAATCGAAAGCCGAGAGCTCCGCAAATAGAAGATGGAAAGTTACAACCCTTCTGAGGCTCGTTGGACGTCAAGGAGCAAAGTCCTCACACGCCTGAGGTGGGGCTGGAAGGAATGGTGGCAGACAAGGGAAGGGAGCTTCCTGCCTACAGATGCACAGCACATAAATAGCAGACACTGTTAGGACCAACCACTGTTCTCTGCTGTATCTCCTTCCAGAACGTTCCTGGTCTCCTGGTCTAGGCAGCACATTCATTCTCTGCTCATTTACTCCTGCCCCATCTCCTCTCCTGATGAGCAAAAGTGAACCTTGAGTAGCTTTTGTTGTAAAGCAATTATGTTTGGTTTTGTTTTTAAATGACAAATCAAGGCTTGGAAGAGAAGCACATCAAGCCCTAGAAGGAAGTCACATTAGGAGAGCATTTGGATAGCATTAGAAGGAAGTGCACCAAGTCCTCTCTTTTGTGGCATTTACTGAAGTGTTGTTACCCCACACTTCAAACTATTTCAATATGAGTTCCAGGTCAAGTTTGCTGTCCTCTTAAGACCTTTATTGAATTGTTACCATCATCAATAACACTTCTAAATGGTATATACTCTCTCCACCCTCAACTTCTATTTTTAGGGTCCAGAGAGCAGTGAAAGCAGGAAAAACATCAATAATGACCAACAAGGGAAAGAACATGAATGTCTTCAGTACCACAGAAAGTTCTGGAAGAATTCAGAGAGAAATGAGAATTTCAGGCACAGACAAGTAGAACGGAGAGTCGCTAATATAGTGAGGTGAGTATCAGGGGTTGTGAATCAAAAGAGTCTATGAGTTTCTCAGTTCAACCTAGTCTGCATACAAAGCAATAACAACCCAAGCAGCATGGGTGTCTGTCTGTACAGCAGATACATGAACTGGTGAGATAATATAAATATCTGAGAAATAAACCCACACATCTACGGCTAACTGACTTCCAATGAAGGGGTCAGGAACATACATTGGAGAAAGGACTGTCTTTACAATAGAAAAGTGGTTCTGCAAAAGCTAGGTATCTGGAGGTGGTGGGGGGAGGGAAATGAGAAAACGAGGGAGGAAGGGTGGGAGGGAGGAAAGGAGGGGGCTAGGAAGGAGAAGATGAAAACTGAGCCATTTGTCTCAGGAGTTACAAAAATCTACCCAGCATGTCCTAGACTTGAGTGTAAGCTGAGGCATATTTATTATTCTGAGACGGGTGAGAAGGAAGGATCATAACCTCAAGGCCAGCCTGGGCTATAGACTAAGACTCTGAAAGAAAAAAAAAGAAAGATAAAACTCAAATCTATAAAAGAAATAAAAGAAAGCATAGAAGAACGCTTCACTTGTGACTTTGATTGATCTGAGCAAGGATGTTTTTTTAAAATGAAATCTGACAACCAGGATTATACCATGCTAAAAAGCTACCACGCAGCCAAGGAAGCAAGACAATAGCAAGACAATCTATGCAAAGTCAGATGCTTTGAAATGTCCCACACAGGCTCGGGTGTCTAAACATTTGGTCCCCAATGGGTGACACCATTTGGAGCATGAGACCTATCTGGTGCTGGAGGGCTGATAGAATGTTACACCTCTGGCTCCGACTTGACGTCTCTGCTTCCTGATTGTTTACAGTGTGAGAAGCTGCTGCCGCAGTCTCCCATTGTCTGCAGACTGAGCATCCCCTACTGCCCTGCCCTCTGAACCATGATGGGATGGAGATACTCAAACTGTGAGCCCAAACAGGTCTTCCCCCCTTCAGTTGTTTCCATCTTGTGTTCACCACAAGGATAAGTACCTGACGTGGAAAACCAGTACCAAGTGGCTGAGTTGCTGCCACAATAAACCTGGCCATGTGGTTCTTAAGCAGTTGGAACTAGTGTGCGAAAGGGTTATGGAAGAGTTTGGAGATGCATGATCCACACCAGCAGGTCATTCTTCACTGACAGGGTCCAGAGGAAGACAGTCCAAGGAATCAGAGACAATAGAAATAGAACACCCGGGCTCCAGAAGTCTCACACAAGCTATGTCTCAGGTCAAGCAAGCATATTAAGGAATGCAGCACCATATATATTACTTTCATGGAAGAAATGGGACAGAGTAAGTGGAAATTATCATATAATGGGACAAAGTCAGCAGGAAGCCAATCAAGCAGTGTTATACAAAGGGAGCCCAGGGTATCTCCAGAGAACTACAGACCAATCCTTGGAATTGATGACTCCAATCTCATTTCGAGGAAAAGCCAAGTTCCCAGATACCAAATTCTTTAAGTCTTTCTGAAGCCCTAGCTCCAGCCCCAGAGTGGGCCTTGCCAACTCTGTTCCTGGGCAAGTAGAAAGAACTAGGCTCCTTTTCCCTTTCTCTGGGGCTCTGAGTATACCTGCCACTGCCTTCGCTCTCAACAGGAGCTGCCTAAGAAATCCTTAGGGCTCTGAAAGCAGATCTAAGTGGGACATTCTGGTAGTAGTTTAGAAGACCAGAAAACCAACAGAATGTGAACAGTAGAAGTTATTATGCTCATAAGGATTTAGACAGGAAGAGAACTCTATTAGGAATTGGCCTAGAAGTCATCTGTGTTATATTCTGACAAAGAACCTGGCTATCTCTGCCTGTGTCCTGAAATTTTTGAGTGAGAACGGATTCAAAGATAATTTGTTTGGTGGAGAAAATCTTCAGACAGAGGAACACCTAGCTATGGTGAGATGGTTACCAGATGTTTTTAGCCTGATTAACAGTGAGAATTCTAAGCAAAATGTAGAGCAGAAAGATGAAGAAAACACATTGTGGTAAGGAAAGAAGTAAATGCATTTAGAGAATGGGCAAGGTGGGTACAGCTGTGATTGTTAAGTTGATTAATGTGAAACAGAAAGTGTACTCCAGGACGATGGGAACCTCAAGTTGCCTTGATGCTAAGACCCACCCATAAAAGATTCCAGGTTATAAAAAGGACAGGTTTTCATTTGAAAAGAGAATGCTCTAGGATGGAACATAGTGATCTAGACAAACAAATTCCCAGGCTCAGACCTTCAGTTACTTAGAAGTTGTTACCATCTTGGTCCAATGGGACCTAGCTATCTGAAACTGAGAGCAGGACTTGGTGGTGTTCACTGGTACCAGTTTTGCACATGTGTGGAATGTGGGCATGATGGGATCATGGAAGCTTCCCCCAAGTTACCTGGAAAAAAGCCATAGAGACCCGACGCAGATCCTGAAATTCCATACAGACTATGGTTGCCTTGCTGGATCTACCTTGTTTGGGGTCCAATCTTTCCTATGTATCTCCCTTCCTCTCTTTTGGAATGGAAACACTTACCTCATCTACTATATATTGAAAATATGTAACTTGACTTGACCTTACAGGGGCCCACAACCAAGAGCTTGCCTTGAGTCTCAGAAGAGACTTTGGACTTTTGAAGTGTTGGAATTGTTATGACTATAGAGAGATTTGAAGTTAGACTGAATGAATTTTGCATTATGCAATCTGGTTCTGAGCCTATGGAAGACAAGGATAGAATGTTATGCCTTTAATATGAAATGCTCCCCCGCCCACACACACAGGTTCATGTATTTGAACACTTGATCCTCCAGGTGCTGTACTCTTTATGAAATTATGGGAAAATTTGAGATCTGGGGTCTTCCAAGCAGAGGAAGACTCTGCTCCTGAGAGCAGAGTTTACCTGCCTTTGATTCCGTTTCCTGGCCAACCACATTGTGAAAGCACCTGTCACAAATTCTCACTGCCAGGGATGAGTAGGCCATGATAGAGTGGGAGACCCTCTGAAACTGTGAGCCAAACCCCTGCTCTACCTTTCCTCCCTTATGTTGTTTTTGTTGGATGTTTTGGTCACAGCATAAAAAAAAGGAGCTAAGAAACACATCGTGCATTTGACAATGCATTTGTTAATGTTCAGAGCATATAAGAAACTCACCATCTCAATACCAAAGGTTAAAGAATCTAATGAAAATGGGCAATCAATTTCAACAGACAATTCTTAACATTTATATGACTGGCTAGCAGTTACCAGAAGACATGTTCCCCATCACAAATAATTAGGGAACTTCAAATTAAAAATAACCATGAGACATCATTTCATACTGCCAAGAAACAGCCTCAGCTTGGAGAGTGGTTATGAGGAAGGGGTGGTCAGAAGTGGTGCCGAAGTCAAATCATGGGTACAAGCTGACAGCCTGTGTTCTGCTCAAGACAGCTTTCTGAAGATCTCCAGACAGCTCAGCTCTCACAGACCAAAGTCCAATCTTTTATTTATATATCAATGCAATTGTCCACCCCAGGTTCCCTTTAATTATCCTACCAATCAGCATTTTTTGACCTTAACCCCTTGAACTAGGAAAAGACTGCAAACACTTTTTTTCTTAACGTGCAAATGAATTCCGAGATCTGCTGCCTTTGTAAATACAGCTGATAAGCTACCTGGGTAGGCTCTAGCTCTGAGAACCCTGCTCCCACCTGGGCCTAAATTTGCTCTTTCCCAGGCTGACCTTGAACTCAGGAATCTGTCTGCCTTTGTATCTTTCTGGCAAGCTGACTCCCGTACAGCTTCCTCTATTCTTTTCAGTCCATAAAGCCCTTCATATATTTCATAGTGGGCCCTTATAGTTTCATAGTTGAGAAACTATATATTTTTGAACTCATGTTTTCAGAATTGTTTCCCACAGTCTTAAGGGCTGTCCTGAAGGTCACAACATTTACCATTTTTGCTAAGGACATAGATATACTCTAATCTCCCAGTGTCATCCTGTCTATGATTATCATGGAGTCATTAACTTCAGTAGAAAGAACATTCCCCAATAACCATGGTAAGGAGAATATTTCCTAAAGGAGGAACATGAAGTAAAAAAAAATATATTTTTTTTATACAAACAAGCCTCATGCCCAGCAATTGTGAACACTTACCATGCATGATTCTAGTCAGAAAGGCTAGAATCCAAAAGATGAGAAGTAAGTGCTGGAAAAATCTACGGAGATAGGAACTCTCATACACTGTTAATAAAATGTAAATTAGTGCAGTCATTATGAAAAACAGTATGAAGTTTCCACCCAAACTAAAATAGAACTACTACCAATTCTGCTACTGAGCACATAGTCAAAGGAAATAAAACCATACCTGTAAGAATAACTTTAAGCCTGTCTACGGCAGCCTCGTACATTAACAGCCATGGTTTAGCATCAGCCTAAGTGTCTTACCATGGATGAGTAGAAGGGGAACATGGCATTCCTTTATAAGGGAGTAATATACAGCTGTCTTTGTAACAGCATGAGTGGACCTAGACTTTATGCTTAAGCAAAACAGGGCAGAAACAGAAAGGTAATACTGTACGACTCATCCATAGATTGGCTCTATTTGGTCACTTAGAAAGTACAGGTAGAAAAGTGACTTCAGTACAAAAAGTTGGGGAGGATAAATAGGAAGAAGTTGACCAACAAAGATCCAGGTATATCTATATATAGGGTGACTATAGTCATAATTACTATTATGCATTCCAAAATAGCTTAGAGATTTAGAGTATTCTAACCACAATGCACTGATAAATATACAAAGTTAACTAGTAACTTTGTTTTGTTCATTACATCATATATATGCATATTAAATAATTAAATAATCACACTGTATTCCATATCAACATACAATTATGATGGGTCAAATGAAAATTAACATAAAAATAAAAATCAAGCCTCGGACTAACCTGTTCACCTGAATGGTAAGGCTCAAGGCAAAAGGTATTGGCAAATGTTTCAAAACTTTCTCTGCTTTGTGGTCATCCACATTTCTGTGGTACAAATATTACCTCTGGCTTTAAGGTTCCAATATAACACCAATAAATGGAGTTAGTGTCACTTCAGAGGTGGTCCAACAGTCAAGAGTACATGCTATTCTTCCAGAAGAACAGGGCCCAAGTCCCAGCGCCCACAGAGAGGCTCACAACCATCTGTAACTCAGTTCCAGGGAATCTGATGACCTCTCCTAACCTCCATGGCACTAGGCGCATGCATGGTACATGGTACAGGCAAATGACAATACTCATAAAAAAGTTAATAACTAACTAAATAAACTGGGTTGAAAAGAGACACACAAAACTAATTCCCCCACAGGAGTGCAAGCACATATCTCAGAAGCACATGCCTCTGAGATCAATCATTAGTGGTGAAGCAGAACTTTCAAGGATGGAGAAGGACTGATGCAGAAACCAACATCAACATTTATATGCTGCTTCCAGAAAAGTAGGGCACTTGGCCTTCGGAAGTCTTCCTGAATGTGTCTGCAATTCTCTGGCCACCTCTAGTCTAGACTTAGCATTAAGTGCTGGTTAGTTTCCATCAACTTAGAGACACCTGGGAAGAGGGAGCCTGAGAAAATGCCTCTACCGGGCTGGGCTGTCGGCATGTCTATGGGGCATTTTAATGATTAATAATTGACGTGGCAGTGCCACCCTGGGCAGGCGGCTTATACAACACTCCCGGTTGTATAAGAAAGCAAGCTGAGCGGGAAGCTTCCATGGATTCCTCTTCAAACTCCTGCCTCGAGTTCCTGCCTTGGTATCCCTCAGTGATGGGCAGAACTAAAATAAACTCTTAATAAACCAGGGACGGTGGCACATACCTTTAATTCCACCACTCAGGAAGTAGAAGGAGGGGGGGTGTCTCTGAGGTCAAGGCCAGCCTTGTCTACTGGGGATAGGGGGCTGTTTAGGACATCCAGGACTATGTAGAGAGACCCTATCTCTAAAAACAACAACAACAAGAACAACAACAATAACAACAACAACAACAAACCCTTCTTTCCCCAAGTTGCTTTGCTTCTTGTTGGTATTGTTGTTACAATAGCAACAGGGTCTCATTTTGTAGTCCTTGCTAGCCTGGAATTTACTATGTAGACCTGGCTGGCTTTGAACTCACAGAGGTTGGGTTAGGCCTGCCTCTGCCTCCTGTGCTGAGATTAAAGGTGTGCACCTCCATGCCAGATCCCAAGTTGCTTTTGGTCCGTGTTTTATCACAGCAACGGAAAGCAAACTGGAGGCACCCATTTGCAGAGATACGATGGTGCAGGACACTCTCTGGGATCTGCAGCCTACACTAATATAACTCCTGGAGGTAAAAAATAATCATAAAATCCTCAGAACTCACTCAAAGTTTCACACTGCAGAGACATTAGACACTAGAAAAGCAACAGTATCTCAGGCAGACTTATTACAAGAAATATGGCTTTCTCTGTTGTGCCTTCAAACATACTTCACCCAAAGGTCACAGCAACACTTTAGGGTTTACTACCCCCAGAGCTCATTAGGGCGGTAGGAAGGGCTGGAGAGGAGTAGAGGGGGGAGAAGAGGCTATGCAGTGCTGTTTATGCAGCTACAAGAGAGGGCGCCTCCCCATCCTGTGAGCATCTTAGGGGCCGAGCAGTTTCAGGCATAGGACAAGAGCCAGTGTTTCCCCTTCCTCCTCTCTTCCTGCTGGAGATATATGCACTTCACCTCCCCTCCCCCCCAGAACAAGATAAGCCAGCAAAAGGAAGCGAAGAGCCAAAAATACCTCCTAAAAATTAATGTAAATATGTGTGTAGGATTTTAATTTTCTTCTTTTATCCAAATCCCGTTCTCACCAAGATTTTAAAAATCTACTTTAAAAACCTGAATTGTGATACTGTTCTGAGATATCCCGGAAGTACACTTACTATTTCCTGGGAAGGTTGGAACTGAGCAGCCATCTTTTCTTGATCTCTACCTTCCGCTTTCCAAATGAATTGAGTTAAACTCATGATGACAGGTTTTACGGTATCACATACCCCCTTGCTAAACACATGACTGATTTCATTGTCTTCTCAGGGCATGAACCTCAATTCCAAGTCGCCAGATGGGTGTGGGTTCTTTTCGAAATACTCACAGTCACAAGCCATCGCTCTGGCGGAGTTTCTGAGTGTCTGCCACCATTGCAAAGGCTCTCACTATTGATCCTGATAGTGCTCGATTTTCCAATAAAGACCTTAATCGTGTCAGCACAAATTAGCAGATGTACTTAGCTAAGGATTCTGATTGCACCTTGACTAAAGATACCCGTAGGCAATCCCATATTACATTGGAGGGAAGGAGGCTTCCAGTGGGATGGGATAAGGTATTATTTCTTAGATATCTCTGCTTCTTTTTCCTCAGTCATAAAATTACTACCTCTCTCTCTCATGCCTGTGACCAAATGCATCTATCTCCTGATGGGATTTCCGTCTCCTCTCACCATGGCGTTTGAGACGGTCACCACATAGCATTACAACTCACATCCAGGTGCCAGCTCACTGGCTGCTCTGTCACTGCTTTCTCCTGATTATGGAGACACCATGCCGCCCACTCCAACACGTCTAGGAAGCATAGCTGATATATATCTCATATATTTTTAAAATACTATTTTTTAATAATAAGGGGGTGCCTGAGGAGGTCCCTGGAGCTGTAATTAACAGCAGTTGTGATTCCCACAGTGTGGGTGATGAGAACCTAGCTTGGGTACTCTGCAAAAGCAGTGCTTGCTCTTAACTGCCAAGCCATCTCTCCTGCCCCAAACCTGTCACTGGTAATAGTCTTCTATTTTGTACTTGCAGTCAAATCTGGAGAGTTTAGAACCTTAGGGTCTTTCTCCAAAGTGACCCTGACAGTTCACCTGGCACCCCTTTTGCCATCATCAAAATGGGGAGAAATTAATCTGATGCTGCTCCCTCAAAGAAGCAAGAGTGAATGGCTAGGCCCTGGAGAAGAGGCACACGCCATGGAATGAGTGCCAGCCGAGGGCTATGTTGCCTAGTTTTATGTCAACTTGGCACAAGCTGGAGTTTTCTGGGAGGGAGCCTCAACTGGGAGATGCCTCCATAAGAGCCAGCTGTAGAGCATTTTCTCAACTGGTGATTGATGGGAGAGGGTCCACCCCATTGTGAGTGGGGTTCTGGGTTCTATAAGAAAGCAGGCTGAGCAAGCCAGAAAGCTTCATTCCTGTGGCCTCTGCACCAGCTCCTGCCTCCAGATTCCTGCCCTGCTTGAGTTCCTGTCCTGATTTCCCTTGATGATGAATAAAGATATGGAAGTTGTTATGGTTGTATATGCTCGGCCCAGGGAATGGCACTATTAGAGGACATGGTCTTGTTGGAGTAGGTGTGGCCCGTTGGAGTAGGTGTGGCCTTATTGAAGTAGGTGTGTCACTGTGGCTTTAAGACCCTCATCCTAGCTGCCTGGAAGTCAGTATTCTGCTAGCAGCCTTTAGATGAAGATGTAGAACTCTCAGCTCCTTCTGTACCATGCCTGCCTGGATGCTGTCATGCTCCCACCTTGATGATAACGGACTAAGCCTCTGAACCTGTAAGCCAGCCCCAATTAAGTGTTGTCCTTTGTAAGACTTGCCTTGGTCATGGTGTCTGTTCACAGCTGTAAAACCCTAAGGCAGAAGTATAAGCCAAATAAACTCTTTTCTTCCCCAAATTGCTTTTGGGTCACAGTGTTTCATCAAAGCAGTAGAATCCCTGGCTAAGACAAGGGGGAAGGCACACATTCCTGGGTAATCTACAGTCTAGATACCAAGATAAAGCATGCCTGCACCAAAGGTCCCTAGACAACTCCGTTCGTTTACATTTCAGGAAAAGCCTCTAGTTCTCTCTTTTATCCCCAAAGGTGCTTAGCACAGCTTTATGCCCAACGAATATGATAAGAAGAAAGATGGTCACTTTGAACAGTTTCTTAATTATATCTAATACTACTGACAATGTCACACCTTTCTAAAAGCCAGAATCTGAAGTTGATAATTCTTACGTTGAATTATAAAATGTTCAACAACAACAACGACAAAAAAATAGACAGAAAGGCTTTTTAAGTCATTTCACTACATCTGAATTTTACCCCAAGGAACAACACTACAGAATACAAATGGAAAGGCTAGAGTCCAATAAACAACCCTGAAGTCCAACATGTCGTCTCATCCCACAGGTCTCTTTTCCTCCCAGAATGCTGAATCCCACAGTCCAACCATGTCTCTGCCAACAGACGACCAACAAGAGAAATCTCCAGTTGCTCACTCCCCACAGCATGGCTTTGTCTTTCTCCAAACAGTTCTTAGTGAACTTGCTTCAACTGATCATCTAACATAATTACATCATTCTCCTTTAAATTTCCCTCTTCACCAACTGAACAGGCTGCTAGATCTAGATGCGTAAAATGACAGGTATTTAGTTTGTATTATAAATGAGTCTTTGTCTTGATGATAACCAAGCACTTGGTGAGACCCTGACCATCTTTGCACCAGAGTTCCCACCGTCCCTTTTTAGGCTGAATGCTATGCCTTGGCCATTTTGAGAACATTTTCTATATATTCAATGTCCTTGACTCTTCATAGTGAAAATGTTGTCTTAAGGTAGGTTCCAATTTTTTAAAACAATTCTAGTGCTGGGTGTGGTGGTGCCTGCCTATACTGTTAGCCCTTGAGATACAGAAGCAGGGCCACCAGGAGTTCAAAGGTTACCCTCAGCTGCACACAAAGTTGGTGTCAGCTGGTCAAGATGGCGTCCCATCTCAAAAAGTCAGAAAAGAAATAAAAAGAACCCACTAATTCTATAGTTAGTTCTGAATCCTTTCAGCATTAAGACATGTTTCCCATTAAAGAAATCATTGATGTTCAGAACTATACTTTTTTTTTATTACTCTTCTTTAATAATTCTGAAGATGCTTTGTTAGTGAAGTGTCAGTCTTCGTCAAACGACTTCCTTTGCCAGGAGGCCAACTGCCTTCTCATCCATAACTCTGCTAGGACACGCTGGGTGAGAGGCTAAGAGGTATGTTAGCACTGCTGCCAAAAGGCTTGGTCACCAAAGCCCCTGAGCTCGAATGGGCACACCCTACGGCAACCATTCTGCTACACCCCCACCCCTCTGTTCTTATTGTCTCCTCTTCCCTATTCTACTAACACTTGCCTGAGGATACTTATCCTTATCTACTTATAACAACAAACTACCTAAGTACTAAATTAAAATCTGATCTAATCTCCCATGGCTTCGTCCAAACCCAGTTCTAGGATTTTTCTAGGTCACAGACCCCCAAGGTCCTTTTCTTGGCTGGACTGAGCCAGCCAGTAACACCAGGAGGTGAAACTGGTAGAAATGGAAAGAGTCAGCACAGCCACAATAGCCATCAGCAGCTACAGAAGAGGGGAGAAAGGGAGAGGCTAGACTTGCCAGCCTCCCAGTGGACAGCTGACTGTTTGTAATTCAGTCAGTTCCCAGTCTGGCTTCACCCCGCGACTGTTTTCTTTGTGCAGTGTGTGTGCAACATGTATTTCAAATGCTGACATCACCACCCAGCTTTCATACCAAGGCCCTGGCAGCCAAGCGCAAACAGTGAAATTTTCCTGCAGGGTCCTATAGCACACCACCACGGCGGGTCCATTCAGCACTTCCCTCCTGGTAGGACACTAGTTTGTTACAGTTTAACCTTTGAAAGGAAACATATCGGCTCAGGACACCCCAAGACCAAGTTCTCAGCACAAAGGAGATTTATTTGTCCAAGAGGGACAAAGGACAGGCAACAAGAGACGGGAGATAGAGAATGAGGGAGAAGGGGAAGAGAGCAGGGGGGAGGGAGAAGGGATATTTGTCCCAGAGGACAAAGGACTGCCTCTAGATAGAGAGGAGACAGCTGTGGCCCATAGGAAAACAGTGGTTTATAAGGGTACCAGGGGAAACCCCCGTGGTAGAATGGGGTGTTTAATTTTGATTGGCCATGTTAGGTGAGCCAAAGGGGGCTTTTGATTGCAGGACTTCAATACTTTAATAGCTGGACCTTGGCAGTCAGCCTCGGGAGGAGGAGGTGGCCAAATAAAGGAATAGACCTTGGTGGCATGGCTTTGGGGATATAGGCTAAGGGTTTAGGAAGGCCGAGGGAATGGGGAAGATCCTGCAGGGGCCTTTTGTTCGAATGGGCTAATATCCCTTCAACCTTGTATTTAAAAGGCACTAGCAAAAAAGAAAGAAGAGTTCATCATCTTAGTCTTCCATCTCAAGACAGAAGTCATCATGGGTGCAGAAACATCTCGTAGGACACTCATGGGCACACTCCTGAGTGCTTGAGGAAAACAGGCACTGCAACTGCGCCTCATGATCCTGGGCAAACCCCAAGCCCATCCAAGGCGTGTGTCTCAGGTTGGATAAGCTTTGGTCAAATTCAAGCCCAAGGTCTCCATCCCACCAACCCACCAGCCTTTCCGCTGTGTCCCTGTCCCCACAAGTCAGGAGGCAGCGAAGAAAGATGAGTTACCCAGCCAGATTTTCTGGGTCTTCCCCCGCCCTTAGAATCCTAATGCCCTGGGCACTCTACAAACACATACTTTTTGAACTCGTTGGTAGCAGAGCCCCCTGATAAATAAACCATAACACGATGAATTAAATTTGTACCACAACATCTATCTCTGTGTATGAGAGGATCCCCTGGTCTCATTCTTAGAAGCTTTATATTTTAAGGCAAAATTTCAGCATAGCTAAGAATGTCTCCTTTTCTAGGGAGTCAATTTTCTGTTTTTGAAATATTGTACAAATAACTTCCACGCACTGCTTTAGGTGGCTGAAGAATCTGTCTTTTGGTGAAAAGTGCCTAAGTTCTCTTTCGAAGAAGTCATTTATTTCTTAATATCCTCCAGGTGGAACCTCCCAAGATAAAGCTGGGACTCTCCCGGTCTCTGGTATAGTTGACATCATATTTATAAAATAAATTATCTAAGCCAAAGCTTAGAGCCTCGCTGGGTGATTTTAGAGGTTTGTCCTTCACACTCTGAAGAAGAAAGCCGTTCAAGAGTGTTTACCACGTCTTCAGTCATTTGTTCTCGAGGCGTTCTTTGAAAGTGTGAGACTCTGAATGTCTCACACTTTCGGTCTTAGCACAAAAGGATACTGATGGATAAAGAGATGTCTAGGAAAGAGATGACTCCTGTACGCTGGGACCAAAGAAATTCTATAACCTCTACTACTACTACCACACATTAACTACAAGGAGCAACCAGTAAGAACCAGTACAGTTCCAAATCTAGTTCCGCACAGAAGCAATTGAGAAATTGTCCTCAGTATGATCAAAATAGCAATAATAAAAGATTCTGATCTCTATATATGAGGACAACATTGACTGAAATTTGAAGAACCAGAGAATATTTATTTTGATAAATATAACAAGTAGTTCTGAGATTCAGCCAGGTACGGGATTCACTGAGGCTCCGACTGTATCCCAGTGGCCAGAAATTCCTTGTATCCTTCTCACAACTGACAGAAGCATTCTTCACCCAGAGAGGCCAGGTCAAGGCTGTTGTTGAGAACCTTTTTTCCAGAACCAGAAAGCTGGCCACAAGAAGATGTC
Source organism: Apodemus agrarius (assembly GCA_964023405.1). Taxonomy (NCBI): domain Eukaryota; kingdom Metazoa; phylum Chordata; class Mammalia; order Rodentia; family Muridae; genus Apodemus; species Apodemus agrarius. Next base: position 69,426,872 of record OZ030011.1, on the reverse strand, counting down.
TAACTTGCACAAACAGAATCTGCAAGCAGAAAGTCAAAGGCTCTGGCTACATACCATTAGGAAGTCAAAAATCGATGTCAGTGGTCCACAAGAAAGACTATTTACAGAATTGACAGTGGCTGGATTCAAAGCATCAACCAGTCTTCTACCTTTAGACTCTGGGCCCTTCAGAGGCATGAGGGCCCACCCTCTGGGCTCTTACAGCAAAGCCTGCAGAGGTGCTGTGTTCATGCTGAGGAGATGGGGAACAGCTGTCCTTTGAGCAAGAGAGCACAGCTACAACCCCCTCTTCTGTGCCTGTGGCCTGTGGTGTGATCTGACACTGGCCTTCCTCCTCCCAGTCCCTATCCTTCTTTTTCTCCCTTGATTCTTTTCCTGGAATCACTTCCTGAAACAACTACCCTTAATCCTTTCTTCTGAAAGCCTGTTTCAAGGGAAACCCAAGTGAAGACAGATTTAGAAACTCAAACTCAGAAAACTGCAAAGCCTTTACAAACAAACAAAATCAGCCTCAGGTCAAGAGAAGTGATGCAGGCTTTAATCCCCAGCACTCAAGAGGCAGAGGCAGGTGGATCTCTGCGAGTTTGAGGTTAGCATGGTGTACACAGTGAGCTCCAGGACAGCCAGAGCTACACAGTAAGACCCCCATCTCAAAAATAAACAAAAAAAATTAGTCTCTTCCCCACCATTCTCAAATCAGATGTCTGTGTGTCAATCCCACTTATAAATAACTTTAAGCAAGCCACACCAACTTGTATACTGTTGCTGAACTTCAAGGTCTCATCAAAGACTAGTCTGAATGCATTCAAGATTTGAATGAGAGTGCACAGTGTGGCTCAGCAAAGAACGTGCTTGCTGTCAGGCCTGATGACCTAGGATCAAGCCCAAGAACCCACAAAGTGTGAAGAAAACCAATTCCAAGGAGTTTTCCTCCAACTTCCACGTGGGACCTATGGCACATCCCTCCCCCACCCATACCCAAACACAAATTAATTTTAAATTACAGTTTTAAATAAATGTTTATAATAGTTTTATTTGTTGACTCATTCAACAAATATTCTGTTTAATTTTTCTATGTGCAAAGCAAATGCTAAATATCGTGTTATGAAAGATGTTCCCCGGGCCCTGGGATGCCCTGGGATGCTCATGTTCATTTGTAGACTTAATTGTTCAAAAGAGTATCAATTGAACAAGTTAAGGTTTACCTGTTTTCAAAATCACATGATGGCGGTTTGAAATAAGGTGCTATAGAGTTTTAATTTGTGAGACGGGCTGAGCTCTAATACAGTATTCTCCTTCTTGGCCTCCCCAGTGTATGGAGGGACAGGTACACATCGCTGCCTAGGTTTTAATTAGCTTTCACCCAGGTGGTATGTACAGGTGAGTGGAACCTTGGCTTAAATCATGGCTCTGCTGACACAGAAGTGTGACCCCAAGCCTCGTCTCCCTAGTTCACAAATCAAGAATGACGACAAATACTGAAGTTGTTGTGAGGATAAAATATCGTGAGAGTAAAGGACTTGACATTGTAGCTGGCTCAGTATAAACACCCAGCATATGTGTGATCATCCCCACCGAACATTAGCCTGGGGCCCAGCATGTGCATAGCCTGGACCCATGACAACTGGGCAGAGGAAATCGCCCTCCGTTCTGTGTACTGTGTACCGGCTTCCATGCAGCACAGTGTTAACAGTCTAGAGGAAGACATCATATTCTCCTGGTCATTCTCTGTAGACAGAGAGACTGGTTTCACCTGCCGATCAAAGCCACTGTAAGATGATTAGGTCACGGGTAAAGCAGCCCCAGATTCCAAAACGAGAAAGAATCTTGCACACAGTATTTACCGTCCCCATAGAGAAGACACAGTGAGAAGAATGCGAAGGGGACCTAGGTGGCTGTCTTGCAAATATCTTGCTGGCATGGAGAATTCCCTTGTGTCTCAATTCCTCAAGGAGTAATACATCAGGATCTATGCTCCCCAAGACACTCTGCCCTTGTGCAGGGCTCTCTGTGGCAGAGCCTCCTTCCTCCGACGTACTCAGCAGACATTCGGTGACTGCCTGAGTAATTGGAGCCCTCTTTGCATACTTATTAAAAGGGGGTATGACATGTGGAGAATGTTTTTGACCTTTGAAAGCTAGATTGCACCCCCAAAGCTTTGGGGGTAAAGCATTGAGAAGGGAGGGAAAGGGACAACCACACGAGCCTTCTGATGCACCGTGTACACTACCGCTCCCCACCCCCACCCCCACCCCCACCCCCAGAAGAGCAGCCAGGGTAGATGAAAGAGCAGAATGCCTGCTACTCCAGACACAAAAGACCGCAAAACCAACCATTACAAATAATGCTGGGACTAAATTAAAACCATCAGATCCAAATTCTGTACCATAATGGCTGGTGGCCGCTGATCCACATTCAACATCTTTTTCATTTTTCAGTTCACCTCAGGTCTCACCACTCAACCTGAATGTTCAATCTACTCCTGAGTCATGTGCTGTTGACATTCACTGTCCCCCCCCCTCCTTCTGTTGTCTTATTTGTAGACACAATTAGGAAGCCAGACTGTGGCTGCAGCTCAGTTGATAGGGTGAGTTCTGGTGCTGCAGGCGTGAGCCACCATGTGGGGTTTTCTAGGAAGCTCCATTGGCAAAGTATCTATCCAGCATTGACAAGACTTGGGTTCGGTCACTGGCACCATGTAAACTAAATGTAATTGCATGTGCCTGCAATCCTAGAATTCAGGAAGTGGAGGCAAAAGGATCAAACTTTCAGGCTTGGAAGATGGCTCAGTGGGGGAAAGCACTTGCCTTGCAAGTGTGAGGACCAGAGTTCAGATCCTGAGAACCCAGATAAAAGCCAGGCAGACACGCAGTCTGCCTGTGGTTGCAGCACACAGGAGAGAGAAAGCAAAGGGCAGGTTCAGTGAGACCATGCCTCAATGTATAAAGCGGAAAGGAGTTGACGAAGACATGTAATCTCAAGTTTAGGCCTCCACACATATATGTAAATATGTGTACCTGTGCATACACTCCTATACACATATAAACATGCTTATACACATACATATGCAAAAAAAAATTTCAAGGTTATCCTTTACTACATAGTGAGTTCAAGACCAGTCTGGGAGACATGAGACCCTGTCTCAAGACAAAAGCAATAATCTCACTTCATGAGTTTAGTGGCAATAAGAACGTCCACCCAGACTAGGGCCCTGGCTGCCGGCTGCCACACCAGTCAGAAAGAGATGCACAGATGAGGAATAAGAGCTGGTGGGACAGGAAGAGCATTTTCTCCCTTTGTTCAGGGCAAAGGCATCAACAGTTTTCTTACCAAATCCACGGATACTAATCCACGGAACCTTGCCCCCCCCCTCCCACCTCCTAATGTTGATTTGATATGCCAACCTCACACCACACGGCTTAACAAACTTTCTCTCTTATGTCTCAGCACCTGGCTTCTCTTGCTTACAGATAAGAGTCCTGGCCGGTGAGAAGTCGGTAACCACAAACTCAGTATAGAAGTAGTCTTGATCTCCAGCTCTGAGTTCAAGTCCTGTCTCTGTTACCCTCTATGACAGCAGTGTACCTTTGGACAGGTGACTTAATCACACAAAATGATAGTAATAATTCTGACCTTGACTAGTAGGCTCATGAGCCCTCAAAAGATAGAATCTAAAAGGCTTGGCCAAGGGCACACCCAATGCCTAGTGATAGTTCAATAAGAAACAGTTATTATCTGATTTTTTTTCAAAAAAATCTTAGGATTATGGCATTGGCAGAGTATGCTGGTTATCTCTCAATACTCATTCTCTCCTTCCTCTCTCTCTCTCTCTCTCTCTCTCTCCCTTTGATAATAGAATCTCTACCTTTTAGCTGAGCATGTGGCTACCTGGGATCAAGCTTACCCAGGCCTCCTCTGAAGTCATTTATTTCTATGGGATTAGGTCCTGAGCAATGGTAAGGAAGGAAATGTGCCGATCTCTGTGGAGTGACTAGCAGGAGGTGACACAGTCTAATTTGCCTCTCTAAAGCCAGACTACTCACAGGAGGGCTGAAACCTGAGCAGTTTTCCTAAACCATGTAGTAGAAGCCATGATGCGGCCAACATTGTCAGCAAGATGCTCATACCAACGCTGGCTTGATGACTTCTGGACTCTTTTACTTTGTATTCTTTTTCCAATTCAACACAAGCTAGAAACATCTAGGAAGAAGGAACCTCAATTGAGAGAATGCCTCCATCCGATTGTCTGGTAAGCAAGTCTGTGGGACACTTTTCCTTGATTAACAGTTAATGAGGGAAGACCCAGGCCACCATGAGCAATGCCACCCTGGGGCAGATGTTCCTGGGAGACATAAGAAAGGTAGCTGGACAAAAGCATGGGAGCAAGCCAGCAAACAGCATCCCTTCATGGTCTCTGCTCCAGTTCCTGCCGCCAGGTTTCTGCTTAAATTCTTGCCTGGACTTTCCTCAGTGATGGCCTGTGATCAGAAGTGTAAGGCAACTTGCACTTTGAGTGGTTTTGGGTCCGAGTGCTTTATCACAGCTATTGCTGTGTAGTACAAGGACACAGAGAAATGAACATTCATGGTTGTTGGGTTGTTTTCTTTGGTTTTGACGTTTTTGGGGATTTTGCTGTTGTTCTTCGTTTTGTTTGTTTGTTTTGTTTTGTTTTTTCGAGATAGGGCTTCCCTGTGTAACACCCCAAGCTACCCTGGAATTTTCTTTGTAGAGCAGGCTAACCTCAAACTCACAGTAATCTGCATGTCTCTGCCTCCCAAATGCTAGGATTAAAGGCGTGGACCACCACACCCAGCTAATATTCATGGTTTTTAAGCTTGTACTATTTCTCATTTCTATCACTGATGGCTGAAGCTAATCTACACACAGAGAAGAGTAATTTTACTCTGCTGTTCTGTACAGGGATCCCTTCCATACTGATGTCTGCTTTATTCTGCAGCCAAAGCTGCTGGAGTCTAAGACAGGAGACCCACTTCATGCCCAGAGTCCATTCTCAATAAGTTGTAACAGCACATGACAATTTCATCCATACAATGTACATTACACATGGACAACAGCATAGTGTGCACGCTTCCAATCCTTCAGTGCAATTTCATACATATGAGGGGTGTAGAAGTAGTGGCGATACAAAGACCAGACTAGGTAAAGAGAATCCCAGGACCCAGCTGTTGATTACATAAAGAAATGATTGAGGAGACTTAAGAGTCCATGGGCATGAGATCCAGCAGAACAGGAGGAAATCTAGTATTAGGTAACTTTGTCTCTAAAAGTTGGCTGAAGCGCTAGGCAGACATTCAGAGTATCTGGAAATCCTGAAGCTTCAGGGTGAGGGAAACCCTGTCTTTAGAAGAAGTAAGAGAAAAACAAGCCGAAAAAGTAATGGAGAGACTTCTCTCCATTATGACCAAAAATGAACTTGGTCAGTTTACAGCAATAAACTAAAAGCCCAAATGAGGAAGGGTGATTTCAAATGCAGGAAGCGACTCAGGGGTATGGAGATAGGTGATTGATCACTCATGGATCTCGGGCATAGCTGTTTCCCTGGGTAGTGAGGGTAGATGCGGAGAAACCCTGCAAGTTAAGGTTGTAGTCTACCATGACCAAATAGCTCCTCTGAGTTTAGCATAAAGTGGAGGACCTTGTCTGGGGAACCTGACCCTCCACACCCTCTACCTGGAGAAAGTCTTCTGCAGACCTACAAGTTCAACTTCCTCTTTCCTAAAGGGAACCCACCCAGCAAGTATCTGGGATTCCTTGAATGCCTCTCTATGCAAACAAGGTGTTCCCAGTATCTTAAACTCTAGCCAGTGACTTTTCATTTACCCTGAGAACTCCTCCCCACTCTCAAAGGTCCATATTTAGCCCATATATAGTGGGGTTCACCCCAGTAAAGGGTAGGCATTCAATCCTACTGCAAATAAAGCTATGTGCACAAGTTAAGATCATCTAAGAGAGCTGTTTCATTAAAATTCTCAGGGAAGTCCCCCCCTCTCCCTCGGACTCTCACTCCCAGCCCACCCAGACCCTGCAGATCCCATTCCAACTCTGAGTCATCTTTCCAGCCTGACGCACTGCTGCCTGGACACCCCGGCAGCGAAGAAGCAGAACACAGGTGGGCAGAGGGTTATAGAGATCTGAGGAACAAGTGGGTTGTCGGGGAGCAAACCTGCGAGCATTCTTCAAGACTAATGATGCTGGAACCCTGAGAGTAGATCCTCAGAGCATAAACACGACCAGTGTCAGATAACTTTCACACATGGCAGGGGCAGAGGAAAATTAAGATGAATGAGATCTGGGTCTTTATCGCCTTGATAAGGAAGCCACGCATGTCATTTCTGCTCACCATCAATCTGTTAGACTCTGAAAGGATGAGAATTACAGGCTAAGAATTCCCTGTGCCTAAGTCTTAAATGACCCCAAAAGCAGAAGTTTAGCCCGTGTTGGTCCTGAGACCTATGACGTCATATAGGCGACACTAATGCGGCCCTGCAGGTTTATTCCTGTTACCAAGGCAACGGCCACCATGTACCCAGAATTCAATAGGCCCACCTAGCCTACCTGTAATTTGAATAATCATGCATATAAGAAGGAGCAGCGTGCTCTCTCTCTTTCTCTTTCTCTTTCTGCTCATCGCCCCCAGCCTTCCCCTTACCCCATTCCCTTTGTACCCCAATCTTAAATAAACCACGTGGAGTTACTTGGTCTGGTCTAACTGCTTCAGCCCACACCTCCCGGCTCCACCGCGGGCGCCACGGATCGAGCCTGCCGCCTGCGGATCCTGGCTTTTCGCAGCGGGCGGCACGGGGAGGTTCGGAGCCGACGGTCCCACTCCGCCTGCCTGCGTGGGAAACCAACAGCCCGCTCTTTGTTAGCCCAAGAATGCACATGTCACACCTGCCTCCAGGGTCCAGCTGCGAGTGGCAGGCTGGGAAGGTCCCTGGTGTCCTTTCCCGTCTCGCCTACGCAGAGCAGCTGTGGCGAGGATGAGCGTAGCTGGGCTGACAGAATCACCACGCGGACTGCGGGGCTCGAGCCTGGCGGGCGCTCAGGTCCCCCAAGCACTTACTACTAGTTGGGGGGCCTTTGAATACGTAACCCTGGCCCCATTACAGGAAATGCGTAACAGGAAATACATATGTAACCCTGTGCGTGACCCTGGCCCCGTAATAGGAAACGTGTACGTGGCGCCACGTGAGCGGAAATGGCCTAACTAGTTTCTATCCGGCTTCTATAGAAAACTGATTGGTTCTCAGAGAGCGCGGGCTTGGATAATTTAAACTGATTGGCTTAGGAGCTATGGAGTGGTTTGTGTTAGGAGGGTTCTGTTATAAGCCTATAAAAGCTGTCCGATTCTGCACTCATGGTTCAAGGTCTTTTACCCTGCGTGGTGTAAGGCTGTGATTCCCAGAGGATCTGGAATAAAAATCCTCTTGCTGTTGCATCAAGAACGTTTCTCGAGAGTGATCTGGGGTGTTGCCTTCCAAGGCGTGGGGTGCTGGGGGCATTCCAGTTTTTCTTTCGGGTCTTACAACTCTGAATCTTAAGCAGCCTAGTGAGAGGTGGGAGGTGCTTGGAAGGCAGGGTGGCCACTTATACCTTTTACATCTACCTTCACGTCCTGGCCAGCAAGTGAACAACTGGGCTCTGCCACACACACCTACCATATTGTTCTACCTCATTTCCGGCCCCATTGTAACCAAGCAGGACTGGAACCTCCCAGACCGTGAGCCCACCCCTTTTACTTAGATTTTGTTGTTGCTGTTGTTTTATGTATTTGTTAGAACAAAGAACAACCTCGGGGTTTCACAAAGAAAAACATAGACAAAGAGAAAGTATCATGGCAAACACTTTTCTTTTTGCAGAAGGGCTGTGGCCAGAACCCAAACTGGAGATACTGGGACAGGAAGTTCACTTGGGTTTTATTCTAACACAGCGGTCACCACGTCTCTTCCCCATTGGCTGGGGTCTGACCTATAGTCTTTCAAGATTGGCCAGTTTAAAGGAATCAAAGGAAAGAAAATGAAGGGAAGCAGGAAGGGATGAGCTGCCCCAGGATGTAAAATTGAGAATATGCAGGGGTGTGTGTGTGTGTGTGTGTATGTGTGTGTGTGTGTGCGTGCGTGTGAGTGTTAGACGGGGTACTTTGAATAAATGTTTTACCAGCTAGAGTAGATGAAAAGATTTTTTTATAAATGTTTTAAAAGGTAGGGAAAATATAAAATTTTGGCCCTTAGTAGACTAGCTTGTGTGTGTGTGTGTGTGTGTGTGTGTGTGTGTGTGTGTGTGTACACGTTCATGTGCAAGTATGCAGAAGTCAGTAGTCAATATCGGATTCTTACTCTTTTGCCCTCTACAGTATTTGTTGAGGTGAAATCTCTCACTGAACCTGGAGCTTGCTGATTCAGTTAGTCCAGCTAGCCAGCAAGCCCTAGAGATCCTCCTGACTCTACTAGCCCCCCACCTCCCAGTGCTGGGGTTATAGGTATGGTCCACCATACCCAGCTATTTTAAGTTTCTGGATCCAACCTTAGGCTCTCAGCTAAGCCATTTATCTCCTCAGCCCCTCAACCTTCCCTCTTTCACTTGACTGCTGGCTGTTTGTCACATTAACAGAGAGGAAGGTAGCACACCAGCTCTGTGGCCTGAACATAACAACAAAATACACGAGTATTGGAGAGGATTGACTGCCTCAGGAGGGCAGAGCAGGGAAGCAGGAGTGGTAGCCGAGAGGAGGAAGCCAGTGAAGAGATAGATGTTGGGTAGGAGACACAAGGCCAGAAAGATTCTAGCTACCAAGGCCTAAAAGGAACCTTGAGACTATCCCCTGATCCAGTCCTTGGCCTTCTCCGTGTTACAGCATCTACCCCCGAGAAGCCTCCTGCCTCTCCAAATCTTGGATACAAACATACCTACAGCCCATCTCTACACTGTTTCAAGCGCACAGGTAAGCCTCAGGAATCTGCTATCTGCAAACAAAGCTATCTGACTGGATTTGAGATCTCGCTGCAGAGCAAGGCAACTAAGCTGAGAGCTCAAAGGAAGCCCCGCGGTGTGCAGCCTCTGCTGGTTTCTATGGACACGGCACACACTATCGGCACCGCCCTCAGCAGCATCTTTATGTTACAGTAATAAATAAAGAGGAAACGAAAATGCAGAGAATACACATGACTCAGTGACTCACAACCCTCCGCTGAGACGTGCGTGTGGGTGTCCCGACTCAGAGAGAGGCTCTTCTATGCTGTGGGATGGCATCTGCTGCCACCTGTGCTTTTTCGGGGAAGATCTTTAAATGGGTGATACTTCCCTGCAGACGGAGGGGCTAATGAGCTTTCCGGGGAATGAGTATGCATGATGTGTATGTGTACATACACGTTTATATGTTAGGGCGTGTGCATACCACATGTGGAGGTCAGACAGCAGCACCAAGTGTGAGTCCTCTACCCACCCCCCCACCCCCCCAACCCCCCCACCCCACCCCACCCCACCCCCCGCCAGGCAGGCTCTCTCTTGTTTCCCCAGCTGGCCCGCCAGCTTCTGGAGCGTCTCCTGTTCTACCTCCCAGAGCCCTATAGGAAGTCGGGGTTTAACACTTTTTACATGATGTCCAGGGACCCACACCTAAGTCCCCATGCCAGGATAGCAAGAACTTTACCCACTAAGCCGCCTCCCCAGCCCCATCTCACCAACTATTGCTCCAACTTTGGCCTCTATTAAGGTTTGCTTGTTTAGTCCCAACCCTGTCTAGTAACGACTGCGAATTATTATAGGAAGTGAAAGCGCCACAGGCCAGGTCCCTCCCACAGGCACGCTGCTTCACGCCAGAGTTCTGCTGGTAACTCAAGAACATATATTGGGCACGATGAGCTGGAGATGTGTCCCATGGTTAGACCATCGTTTCTCCTTGCCTCTGCGATCTCTGTTTCATTAGGAGTCTCAAGAGTACCACCGCATCCAGCAAATGCTGGGACCACCTTTCGTGGGGTCTAAATGGACTCTTAAGGAGGTGTAATAGGAATCCTGGAAAACTAATCATTTTTTTTCTCAGTTTATTCAGAGGCTAAAAAGCTTAGGCAAGGCTCTACAAATCGCATATCTGAGTTTCAATGCTAAACCCATTTCTCTCTGGGGCAAGAGTACTCTGGACTGCTCCACTGAGTGTCCTAAGGACAGGATGGGAAAATGGAATAAAATCAACATAAATTTCTGTGAGCATCACACAGTGGCCTTCCTAATAGACTCTGTTTTTTAAAGAAGAACAAATAGAGCTGAATGGGTACCGTGTAGACACTGTTTGGAGAGCCCTATACATGGCCAACAAGATCGGTGCACAACAGGACGGGCCTTAACCAGGACTCTGGGAAGGAACAAGTCAGGAAGCAAAGGAAAAGCCAGAGAGAGAGGCCACAGGCACCAAAAACAGGGGGGAGAGCCTGGACCCTTTTCTGCCCACATTCAGTGTCCACTTATCATGTTCCCTCCAGGCTTTTCTTTTCCTACAATTACTTAAATATTTTCAACATCTGCTTTTGGAGCCACAGGGAGGAATGCAAAGGCTTTTTTTCTTTAAAACAAAAACCACAACAAACTTGTCTTTCGTCCTCTTTCTGTCCCAAGACACTTGGCTATTGAGGCCAGGGTGGTCTGTTCCCCTGCTGCTGGCAAGACTGAGCTGCCAGCCTCAGTTGGGAGGGCGGGGCGTTCCTCTCCTTATCCTTCACTCCAGGAGCACACTCCCTACTTGACCTCCCAGCCCTGGGACCTGGAAGCACCCCGGAACCACATTTGCATGCCATGGTGTGTACGTGAGTCTCTGCTCATGCTGTGATGTAAACACAAAGCACCTACTATTTTCAGAGTGGGGAGCAGCTGCCAGAACTTTCAGCCAAGTTGGTGGAGGCAGCTGTCCCTGCCCTGGCTCCCTGAAAGATGAAGAAAGCACTGAAGTCAAAACCTTCAAGCTCTCAGGAAGCATGAGTTTATGACACTCCACTACAGGGATGACCCACACAAGTAGATAGCCTTCCTTATTGCCAGAGCCTGCTGGAAGGATCCATAATGTCACAGACTAAGTTCCAGTAGGATGGGGAGTAGGGTTAGGATCAAGGGACCCAGAACACATGATGGATTCTATGAGAACCAGCATGTGAATATGGTCGACACCATCTCAGGACCCCAGCTTAGGCAACAACTGACTCCCAGAGCAGGGCTCAGAGGAGCCATACTGTTCCCTTGAAACCTGAACTTTAAGATATGGACAAACTCATTGGAAAAAGAAAAGTTAGTGACTTCTTATGCTCTGCCCTACAATGATTCCAAAGACAGAGAAAGCAAGGCTGTGGTAGATCACTTGCACAGCATGAAAAGGGACCTGGGTTTGATTCCCAGTGATGAAAGAAGAAAGAAAGAAAGAAAGAAAGAAAGAAAGAAAGAAAGAAAGAAAGAAAGAAAGAAAGAAAGGAAGGAAGAAAGAAAGGAAGAAAGGAAGAAAGAAAGAAAGAAAGAAAGAAAGAAAGAAAGAAAGAAAGAAAGAAAGAAAGACCAAAGATCATAGAGTTCAAAGAGATGTCCCATCAGAACTAGGTATAGACTGAATCACACGATACTGGTCAGTAGAGCACCCTGATTGGTCCTTGCATACGATGGCCCATTTCGGTGTTTTTCTCAGGTCTGGCTGACCTATCCCACATTTATCTGTAGAACTGTATACTTTCCCATAACAGGGTGTAAAACAGCACCTAGTAAGTCCAAGGCAAGCTATGATGTAGCTGGAAAAACAAGCTAAATTCCACCTGGAGCTAGGTAGGTTTCTGCTACTCCCAACGCTGCTTTCTTTCTTCCTAACAGAATCCTGGGCGTTATGGTGATAGGCAGAAACCCAGTTGGGGCCAATGCCAACGAGCTGCCAGGAACAGGGAAGGGAAGCCAAGGGCGGGATGGGAGGCAGTAGAGGATTCACTGTAGGCCTCCGTGAAGAACTGGCCTCTTTATGCCTTGTCCACACCCCTCTGTGCCTCCCTTAATGAACCCGGCAGCCCTAGCTCAGCACCACAATTGCCGGTGACTTTTCTTGGGTTATAGATCCTTCCCTTGCTCAACTGAGGAAAGTCATAAGCCATCCTAATGCAGAAAGCATCATGGCAGCTGACTCTGGACCTTGGGCCTCCTGGCTGTCAGGTAAATAGTATCTCCCACTGGATTTTCTCTTTAGTCTTAAAGAGCTATGTTGACAAAAATCTCCTCAATGTACAGAAAGTTGTAAGTGGGGGTAGGAAATGGGGAATGGAAGATAAAGGGAAGGTTTAGCCCAAAGTAAAATATGAAAAATCTACTATTTCGTTGTCTTATTAAAAATGTGAATTAAGCCGGGCGGTGGTAAAGCACGCCTGTAATCCCAGCACTCTGGGAGGCAGAGGCAGGCGGATTTCTGAGTTCCAGGCTAACCTGGTCTACAGAGTGAGTTCCAGGACAGCCAGGGCTACACAGAGATACCCTGTCTCAAAAAAACCAAATTAAAAAAATGTAAATTAGAAAAAATTTTAAATGCAGGCACCCTGCATTGGTGAATAATATTCTTCCAATAAGCCATAAGTTGTTAAGTGGAAATCCTAATGCTAGCTGTGGAATGCTTCTCGATGAGACGTTGGTCAGGGAGACTTCAGATAGCCTCCAAACCATACAGGCGATTGCTGTTGCTCCTGATTTCCCACCAGAATGAAATGGTAAGACGCCATTACCAAATGTACCACATTATTTTGCTATAAGACATAGAGAAAACAAGCTGAAATTGAGTTAGAAGTTTCCTCTCTGCTAGTCTGCTGTCACGGCACTAAAATGTGCTTTGTAGGCTGATGAGGGAGAAAACCCATCAACAGTGTAGCTGCGAGGCCTTTGAGCTGTGGTAAAGACCTGCCAGGCCAACCGTGGATGCCTGTGCACCAGCGGTACAACCATCGTAGGGGTAACCAACCACTCTACGCTTGATTTGAGGACTGCTTTACAGACGCCAACTACTGTCTTGTGCTATAGATGTAATCAAGAAGAGGTCGAGCACACACAGAAGGCGCTCCTACCACTGATGTTTTTCTAAACGGACTCATTGTCAAACTGCTTTCTACATACTTTACCTGGACGCCCTGGATTAGTGCCGCTTTCAGCCTTGGCAAGAGAAGTCTGTGGTGCAGAGACTCATAATTGGTCAAAAAGTACTGAGAATAGGTGACTTGAATTTTCAACCCTAAATGGCTCTGAAAAATCACGAAGGAGAAAGAAGAGCTTAAGAACTGGAGGGTAGTGGGAGTGTTGTGAACCGCTCTTAGACACAGCATGACCACCGTTGCTCCATGCATGAGAGAGACCTATAGCCAGTCAGCATAGCGTCATGGACAGGAGAGGGCTCACGAGGCCCCTACCTCTCCCTGAGGGACTCTTAGCAGTTAACAGTTGCTGGGGCAGGGGTTGGGTTGATGTGAAGGGTAGAGGTATGGAGGAAGCCATTTTCTTCAGCAGTTTGGCCACTGATAGGTTATCTGTGCTCCAGTGAGCCACCACTCGCGCACACTCATGCAAGCCACTGTAATTAAACCCAGTGAGTCACATACACAAAAAGACATAAAAGTAGGAGAGGAAGTTGTTGGGAATATGCATTTCAGTGGCAGAGGGAGGAAGCCTGAAACAGAGTAACGGTCGTCAAAATAGCCAAAATACATTACATAAAATTTTTTTAAGGAAAATTACAAAAAATTTTCCTTAAAAAAAATTTTTTAAGGAAAGAAAAGAAATACAAGCCCTGCCCCCAGACGTTTGTGAGTGCCCGTTGTTTTGAGATCACTTCTTTGAGACAGCTCAGATCCCGCCTTCATGAACACACATGGGACTGAAGCCTAGTCCTTCGTGATGCTCTTTCCCCCTTCAGGAGTGGAGTTCAGCAAGAGAGGGAGATCCCTGTTTCCAGAGAAGGCCGAAGTAAGAGGCCCAAAGAGACCCACGCAAGGCATTGTCTGTGAAAGCCCACAGACAGCTCCTGCCCAGCTCTGGGCAAGCCTCTTTCCTCTGTCTGTCACCCTGTCGACTGTGGGCTCACACATGCAAGGCCTGCCATCCACGGTGCTCTGAACATCCTGGCCGAATCGCTTTTCTAGCTCTCAGAGAAGCACTGGATTAAAATGTTTCCGCCGACCCTGCAATGAAACCAGTCAGCTGATTCAGTCAGTGGATTCTAAGAGGTGTCGGGCAGTTTAGCGTCTTGCCTCAGGCAATATTATGGAACCCTAGATTTTTGGGTTTTTTTTCCTTTTCTTTCTTTCTTTCTTTCTTTCTTTCTTTCCTTCCTTCCTTCCTTCCTTCCTTCCTTCCTTCTTTCTTTCTTTCTTTCTTTTCTTTTCTTTCCAAGACAGAGTTTCTCTGTGTAGTTCTGGCTGTCCTGGAACTCAGTAGACCAGGCTGGCCTCGAACTCAGAAATCCGCCTGCCTCTGCCTCCCAAGTGCTGGGATTAAAGGCGTGTGCCACCACTGCCCGGCTGGAACCCCAGATTTTTAACCCAAATAAATGTCACCCACCGGGGCTCAGGACAAGAGGTTGCCAGGTTTGAAGAAGCTGTTCAGTGCCTCTCTAGAAGCAAGAACTGATGCCCGAAGCTGCACCAGGCCCCGCCCCTTCTGTGTGCTTCTGGCCCGAGCTGAGCTCCCTGGCCCCTGAGTGCGGCAGGTCACTGGAAGCCTCTTGAAATGCTGGAGAAAATCTGCTGCCTGACACGTTCGCTCGCCCTGGCTGGCAGGCTGCTTTGCATGCCTATGGGGCAAGCAGGCTATTTTTGAACGGATTTCATAACTCTTTGTAGATGCTGCGGCTGCTGATTGCACACGTGTTTCCGGCTTGGCTCCCACGGTGAATGTTGACAGAAACAGCGTCTTCAAAGAATGTAGAAAAAGAGGGATTGGGGAGATTAGGGACACAATTTCCATGTCTAGACTCGGTTCCCGCAGCGACATCTGCTCTAATCAGGGTCCCTGGGATTCAGCACCTTGCACAGATCACCCACCCTCCTGAACAGCGCAGCTCTCTCGGAGAACTGGATTGGGAGACCTCCCAACAGCAGCACTGGGTGAGGGGGACCCTTCCCCACGCTGTTTCCAAGATTAAAGCCCAGGTGAAGTCCTGAGGTTTTGCGGTTGCAAAACAAGCTATGAGAAAAGTGTGTGCCTGTCTTGCATCCATTTTTCTTTGGGGAAATCTTAAACCTCACACCCGAATCCAGCCCCTGGCCAGCCTGCCCCTTCAGTTCCCAGCCGGAAGGACAGACTTTAAAACCACAGCGCTGATCGCTCATTCACTAGTTCCAGTGTGTCTCCTTCACCTTTGCTTCTCCGGCCCTCCTGTCAGCCTGGTGGCAAATCCCACTCCGTACCCCAAGTGTCATCCTTGTCTTCATGTATCATGGACCCCACCTCAGGCTCTGTCACAGCACATTATCTGATTCACAATTACTCACTTCCCAGCACCACCATATTGAACAGCTCTCCCATCAATCTGTCTGAAAGCCTCGATTCATTAGTCATGAATCCTGTCATCCAGATATACAGCTGTAGATATACAAGTGTGTGCACACATGCATGCAAATACACACACATATACAATTATATGTATATGTAGCAAGAGGGTTCTATTTCTTTTTCTAGTCTGTATATCATCCAAGTTTTCTCTAGAAAACACTGATTCAGAATGTTAGCTGAGACCGGGCGGTGGTGGCGCACACCTTTAATCCCAGCATTTGGGAGGCAGAGGGCAGGTGGATTTCTGAGTTCGAGGCCAGCCTGGTCTACAGAGTGAGTTCCAGGACAGCCAGGGCTATACAGAGAAACCCTGTCTCGAAAAACCAAACCAAACCAAACCAAACCAAAACAACAACAAAAAAATCCCAGAATGTTAGCTGAGAAAAGTTTCTAGAAAGTGATCTCATTCATTTCTTCTTTCCTTCATTCAGCAAAATTACACTGGATCGTACTAAAGAGAGCAGAGCTAGAAACAGGGCCAGGAGTTTACGAATAGGGCTTCAATTTGTGCCCTTGGCCCGAAACTGGGAACATCCTTGGTTTTGTCCTGGCCATAGGCCAGAGATGGAAATAATATTCTCTTTTTTGGTGTGACTTCTTTATTTTTTAAAATTTATTTATTTTATGTATTTGAGTACATTGTAGCTGTCTTCAGACACACCAGAAGAGGGCGTACAATCCCACTACAGATGCCACTACATGGAGGGGCTGAGCAGAATGCTGGCCTGGGCAGCCTCCTCCTGCAGATGTGGCTGACAGGCCCCATTGAGCAGGGGGGTTGCTGGGAATTGAACTCAGGACCTCTGGAAGAGTAGTCAGTGCTCTTTACTGACCCCTCTCTCCATCCCTGATGTGACTTCTTGTTAACGTTCTTCCCCTATGCAAGCCTGGACGCTGGATGTACACAGAGGTACTGAGGCAGAGGCTGCACACACAGGGGTACTGCCCCGGACTCTGTAGCCCATTCTGGTGAACATTGTTAGAATTAGATCTCTAGATTTGCATGGTAAAAATGGGCTATAACTGTCCTCCAATTTTGACCCATCCCTTAGCTGATTTTAGGGTCTCAACCCTTGAGGTTAGACTATTCCAGTGGCCTTGGAAGCCTTTGAAGATGAGCTCTTCCCATTCATTGGTCGGCTTGGGCCCCACCCCCTCCTTTCCCTGGGAACACTAGAAAAGAAAGCTGAAGCTTAGGTCTCCTGGTCAAAAGAAGGGATTGACCTCTTGCCTTGGATGGAGACGTGGCATTTTGATCTGTTCCAAAGAGTAATATTACATACTCTGTTTCTCCCAGAACAATTGCTCCCGCTGAGCCCGTTAATGCGCTGGCCAGGATCTGCAGCCCCACCGACAGGAAATCTGATTCACTTGAAGACATGCTAGGGAGGTGGAGGAAATGATTTCTCCTTAACGAGACAATGCGCTTGTCTTCCCCGAATCCCTGGCGCGCGTGGCCCTTCAGAGAGCTCCCGTGCCGCGGAGCCTGCCTGCTTCTCTGCGTTCCCCAGACAAGTGCAACTCTTCCTTCTTCTTTTCTCTTTTTCTGTTTTAGATACTGGCCAAAGCGTGGGCATTCTTTTCCTGACATGTTAGGCATCCTCTCTTGGCCTCTGTATCCAGCGGCTGTCCGTCATACAGCTGCTTCCTGACATCCGTGTGGAACCCACTGGCTTTCTCAAACCCCACGGCAGAAGGCATGGCTTTCTCGCTCCCTCTTCTCCATCCCTTCCTTCTGGTAACGGCCAAGCTGTACCGCTTGGTGGTTCTGCTCGTTCCCTCAAACTCCAATGAAGCTGCCTTTGAAGCTCCTTCCAAGTCTGTTTCTAAATTCTTTTATTAAGATTAAGAACTCAAAAGAAGGATAATTTCAACAGGATTGCAAAAGGGTCATAGGTAAATATGTGCTAGAACTGGAGAGCTAGCTTTGTGGGTAAATGCACCAACTACCAGGTTAGATAGATCTCAGAGATTCATATGGTAGAAGAACTGACTTCACAAAGTTGTCCTTCAATGCCCCCCACGAGTACTCAGTGAATGTGCACATCACAGGTGTGCATGCATTTGCACACACACACACACACACACACACACACTAAATAAATAAATAAATAAATAAATAAATAATTGTGACATCGATGATGATGATGATAATGAAGACAACCAAAACCAGACACACCAGTATCCAGCTCTCGAGGAGTACCTGATCATCACAGGGACATCATCTGTGGCGCAACCTAATGTCATCTCCAGCAGAAATTCTGCTTGTGATTTTCCTTCGCTGTAGTCCAAGAATATTCTGTCTCTTTTGAGGAAATTATCTACATCTTGTTCTATGCATGAGAGCTGTGTGGCCTGTACACTTCTCTTTCTACCCCAAGAATCAGCCTGGGTTCTAGTCTACAAACCACAAAATCCCTTTTAACTACCGTAGTTAGGAAGGAAATTTAAAATCAAGGATATTCCAGATCTGGCTGTACCACCTTGCAGCTCTGGAGCACTGGGCAAATTGTTATTTTTTTTTTCCAGTTTTGATCAGCTGCCACTGAAGGGCCGTTGGGATATCTGGAATCTTACGAAACAACTGGAATGCCTGAGTTTGGAAAGCAGATGGGAAGAGTGAGTTCTAGAAACTGCCCCTCGCAAGGCTAGGCCACAGAGAACAGGATATTCAATTATCTCCATGTTTGGTGGTACTCTGTAGGCCTGGAAGAAAGCTTCTGATTGGCCAAGCTGTAATTGAAGATTTAGTCCCATTGATGCCCACGGTGGGCAGGTTGGCCGCTCGAAGGGCAGAAGTTTAAAATAAGAACAGGGAGCTGGTAAGAGAGTTCTTGCATGCTAGCTAGCTTCCCAAATGAATACCCAACACACACGGGAAGCCTGGCCTTTCTGCCTCTCCTCCTTAGGACTGGGTGGTCACTGCTCTGTCTCCCTTTCTCACCCCTGCTGTACAGACTCCCTCCTGGGGTACTCACTGGGCTTGTGGGTGGGAAGGCCAGACCCTGGATTTCCATCTCAGGTCTCTTATCCTTCCTTAGCCTGGGTGCGGTTTAAAGCAGAGGGTGCTAACCCTTGAGATGGGTTCAGATGCATTGCTAGGGCTTCTGAAGAGAGGCGAGTCTTCAAGACGAGAGCCTGTGGGTCTACGGCATTAACATGGAAAGACACTTTCTTCCCTGAAGGAGGGGTGATCCGTTCTCTCCTGTAAATCAGGCTACCCCACAGGACAGCATGGCCCAACACTGCCCTGATGAAAATGAAGAGTTTCTTCAGTATTTTTCTCCCTGGTGCATCCTCGGGAGCTCAGGTCTGGTTTGTTTGTTTGTTTGTTTGTTTGTTTGTTTAGAATATTCCTGCCTCCTGGAAAGATCTGTCTTATTGTGCAAATGTATCAGAATTTAATTTTATTACCTTTTTAAAAAGTGTTTTTGCCGGGCGGTGGTGGCGCACACCTGTAATCCCAGCACTTGGGAGGTAGAGGCAGGCGGATTTCTGAGTTCAAGGCCAGCCTGGTCTACAGAGTAAGTTCCAGGACAGCCAGGGCTATACAGAGAAACCCTGTCTTGAAAAAAACAAATCCACCCCCCCCCCAAAAAAGTGTTTTCTGAGGAAACAGCATGTCTAGAAGAACCAAAGGACTTTCACAACAACAACAACGCTTTCCTCCTCCGCTCCCACACAGTGAGCATCAGGAGACATAGTGACCCACAAAATGTTCTTCCCAGCCACCAGCTCCAACACGGCCTCGTGGGAATTAGCCTTGGGCCTCTGTCTCTGCCTCTCACCAAGTCCAAGTGAGGAATTGACTCCAGTGAGCAGAAGGTAGAGCTGATGGCTCTGCTGATGGCGTCCTGGACATTCAGAGCAAGAGGAGCCACTGGACAGGTTTAGGTAGAGCAGGCAGGCCTTCTGCTCCCTCAGCCCGGGAACCATCCCCTGCATCCATGGCTGTTTTAATTAACATGATTTTAAATGTGAACCGAATAACTTCACACAATGAGCCTGGCCCACCAGCCCTAAGACATGGAAGTCAGAACCCCCCTGCTCAATGGGGCCTGTCAGCCACCTCTTCAGATTTTTCCCAGATAAGTCATCACCTAGAGTCCCTGAGAAGCACTAGACTCCAATATAAGACAAACGTTACATTTTCTCAGACATCACAAAAGCCCAGAGTAAGCCAGGCAGTGGTGGTGCATGCCTTTAATTCCAGCACTCGGGAAGCAGAGACAAGCTGATCTCTATGAGTTCAGGGCCAGCCTGGTCTACAGAGCAAATTCCAGGACAGTCAAGGCTACACAGAAAAACCCTGTCTCAAAAAAAAAAAAAAAAAAAAAAAAAACACAACAGCTCAAACTATGAAAAGTGAGAATAAAACGTATTAATATTGCTGCCTTCTCCCACTTGATCCCCCAGCAAACCAGGGACCTGTGCTCTAGAGGGGAGAGTAATTCACTGGCCCTGGTGTCCCGGCAGGACTGCACCAGCCACAACACAGCCCCTACTTTGCTCAGAATAGTACAAGTCCTACCTTGGCCTGAGTCTGGTCCCATAACCTGGACAAATTGTTTGCCCACCCTTTACACCAAGCATCCCCAAGCCTGCCAGCAGTGACCCGAGAAGGGCTGGAAGCCATGCAGCGCGAAGGAAGCAACTGCACCCCACTCTCTCCCCTTATGAGAAATGTAAAAATATGTTCCCTCTGCATCAGCAAAGCGAAGCCTTTGTCTTAGCTCGTTAGCATTTCTATGGCTGGCTGGGCAGATTCTTTTTCCAACTTTGTCACAGCGAGAGACTTGCCCTGCAAAGCCTTGCTCCTCGTTGTAAGGCAAGTCTCTGGGGGAAAATAAGCAGAGAAGACAAGTGAGGGGACCACAAGCTAGGGCAAGAGGCCGCCAGCAGCCTCCGAGGGGACTCAGGACTCACACACTGGACTGGCTGTGGTTGACTTCATCATTTTATGAAAGAGACGGAGCCCAGTGATGAATGAAGGCTTGTGCTGATGAAAACTAGAGATGTTTTGCTCAGCATCTTTCAGTTTCCTAGGATGCAAGCTAGTCTATTTGGCCTCCAAAGGCAACTGGTTTACCACTTCCAGGCATCCTCTTTGTGGTCTTTTCTAGAAAGTAAAACTTAAAAAAAAAAAAAAAAAAATCCAATGGGGGCAGGAACACCTACTTGAGCAAGCAGCATGTGAGTGATTGTGAATTGGTGTGAACACTCAGGTGCCTGGGAAGCTGGGTAAATGTGTGTCCGGCTCAACAATTGAGTCACTCTTCAGTTCGACCCAAGAAGATGGCTTACATCTAGGAACAGCACGCGCATGGCTCTTACCATTTCTTCTTGAAAAAGAATCACAACGAAAAGGCAAAATGGCATTGTACGTGCAGTGCTTGACAGGGTTTGGGGGACGGAGTGGGAGTGGAGAGTGGGAAGGAGAAAGCATCAGAATCATAGCCCTGAACCCATAGTCTGGAAGGAGAAAGCATCAGAATCATAGCCCTGAACCCAGAGTCTGGAAGCTCTTATCAGAGCAGACGCTGCCCAGGAATGGCGCTGTAATAACCACTCACCAGGCTGGGGAAAAGCACAAGTCAATACGCATTGTCCAAAGAGATTTTGGACCGGCAACACTTCTCACAGGTGTGTCCTTTTAAAAGAACTTTACCAGGCCCCTGCCATCTTAAAACAAAACAAAACATTGTCACAGTTCTAATATCACTTAGCAACAGACACACGAAGCTCTTCCAGAAGAAAATTGTGCATGGTCCGCTTGTCCATCCCAGCTGACCGGCATTTGATTTTTCTAAAATGTTGTTCCACCATAAAGAGTCTTTACAGTTCTCATTCTTCTCTGATGAATAAATATGCATATGTCAACCCTGTTCAACTGTAGGTGCAAGAAGCTGAGATTGGGGAGGAGGGAGGAGGGAGGGGGAGGCTGTCTCTCCTCCGGCGCCTCATTACCTCATGTTCACAGGAATCCTCAAAGTTACCCAAGACTCCTTGGAGCTTTTCCACCGAACAGGGATATGGAAACTAACTCCTATTCCAAAGTCATTCTGAGAAATATGCCACAGGACCGGGGCTCTGTATCTCTGAGTCTTCAGTTGACCACTTCCAAACATTAAGTACTAAAATAATGTAGGTGGTCCTTACGCTTTTACTAATTCCCACAATTCTCACAACCTCTCTGGAAGGGGCTATCATCATGCTCAGGTGGTAAAACTCAAGCCGGGAGATGTTTTCTGCTTTAGTTATGGCCACACAAATAAGGTCAAGCTGAGTGCGGCCCAGATCCAAGCCTGCTGCCCTTCCTCCCATCTTAACCACCTTAGAGGGATCACAGAATATTCCAAGTTGATAAATACTAAAGTACCACAATCCCTCAATCACGAGATAAAAAAAAACCATAAAGTCTCTGGAGCTGAGTCCTATGAAATCACATCTGCAGGAGATACTGCCTCTCAGTCTGGAAGAATAGCGGTTCCAATTTTCAATCATTCAGCAATCTGAATGGAAGGGCTCTGTGGTAAAGAACAAACCCAGCTCATTTTTTAAGTGAACTAGAAAGTCATTGTAAGCCTTCTGTGGACCAAATAGTTTTTCAGGATCAATCTGGCCATGGGCTACCCATCTGAGAGGGCAGTGGGTATGTAGGTCAATACATCTCCCTGGCTTGGGCTAGTTACTACCCTAACAGTGGCATCCATCTCCACTTTGAAGAGTCTACAGAGCAATGGTTCTCAACTTCCTAATGCTGTGATGCCTTTATATAGTTCCAAACATAAAATTATTTCATTGCTACTTCATAACTAATTTTGCTATTAAAAATTGTAATGTAAATATCTGATATGTGACCCCTGTGAAAGGGTTGTTTCGTCCTCAAAGGGGTTGCAACACACAGGCTGAGAACCATTGCTATAGATAGAGTCATGTCCACGTTTGTGTGTCTAGCTCCTACTGCCTTCTTCCAGGAAGAGGAAGCTATATTGGAAAAGCCCTAGCCCTGTGGTCAAGAGACCAGAATCCTCTGCTTCTATT
The DNA here is from genome assembly GCA_964023405.1 of Apodemus agrarius. Taxonomy (NCBI): domain Eukaryota; kingdom Metazoa; phylum Chordata; class Mammalia; order Rodentia; family Muridae; genus Apodemus; species Apodemus agrarius. The sequence continues at coordinate 69,404,261 of OZ030011.1, read as the reverse complement.
GGCTTCTATTGGAAGACTCAGACTTTCAACATGACCTACAACAAGATATTTTAGAGACCATGTGGCACAAGGAAGGTAGTTGTCTTTCCAGCCACCAGGATTTAACTGAATTCCATCCCTGTGGGGATGCCCTTCCTCTCCTAAGTTGTTTATTATGCAACCTCTACACCACTCAGTAGATGTTTACCATGCCTACCAGTGTCACCGGATGGTGGTATTAACTCTCCCTTGTTTTCATATCTTCACACAAGGACTTGTTTTTCCCCATTTAGGTTGTAAGTTCTGGAAAGCAGAGATTAGAAACTATATTTCCGCTATTCACTATAGTATCTGTCCATTGTATTCCTCGCAAAAATTATGATGACTAAATTGAAGTAGTCAGTCTGGCCAATTCTTTGATAGTCTGCATCCATCTTTTACTCCGTCCCAGTTCATAGGGAGTTAAGTTTGTTTAAAAGGAGAGCAAGGGGAATGACTTTAAGAGAAACTGAGTCGCCAGGCAGTGGTGGCGCACGCCTTTAATCCCAGCACTCTGGGAGGCAGAGGCAGGCAGATTTCTGAGTTCGAGGCCAGCCTGGTTTATAGAGTGAGTTCCAGGACAGCCAGGTCTACACAGAGAAACCCTGTCTCGAAAAACCAGAGAGAGAGAGAGAGAGAGAGAGAGAGAGAGAGAGAGAGAGAGAGTCAAGATTGATGTGTGAGAAGCCATATGGGGACATGAGCATAGGGACTTAGCAAAAAGTACTAGAAATATAAGACGGGCATTCTGGATCTAGAAGATATTAAAGGATGCTTGGAGTACTTCCAGGTCCCCTGATCTTCTCCTACCATTGCTTCATAAGAACAAAGAAACACAGTTATGTCAGACCCACCTCCTCAAACCAACAAGTCAGGAACTCCACTAAAGGCAAGCTCTAGATGAAACACGGTCTGTGTCCCTCCATACCAAGGCTTTCCGTCTCTGCTCCCACATAAAGGGCGTCAGCAGTCCCCACCTACATAGAGACCCAGAAAGTCGGCCCTTTCTAGAACTCTGCACTCTCTTCTTCCCAGCCACCAGCTAGGACACAACCTCCTGGGAATTAACCTTGGTGCCTCTGCCTCTCACTAAGTCCAAGTGAGGAATTGACTCCAGTGAGCAGAAGGTAGAGCTGATGGCTCTGCTGATGGCGTCCTGGACATTCAGAGCAAGAGGAGCCACTGGACAGGTTTAGGTAGAGCAGGCAGGCCTTCTGCTCCCTCAGCCCGGGAACCATCCCCTGCATCCATGGCTGTTTTAATTAACATGATTTTAAATGCGAACCGAATAACTTCACACAATGAGCCTGGCCCACCAGCCCTAAGACATGGAAGTCAGAACCCCCCTGCTCAATGGGGCCTGTCAGCTGCTTCTGCAGGAGGAGGCTGCCCAGGCTAGCATTCTGCTCAGCCCCTCCCTGCCTTTCTCCAGCTCTGTGTCTCAGGAAGCTTTCTCTTTCTGTATTTCTCTATTGATGGCCAGATTCTCTGTTTCTCAAGCATCTCTTTTTAATCTGTTTAGATGTGATGTAAACAGAGTCTGGGTGGTTGACCAGCATGCTAACAGACGCAAACATCTGGTCTCCTATGCAGGTCCAAGAGCCCTGGTGTGTTGATAAGGTGATGTGAGAAAGGGCAGACTTGCTATGCACACACCCAAGGTTGTTTTGACGCCCTTGGACCAGAGCCCTGAAGAAGCATCTTCATATGACAACAGTGACTAAGGCCTCCGGCTTTCTGCCAGACAGGCTTCAACCTCTTCCTCTTTTAAAGTTATGATCTGTAATCACCAGGTCTCACCCAGTTCTTCCTCGTTGACTGGTTTCTCGGCCTTTCCCAGCTGAATTGGTTTCACTGACTGTTAAAAAAGAAATCAGATGAAACTTGGTCCTGGAGTAGCTCTCACATTCTTTCCCAATCTCCAGTTCTCAGGACTGAGGACTGACTCTACAGCGTGCACTTCTCTTAGATACCTCTTCAGAGAGTTCAGCTCCCTCTCATTCTGCTCTGTCTTGTGTATCTACAATAGAAAATTTTGATATCTTGTCTGTGATCTAATATTGATTAAAAAAATCGTAAGACATCTCCTTCTTTTAATAAATAAGTATGAGGCTCTAAGAGAATAAATGACTTCTTAAAGCTTACATTAAGTAGAATCCTGGAATGTGCTGAATAATTTTATGTCAACTGGCACATGCTAGAGTCATCACAGAGGACGAAGGGAGGCTTCACTGAGAAAAGGCCTCCATAAGATCAGACTATAGGCAAGCCTATAGAGCACTTTTTCAATTAGCGATTGATGGGGAGGCCCAGATCTCTGTGGGCGGTACCATCTCTGGGCTGGTGGTCCTGGGTACTATCAGAAAGCAGACTGAGAAAGCCATGTTCAGCATCAACTGCTGCCCCCAGGTTCTTGCCCCGCTCAAGTTCCTACCTGACTTACTTCACTGATGCCCAGTGATAGGAAGTATAAGCTAAATAAGCCCTTTCCTTTCCAAGTTGCTCTTTGGTCATTGTGTTTTATAACAGCAAAAGTAACTCTAAGACATGGCATAGCCCCATATCTTCCAAATCCAAAGCCATTTCTCTCCTTCCGATACTCTGTTGGACCCTTAGAAATTGTCACCATATCACTTTCATGCCAGGTCAGCTCTGAGCAAACAACTCCAAATACGGGGTTTGTGTGTGTGTGTGTGTGTGTGTGTGTGTGTGTGTGTGTGTTTATTTTTAAATTAGATGGCACATAAGTACAGTATCAATCATCATCCCCCTTTACCCCTCTAACTCCTCCTGCAACACCAAGGAGGATTCTTTGGAAAGTCAGTTGTGTTGGATGGCGTTTTGCTGTGGCAAGCACGTGAACAGATGTTTTGTTAAAGTGTACCCAGGTGAAAGGCTAAGACAGACTCGCGAAGGAACATGCTGAGTCACAGGAGAGAGGATGTTCTGCTAAAGCAAGTGAGTGAAAGGACACGTGGCAAAAGATTCTTTTGCTAACAACGTGCATGTATTCGTCCGCCTTATGTAGATGAGCTGCATTTGTTGGGACACCATAGAGAGAAACGGACCAAAAACCTTCTAGTAGTGTGCTGCAGTTTGTTGCAACTTCTGTGGACCAGGGCTGATTGGCCGAGTGATGTGAGCTGTGACAGAGGAAAGACCCACGGGGGAAGTCGTGATGTTTGGAGGGAGTATAAAAAGGACTTGAGTGGGCAGTGGTGCAGGTGAGCTTGGCTTGCTTATAGAGCTGGCTGTGCGAGGCTGTGTCTTGCATCTTCTTTGCTGGCCTTTGCTTTCCTGAGAGAAGCACAGCTAAGAACTTCTCTGGAGTTCCTGCTGGTCCCTCCTGCTGACTCCAGCCAAGGCTGAGGCCTGGCTCTCTGTGCTGGTGTCACCCCTGCTGATTCAGGTTTGCCATCCCACTCTACCAAAGTGGACTGCTGGCGTATTGTGAGGTGTTTGTGAGCTGCCACTGCTGACCTGTGAACCGGACTGCCCATTCCAGACAACACAGACAGGAGTTGCTCCAAAAATCCTTTCTAAACAGGCCCACTCCCTCCTGCCTCCCGCCCGTTCTTTCCCACTACCTCAGGGGGGTGGTGTCCTACAAGGGAAGTCAAAGCATTTAAGAACTATCATTAAAAATATTTATTTGAAAAAATTAAATTTACGCATCCCCCACTCCCTCTCAAATTCATGGCCACCTCTAATTAGTGTGTGTGTGTGTGTGTGTGTGTGTGTGTGTGTGTTTATATGTATATGTTTAAGGCTGACTTCTTAGAGTAGAATAATACATCATGAGATTGGCTCATCCCTGGAGAAAACGAATTCTTCTTCTCTTAACAGCTATTAATTGCCTGCAGCTCTTCATTTCTGTGGATCGCAACCCCTTTGGGATCACATATCAGATACCTGCATATCAGATATTTATATCAGGATTCATAATGGTAAATTAATTAATGAAAAAAGATTCATAACAGTAGCAAAATCACAGTTATAAAGTGATAGCAAAATGGTTTTACAGTTGGGGCATCGCCACCACATGTGTTAAAGGGTCATAGCATTAGGAAGGTTGAGAAAGACGGATCTAAAGGTGGGGTCTTATGAGATGTCCCCCATCCAAAGCGCCCCTCTTATTTAGTGGACTTTAAGACCAATTAGGTGTCTAGTGATTACCTCAAGATATAAGTACCGCCACTGCTCTGTTGGGGGCATCTTGTTATGCTACTCATTCTTGCAGTTCATGGGCTTTGCAGAGGAGTGGGGCTTTTGATTACTTATCCCTGGTAGCAACTGCGGGTACTCAGAGCCAGTCTGCCTCAGGAGGCATCTTCCTACATCTCCCTGGCCTCTCACAGATTCCTAGCTTACCACTTTAATGCCAAATCAACTCGAGCAATCAATCATAAATGCAGTTGTTAAAAAACTAACAGTGGAGAGATACAGAAATGCCAGCTAACCTGATTCTATCATTATAACATGCATACATATACTGAAATGTTACAACATGTCCCATAAACATGTCCAATTATTATGTGTCCATTAGGACTAAACATTTGGCTTGTCAAGATGGCTAAGTAGGTAAAAGTACTTGCAGTTCAGGTCTGATGACCTGGTTTCAATCCTTGGATCTGGTGAGGTAGAAGGAAAACATCTCCCAATGCCGCCCCCACCTTAACACACACACACACACACACACACACACACACACGCACGCACGCACGCACGCACACACACACGCACACACACACACACACATATATGCACACACATCATATATATGTATATACACACGCATATAGCTTGTATACACACACATATACACACACATCATATATATGTATATACACACACATATAGCTTGTATATACACACACATGCACACACACATACACACACATATATACACACACATCATATATATGTATATACACATACATATAGCTTGTATCACGCACATATACACACACATCATATATATGTATATATACATACATATAGCTTGTATACAGACACACACATACACACACACACACACACACACACACTTTTTTTTTTAAAGGAGGAAACAAAGCTGGGGATTGTGGCACGTTTGCAATCCCAGCATGCAGGAGGATCATGAGTTCATTTTTGATTGTCTGTTGTGTGGCAGACTGTCATCACATAGCCTAGGCTGGTCTAGAACTCATGACCCTCTTGCAAGCTGGGATTGTAGGCATATGCCACAATTCAGAACTTTCTTTCCTCTTTTAAAAATGAAAATATATATATTTATTGTGTATGTTAGAGAGAGGCAACTTTGGGAGATGTTTCTCTCCTTCCACCATGGGTCCAGGGCTTGAATGCTCCAAGGTGGTTTGCACTTGATTTTGTCAAGTACCTTATGTGCTATAGGAGTGTTGCTCCACGCCTCACTCCATGCTGAGGCTCCCTGCCGTGGGCTGCAGCTGTAGCAGAGGGAGCTGGAGCTGAATGCTGCCTCCAGCTTCCTAAGGGAGCTTGAACATCATGAGAGGTTTGCTGGGCTCTGAGAAATGCCTGGCCTTGACAAGGGGTCTTCCCCCTCTTCCTCCATAGAGACTCTTCTCCTTTCTCACCCTCTGTACAGACTCTTTCTTCTCCATTCTTGTTTTGTTTTTTGGTTTTTTGGTTTTTTGGTTTTTCGAGACAGGGTTTCTCTGTGTAACCCTGGCTGTCCTGGAACTCACTCTGTAGACCAGGCTGGCCTCAAACTCAGAAATCCACCTGCCTCTGCCTCCCAAGTGCTGGGATTACAGGCGTGTGCCACCACCACCTCCTGGCTTTCTTCTCCATTCTTATTCATATTTCTGGTCTTTCTTTTTCTATTAGCTTGTTTTTAAACCTGTTTTTATCTATTTTACTGGCTTCTTATTAGATTTTATATTAAACAACAAGAAATGTAATGGGAGAAAACCCAACCCCTAACCAGATTCTATCGTTCTTTCTCTCGTTCTTCCTACCACCCCTTGACTCCCTCAAATATGCCCATTTCATAGAGACTCTAAACCATGGGCTCGGAGGGAAAGGCAGTTCCCCACCCCCACCCCCCCACCCCCGAGCCAGATGATCAGAGTTCCATTCCCTAAGACCTGCACAGAGAGAACTGATTCCTACAAGTTGTCCTCTGTATAAAATGTGTGCATGTATTTGTCTATGTGTGTTCCCAAGAGCATATATGTGCATTAATAAAATGTAAATATACACACATGCATTTGTTACCGAGATCTCTGTTGAGAAAACCATAAGAAATTAGTAGCAACAAACAAATACATCTGCAGCCTCAAACATGGTTTCTGTTTTCATTGCTGTGAAGAGACACCATGACCAAGGCAACTCTTATCAGGGACAACATTGGGGCTGGCTTACAGGTTCAGAGGTCTGGCCCACCATCATCCTGGCAGGAAGCATGGCAACATCTAGGCAGACATGGTGCTGGAGAAGGAGCTGAGAGTTCTACATCTTCATCCCAAGGAAGCCAGGAGCAGACTGTTTCCAGGCAGCTGGGAGGAGGGTCTCAAAGCCCACCCTGCAGTAACACACTTCCTCTATCAAGGCCACACCCACTCCAACAAGGCCACACCTCCTAATAGTGCCACTCCATGGGCCAAGCATATTCAAACCACCACAGTTTGAAGTACCATTCACCGTTAAAATTGTTATTACTCTTTGGAGAAATATTTACTTCTAGGGTGAAGGCAAGGAAAATACAAAGTGAACTGAAATAGAACATCCTATGTCCAAAAGGAAGTTCAAATAACAATGCAGTCATGTAAAAAAAAAAAAAAAAAAGCAACAAACCCCTCACATCATCTTGGAAGAGGCACCTACTGGCTAAATATGAGATAATTTACCACTAAAATATTGGTGACAATAATAGCTTATAACTCACAGAATAAATGAAGAATTAAAAAACCAAACAGAATTTTATAAGTGAATGTATAAACAAGGATTAACTGGAATATTCTCCTTTAAAATAGAATGCCTAGTGATTTTGCACAGATTAAATAACAACTAATAGGCAAGAGCTAGTAACCTATGGTAAAACTGGAGAGCCGGTGGGATGGTTCACTGGGTAAAAGCACTTTCCACCAAGGCTCATGATCTGTGAGCTCAAACCCTGGGACCTACATGGTGAAAAGAGAGAATTGACTCCCATAGATTATCCCTAAGATCTCTAAATTTGTGACTTGTCCCAGACATGCAAAATAAATTTTAAAAATGCTTTTAAAAAACCTGGTGCCGCCGGGCGGTGGTGGCGCATGCCTTTAATCCCAGCACTTGGGAGGCAGAGGCAGGTGGATTTCTGAGTTCAAGGCTAGCCTGGTCTACAGTGTGAGTTCCAGGACAGCCAGGGCTACACAGAGAAACCCTGTCTCAAAAAAACAAAACAAAACAAAACAACAACAACAACAAAAATCCTGGTGCCTAAAAAATTTGAGATGAGAACCTTCAAGAAACCTGAAAATAATTCTCTACAAATTACTTAGCAGTTTCAAATGGAAAAATAATAGCTTTAAATGGTATCAGCACCTCTGCACTTGGCCATCCAGAGCTTTCACCAGCTTAATCCCAGCAGAAGTCAGGGGATCCCTGCAGAAGCTGAGGGCTCATAGCAGATGCTCAGGGCTCTGACAGCCCTGCTTGTTCCCATGGCTCTGATGGCAGGCAGGGACCCAAGAGTGGTAGGGAGCCAGGTGCTACAGGAAGCCCCCAAGTCTTTATTGAGCAGAGGCACCTGGAGATCTCCCAGGTACATAGTTCCTGTAGTGGTTTGACTGAGAATGGTCCCCAGTGTTCATATGTTTAAATACTTGGCCCCCAGTTCATGGAACTATTTGGGAGGGGTCACAGGATATGGCTTTGCAGTTCCAAAAGCCCACACCATCCCCAGTTAGCTCTCATTCTCTGCCTCATGATTGTGTCTCAAGATGTGAGCCCTCAGCGACTATTCTAATGTCATACCTGTCTGCCCGCTGCCATGATGGTCATGGACTCATCCTATGAAGCTGGGAGCCCCAATAGACTCTTTTTTTCTATAAGTTGCCTTGGTTGTGGTCTTCTGTCACAACAACAACAACAAAAAATAACCAAGGCAAGAGTTGGTATCAGTAGTTGTGTATTGCTGTGAGAGGCCTCACCTTCACATAAGGAATAGTTTGGGCATTTGGACTCTGAAAGAAGTTGGCCACTGTAAGTGGGCCATCCTAGTAGGAGCTTGGAAGACAGTAATGCTAAGCCATGTAGACTATGGAGGAGCTGCTCAAACAGTTTCAGAGGGAAACAATATTAGCCACTGAGCTAGCAACCATTCTTTGTGATATTTTGGCAAAGAATATAGCTGCTTTCTATCCTTGTTCTAAAAATCTGACCAAAGCTAATGTGAAAAGTACTGGACTAATTTCATTGGCAAAGGAGTTTCCAAGACAGCCTAATATTGATTCTGTTCTTAAGTTTATAATGAAGTATTGGGATAACAGAGTACAAGATTTCATCAAGTCTGAGATATTTTGAGCACCAAAATAAACAATAGTAGTAATGAATTATGATTCATGGAACAAAAAAAAATAAGAACCCATAAATTTCATAGAGACATAAATAAATACAGAGTAATGGAAAGCCTTTTTTACAATAATAGAATTGCTCCAATGGTCCAGAGTTTGTGTGAGAAAGGGCACGTATGCAACTGACCGAGTGGAAGAAAACAGAATTAATGTTTTTACTAAGGGAGAGTATTATGACCAACAGCAATCACTTGGAAAGGCAGATGGACTCATGACAGGGAGAGAGAGAGAGAGCACTGAGATGCCTGACTCAGGATTTCATTCCTGAGGGAGGAAAACAAAGGACCCCATTCTGGGCTTCCCATTCCCACTCCAATCATCATCTAGTATATGTTATCCAGGTCTCTATGTCTCCCTTCAGTCCCATAGGCCAAGGGAAGGTCCTCTTTTTATAGGGCTCCCTGCCTTTACTGGAAGAGTGAAGGGCAGCCATTTTTTTTAAAAAAAGATTTATTATTTTTATCTTGTGTGTATGAGTGTTTTGCCTGCATGCATGTCCATATATCACAAGTATGCAGTACCCATGGAGGCCAGAGAAAGGGCTTCAGATCTACATGGAACTAGAGTTTCAGATGGTTATTGGTCACCATGTAGGTGCTGGAACTGAACCTGGGTCCCCTGCAAGACCAGCAAATGCTCTTAACCACCACTGAGCCATATCCCCAATCTCTGCTACACACACACACACACACACACACACACACACACAATTCCACTGTATACCTTTCCCAGTTTCATTAAGCCCACACAAGAAAGCCTTTTTTTCATCCTCAACCACAGGTCAGGACAACCCAAGGATGTCTTGTTTTTCAAATATACAGAAGGATTCAGCAGTCTTAAATCCATTTTTAAATTTTTCTTCTTGAAGGACAAGGTGGTTGGCCTTCAGAGCCTTGGCTATATGAATGTGCCTTTCTGCCCTGTATAGACTTGAGTTAGACATCTTTTTTGCCTGTCCTTTGAGGTCATGGGGCCACCTGTCAAATTACTTTTCAGAAAGTGATTTTTCCTATGCGATCCTTCACGACTGAAGGCTAAGACCCTCAGGACACTCAAACCCTCAGCTTCCAGAAACCACACTTTGTAAAGATAGCTCTTGATTCTGGGTAAATATGACTCACTACTGAGCTCCACCTAGACACAAAGGACCTGACCCAGAAAATCCAAAGTGTCTCATAATTCCAGGAATTGGCCAGAGTTCCACCCTGGATTATACGAGCTTAGCTTGTTAGATGTGGGAAAAGCCAGGTCACCTGGGGATACTTTTGCCAAGTAGCATGCTTTAGGTCTTTAGTTGCATTTCCTTGAATTTGGCAAGGTCCTTGGTATTTGACCTCTGAGGATCAAGGGACTTCTGGATACAGAGTGGTGTGACAAAACCAAGGAACTGAATTCACTGTTTATTCTTACAATGGCATCTGATACCTGCTGGTTTGTAGACACGAATCTCTATATCGGAGGAGAAAGAAAGAACAATATATGACATATAGTCTCAAACTCTCAAGCCACAGCATAACTTTACAGTGGAGCCATCCAAAATCAGCTCAAGCCACACGACTCAAACTCTCAAGCCACAGCATAACTTTACAGTGGAGCCATCCAAAATCAGCTCAAGCCACACGACTCCTGCATGACACACTGAGAACGTAGCAATGCTTTGTGATGCTCTGAGCTAAGGATGAGGGGCGTTGTCTTCCTTCAGAGCACTGCCCTGCTGCTGAGCTCCTTCATGCACAAGCCGGGCACCTCCCTTTCCGGTCCTCTCCAGTCCCTTTCCACTCACCTGCTTCAATCGAAAGTCCACGGGTTTTTTTTTTTCTTATTATAATGTTTAATTTTTTTTCTGTATCTTCCATGGCAGAGTTGCACATCGCTAAGATCTTAGACACTCAAGATTTGTAGTGAGCACAAGGAGACCCTGTCAGATACCACTCAGGAATGAACAGATGGACTTCCAACCAAGTGACAAAATTTCCTCAGAGACTTACTAAAGCTCATTTTTGAAAAGAGTCTTCCAGTACAAGGGGATGGCTCCTGGACAAAACTAAAGAAAAACTTGCAATATGCGTCATTTGGAGTATAGTAGCCAGGTATGGAAAGTCCTGCCACAAAGAAGGGCTACACACAAGTTATTTATTCTAAAATAAAGTCATTCTTTTGTGGAGACATCTCAGTTTTGCTTGGACGTAAGAGCCAACCCATCTGCTGTGAATCTCAGCTCCACCACTTGCAAGTTGCACAACTCATCGTGCTGTGGTTGTTCAGCACACAGTGAACTCAAGTGTGATGACTTGAGTGTACCCAACCATTTAACTGGAATGTGGTGCAGTCAATTATCCAGCTCAGTAAGCTAATTCATTTAGGTATTGTAATGGTGTTGTCAACTTAATTGGCTTAAGAAACCTAGGGCATTAGTGAGGCACACCTTTGGGTGTGGTATGACCATGTTTCCAGAGAGGATTCACTGAGGTCGCTCTGAATGTGGACTGAATGTAGGTAGCACATTCCATGGGTAGGGGGGGAGGGTTCCCTAACTGAATAAAAAAGGAAAAACTTCAGAAAGCCATTAACTCCTCCCATTTTCCTCAGTCCCCCTTCCTCTGTTCTTGGTCCTGAGATAAGAGCAGGAACTCTCTGGCTGAAGGCCCTTGTCCCCGCCATGTTTTCCCTCCATGACAGACTGACCTCCCCGAGCCACGAGTCGATATAAACCTCTTCCCCCTGAGTTGCAGAGGTCAGACACTCTGTCACACTCTTGAGAAAAGTTAACTGGGCACCTGAATTCCCTTAATAATTTATGGTCACAGTGATAGTGACCATATACACAGTATATGATTTTAATTTTTCCCAAGGTAAAATGCAGCCTAGGGCAAGGGTCACTCTTGACTGCACTGTAGTACACCCAGACCTACCAAAAGAGAGATGATGGGTCATGCCTTCAAATATATTCTGGCCCACACAGAAGCAAGGTGGTCTTCATGTATGACCTTCGGGTTTCAAAAATATGTGCTTATGTGCCTACATTCTAGGTATTCACTGCGCCCAACACTAAGCAAGTTTAAGTGGGAAAGCGTTACTTGTGAAAGTTTGCCTGAGAGATGTACATGCTCAAAATGACAGGATAATAGTAATCCTTTCAAGGATTTTGTTACGATCACTGTCCTCATCAAACAGTATTTTCTCAGGGGAAATTTTTGTTCTGTTTCCGTATCAAAAATAAACTGGTTAGTGTTTGTTGAGTCTTGAAAAAAAATAAAATCACTTTACAAAGCAATTAATGTGTGTTGATTCATTTAGCCAGCGAAGCACAGTGATGAATAGATACCATAATCATCTTAACACTTGAGCAACCTGGACCACTCAGGGATTAGGCAACTTGTACAAAGGACATAGCCAGTAAACTGTAAAGTGGGGTTGGAACTCAGGTAATCCAACTTCACAAAACAGTCCCTGGACCATTTTGGGGTCACCTCATAAAAAAATCTTGTTCTGCTTCCAAACGGCTTCCTTGATTCTATCTGGCTGATTTCTGTGAATCACGAGACTGATTTAAATTCATTGCTAAGAGACTTGAGGCCAAATTCCTAGCCATGTAAGAATGCTCATGGTGTAAATCCTGCATTCTAGCCTCCAACCTAATTCACCTTTTTCCTCATATCTGCATCTTGCCTTTGTCTCACTCTCTTACTTAATCTCAGAAGGAACAAGGGCATGAGCAGCCCAAGCACAATGGATTTTTAGGCCAGTAAAATATCCTTATACAGAGGACCACCCACACCTGAAGCGCAGACACGCATGTAGACCCCTCCATGATCACACCTGAAGTGCAGACACGCACATAGACCCCCTCCATGGTCTACAGCAACAGGAGGGAGCCTGATAGTCACAAAACTGGGGGTGACTATGTGCTAGTGTGGTGACAAATATCCATAATGGTCTCCATAGACCGAGGATCATGGGAAGTTTCTGTGCCTTCTTTTCAATTTTGCTGTGAACCTGAAACTTCTCCAAGAAAATTAAATCTTTAAAACCATAAAAAGCCCTCTTGGCATCAAAGTCTGCTAAGAACAATAAGGAAATGAACATCTCGAGCCATAAGTGTGAAAATATTTTAATTAGCAAATTGATTTAAGTAGCATATTAGCAAAATCATAATTGGAGGGAGCATCTCATGGATGCAAAGATGGTCTGGCCTGTGAGAGGTCCCAGGTTCATTTCCCACACAACAATAAAGGTGAAGGCAACCATGATGTAACATTAAAAACTGTTGATCATATCAATAAATGAGAAATGTGTATTCTGGTAGGGAAAGTCATGTCATAAAAGCTAGCTTTCATTTTTTTATTTTCTTTTTCATTTTAAGAACAAGCACTTTACTAGAAATATGTTCCATAAAAAGCACAAATTTAGTTAGAACTATAAGATGCCACTTCCTGGGATGTCAGAATAGTTGTATTCTATGGCTGGTGTCTGTCATGCTAACCATGAAGTATCTTTGTATTACACATGTGAAAAGTAAGGCCAGGGAGGTGAGTTATGAATTAGTGGCAGGACCACGACCCACAGTCCTGAGGCTTTGTGCATTTCACTCGGTACCAAAGTGACCCCCTCAAAAACAAAAACCCTGACAATGCCACTTTATCTTTCCTCTTAATGAAAAGCCAACTGTTCTACCAGCCACTTTCCAGTGGTATTTTGCTTTCCTTTAATGTCAGGATCACAGTCTATAGCAAGGGAAAATAATGTGTTTTTTTTTTTTTTTTTTTTTTATATAATCAAAACACAAAGTCAGACTGGGAAGCAGGTATGTCCCTGAGAAGTGTGTTTCATTTTGGAATTGATTAAACTGGTTTCAGGGAAAATCTAAAATCCATTAATAGAATTAGAAATGAACAAGGAAAACAGCAGGACTGGAGTTATGGCTCAAGGGTAGAGCACTAGTCTAGTATATGCAAGGCCTTCGGTTCAATCCTCAACTCTGCAAAAAAGAAAAACTAAAGACCTTCAGATGGCTGATGCCCTGAATCTCTTTGAAAGCATCATTGGCATCATGTCTACTTCCCAACTCTTTCCATTTGGTAGGACAACTAAACAAATAATTTCAAACACAAACCCATGGAGCAACGGAACTAGAAAAACATTTACTATCCAGTTACTGTTCTGTTTGGTTATGATAAATGTAGCTGTAGCCCCTGACCAGCAGGGAAGCTAGGCAGAAACCCCTAAGTCCTCAGCTGTCATCTGCAGACCTTACCACGAAGGGAAAAGGGTTGTTCTTATCACTATTTCCTCACTAAGCAAACGAGGCGCCTCTAGGGCCCAGCTGCAGAAGAGCCAAAGCACCAAAGCGAAGGCAGTACGCCTCCTGTATAAATAGCAAGGCCTCCTTGTCGACCCATTCTGTTTAGCACTACTTCAGTCCTCCTCCTCCATCCTGGACCCTCGAGTCTCCCACATCCAACATTCCAATTAGTGTGCCCAGGTCATTACCGAGTTCAGCTTTCTAGGTTCTTTAATTTGCTGTGTAGATATTCTACCCTAAGTGATTAGTTGATTTAAAAAAAAAATCTCAAGAAACCTTATCAAAATACCAGATTCCCTATTAACAACAAAAAGGGATGGAGATTAACAAGCCAAAAGCGGAAGGAAGGTATCTGTGGCAGAACAACTCTGACCTCTGACCTCTGACCTCTGACCTCTGACCTCTGACTTCAGACTCCTGTTCTGAAGGAGTCACTGGCAAACCCCCCCCACCCCCATTTTTAAGAGTCAGTGGGAAACAGGACTACCACTCTCCCACTTAGCCATCCTCTGAGCTCTGAGCCACCTCCCAGTTCCTGGGCTTGCTTGCCCTCTCCTGTACCTCAGGGTCAGGCATGGGAACATGGTTGCTCTTCTCTTTCTTTTTCCTTTTGGTTTTCTTAGTGTCTCTTCCCTCAGTTTCCTCAGAACGAGTTGTGGAGTCATCTGAGAAGTATCACTTTCTCCCCCTAAAGGCAAAGAATTTTTCGGAGACTGTTTCTTGCCCTTCTGTGGTTGCTTCCTTCCCAGGGACTAGAAGCTCAGGTTTCTTCTGAGAACTTACTTGAGGAACCTGCTGTTATGTCTGTAGCTTCCTTATTGGTTTTCGTGGTTTTGTTTGTTTTTTTGCTTGTTTTGTGTGTGTGTGTGTGTGTGTGTGTGTGTGTGTTTGTGTAATCATTTTCCCTACTTTTTCCTATAGGACTTCTTTGACTTCTTATGTTTTCAGGATATGTGGGCAGATTTTACCTGAGGAGATTTTTTTTCCCTTTGGTAATGTCTTACTGATTACTATTGTCTCTTTCAAACTCTTCAAGATACACCTCCTTATAACCACTGCGGCTCCATCTGTCTGGTATATTGGATCCATAATCATGTAACTTCTTGTCCCAGGATTTAGCCTTAAGAAAATCATCTTCCAGAGCCCCGGAAATTTCATTCTTTGACCTCCAGTGGTCTCTCCAACTTTCTTCATCAAAACCATCACTTATCCGACGTGAGCTGCTGGGTGCTGTGTTCCTTCTGGTCCCCTGGTAAGCATCCTCCATCTGCTTCTCTAGGTCTCTGATTTTTCCACATGTCGGATTCCTCCTCAGTCTTACTGTGAGCATCTGTATGCCGGACGACATTCCTCAGGAGGACTTTCCCCAGTGGAACCTATGACATCCTTTAATCATGAGTCGCAGCCTCGAGTAGTGGGGTGGGAGAAAAGGCAGTGGTTTCCTTCTCGAAATTTTTTTAAAAGAATAGCGCACTCACAATGGATGAAAACCCAGTACAATAAAATGCTTATGATGAGAACCGTGCAGCAGACAACAGACAGACAGTGGGGCGCTGGAAACATTCCCTTTAAGATAAGAGGCAAGAAAGCGTCCCAATTAATCTCTGTTCAACACTGGCCAGCAGAGGGGCAAGACAAAGAGGAAATAAGAGCGACTTCACTGTATGTGCCGGAGGTAGGCCTGTGGCCGTAGAAACCCACAGGTGAATTGCTAAAATTTATAAGAAACTATGAGGAAATCAACTTCATCCTGCTTGTCAACACAAACAAGTTAGGTTTCTTTTACATCCTTTTTACAGATTTTTTTTTGTTTGTTTTTTATTCTTACATTTAATTATGTGTAGGTGTGGGAAAGGCACGCACAAGTGAGTGCACTTGCCTGCAGAGGCCAGAAGAGGGCGTGGCATCCCATGGAGCTGAGGTTGCAGGCAACTGTGAGCCAGCCATGGGGGTGCTGGGAACTAAACTTGGGTCTTCTGCAAGAGAAGCAGGCACTTTGAACCACCGGGCCAACCTTCCAGCCCTAGGAGTGAAGCATTAAGTATCATTCTTAAAGGTATCATTTAAAAGATCTTTAAATGGTAAGACATGATAAGCCTTATTATAATCTTGTGTGGCTTCGAATGGAAAATGCGTCCCACAGCCTCGGGTATTTGAACGCTTGGTCTCCACTGACGAGCATTCGAGGGAGGCTATGGAATCCTGAGAAAGGATAGCCTTGCTGGAGGAAGGGTGGGCTTGGATTGTTTATAGTCTTGTCCCACTCCCGCTTCGTTCTCTGCTTTCTTCCTGTGGTTGATAATGCGATCTCTTGCTTGGCAGAGCGGGCGGGGGAAACTGATCAGTGTCTTATCCAGTCGCCAGTGAAGCGTCCTCCTGCAGCAGATGCAAAGAGATGCAGACTGACAGCCAGACATTACTCCGAGAACGTCCTTGGACCACACAGATCTAAGTGACATGTCTCCATCCAATCCCTCCCCGAGGAGATCACGGAACCCTGTGGAAGAGGAGATGTGGAGAGACTGTGGGAGCCAGAGGGGACAGAGGACCCCAGGAGAATAACTAAGATTGAACAAAGATTGTTCATTTTCTTTTGGCCCCCTGAATCAACTGAGCAAGGCTCCTGTGAGCTCAGAGACAGAAGCAGCAAGCACTGGGCCCGCACCGGCCTGCACCTGGACCTTCGTGTATATTACAGCTTTCACCTGAGTTGTTTGTTGCTTAGTTGATTGCTTTTATGTCTCTGATTCTCGTACCTGCTCTTGGGCTCTTTTCCTGCTGTTGTATCACCTTGTTCAGCTTCAATGTGATGGGTGTTTGTTTTTCTGTTTGATCTTCTTATATTTTCTTTTGATACATTTGGTTGTTATCTCTTAAGAGTCTGTTCTTTTCTGACGAGAGACAGGAAAGGGGTGGGTCAGGAGAGGAGGGAAATGGAAAGGGATTGGGAGGAGCAGAGGGAGGGAAACGGTCATCAGACTAGACTGATTGAGAAAAGGATCTATGTTCAAGGACAAGAAGAAAAATGGAAAGAAAAAAAGATTGTTCATGAAGCAAAGAAGATCTGGTGGTCACTCTCACACAGCCTGTGAATTACCACAGCCTGCTTGAAAAGTTTGGGAAGGGGGTCATTTGTGGTCCACACACACTTGTGAATCCAGAGGGTAACGACAAGCAGAATACTAGAACAGATACTGTCAGAACCCTAATATCTGTGAAAGTGGTCAGAGAAAGAATAAAGCTAAACAAGGTAATGAGAGGGGGTGGGGGGAATGGAGAGGTGGCTCAGTGGTTAAGAGCACTGGCTGCTCTTCCAGAGGTCCTGAGGTCAATTCCCAGCAACCACAGGGTGGCTCACAACCACCTGTAATGGGATCTGATGCTATAGTGTACTCAAATAATTCTTTAAAATATGCATCTCTTTGTTGTGAGGGAAGGGAAGATCTCCTAACCTCTGATCCCGCTGCCTGCCACCGTGCACCGCCCAACACCTCACCTTTAACAACTTCTCCCTCCGGAACCTTGAGCCAAAACACACTCTCCCTTGGGTTGCTTTTGGTCATGGTGGTTTGCCACAGCAACAGGAAGATAACTAAAACAACACTTTAGCAAATATTTTTAGTAAATAAAAGCAAAGATATATCATGTTCGTGGACTAGAAAATTCAGTTTGTAAAGACATCCGATATTTTTTTTTCCAGAATTGAGGCCACCATAATAAAATCTTAGCCTTTTGTTTAATTATTTACAGAACCCAAAAGTTTTAAAACGTATATAGAAATACCAAAGACCAAGGGAGAGAAAATACTCCTGGTGAAGCTTCTGGCAAGGAGCTTGTTCTAGCCTATGACAAGACTGTCTATGAAGTCACAGACACTGGAGCAATCTCATGTCTCTGCGGCATCCAGCAAGAAGGCAGTTTTACACCATGGTTCTCAACCAGTGGGTCACGACCCCTTCAGGGTTGAATGTCACTTTTCACAGGACTCACCTACGACCATAGGAAAACACAGATGTTTACACTGCAATCCCTAACTGTTGCAAGATTACAGTTATGAAGTGGCAACGAAATGACTTTATGCCTGGGGTTACCACAACCTGAGGAACTGCATTGAAGGATTGCACGTTAGTATGGTTGAGAGCAGCTGGTCTGACGTGGATTGGGAATTATTAGGCTGAGGCAGCTGCAGGGACCTGAGTTCTTCTAAACAGTCAGAAGAGTAAAAACTAATTTAAGCTTAACCAATCAGAAGCCCCACTAACCTCTAACTAGGTACTTTCCACTGGACTGACCTAATTAGGATCACTGTTCACTTTAACCAAATATTTACCTTGTCTTTCCCCCCTGCCCATCTGCTCCCCACGCTCCAGGTTCCTTGTTGGAGCCCAAGAGCCAACTACTTGCCTTTTGGAGTGACCCAGTACCTGAGCTGCTATCTATTCAAAGGAACCCTTTAAAATTTTAATACTCAAGTATATTTTCTAACAGAACAAAGGTAATAGTAATTGTAAAAACATATAAATATTTGTACATTTTTAAATCAAAAACTTGTAAAAGAAAAAATAAACTGTAAAAAAAAAAAAACAAGGTATTTTTAGGCCGACAAACACAGATACTCAATTAAATAGTGCTGAGATGATAAACAATATGGAAAAAAATAAAATTGGACTTCAACTTCAAGATTAAAGTTTCAAAAGCAAATGTTTTAAAATACAAAACTTCTGGGGGAAATCAACGCAAGTATCTGAATTTCCCAAGGATAAGAAAGAATTTTGTACATAAGATTTAAACACAGCCGGGCATGGTGGCGCACGCCTTTAACCCCAGCACTTGGGAGGCAGAGGCAGGCAGATTTCTGAGTTCGAGGCCAGCCTGATCTACAAAGTGAGTTCCAGGACAGCCAGGGCTACACAGAGAAACCCTGTCTCAAAACAACAACAACAACAACAACAACAAAAGATTTAAACACACACACACACACACACACACACACACACACACACAAATGCTATAAAGTTAAAAATCAAAACATCGACTAAATTAAAATTAAGAAGTTATGTTTACAGGAGGCTGGGAAATGTCTGTAAACTTGAGCCTGAGCTGGGATCCCCAGTGGTGAGCGCTCATCTGGGGAGGCAGAAACAGGAATATCCTGCCCACCCCTCACCCCCCTCACACACACACACCCCATCCCACCCCGCCCCCTGCTGGCAGCTGCTCCGGCTAAAGCAGAGAGTTCTAGGTTCAGAGAGAAATCTCCCCCCCAAACAAGGTGGTGAATGAAAGCCGAAGAGCACAAAGTCACAGTGTAGCCTTCTCCCACCCCAACACACACACACACACACACACACACACACACACGGAATAAAGAGACACAGGATGGAAGGAACAAAGGAGAAAAGAAGGGGGGAAAATGAAACAAAAAACCCAAGAAATTGTTTACAGAAGTCTCATAACAGAGGAGAAAAAAAATCTAGTCACAGTTTTAGAAGAAATGTTGGCAAACACCAGTAATTTGTATGATTCAACTTTTTTAAAAGAAAAAAATTAGAAAAACAAGCCACTGACCTCTGCCTTCGTGAAAAAGCAAATGTGAATGACCAAAGGATGTTCAAACTCATTAGCAACTAGGGAAACGCAGATTAACGCCTAACCAGTCACAGCTTCGCAGCCCCAAGACTGACCAGGAAAACACTGTATTAAAAATAAACGTGTAAGTGCTGAGCCTTGGCGAGCATAAGGTAAGAGCAGGACTGAAGCTGGCCCATAAGGTGAGAGCAGGACTGAAGCTGGCCCTGGAAGATGACATCTCCTACTGTGGAGAAGCTGACAGTGCAGTCACAGAACCGGCTCAGCAGAGCAGGTCACGTGGGACGCGTCAGGTGACCAGGCAGAGCTGACTGCTGCTCAGTCTCCTGCCACGAAGCGTGCGTGGTCAGGGCGCTACAGGCGGAAGCAGGGACACCACAGAGAGCCAGGAGGGTGGCCTCACTAACGAGGAGACAGAGCTCATCTACACTGCTCTGGGAACATTCTGGAAGCACTGTTGCTAGCTTCCCAGCACCTTATAGAGAAGCTGGGCAGGGAGCTCTAGATACCGGCTCCCTTGTCACAGGTCCCCGGCAACCCCAGGGGTTTTCCCCATTACAATACTCATTCTGAGTAAGAGTAAAGTCAGCCCGCGCTGTATATCCCACCCATCATCCTAAGGGCAAACCCTGGAGAATCTTAGGCATATGTTGTGTTATTATATATCTATAGTAATAGTACTTAATCATGTGCTCATAGCCAAAACTAGGAAAAAACTCAAATATATACCAAGAACAGTCTAGTCAAATATTTAATAAGTTAGAATGCTATAGAACAGAGAAAATAAATGAAATTTAATTGTGTGCATCAATATTTCTATACTGATGATATCTATAATATATGTTACCTCAGTGACACAATACTGAGACTAAAATGTCAGTCATAAATTTCTTTCTTTTTAAGATTTATTTATTATTTTATGTAACTACACTGGAGCTGTCTTCAGACCAGAAGAGGGCATTACAGATGGTTGTGAGCCACCTTGTGGTTGCTGGGATTTGAACTCAGGACCTTTGGAAGAGCAGTCAGTGCTCTTAAGTGCTGAGCCATCTCTCCAGCCCCCATAAATTTCTTAAAACACAGAATGAATTTATATATCACTTAAGAATATTCTTAGCCAGGCAGTGGTGGTGCATGCCCTTAATCTCAGAACTTGGGAAGCAAAGGCAGGTGGATTTCTGAGTTCAAGGCCAGCCTGGTCTACAGAGTGAGTTCCAGGACAGCCAGGGCTACACAGAGAAACCCTGTCTTGAGAAAACAACAACAACAACAAAAACAAACAAACAAAAACACAAAAACAATAAAATGCTTATCAGACAATGATAATTTTAAAAAATATTTTTAAATGTGTGGAGGGGTGGGGGTGTACCACATGAGAGCCAGTACGGGGACCAGAAGAAAGATTGGCTTTGGAATTACAGGCAATTGTGGGCTGCAGGACACAGGTGCTAGCAACCGGACTTGGGTCCTCTGCAGAGCCGCAAGCGCTCTCCAGCCCCGGTGATGATTTAAGCCTTAGTGCATGTGTACTGGAGACTCCAGAGGGCGAGGGGCGTACACTGTAAAGGGCCATAAACGCTCAGAGCACTCTCCACTCCCTCGTCACTTCCACTTCCTCATCCACTTCCACGCCACACTAGTGTGAGTGTGGGCGCGCACACACTTACCTCGCCGTTACAGTTTCAGTGCACGTATACACTTTCACATTTTACTCTTAATTAAGACATTTCTGAATTCTGAAAAAGCAGAGAACAGATGTTCTAAGAATATGAAAAACAAAAGATAAATCTTTCAGTGGACTTCAACTCTCATCCTCGTAATAAATTTTTAGAAACATCTTTGTTAATTCAAAGACACAAGTCTATTTTTTATTTGTTCTCTCTGTCTCTGTCTCTCTTTGTGTGTGTCTTTCTTTGTCTCTCCCTCTTTCTGTCTCTCTTTGTCTCGGTCTCTCTCTCTGGGGGGAAGGAGGATGTGAGGGCGCCCCTGAGGGGGTGCATGCATGCCCCAGCATGAGGGAGTCAGCTCTCTCCTTCCACTACACGCGTCCCTGGGGTCGAAGTCAAGTCCCTGGTCTTGGTAACAAGAGCCTTTACCCACTGAGCCACCTCTAAGGCCCTTCTGTTTGTCATTAGTGTATGCTGGGTGGATACGTGTGCCGTGGCATGCACGTAATTGCACACGATCGCACACGTGCGGCAATCAGCGGACAACTTTGAGAAGGAAGTTCTCCCCTTCCGTCTCCGCGTGGCTTCCAGGGATCAAGCATAGGCTTGAGCAGCAGGTGGCTTGACGTCCTGCGTCATCTTGCCACCCAGACATGAATCTTTCCATGGGTCAGCATTTATGTACACCTGGTAGTAGGCGTCTGTATAGATGGCCCCCACGCTTCTGAATTCAGCCAAAGACTAACAAAAGAGGCTGTAGCGGTTGAAGACAGATCTGTCGCCTATGTGGCATTTTTTTTTCCTTCTCCAGTGGAAGCTTGCGTTAGCTTCCGGGGCATACATACAAGTGTGTTAGGACTGTTGACCCCGTAGATGGGAGCTGTTTGATTCTCCGTGAACCAAAGAGAGGCTGCAGGGTGCATTTACCCTCTTGGCTCTCCTGCCTGGGCAGCAGGAGGCCTTTCCAGACCAGCTAATCTCTGCTTCCTTCTCACCTGGCGTTCGCTTCAGCCTTTTCCTGTGTGTGCGTGAGATTCACTGCCTGCTCATCTCGATGGAAACACAGAGGCTTCAAAACCACTGATAGCTATCAGCAGAACGCCCGTAGCTCCCAACACAAACATCCGAAGAGAAACTTCCTTTCCTTTGGATGCTTTGTGAGGTGCAGAAATAAATATTGTCGCCTGGGCCCAGAGAGAAGATAAATCCTTCCCTGATTTAAAAAAAAAAAAAAAATGTGAGAGAGAAAGAACCTGGACACCACGAATACCCTTCATCCTAGCTGTGCCCCAGAGGCTGGCTCGGTCCCAGACCTGAGATATCCACACGAGTCTCTCCACACACAATTCTAGCCTAGAGCCCTTTGCAGTCCAGAGCCAACCCTTGCCTAAGACTGTCTCTTCCTTTTCCTATTTGGCATGTCTGGCACATCTTTAATCTTCAACCCTCAGCATGGCGACTGGCACTTGACACTGGACTCTGGTGACAGAGGAAACCTTGCTCAAGCTGTCTAAGGGACACCCTGCTCATTCTAACCAAAGGAGAATGGGAGTCAAGACTCTAAAGAGACATCCCCAGATCCACAGAGAGAATAGGAGAGGCAGAATCATTTGTCTTCTGAGCCCAATCCCTATTTACTACCAGGTATAGAAACTTCTGGAACAGCTATATTTTATCCCAGGGCCTGGACGCTTCAAGTCTGCACCTCTGCCTTGGCAGAAACAAAATGAGCTAATTAAATGCTTGCCACTAGCTTATTTTGGAAACTTCGTGGAGTGTGTGAGCCCGAATGGATTTCTGGCCGCTATTGATTACTTCACACTCGGAGGGAACCATCCAAGCATGGTAAGAAGGTGAGGAAGCTAAACCCGTGGCCGAGGGTTATTAATATTGTAATGCCTTTGCTTATTGGTGCAGAAAAGCAACTCTTGGCTATATACGGGACTAAAGCTTTTAGGGCTCTAACAGAGCAGAAGAGAGAGAATCCTTCAAGGTAGAAGGACAGTCCAGCCAAATGCTCGTTACCTAATTGCTTTGGAACAACCAAGATAACCCTGCTTACTGTGGGAGAAAGGAAATCGATAGACTGTATTTAGAGGAAGCTAGAGGCACAATTGGGTCATTCTCTGTGTGGCTAGTCGAGTGGTACCTGGGCACAGATCCCCAGAGGAGCAGCATTAGGTAAAAAGGAGCCCACGCAGCCTAAGATAACCCACGGGCTTCTATAAGATAGTTCCGTGTTAAACGTAGAGGTTTCAGTGCCGTAGAGAATGGCACGTGCCTAGGACCAGTGACACTTACAACCTTGTCACCGGAAAGAGGGCATTTAAGCCACTGGTGAGACCGCCAAGGCTCTGGTTGGCAGCATTGGTTCCCACAGACATTTCTGGACCTGAATCAAATCTCTCCTGCCTCTCATGGAGAGTTTTCAGGCTCTCCATATTCACGTTTTTGCCACACCACGCCATGGTCTGGTCCAGCTAGAATCCTCCCTCTTCATCAGCACACCTGATGGACCCTGTTTCCTTTGCCTTTCTAACTACCTAGAGTCACTTCTCTGAGCTCCTTTAACAGGGAACACCCTACTCAGTCACCAGCACCCTGCTCCTCGCCTCCCCACGCCTCCCTCTGCTCGGGCAGAGCCATCTGCCTTCCTCTGTTTTCTGGAACAGTTGTGGTTGCATGTTGATCCTGCTGTCACATTTCCAGCTCCCAAGGACAGGGGTCTGACTGGGCCTTTTCTGTATCTCCCGTGTATCTACCTATTACACAAGCAACACTCGTCATTGAAAGAATCAGTTCTATTGGAATTCCAGAGAAATTACAGTGCCCCTAATAGCCAGTGTCTAGACTCTCAGCTGCATCGATGCCTGTACTCCAAAGGAGGCTGAGGCAGAAGTATTGCCTCAATGTTAACAGAGGGGATGTACCATAAATTAGCATTTATAAAAATCAATTATATGTCTTTATAAGACAGAGACGGAGCAGACACTGGAGATTGTCTTCACCTGGTCATTTGTATTTATCTATTAATTGTAAACCTTAATTCTCTCTTTTACTTCAAGGCCTGCTGAACTCTTGTGTAGTCAAAGATGATCAATAACTCCTGCCTTTAGATGATTCTAAGGCCTCCTTCCAAGTGTGAATCTACAGAAGTGTGATGCCCTGGCACACAGTTTTGTGCGGTGCTGGCGGTAGAACTCTGGGCCTGTCGCATGCTAACCAGGCTCTGCTGACTGAGCTACACCCCAGCCTTGGATGGATCTGGGGAGGCTTTTTGTTTCCTGTATGGCTGATCAAGAAGAAACGGGGGAAGACGGCTGCTTGGTTATACTGTTCTTTTCCTGGCTGCATCCCAGCTTTTGGTGCCCTTTCTATTTCATCCCCTTGGCTAGACGCAAGCCTTTTAGTTGCTTGGCTTGCATCTGTCCTTGACTCGCATTTATTCCATGGTCTTGTCTCAGCGTTAATGGTTAGCAGAGCATGTACCGTAAATTAGCATTTATAAAAATCAATTACACTGCTTCATAAGACAGAGCAGAAACTTGAGATTGTCTTCAGCAGATCATTTGTATTTATCTGTTAATTATAAACCTTAATTGTCTCTTTTTATCATATTAATTTGCACAAATTGTACAACTTCAGAGTTTAGCAGTTTTCAAGCCCTTGAAATACAATTACTCTCTTAGCATTCTTTTCAGAAACATGGTGTTCATTAATGATTAGGTTGGTAAAATTAGCAGTTCTGATAATTGGCCTTGGCTTCTCCTTGGATTCTTTTTTTTTTTTTTTCTTTCCCTACTAAAGTTCTGGTTCTCATAATTACACATGTCTCTTGGCTTCATCCTGTGCCTGGGCTCTGTTTTAATTGGCCTTCATGGTTCATAAGATTTCACAGGAACTGGGCTCAATGTAGAAAGTACTTCTGTGCCAATGAACTGAATCCAAATAGGTTTGACTCTTTCCCCTCTTGGACTTTTCTTCTGTGAGCTCAGTTTACATGTTGAAACTCTTCACATCAGAAGACTTAGATGTGAAGGGAGGAAAGAGAACCCACGTTCCAGCCCCACCCATGAAGCACTACAGGCACCCACCTTGCAAGCTGACTGGGTCTCTTCCTGGCTACCTTTCTACTTGGGATCCATCTTCTCTCGGCCCGACAGTCCCTTAGAAGGAGTTATATGTCACACAGCAGACATCTAGGAGCCCAAACAAGATTTGTTCTTCCAAGAGGATGCACAAATCTTGATTAAGTAGACAACCTACTGTAAAGAATAATGCACCCTAACCATCCCAGAACTAGACATCCTCCTGCACCCAAGAAAATTATAGCTTTCTGGTACTCTACAGAGGCTTTGCTTTCGACTCTGATTGACAATCTGCACACTCCGTCCCCAAGGCTGCAAAGGAGAAGGGAGACCCCCGTCCCATGCCGCAGAGCTAAGGATTCTGTCCTGATTCACTGACTGTGCCCTCCCAAACAGAATTTCAAACCATGTGTAGTAATCAGCCAACATTATAAAAGCACGTGTCTGAGTCCTTGACTGGACTCTAGGCTGATTAGCTCACTGGGGAAATGTCCCTTCAGAAGTCACCATTCCAAAGAGAGGCCAAAGGTTTTCATACTTTACCTGAGTCAAACCCCAAGCTAAGTATGACAGGTGAGTCAAGACCAAAGGTCTGCAAGCTGTGACTCTTCAGGATTTTGTTCATTTTATCAGGTGTGTGTGGGGGGGAAGTGTTGGGGAAAGGTGGGGCAGCCGGAAGGCAGCAGGAAATACGGTCCCACCATGATGCTCAGGCCACCCTTAAATTCTTACTCTCAAAAGATTCTTTCACATTCGCTTCCGGAATAGCAGGGACCACACAGCACCGCGCCTGGCTTCAGACCAGCCTTTTACGTCTGTGAGTGAAAGGTTGCCTCCACTTCAGAAGGGAAAGGCTTCCCAGCGTTCTGGCCTGTGGCCATTCTCTGATATTTGTGGTATCAGGTTGCTTTTAAGACCAGGTGTGTGTTCCACATACAAAATACCTGCCAAACCGATCTCTGAACGTTCTCAAATGGCCTGTTTTAATCCACACCGGCTTGGAGCAGCTCATGCCACAGAAATGCGGTCAGGTTACCTCCTGACAACCTCTCCCCACCCCAGTTTCCCCTAACGAAGCACTCCAGTCTCTTGTGCTGGTGCCTGGCCACCGGATGCTGAATCCTGTGACAGCGCATTAGGCTCTTCCCAGGGAACGACAAATGTTGGCTGAAAACAAGCCACCCATCCAGCTGCGCAGCTCTGAACTGTCACTTTTCAAAGTTGCAAAACAGGGACAGGGATGCTACCTGCCCAAAAGGTGAGACCAGAGTGCATCTCAACGGCTGGGATCTAGGCAAGGACAGGATGGGGGGGAAGCTGGCCATGCAGAGCCCTCTGTGTGGAAAGCTCTGTAGGCAGAGTGTGGGCGACGAGGGGGAGTAGGAGGGAGGCTCCATCTTATGCTGTGATGCTGTCTGTCTTTATTCTCTTGGGATTCTTTGTATAGTTGGGAGTTTTGTTTTGTTTTGTTTTTTTGTTTTGTTTTGTTTTGTTTTGTTTTGTTTTGTTTTGTTTTGTTGGAGCCAAGGCTAGCTTGGAACTCATGATTCTACCTCAGCGCCTGAGTGCTAGCACCACAGGTATATGACAGAGAGCTGACATCTTTCCTTTGTCTCCTCAGGACCCACACATCAACCCAGTGTAGGCCATGCAGACCTCCCTTGCCAGCAGCTCCTCCCCCGACTCCCTTCGCACCTACCCTCCTTCACAGAAGCCACCCAGCCTCCGCCGTGGCTCAAGGATCGCCTTCCTTCCTCCGTCAGCGCTAGCCAAGCACGCGCCCTGCGTGGTCCAGCTGCGGTCCTCCAGGGGTCAGCTGCCAGTCCTCCAGGGGTCAGCTGCCAGTTGTCT
Organism: Apodemus agrarius; assembly: GCA_964023405.1. Taxonomy (NCBI): domain Eukaryota; kingdom Metazoa; phylum Chordata; class Mammalia; order Rodentia; family Muridae; genus Apodemus; species Apodemus agrarius. The sequence continues at coordinate 69,377,164 of OZ030011.1, read as the reverse complement.
GACATCGAGTGTCTAAGGACAGCAGCCAACACTGGGTCAGGGGGCAGTAAAAATTCAGCCACTGGCTGTCATCAGACTCCAGAGGGGGTGAGATGAGAACAGCTACCCCGGCTCCTTCCGAGTCTCAGACTCAGCTGAGAGCCATGCTTGCAAGCAGGTAGAGAGAGAGAAAAAAAAAATCTGAACTCTGCCTTAGGCTAGCCTGGTGCTCTCTTACAGGGCACCTTGATGCCTCCCCTCACTCCCTCTATGCCAGACACGTCTTCGTGACGTATGATGCATGTTCTCACTCGGGTAGAAGCTGAGAACGATGGTGCTGGTCACAAAGAAGTAAAGATAAGAATGAGGGTCAGCAGAGTGAGAAGGGGGGGATGGGGATGAAGGAAAATAGATCATAGACACCAAAATACAGTCAGACAGGAGTCAGGCACTACAGTGTTCTGTAACATAGAAACATAGCAATAGCAAACAACGATTTAGCATCACTTCAAATATCTAGATAAAGGGTTTCAAATGCTCCTAGTATGGGAAAATAGATAATTAGGACAGAAACTATAACTATTTTACAGTGTATTCAGTAAATGTGGTGAATAGTTACTTAATTTAGATGTAAAGCTAGACCTAGACCCTAGCTCAGTGTGACCCCATGTCTTAAGGGAGATATAAACCTGAAAAATCACAGTTGCCATCCTGTGCCCCCGAGGAAAATCAGTTAGCATAGAGTAGTCTCCAAACTGGAAGGGGCGTGGCCACAAAGTGCTGAGAAATAGCCTGGTCCTGCCCGCTTCCAGGTTACTCCTTTCTTTGTCTCAATCTAAAGTCTTCCTTGGACTGAGACCTTTCTGAGGTCAGAAACTGTCTCTTTTCTACGGCTTTCCGACCCAGAGTAAACACAGAGTACTGAGGAATGCCGTTGAGCCGCACGGAATACAAGCCTGTTTGGCTAACGGCATCTCTCCTGGTCACACCACTCATCCGGTCTCCAAATTCCCGACGAGGGAGAGTGGTGACACAGCTCCTCGGAGGCCACAACCTTCCTTCCCTGGAAGCGTTTGTTTTGTTTTATTTCAGTCTATTGGCATGATAATTTTCCCCATAAGAAACACGCTTCCTCTTTTTAATAACTTGACAGCCTATTGTTTAAGCCTGAGGGTAAGGGAAAGACCAGAAATAATTTACAGAGGAAACTTGGCTCAGGTGTCTTCCCCAGATGCTATTGGTACCGTGAGAGCATCCAGAGAGGTAATTCACATAAACATATGCTCACACAACAGAATTTCAGTGGGCTTTGTGTTTCTACGAGGGGTTCAAATACTAACATTTGCCATCTGGTCTGCTTGGATGGCCCGGGCATGGTGTCTGCCTAGAATCTGGGTTCACTCTGTATTCTTTAGACATTTATAGAACTTAACCACTGTGCTAGGCACAGAGGAGACAAAAATGAAAAACAACACTCTCTTCTCACATAAGGGAAGTTAAGGAATAATAATAATAATAATAATAATAATAATAATAGCAATAATAATAATTGCACTGATGATGATGATGATGATGATGATGATGATGATGATGATGATGATAGTAGTAGCCCAATGGTGCCGTGAAACAAAACTAAACTTGCTAAGTGACCTGGCAGCGAGGTTCAAGGAAGTGGGGAAGGACCCACAGATTCTGCCCCGGGAAGGCGAGGAGCTGTTCACACAGGAAATACCCGAGAAAGGAAAATGATCAGAGGCGAGGGAAGGAACTCAGTGCTTTGACACGAAGCCATAAATCAAAGGAATGCGTGAGGGGAGAGCCGCAGGAGCAGCCAGAAAGAGAGCAAGAGACTGCAGCGAGGAGAGCCCCAGGGTTCCAAGGACGGACCTGAACACGGGGTCAACAGTAGGGACAGTCTCCCAGTCGGCTCCCACCAAAGCCAGGGCATTTGGCATTTTAGAAAAAGTCATATATGTGGGTAAATGTGAAATTTTATGTATGTATGTATGTATGTATGTATGTGTATATGTAAATTTCCAAGTTTTCTCACTGCAAGTGTGAAATGCATAAAGAGGGCACACCAACCAGTGGCCACAATGCATAGAACGTCATATCAAAAAATTCACCTGCCACTCACGCTTCCCATAACCATGCTAGTTAATCTTCACAGTCAATCTGACAGAATCTAAAATCCACCAAGCAGGCAAGACCCGGGGAGTGTCTGTGAGGGTTTTCCTAAGGGAGGTTAATTGCTGAAGGAAGGCTCACCTCACCGTAAACATGTGTCGCAGCATTCTATGCACTGAGGTCCTAGAATGGATAAAAAAGAAACAGAGACCCAGCCCTCCTCCCTTGCTGCTTCCTGACTAAACACACCATGGCCTGCTGCCTCAGCCCGCCTCCTGACCGACCATCCCTACAACCGTGAACCAAAGCCTTTCGTTCCTCGAGACATTTGGTCAGATGTTTTGGTCCCAACAACCAGAAAATAACTAATGTGCACCACGTTGCTTTATTATTTATAATCCCTCATTTATAAGATGCCGTCATCAGCTTGGGTAAAAATTAATGATGGTGCGGTTATTTTGTCTAATCTACTGCCTGTGTTTCAGTTTTGTTACGTGGTCTTTTGCTGAATTATTTTCTTCCATTGAACAATTCAGGTATTTCAGTTAATTGCTATGGCAAACTTTTGTTGCCCTTGTTTATATGGCAATGTTTTTTAATTGAGACAAAGAATTGTCCACACTTGTCTGCTAACCTTTAAGCACGTGGGCTCTTCATCAGCAGAGAAACCTGCCAAAGTCTTGCTACCTCCTCCAGCAGCATCTGTCTCAGCTGGACTCTGCAGCTTAGAATCATACACACACCCAGGAGAGTCACTTGGCATTAAAGTCTGTGAAACAGCCACATCCTTCCCTAAGAAAAGCCCCAATTTGGGGCTGGAGAGATGGCTTAGCAGTTAGGAGTATTGGCTGCTCTTCCAGAAGACCCAGGTTCAATTCCCAGCACCCACATGGCGAATCTGGGACAGTCACTGGTTTCACATGGAAAAAAAAAAAATCACTTTGATCTACAAAGTGAAAAGCAACATGAAGAGCATCCGTATCTGTAACCTGGATCTCAACACGGTGAATCACAAGGAAGGCACTCCTCCTCCCACTTCATAACCACAGAACATGGCTGTGGCTCGCTACGGGGACCGCAAATGGCAGCACTGAGCGCTGAATCCAGATCTTCAGAGAACAGATCGATCAGGTTCCGAGTGAAGTTTCTGCTAGGATGACTCTGTCTCTCATTCTTAACTAGACATATTCTTAACTAGAAGGTATTTGCATCACCATAATCATCTATCTCATCTAAGCATCCCTGATGGAGTTGGGATGAAGGTGGACCTCTGGGTACCATGTGCCAAACAGACTAGAACTGGCCAGGGAAGCTGAAGACCTCACCTGGAAATAGCGCATTGGGAACACGGCCAGGTCCAGTCTACTCTGCAGCAATTAGGGAAAGCCTCAGAGCCTCAGAAGTTCTACTGAGGCCAGAAGGCCTAGACGCCATGTGTTCCTGAGAGAGACACAGTTAAAACTATGTCTTTGGAGTAAGGACACTATATTCAAGGCTGCACATAATATCTCATCCATCAGTCTTGGCAATAGCCTTTTGAGATAGTATATTATTCTTGGCTTACTGATGGAACCTGGAGATGTTAAAGGAATTTCCCAGAATCATGAACAGGTCTGGCCACCAGCCAGTCAACTCTTTTCTCTCCACATCAATGAGAAAAGCTTAGATTTTGAAAAGGCCTTCAAACCGTTGACAAATTATTTATATCATTCTGACTAGCTTTATCCTTCTCAATCCTTATTTTTGTCTATCTCTCTTCAAATATTAAAAAGAAAAAGAAAAGGACTGAATGTGATGAAATGATGTCCCTAGAATATAAACAAAAAGAAAGGCCTGAGGGTGCTGTTAAATCAGCGGATGGGCAAGGAAACAGAAACTTTGCTTCCAGCCCCTGGGCGGATGGGAACCACAGGCGATTTCAGGATCCCTTGCTGGAGATCAATACCCAAGGTCTCCTGGTAGGTTTTGTTATGCTTTTAGAGGTGAGAAGAACTAGTTACAGGGCTCCCAAGAAAGGCTCATTGTAAACCAATATTATTAGCTAAGTATCTGCTAGGGCCAAGCAAAATAGCCAGACAGGGCTAAATTCCGTAGAACTGTGTGTCTAACCTCCAACCTCAAATGGGCAGGAGGGCAGACCAACCTTGCCATCTCTTTCTGCTGACCACAAAACTGGGGGAGTTTTGTTGTTTTGTTTTGTTTTGTTTTGTTTTGTTTTGTTTTGTTTTGATGCTTACTCCAAAGTCTACACTTGCCCTATCTCTACAGTTATTCAACCCTTTCTCTTTGTAGAGGGTCAAAGTTTAGCCTTAGACACTGGCTTTCCAGACCCTTCCCTCTCACTTCAGGGACTTTGGAGGGAAAAGCTAGAACCCTGAGGTCAGAGCTATTAGCATTGTCTAGGATTCCTTTCCAGAGGGAAAGCTGGTTTTGCAGCTGCTTAATACCAGGAGAGACTACGGAGAGAGTATGGTGTTCGGTGGCCTCTGCTCTTCCAGCTCAGAGTGTGAATGGGTTTTATTTAATTAAGCCTAAATAAAAAGCACTTGCTGAAGTTGAAATTTAAAAGTAAAATACGTCTACCAGAGAGATGGGCAAGGTAGACACTGTGCAGGCGTGGAAGAGTATTCTTCCAGATGCACCCCTTGGAATAGACCCCCACCGCACCCCCAAACCTGCCCTTTTCTTTCCTTAAGAGAATTGTCTAGAAACTCCAGCCTATTCTGATCACATCAATCTCCACTTTCCCCTGCCTGTTACTGAAGCGCGGACCAGTCAGGCCCTTGACCCTGCTTTCTTCTCAGTCTCTGGTGACCTTGAGGCTTGAACCGTTTTCCGGCTGGGAAGATGTCTTCTTGCTGAACAAATGAAGCATTAACTACTGGCCACTTTCAGACCCAGAGCCTCCCAAGCCATCAGGAAATCCGGGGGTTATGGGAAGCCAATCTCTTTGAAAGCCCGTTCCTCTAAATTAAAAGTGAAGCAGAGCACCCTCAGGTATGCTGCTTCCGGAGCGGGATTTGTGGCCCTGCTTAAAGTTTGCCCTCTTCCTGACAGAGTCCCCTTCCTCTCAACTGTCAAATGCTCTATGATGGCAGGAAACCCACAGTCAGCTTCCACTTGGAGCAAACCTAGGAACTGACGCATTCAGTCAGGAGGCCAAGGCGAATATTTCATTCACACCTGACCTGTTCTTCCTCTATTCCCACAGATTTCCTTAATTTTCTCTTACCCTACAATTCCAGAGACAGAGCTCAAGGTTCCAGTAAAAGGAAAAGAAAGAAAGAAAGAAAGAAAGAAAGGAAGGAAGGAAGGAAGGAAGGAAGGAAAGAAAGAAAGAAGGAAAGAAAGAAAGAAGGAAAGAATGAAGGAAGGAAAGGAAAGGACAAATTCAGATGACCGCAGATCCTTGACCCCGTTCTAGCTGTTGTAGCTTGAAGTAGTCACAGCCCGTATTAGGGTATGAAGGGTGCTTTGGAAAAATACTGTGTCTACAAGCACAAATGACTGCCAGTTAAACAGCAAAAGAAGGCTTGCAGAGACTGCTAATGAGAAATTTCTACATTCCAAAAGCAAATCCTTACACATGCCAGGCAATGATCTTTAAAATTTTAAACAATTCTTAGTAATAGTCTGGTAGTATCTACTGCCAAAATCTTGAAAATAATAGTATCATTGGGTTTGTAGATTGAAAATTTAATAATAGCAGCAGCAACAACAACAAAAATACATTACACGCCTTCCAGTCACGAGACTGGGAGAGGTGGTACTGATTCTTCTACCCAGCATCCTCCAAACCCGGGCTTACTCAGTTCAGGAGTTGAAGTGGAGTAATTGAGTTAATAGATATGTGTAGTAAATGTGGCTGTTAGTCTTGAGGCATTTCTGAGCTTGTAGAAGACTTCACAAAAGACCAAAGTAAAGAAATAGAAATAAAAAAAAAAAAAATAAAAAAGGAATCAGTACGAGGTCAGTCTCATAGCTCTGAGGCCAGAGCTCGTCAGCGCCGGCAGAAGCTGCCATGTCTTTAGGTTAGCAATTTTAGCACAGTTGAGGTCCTGAGGAGTGGGACAGGTGCAGAGGTCACTAAGAATATCAAAACTCAGGCTTCCTCAGAAAGCTGCCTTGAAGCTGCTGTTGAAGCTGACTGGAAAGAAACCAGCAGCAGACCCTAAGAGAAGAATTGGGACGAAAACTGAAGAACCGTTCACTCTTACAACTAGTCTCTCCCAAAAGACCATCGGTTCAGTCACTAGTCCCCAGTGTAATCGCTCAGTCTAGGCCCGTGCAATGTAAATACTGCCAGGAGACTCGCTGATCCTCAGGCTGGGGATATCCCAAAGGCCACTAGAAAAAGCATCCCGTGAGGTAAAACAAACAGACAAAACCAGCATATCCAAAAGGGAGAGGTATGCATTTGTATGGAGTAAACACTGGCAAACTGTGAGCCTTATGTCAGCCAGTGACCAAACACTTCAGACATCAAGGACAAGGAGGGGAAATAGAAACTGCTCAAAGCCAAGCTTAATGAAAGCCCAGGGGTATTCATTATGCACACCACCCCAGCAATAAATACTCCAGGAGTAAATCAAATGGAGGACGCTGCAGAGGAACGAAGACACAAACGGAGTAATCAAGGGAGTCACGCGCTCTGCTTGGTGCAAAGCCATCTGGAACGCACCCGAGGAGGGTGGATCGGCTTGGGACAGACAGAAAGCACCAGGCTGGGTGGCCAGAGATTGCCCAGGGCATGCAGAGAAGCAGGCAAAGCCAAGCGGGGTGATGGGAACTGCATCAAATAGACACGAAAAGACAAACCAGGGGAGGCGAGTGCAAAGTGACAAGGCCTTCGTGAACGGCAACCTGCGTGGTCGGAGCTTTTATCACACAATAATCTAAACATCAATCTAAGTGCTCGATGTTAACAGACGGTAAAGAAGTTGTGCCTTCTGCTGGTTGCAAGATCTTAACTGCAACCCTCCAGATCTCTCAGGGGACTCCCCCCCCCCCAGGGCTCCAAAGGGCACAGTCTTCTTCAAGGATCATGGAGACTGAGAAGCAAGAGTCAGAGGAGTCAGACACACCTGGTCTAGGAGAAGACAAGGACAGAAACAAAGCCTGTCTGAGGACGGAGATTCTAATGACCTCCGGGTAGCGAAGGTCACTGAAGAACAGAGGCTGGTGGTCTCTAACCATACATTAAACTATTCATCGAGGAGCTTCTAATACATGCTGGAAATTGGGCTCGAAGTTTCATGTACAGAAACTCCAACTTCTTAAAACATGTAAATTTTGTTACTACTACGAGTTGTTATTAAGATCTAGTGATAGTAATGGTAATAAACAGAAACATATGTCAATCAGTCACCATGCCACAAGTCTTAATGGGTGTTAATTTGTTTCATTCCCATATAACTCTATGAAGTCGGGACCATCACTAGCCTAGTTTGGGACAATGAGAAAGTAATGACTCTTGGACTGTGCTTAGCCACCGAGGTGCTGTCCACAAGGCTGGGAGCACTGGGAGTGTCCATGCCTGTGTGACTAGAAGACCCATAGACTTGCCTTTGAAGCCCACATCTCCCCAGCCTCTCAGGTAGGCTCCCGGTATTGAGAAATTCGAAATTAAGTGTCCTGGATAGGACAATTCTAAGCAGCGACTCTAACCACCACCGGGCCTTGAAGCTAGCTGCATAGATTATGGTACAGATAAATTAAAAGAAAGAAAGAAAGAAAGAAAGAAAGAAAGAAAGAAAGAAAGAAAGAAAGAAAGAAAGAAAGAAGGAAGGAAGGAAGGAAGGAAGGAAGGAAGGAAGGAAGGAAAGAAAGAAGGAAAGAAAAGAAGAGAGGGCCTGTGTCCAGTTAGCCCCCACACAGCTATTCAATGTAAAATACAATGTCGACAAGCTATAGCCAATATCCTATTGTTTGTTCATTTTGTTCATTGGTGTCTTATCTACATGGGATTTTTTGGGGGTGGGGGTGGGTGTAGAAGGGTTGGCATTTGCCCCACATTTGGAGTGTATGCAGCTGCAGAAGTCCTGACGTTGAGTAGAAAAAAATTAAATCCTTCAATATTAGAAAGGCAAGTTAAATATACTCTTTCATTATTGCAAAACAAGAACGCATAGGTGAGGGAAGAGAGCCAAGTTATACAGCGAAGTGTGTATACACCAAGTATACACCGACGCACAAATGATCAGCCACCGAAGAGAACAGTGAAACCCAAGCTCCAGCTACAAACTTACCTGTGTGGACGTCAGTCAGGAGAGACCAGGCAGGGTCAGGAGGTGACCAGTGTGAGACGCGTGAGATGTGTGATATGTGTGAGATGTGCTCTCCTGCCAGTCTTCTCACCTCCCAGGGGGCCTAAGTACACACACACACACACACACACACACACACACAAAGAATCATTTTTATTTCTTATCATAAATTCCTTTTCCTTTCCATTAATTTTTCAGGCAACAGAAGCCATACAATATATAAATTATCACTGGAGGTTTTTCTACAACAGGAATAGCTTAGCTTCTAAGTTCCTAGAAGCTAATATCTAACATATAATAAATGGCAACACCCACTGTTCCTTTGACTTCTGTAACCTTCTGTATTACAGAGCCCAACACCAACAGCAAGGCCCAAGAACACAAGCTAGCTTCTTCACTGAGCATCCAAAACCAGCATCATTAAGCTCCCCTTTGTTCTTCTCCCACAGACTTGGAAGAGCTCTCCCATGTTGTTCCCACTAACTACCAAGGAATGTGTGTTCCCAGAAGGCTCAGCAAATGGTGCTAGAATAGTTGGCTACCAAGCCCCTATGGCGTATGTCATGAGGCCCTGGGGGCTGAAGCCTTCAGATAAGATTGACATTGAAGCACACCAAATTACCTCCAAATATGTTGGTCTAAGACGGCGAGCAAACATTTATGTCCTACTGGGTGGAGGATTATAAGTTGGGAACACCTCGCTGTTTCTGGAATCTTGTGAGGCTGTAGCCATCTAAAGGCTGAAGGAGGTTGGGTGGTGGGGCTCAGGTCCCACTTCCTGTCCCAGAACTGCCATCTTGCTGGGCGTGAACAAGTCTATTGTCTCCTTTTGAGGGAACTTCTTGTACTCACCTACATATCAAAAACTGATTCTGTAGTTATCATAAAATAATCAATTAATAATCAATCAATTGGTTATTCCTCTACTCAGGTCACCATATACCAATAGGAAGCGGCTGAAGAGAGAAAGGATTTTAGGTCATGATCTACCATGGCAGAGCACGCTTGGTGATGACAGTCGTCACCATGGTAGCAAGGAGCATTCGGCTCCTTGCTCATATCTTGTCCTAACAGGAAGAAGGCAGGGGAAGAGGACAAAGGTAGAGTTGTCCATAGCCCTCAAGTCCCACCTCCCAGAGACCTACTTCCTCCAGACAGATCCCACCTCCTGAAGGAGCCACCACCCATCTGACTTTCCAGCCACCCACAGCATTTCCAGCTGGAGGGCCAATGTTCAGGCACATGAAGGAACCTGTGAGCGACAGTCCTCATCCCCTGTAACAATCCATGATGCAAGCTTGTTCATCGTGGGAACACCCTGGGCAGGACACCAAGGGTACCCTGCAGTGCAAGCTGCATCCGGCCAAGTTCTAGTCATCTTCACAGTCTCTTGACAAGTGTGAACAACTCTCTAAAGACCACACACAAGAAGCAGCCTTGCTAGAGGCCAGGCCTGCAAACCTCTCTCTGTGTGAAGGCCAGAGAATAAATATCTTGGGTTTCAAGGGCTAGAAATTAGTATATGTTCTGGCAAGAGGAAGGAGACCACAGAAGATAGGCAAATTCATGAATGTGGCTGTACTCCAAGAAAAACTACTTACAAAACTGAAACTGGGCCAGACTTGCATCACAGAGCAGGGTCTGCCATCCTGATACGAGACATAGAGCCGCTCAGATCTACACAGAGATGTTTTCTCATGAAGAAATATCTAGAAAACTTGACTTTGCTAAATAATGCATGCAGTTTAGATTAATAACATTTAAAGTCTCCTTTTGGGGAAATCTTTTTTTGTTTTGTTTTGGTTTGGTTTGGTTTTTGGTTTTGGTTTTGGTTTTTTTTCGAGACAGGGTTTCTCTGTATAGCCCTGGCTGTCCTGGAACTCACTCTGTAGACCAGGCTGGCCTCGAACTCAGAAATCTGCCTGCCTCTGCCTCCCAAGTGCTGGCGTGCACCATCACCGCCGCCCCGGCTTTGGGGAAATCTTGAAATAGTATTTTTTATCCCCTAGATAATGAGTACTCAAGCTCTCAGGCTAAGTTCAGTCTTTGTCCTCTGAAGAAGCTGATATTGGCTTAGAGCAACAGGGTTTTTTGGGTTGGTTTTTAGGTTTTGGGGTTTTGGGGTCAGTTAGTTTTGTTTTCAGCCTCTAGGTGGGAGAAGAAATAACTAGGGTGGGGAAGCTAGATTTTCAGTTTCAGCCGAGATCTGTACTCTGTCTGCAGTTCCCTCTGAGATAATGTGGGGCTGCCCTGCCAGGTCTAACCCAAGCCTCACCAACGCGGATTCTGTCAGACATATTATAAAATCAGAAGCCCTGGGACAGCCCCCAAGAACGTTGCTGGGAGACAGGAAGTTGCCCTGCTTCTAGCCCACTCTCTTCCGATTTATACGCCACAAACACGCCTTTTATTGGAGATGTGACTTCCAAACCAAGGATTCCTAGTTTGGGTTTTGTTTCGTTTTGCTTTCAGTCATTTTGTTGATTTAGTCCAAGCGCCCTGCCTCTGAGCCACACCCTCGGCACCCAGACAGGTTTCTAAAAGGCTTGTTTTATTGCTTGCATTAACTTGAGCAGTGCAGCCGCTGCCCTGTCTACCTCGCTGAAGAAAACAGTAACTCACCCTCTGCCAACAACGCCACTCCGGCAGGAGCATTATTAAATCCAGCAAATCTTAATCTCCTCTAAAACAGTGCCCCTTGATTGTCCACAGTAAACACTCCCTGTCCTGATCCACTCAGCGTGTACTGACTGAATTTTATTTATTGCTTCTCATCATTATCAATCAAGGATGATCTGCCTAGAAAGCTGCGGAGCGGCTTCTGCAAGCTTGTGGTTCAAAAGCTTAGAGCAGCCCTGGCTTCCCACGTCATTGGGCCAAGACTTCTTCTAAACATCCCAACACAGTAGAGATAAGACAGCAATGAGCAATAGGGGCCGGCGGAGGTTAAACACTGAGAAGACAGAGAACAAACACTTGTTACGTTTTTCCTCTTTGGTGGCTGAAGTGTGTAAAAAAGAAGAAACATTGTATCTAACGGCTGTTTCAGATTGTCCCCAAAGCAGGGCCAATCACACCTTCCCAGCTCAATACATACAGCCTGTGAAATGTGCTGTGCCTACCACAGTGAACCACAAGCCACACCAAACATCCAGAAGTGACATAGGTGAGGTGAGACCCGTAGCCGAAAAGAGACTCTTGAGGCATTTAACTAAACTAACATGTGAATCTAGAATTCTGATTTCAATCAACTGGCTCAGACTCTTTCCTGTCTGTCTTAAGTCCAGCCTCTCTCTTACATGACTATTTTTTTTCCAACTGCATCTTTATTCCAGGCATCCAACATAGCATCTTCGCTCTTCTTGGTGCAGGGTCAGAGGGTGAACAGAGACTCCTTATGCGGCATCCTATGTCACGTTCCCAGTGAGGCAGGCATGGGGAGGAGCCGGCTGTACATCTTGTTAACTCAGGGTAAAAACTCATCTCCCAGTGCCTCTTTTTTCCCAGACACATTTGACTTAAACACACTCCACAGCCTAAGCAAAGACTTGAACCTGCCATAACCCTTCTGAGCCTGACCCTAGGGCATGACACTCAGACTTAATAAATCAAAATCATCTGGAAGACGTGTGAAATCCGATCTCTGGGTCTGACTTAAAGTTTCTGACTCAGCCTCCAGTGGGTTCAGAAAGTTAACATTTCTATCTCGAAAATCGTGTGCCCATTAGCCTGGGGGTGACACACTGGGAGGTACTGCCTGGGTATAGACTCATGGGAGCTTCGTGGAAATGAACGATCGTGTGAAGCCAGCCCTTCAGTTCCACCTCAAGCAGAGGTACAGCTTGCCTGCTATTGGAGCCTGGGTTGGGAACCGGAGAGAAGTTGCGTCAGTAGATAGTGAAGCTTGAACAAGACCGTACAGGAGGCGGTGAGGCTTGCAGCCCAGCTCTGAACTGGGGCCCAGTGACCTCTGCTTCGCTCCTTGTCTGTTCCTTGGATGTGAGCACAGACAAGTAGTTTCTTCCCCTGTATAAAAAGATGTTGGAAATCATAGCTATGCCCTTGGGAAGCCACTGTGAGACTTGAATGAGGTCATCTATACCAATTGCTCAAAGTGCAGTATTTGGAGGATTTCAAAGAGGTTGATTGGAAATGCTCAACCTCTGCATATTGCCGGAACTTAGACTATCAAGGAGAGGCCCAGATCCGAAGATTGGCCTAGATTGGATAAGCAGTCTACACAGGGGAATGGAGGTAAGAAATAACTCACTGGACAGAAGCGAAAGATTTTTGTAGCGCAGAATCAAGTGTCTGAAATGCTGTGGATTTCACTTGGGGTGGGGGTAGTGCCTGGGGTTCAGGTAAAGCCCTTGGCTATGGGAGCTGAGGTAAAGGGCAGAAGTCGGGATGCTGCTAGCATCAGAATGACCAGGAAACAGAGGAGCCAGCTTAGGGAGCTGATGAAAGAGAATGGGCCCAGATTCTGGAGCAGGAGTAAGCATACAGGTAAAACTAAGAGGGCAGATGAGGAGGCACATGCCTGAAACACCAGCAACTTAGGGGGCTGAGGCAGAAGCATTGTAAGTTCTGGGCCAGCGTGAGCTGTATAATAAAACATTGTTCTTTAAAAACAAACAAGGGGCTGGAGAGATGGCTTAGCAGTTAAGAACACTGACTGCTCTTCCAGAGGTCCTGAGTTCAAATCCCATTAACCACATAGTGACTCACAGCCATCTGTAATGAGATCTGATGCCCTCTTCTGGTGTGTCTGAAGACAGCTACAGTGTGCTTATATATAATAAATAAATAAAATCTTTTTTAAAAAAGCAAACACACAGCCAAAAAAAAAATAAAACACAAAACTTTTTTAAAAAGCACTAAAATGCAGAATGAAGAAACCAGTATGTGTGGCAGCCTCTGTCCACTTTGGGCTCTGAACAATACCTCTGCCCACAAACAATGTACAACAGACCCCAAGACCCAAAGCTCCTCCTCTTAGATAAGAGTTAGGGTCTGTGTTCCAGTACTCCTATTAGTCCATTTTCTGTTACTGTAACAAAGCGCCTAAAGCTAAGTAAGTACCAAGAAAAGAGATTCATTTCGCTAACAGTTTTGGGAACTCGGAGAAGAAATGTCATAATGCTACCTCTGGTGTGGGGCACTCCACCGTGTCACATCACAGCAGATGGTGTCTCCACGGTGGCACAAGTGGGAGGGAGCGGCCACATAGCAAGGCTAGGAGCTAAGCGGGTCCCCTGAGAACTCCTGCTTCAGAGGACATAGCCTCAGGTCCTCCCAGCCCCACCCCTTTTAACTTTGTCACACGGAGCTCCCAATGCATGAGCCCCTGAGAGACTCGCCCACAGCCAAACCAGTCTCTCCTGCTTCTGCTCATGTTTCTGCTTCCACTGCCGGTCTCTCCCGGGCCCATCCTTGCTATTTACCAGGGAGTTTTCCTCACTAGGCCCTAAGCTGTTCTTTCCCAGCAAGCCCCTCGGCTTGTCCTGTCTTTCCGCCCACATGAGACCAAGTGAGGCCGTCGCATGTGTCCTGAACACCGCTCGCCGTGACACGAGACCATTGATAAAAACAAGCCCTTTTCTAATAAGCAATGCTAAAATGAGTCCCATAAAAATGACTGTCTTACTCTCGTAGTTCTCAGATTGCCCAAGTGTGGAGAGCTTCGCTGGTTTTGTCAAGTCCAATTGCTTAGCAACGGCTGCCTGGGGCGCCATGCACTACTCTAATCATTTAATTTTCTTTTTATTGTTTTTCTTTGTTTATTGTTTCTTTTTATTATTTTTAATCAGATAGACATGTGTGCTTAAAGTTAACAGTCAAATAATTCTATAAGGTTTATTATTTAAAAAAAAAAAAAAAAAAACCAGGCTGGTGGCGCATGTGTAATCCCAGCACTTGGGAGGCAGAGGCAGACAGATTTCTGAGTTCAAAGCCAGCCTGGTCTACAGAGTGAGTTCCAGGACAGCCAGGGATACACAGAGAAACCCTGTCTTGGAAAAAAGCAAAACAAAAACAAAAATAAATAAATAAATAAAAAAGAGGTGGTAGTCGGTGTCTCCCGCAGCCTCCTCTTCATAGTGAGGTACTTTCAGCCCCACCACTAACACCTCATCGATCTCTCAGCGTCTGCAATGGACTTTCCTGTTCTATCACTTGCTTTTTTTTTTTTTTTTTTAATTTGGTCCTGTAGTTTGAGCCAATAATATTTACTAACTTCTTCCCGTAAAACTTAATATTTTATTTTTGTATCTATGCTACTTTACCCATGTATATCTTAATTATAATTTTAAATAGACCAATTGGATTTGTAATATTATTTCTGTTTAAGTGTTAGTCACAGACGAGCCAGGTAATAACATTTATCTTTCCTGCACAATGTTTTTTAGTCTCTCTGAAAATAATTTTGGCCTCGCTTTCATTTAAAATTTTCTATGTGTGTATGGTTAATTGACCGCCCAGCTCTGTAATCTCTCAGGGCATTTGGCACACAGGACACTCTCTCCATTCCATCCTCCTGAGTTGGTGGGAGTATCTGGCAGCTTCTAGCCTGTTCCACTCGTCTAGGCTTCCTCCCTGGTGTCCCCCTTCACCTGCTCTTCTGAAGACTCCTTTTGCTTCCAGATTTCTGTGTCTTAAAGCTCTCCCTTTCTTGGTTTATTACCCTTATACACGTGGAACACATACACCAGCTGTTTCCTAAGAACTTTCTGGAAAGGAAGTGGTTTTAAGCATTTGGATCTGATGGTGGGTTTGTTCTTTCCTTACGTCCTTCTGGTATTTTGAATGGCTGTCGAAGGTCAAGGCTACAAGGATAGCCACCGTGTCTCTCTAGAATTTAAAATGTGGGAAACCCACGCCATTCTGCTCCTACTCCTTCTGTGGTCTCCCGTTCAATTTCCAGAATAGAAACTTTGTTCTCAATAGTCCAAAATCTCACCGCAAGGTAGCCTTCGTGTGGGCCAATTCTCATCCAGTCAGACGAATCTCAGCGAGTTCTTCCAGGCTGGAAACATTCCTACAGAATTCTCTTAACCCATCTGTTTGCCAAGAGTTCCTTTACCCCTACTTTAACAACTTTTATTATTCAGACTTAGATCTCTTGAACTAGTCCTTAGATTTTGAATTAGTGTCTCGCCCCCACTCTCCATCACTTTTTATTCTTGCTGTATTTCAGGTAGATTTACACAGTCTTATATTTAAGATTTCTTTTCAGGCTTCCTTCTTCCTGTTATATTTTTAATTTCTAAAGAATCTAACTTTTTGTTCACTGAATGTTCTTTTTCTTTTCTTTTCTTTTTTAGTATAGAATAGAGTTTATTCAGGGCATGGAGAGGGAAGTCAAGAGGGTAGTAGAGGCAGAGAAAGCATAAAGGAGAGAGAGAGAGAGAGAGAGAGAGAGAGAGAGGTAGAGAGAGAGGTAGAGAGGTAGAGGCCAGCCATGAGCACATGGGGGAGGGGCGAGAAGACAGAGCAGGGGGGGAAGGCGAGAGCAAGAGAGAATGTTCCTTTTCAGACAGCGCTTGTTCTTACTTCATGGTAGTAATATTTTCACTTGTTTCTTCACTTGGTCTTAGCCAAAAGGCCGAGAAGCGATTTTTCACTTGTTTCTTGAAGGATACTAATAATAGACCTTAATTGTTTTCCCCTGTACTAGAGACTGAACTCTGAGCCTTATACTGGTAGGTAGACACTCTATGACTGAGCCAAATCCCAATCCCCTATAGGTTTAAATTTTAAAAATGTTCATCTCCTGGCCTAACCTCTCCAAGATGCTTTGTATCTGAGCGTCCTCTCCTTCTCCTTCTCCTCCTCCTCCTCCTCCTCCTCCTCCTCCTCCTCCTTCTCCTTCTTCTCCTCCTTCTCCTTCTCCTTCCTCTTCTTCCTCTACACCCACTCCCTGCCAGATATCTTATAATCTTTGATCAAATCCTCTTATTCTGGGTGTGACTGAAAAACTGATTTTAGACTTGGCTTGTTCTCAAATATGATAACATCATCATCCTAAAACTTTATCTCAATATCCCAGTAATTGTCTTTCAATCAGGCTGTCAAGAGGAGCCGGTTAGAAGAAACCTCACTCGCCACTATAGGTGAAACACAGGGAATCAATAGGCACAGCCCAAAGCAGACTGAATGTAGACAAACCCCTCCCTAGATTTCCTTCCTTCTAAGAGCAGTGGGCCGGTCTCCCCATCTACCTGTGACTACACACCTGCCTGGAGGTTCTTACTCTCTCCAGCCTGAGAGCTTTCTTCTCCTGCCCTCTTAGAAGTGTTAACAACTCCTGCGGTAGTCTACAGTTGTCTGTCAGTTTCCTAACACTGCACCCTCTTTATAAGGGGCCCTTTGCCGGTGTTCCCTCTGTTACTGTATTTGAGTGTGCTATCTTCCTCCTGCTGGAACCTCGTACTACACAGTGAACGCAGCAGGGCTCATTGAGGGAAGACTGCAAATGCTATCACACACACACACTAGCTCAACTGTGAAGAGCCTTCTGTCCACATCTGGAGGGGACTTGAGGGAATGGAATCCAAACTTGGGGGAACTGGCCCTGCAGCTCAGTGGCAGAGCATTTGTCAGGCATCTGTGAAGTCATGAGTTTGACCTTAGCACTAGAAAAAGCCAATTTGCTTTACAGATAAATATATTTAGTTACAAAGCAACCTCAATCTTTCAGGCATAGATAAGTTAGTCATAGATTTTCTTCAGAATTCAGAGTTCAAAGTTCTGTCTCCTGATGAGTCCTCAGGAATACAAAGACACAGAAAGTCCACTGCATTTCCTTTTTTAGAAGTTCCAAAGCAAAGAAAGGTCTTGCTCTCAGCTTCTCTTCCAGCTCCATATACAGAGATTCTCCCCCATGTAAAGAGGACCGTGAAATAATCATCAAACAAGAGTACACAAACCGGTCACCATCCTCCTTGGATAGCAGAGGCCACATGGGAGACCAAGTCAGCAAAGTACAATTCTAAGTTAAGAATAGTCTCTTTCCTACTGACTTTCCAGTTCCCTAACAAGTGAGCGCCAGGCTCTGGCAGAAACTTGGCAAGCAGAGGTCAGAATGTCTTCATGGCACGGCAGGCCCTGGCAGAGCTCCCTGAGGACAGGGCACAGAGGTGCCAGAAAGCCTGGTTACGTCATCACCGCTGTCAGGTTCTGATCAGCAGATAAGATTAGCGAGGGGCCTTTCATCTTCAGGTCATGGTTAGCAGCCCGGAGTCAGCGCGGAGGCTGCTCCTTGTGGAGATGGTGGGAAATGAGTGGGTGCAGTCGGCCCACACCTTCCTAGATGAGGGCCATCTGACCAGATCCACCCATGAAATGGGCACAGACGAATGGGGACAGGTTCCTGTGTGGTGCCATGGGAAGGCTGAAGAGAAACTAAAACGCACACACTCTGCCAGAGAGCTTGGCCCAATTACAATGCAATGTTACAACAACCTGAAAAGGTTATTTTCACACTGGCCACTCTAGCCAGAAGCTTCCAATGCATCGCAAAGGCCCATTCACAGTGTACTGGAGACTGAGGACCAGAAGGACGTGAATGCCCTCCCTTCCTGGATGAGAACTTTTGCATGGACAAGTCCTAGTTCAACACACTGCTGAAGATTTCCATCAGCCAAGCCTTCCAACACCCAAACACTTTCAACTAGTTCTTTCTCCTGCTAACAGGTACTCACACGAATGAGTAGCAGCAGCAGCAACAAGAAAATCTCTAATTCTAAGAAGAATCACTCTGTAGGCCTTGCTAATACAGTGCTTTAAGTAGTCACTAGTATCACCTGTCGCATTCCTAAGACACAGGTTATAGGGACAATGGTGGGAGGCAGATGAAAGACAGAGAATGGCTAATATACCTTGTCAATGTGACAAGGACAAAAACAGGGGCTACAAATCTAAACAAAATAATGGTCACTCATAATTACAGTCAATAAAACCCAGTGAGCTAAAGTACACAAAACCCTTTGCCTCCCCACTACCCTGTGAGTTTTTCCCATGGAGGGAAAAAAAAAATGAAAACACAAACCCAAGGTTTGGAGCTTACTCAGGGGACGTGCTATCTACAAACAGGGATTTGAAAACTGACCATGTAAGCTGGGTGTGGTGCACACGCCTTTGATCCCAACACTAGGTAGGCAGATCTCTGTGAATTCAAAGTCAGCCTAGTCTATACAGCAAGTTCCAGGCCAGTCAAGGCTACATAAGTAAGATATAAAGACTTTCCCTGGTTGACGAATCTTTTGCAAACTCCAGAAATTACACTGGGGAAAATGTTCTTTATTTGGAGGAGAATAAAGGGGAAATGAAGGAGGAAGTGCCAGTCCGATCTCAGTAAAGTCAAGCAGGAAGTGGCAGGGCCTTCTTCCTTATCTCCATTCTCATTCTCACCTGAATTTTTAAGTGGTCCCAGGTTGGCAGAAAGTATCTGATCTCTCAGAGAGGAAGAAAAACAGATTGCTCAAAGCATCTGCCTTATATTATAAATATAATGTAAATGCACACACAGCTTCACAAAGATAAAGTGAAGAAAGCTACTGGGGGGGAGGGGGGAGAGCAGCCATCTCTGGATGATGGCTCTTGTAGAGAAGACCTCAACATTTTCAGCATGGCTTGGTTTTCTGTGCTGAGAAGGTATTTATCATTCTTCATAAACAGAAAACAAGGAGATAATCTTCAGACTAACTCAACAACGTTCAGAAACTGTGTTGTGAAAGGAAAGGCCGAAGAGAAAGGGCCACGACACTGCTTGTGAGGTGCTGTTTTCCTTGTTTTATGAAGAGGCAACAGAAATGTTAAGACGCCAACTCGACCAGTCTTGAAAACGTGGTCAACCTCTCAGCACAACAAAATTCCTAGATGAAGACTCTGAAGAAAGAAGCCCTCGCTGGACAAAAATCTCAGGGAAAGAAGAGGTTTGGTTGGAAACAGCTCGGAAAGTCCCTTTGAAGCCAAGTGGGTGTCCTGGATCACACGGGGCAACGCTGCACGCCGAGCAGAGGTGTGGCCAGAACCAACCGGAGCAAGGTGCTCCGTCACCTTCACACGGTAGGATTAGCTGCGAGGAATCATGTGTTGCATGTGGCACATGTTCTAGGGCCACAGCCACTGTGAAGGTAGCAGTGGGCATATAACCCCACAGCCTGGGGCAAGCATGCCAGGCTGGGCTCTCATAAGCTTCCGTTTCCTCAACTGCACTGCAAAAAGCTCTGCCTAGAAAATCTTCAGAGTCCTATCCAGTTCTATCTTTCTATCTATCTATCTATCTATCTATCTATCTATCTATCTACCTACCTACCTACCTATCTACCTATCTTTTTACCTATGTATCTAACTAGATATTCATATATATATATATATATATATATATACATATATATATATATATATATATGAATAAAAAGTTAAACCTATGATCTAACTCCAACCACTGTTTCTCTCAGATCCATTAAACAATTGCCCCAGCATGTTGAACTGGTCTACCAGACATTGCTTCGGGGCTTAAAATTACATGAGCTAATGCAGAGATATAAAATCACTTTTGTAATCTGCGTAGGATTGCGCTTACCTACTCACCCTCAATTATCTTTGAAAAACAGACAAGTCTATTTACTGTATCATCTAGGTTCCAGATGGGGCCAAACCTTCCCTCCCTCTTATTAAAAGCGAATCCCCAGTTCTCGGGTGGGAGTCATAATAACTGGGGGGATTTGGTGGTCTGCACTAGAAGCTTTCGCACTGGGGCACAAAGGCTTTATTTCCTGGATACAGCTTTTGTTGGGCAGGGAAGGAAGGCTGTATTTATAGTTAGAATATATAAATGGGTTTTTGCAAATTAGACAGAATTGTCTCTGAAAGGCGACCAGTAAAGAGGGTCTATATTATTTGCTTACAAGTGAAAATTCAAAATGCCAGTAAAACCCCATTGGTGCTGCAGACAGGTACATTTTTATCAAGATGGGCCAGCAGAGTGAATCGAGCCACCCAGGAGATCACACGTCCACCCCTTAACAATATTAACTGAGACAATCTCAGAGACAATGACAGTGCGCACAGTTATAAATACAGGCTGCAGATAAATCACGATTATCAAACCCAAAAGCTGTTTGGAAAGAGTAAGTCAGAAATGAATTTAAATGCACGGCTTAGAGGTCAAGTCCTAACGTTTCATCTGGTTGCAGCCCACGTCTCTGCTCTGGGGAGTCTATGTAAATAGCATCCAGCCTCTCTCCTGCCTCCTTGGCTGTCTCTTTTGTCCATGGCGGAGGCTCTATGGACTAGAGATTCACTGACAGCTCCTCTCCTCCGTTCTTCATGGGACCAATCACAGTCCAGGGGCGGGGGGTGGGGGGTGGGATAAACCAGAAAACTCTTAGAGATCTCTAAGGAGGTGTTCGCATCATTCGTCATGGGCTGGTATTCCCAAAGTTGGTGTCACAGACCTTCTTCCTCATTATTGTTTTAATGGCTCTTATTTTAAAAATCAAATTTTGAATACATTTTATGTATTTCTAATGAGGCATTTGTTTGACAGGCCTTGGGTTATCTGCTTGCTCTCAGTTGAGATCTGAAATGTTAATTTGGTTAGGAATACATGTGTAGTATGTTTTGGGAGGGTTTTGTTTGTTTTAGATTTGGTTCTGGTTTTTTGTTTTTTTTTTAACCCGTTTCCAGAGAAGTGTATCTAAGTGTACATCTTAGTCCAAGGTAATAAAAGAGTCTGTTTACCTTCCTGCCTTAGCAGGCTCCAAGTCCTAAGGAAGCCAGTGAGTGAGTCATCTTTTTCCTGAGTGTCAAGTCTTCACAGAGCTAGTTGGCTCATTTCTTCACCAGAGCTGCAGGGCCCATTCCCACCCCAGCTCCAGCACTGCTCGCCCTTCTCCTGAGGAGAGAAAAACATTGTCCTGAATTCTGTGTCCCACCCATTTCTTAGACTAAGAGAACTGTGGACTGGAAAGTGAGGCGGTGCCAGTTCTGACATTAGAGTTTGCTGTCTTTATTTTTGAATAACTCATCCCTAAGAAACCAGAGGGCACTAATTTCACTCTGGGCTTTTGGGGCGGGGAGGAGTGGGATTTGGTTTGGCTTTCTTAATGTTTTATAACGATGATTTCTTTAAACTTCATTCTAAATGTAATGTAAGAAACTGAACACAGGACAGTGAAGAGGGGCTGAGGAGGGAGGCAGAGGCTGGAGAACTAGTCCCAAGGCTACTGGTAAGCTGGGAACGAAGGGATTTAGGAAAATGAGGATGGTTTTAGATCCATAGGTAAAGTGTATAGAAACGGTAAACAAACTATCTGAAAGTCCTCAGCAGGAGGAAACATTAAGGAAGTATAGGGGTCAGGCTGATGCTTCACCATGGCTTCACCAGCTCTCCCGCCAAGGCCGTCAGGACAGCTGCCTGCTGAGCTCTTCACCCCCAACTTGTCCGTCACCTCTAGGATGCCATCCGACTCTCTCAGTGTTGCCCCTCTGTCATCATCTACTCCCTCTACCATCGCCTCAGTCTTCTCCACTCCCTTAGCCACGCCCTCCCCACGTCAACCTTGTCCTCCATCCCCTCCGCCATCTTCCTCGCCTTATCCCTCCCCTCCTCCAGAGTTCTACCGCATCTCCACCTGCATTGCTGCACTGCCACGGGCATTGCTGCCTACACCACAGTCCTGACTGCTTCTTCCTCTTCCACCATGTGGTGCATCTTCGTAAGCTCCGGTGTGCCTTCCTGCACTTCCCCCATGACTCCCGCTCCACCCGTTCCACCTCTCCATAGCTCTGCACTGCCACCACACACTCCCTCACTCTTGGGGCCTTTCCTTTTCTGGAACAGTCCTCCTCCTTTGGAGAGTGCAGGGAGAGCAGTTTCGCAGTCCCTCTGCTCCTTCCTTTGTTTCTTGCTTTCTTTCCCCTACCCTCAGCATTTTGGGTCTCTTCGCACCCCTGCATCCTACGGGTGATTTTACACTGATTCCCTCCCTTTATAAACCCAGCAGAGACTCCGCTCTCGGTACATGGTTTAAACTTAAGTTTATGCATTTGGTAGCTTTAGTGGTAAAGCATTTGCATGGCAGTGTGAAGCCCAGGCTCAATTCCCAACCCCAAAGTGAAGGTAAATATTAGATGAGTTTGAAAAGCTTCTTTAGATGTTATGGAAACCTGGGCCTGAGGAGAAAGTGGGTGTGATGGTTTGTATATGCTCAGCCCAGGGAGTGGCACTATTGGGAGGTGTGGCCTTGTTGGAGTAGGTGTGTCACTATGGGCATTGGCTTTAAGACCCTCATCTGGAAGCCAGTATTCTGCTAACAGCCTTCAGATGAAGATGTAGAACTCTCAGCTCTGCCTGCACCATGCCTGCCTGGACGATAATGCTTCTGCCTTGACGATAATGGACTGAACCTCTGAACCTGTAAACCAGCCACAATTAAATGTTGTCCTTATAAGAGTTGCCTTGGTCATGGTGTCTCTTCACAGTAGTAAAACCCTAAGACAGTGGGCATGGAATAAAAATCAATAAATGTGTCCTCCCTCTCCTCCAACAGCAAGCTCACCTCTCACTGTTCTTAATCCTGTTTCTACTCTCACCCCCAAATCATCTCTGGAGCGAGACCCACCCACCTGGTGGCCATGAAGCAGGAATGTAGAAATGTTCTTTCCTCTCACAGCCTCAATGATCTGTGCAAAATAAAAAGAACAGCATAGCCATTTCATCCACTGAAAAATTACTTTAGCCTAGATAAAACAATCTGGAAATAAGACACAGCATAAAACTGGGCACACTGCCTGCTTCACAGATAAGTCTGAGCTGAGATCTGTGAGCTACCCATCCCCAGATGATCATCTTTCTTCTACCACAGACACATGAGCATCACGGCAGAAAAAATATCCAGCCTCAGACGGAATGCACTGGGATGACAGAGAACAACATAGTAAGAATCCGAGGCATAATGAGACATAAACACACAACACAAAGGGAATTTACCATAAAAATCCAACTGAGCAGGCCCTCTGTCTCCTTTATGGAGCCTGTGATAGAAAAGCACGGGGGATTTTCAGGTGGTAAAGTGGCCACAGGAGGGAAGTAAGTCTGAGGAATGAGCCAGCCCCCATCCACGTAACGCCCCAGCCCTACCAACAGACTACACCAGGAGCAAACTGGACAAGAAGTCTCTGCAACTGCTAGTTCCAAAGCCCCAGGGGGCTCCTTCTTGCTCTGAATCTTAGCCTTTGAAGAGGATTAAGGAAGAAAGACCTGGGCTTTTCAAACAAATACAAAAGCTTTTAGGCACTAAATTGCCATACAGTTAGAATGATGAATCTTTTTCAGTACCATTTTCCTTCCTTGTACCATCTCATATGGGTGTGGTGGGACAAAGTATAAAACAGAAAATAAGAGCTTTGGAGCATGATAATGATCATCAATATATTGCATACAGCATATAGAATATAGCAACTCTACAGAAATGACTGAGGTATATAAGGGGAAATTTTTGTTCTTGTGGAAAAGCCAAGTAGTGTTCATTAATCTCATCTACCACAATGAATGAAAAAGCTCCTACTGTGTGTTAGGATCTCAGAGACCTCCCAGAACAAGCTGTGACAGACAACAGCCGACCATGGCCAGGCCTCTCTCTGTCCTCTCACTCAGCTTTGTATGTCTCTTTCCTCTTATTGACTTATGATTATATATTTTATATTGGTCTCATGTGGCTTATTTTGGTCTGATGGCATATTGTCTCCTCCCACTGGACTACAAATGCCATAAGAGCTTTTACATCTGCTTTGGATCCTGCACAGCTCTATGCCCAGAGCTGAGGATGGCACTTGGCACAAAGTATTTGTTTCATAACTGTTAGAGAAGGCAGGGGCTTGGGGCTTAACGCTTCCAATCACTAACATTGCAACAAGTAATCCCCAAATTTCGTGTCACTGATTACTTAAAAACAAACCAGAAGAACACCTTGAGGGCCTTAAGCTCTCCACAAAGCAAAGGACCATCTGGAAAGTACAATTAGGTGTTCTTTCCTGACCCAAAGTCAACCAAACATAAAGGTAAACTTGATAGTCAAGGCAGCTAGCAGCTTCATGGCTCAATCCATCCTGAGTTTGGGGCCACACAGTGCACAGCCTTTAGCTGATGCAAAGTTAAAAGCAACAGGAACATACTGCCGTAAACACTTCTTCCCTGATGGATCTGAAAAGGAGACCGTTTTTGTGCCCAGCCCTAACATCACCTTGGGTAGAATCGTTTCCAAGCTACTTTAATAAAACCTCTTCTGCAGACTCACGGACCACAGGTTTTTGTTTGCTTCCTATGGCCCACCATGACCTACTGGTGGTAGGACTGCATATCCCTACTTCTCTACATTATTAAAAGCTCACTTACACTTTTCTCTGGTGTCTGCTCTATTCTTTGGAAAGATGACCTAAAGAAAGTATCCCCTACGTTGGGTCACCCCACCCAAGCATCAATGTGATATCTACTTCCCTGGTGATATAATTAGTTAAAATGTATTCTTAGGGGAAAAAGTCTATGGGCTAAATAAATAATTGTACTTCTAAACAATATACATGACTGTTGTGGTTTGAATGAAAATGGCCCCCATAGACACAGGGAGTAGCACTATTGAGAGGTGTGGCCTTCTTGGAGTGGGTGTGGCCTATCCCTCAGTTTGTGATGACCCCACCATGTACAGACTCCCAGCCCGCTCTCCACCTTCTCTCCTTGGCCATATTAAAGAATAAGTGACCTGGTGGAGGGAGTGAATGTGACAGCTACAAACTTGGCCCAACGGAAGTACCCTCCTCTCTAGTCCTGCCTCTTTTTTTCTTTAAATTAAATACACATCTCTCAAATAATCAAGGTGAGATTTAGGGGGTAGGAATCTACACTTGACAAAAGGTCACATAATTAACCTAGAAGACTTTGAAATAGCCCCAGCATAAAAAAATCCTTAAGAGGAGCGACAACTGTGTGTGCGTAAAGACTATTAAATAGGAAACCATCTATAGTAAAATATGAATGCATGTGTAAATTGAAGATTTACATGGAAAATAGTTATAAAAATGAAGACAAGGAAAACTTGTGAAAAATTGAAAATTGGAAATTTTTCTGATATAATTAAAGATTCAATTGGATAAAAAAATCTGACAAAAATGAAGACATTTATGGGAAAATTACTGATGATATGAAAACAAATGGAATTTTTGAAAAACTTGATGTTGCCTCTGTTCATTTACTTCAGTGTGGATCTGACAGGTCCCTGACTGAAAACATGCTGGTCCTGAAGCCTGGGGGATTGTTGACTGCGTCCTAAGTTATTGCACAGTTGACCTATTCAATTCTCACCCACAATCCTAACAGATCCTATCATCGACCCATTTTATAGACAGAAAAGTAAGACCTGGTGAAGTAAATTCCTTGCCCAAGGCTACATAACCAGCAAAAAGTAAAGCTGGTTTTTGAATGGTCTCACCATGAAACCCATGTGTTTAATTCCTAGACTCTCAAGAAGTTGTGTTGGAGCTAGGTGAGTGTGGTGTTTTGAATATGCTTGTTCCAGGGAGAAGCACTATTAGGAGGTGTGGTCTTGTTGGAGTAGGTATGGTCTTTTGGAAGGAGTGTTTCACTGAGGGTAGGCTGAGAGACCCTCTTCCTAGCTGCCTGGAAGACAGTCTTCTCCTGGCTGACTTTGGATCAAGATGTAGAACTTTTAGGCTCCTTCAGCCCCACATTGGCCTGGATGCTGCCATGCTTCCTGCTATGACAATAATGAACCTGTAAAGCAGTCCCAATTAAATGTTGTCCTTTATAAGAGTTGCCTTGGTCACTGTGTCTCTTCACAGTAATGGAAACCATAAGAGAGTTGGACTCTTAACTCCTGGGGCCTATCACCACAGGCTAGTACTCATCTATATAAGGAGTGGAGAAAAGCTTTGAAAGGACAACCCAGGAGGGATAAGAAACCAATGATTTCTGTCATCCACCCAAAGGATGGCACAGAGGAGCTTACTGGCCTGTTTCTCACGCCACTCTTTTAGTTGCTGTGGTGGTTTGAATATGCTTGGCCCATAGGGAGTGGTACTGTTAGAAGCTGTGGCCTTGTTGAAGGAGGTGTATCACTGTGCAGATGGGCTTTGGAGGTCTCTTTTTTTATTCAAAAGGGAAGTAAAAATACTTTATAAAGCCAGGCAGTGGTGGTGCACGCCTTTAATCCCAGCACTTGGGAGGCAGAGGTAGGCGGATTTCTGAGTTCAAGGCCAGCCTGGTCTACAAAGTGAGTTCCAGGACAGCCAAGACTACAGAGAAACCCTGTCTCGAAAAAACAAAAACAAAAACTTTATAATAAAATTTAAGATTTACATGGAAAATATTTCAGATAAAATAGAAGAGATACATAAAAAAAAACACGTTAAAATTGACAATTTTCATGGAAAATTAAAGAGTAAAGTGATAGACATGTAAAACATTGCTAAATTAATTGAAATATGAAATAGAAACATTTTATGATAGAATTGAAGATTTATGTGGAAAATGTTTCTGATAAAATTGTAGAAAAATTTAGAAAAACATGTTAGAATTGAAGATTATCATGGAAATTATATAGATAAGATGATAGGCATAAAGATAATTCTAAGTTGATTGAAGGTGGAATTATAAACTTTTTCAAATAAAATCGAAGATATACATGGAAAATATTTCTGGTAAAATTCAAGAAATACATAGGCAAACACATTAAAATTGACTATTTCATGGAAAGTTTTACATATAAAATGGTAGATATAAAAACTCTAAATTAATTGAAGGAGGAATTAGAAACGTGATAAAAATCAAAGATTTACATTGAAAACATTTCCATATTAAAATTGAAGATTATCATGAAAAATAATGCAGATAAAATAGTAGACATAAAAAAATACTAAATTAATTAAAAGGGGAATTACAAACATTTTCTGATAAAATTTAAGATTTACATGAAAAAATATTCTGTTAGTCTATGTCTTTTTATTGGGGAGTCCATTGTTGTTAAGAGATATTAAGGAATAGTGATTGTTGCTTCCTGTTAATTTTGATGTTATTTTTATGTTTGTGTGGGTATCTTCTTTTGGGTTTGTTGAAAGATTACTTTCTTGCTTTTTCTAGAGTATTGTTTCCCTCCTTGTGTTGGCATTTTCCATCTATTATCCTTTGTAGGTCTGGATTTGTGGGTAGATATTGTGCAAATTTGGTTTTATCATGGAATATCTTTGTTTCTCCATCTATGATGATTGAGAGTTTTGCTGGGTATAGTAGCCTGGACTGGCATTTCTGTACTCTTAGGGTCTGTATGAGGTCTGCCCAGTATCTTCTAGCTTTCATCATCTCTGATGAGAAGTCTGGTGTGACTCTGATAGGTCTGCCTTTATAAGTTACTTGCCCTTTTTCCCTTACTGTTTTTAATATTCTTTCTTTGTTTAGTGAATTTGGTGTTTTGATTATTATGTGCTGGGAAGACTTTCTGTTCCGGTCCAGTCTGTTTGGAGTTCTGAACGCTTCTTGTATGTTCATGGGCATCTCTTTCTCTAGGTTAGGAAGTTTTCTTCTATAATTTTGTTAAAGATATTTACTGGCTCTTTAAGTTGGAAATCTTCACTCTCGTCTATACCTATAATCCTTAAGTTTGGTCTTCTCATTGTGTCCTGGAGTTCCTGGATGTTTTGGGTTACCAGCTTTATGCCTTTTGCATTTTCTTTGACTGTTGAGTAGATGTTTTCTATGGTATCTTCAGCACCTGAGGTTCTTTCTTCTATCTCTTGTATTCTGTTGTTGATGCTTGCATCTATGATTCCTGAATCCTTTCCAAGGTTTTCTATCTCCAGAGTTGTCTCACTTTGTGATTTCTTTATTGTTTCTACTTCCACTTTTAGATCCTGGATGATTTTGTTCAATTCCTTCACTTGATTGTTTGTGTTTTCCTGTAATTCTTTAAGGGATTTTTGTGTTTCTTCTTTAAGGACTTCTGCTTGTTGACCCATGATCTCCTGTATTTCTTTAAGGGATTTTTGTGTTTCCTCTTTAAGGGCTTTTACCTCTTGACCGATGTTCTCCTTTATTTCTTTAAGGGAGTTATTTAAGTCTTTCTTGAAGCCCTCTATCAGCATCATGAGATGCGATTTTAAATTCAACTCTTGCTTTTCCGGTGTGTAGGGGTATCCAGGACTTGCTGTGGTGGGAGAACTGGGTTCTGTTGTTGCCATGTGGCCTTGGTTTCTGTTGGTAGGGTTCTTGTGCTTGCTTTTCGCCATGTGGTTATCTCTGGTGCTAGTTGGTATTGTTGTCTCTGGCTGGAGTTTGTTCCTCCTGTGGGCCTGTAAGCCTGTGTCCTTGCTCCTCTGAGCTCAGAAGTAAAAGCACCGCTGGGAGATCACCCTCTCCTGGGGGGCTGTGCACAAAAGGCTGTGGAGTCTCTCGGCTCCCTGGTGCAAATGGTGGTGGGAAGACTTCCATCCCAGCTGCTCCACAGGAGGTCTCTTTCTATGCTCAGGCTCTACCCTGCTCTACCCAGCTTTCTGGAGAGAGCTTCCTCCTAGCTGCATGAGGATGCCAGTCCTCCTGTCTGCCTTTGGATCAAGATGTAGAACTCTTGGCTCCTTCTCCAGCACTGTGTCTGCCTGGATGCTGCCATGCTTCCTGCCATAATGATAATGAACTGGACTGCTGAAGCTGGAAGCCAGCCCCAATTAAATGTTGTCCCTGTTATAAGATTTGCCTTGGTCATGGTGTCTCTTTGCACAATAAAACCCTAAGAAAGTTGCAAGAAAATTACTGTAGACTCAAAATTGTGTAGCACTGTACCAATCAGTAGGGGTTTGAGATGGTATCCATATTCCACCTCAGGAGTAAGCGACCTATCACCCGTGTTCTCCCTATGTGTACCACACCCACATGGCGCAGCCTTTCCAGTATAGAACCTATGCAAACCCTGGAGGTCATAGGGTGTGAAATCATAGCTCTCTCACCAAGCCCAGAGTTACCCAAGCTGAAGACTTCCTCTAGCAAATCTGCTTCACAGACACTTGACCACAGCGAGCTTCTGACAAGAAGCTTTCCTCTCTCCCTTGCTACTAGGGCTGACCACAAGAGCACTGTCTACTGAAGCTCATGAATTCTAATCCCTGTCCCAGAGTCAGTTTCCCAGGAAACCCAGCCCACTCAGCTATCACACCAACAACTGCAGCCATGCCACATTTTCAGATGAAAATCTCTCAAATCAATAAATAGCCCACATTCAACAGGGCTGCACTAAACCGGAAGCAAATGACTACAGGCGCTCTCTACAGAAAGCACATTACCCGGAATCCCTGCCACATCCTTTAACACGGAGTCTCTTAAAGGGTCTTTGGGGAGAACCCCTATTCCAAGCACTTTATGGGATGCACTATGCTCCTGGCCCTTGGCTATTGTTTTCTTTGTGATCATGGGGTATACAGAGGTCTAAGTGTAGAAAGGTGGGTCTGGCCTGAATTGTTTTGTGGCGCATGAGCAGTAAGTCAAACTATGTCCCCAAAGTAAACTCTTAGGGGAAATTCCCTAGTTACCATAGAATGCTTGTATATGATTAGCTGTACATATTATTAAAATCAGATGCACCACTCCTCCACTGTTGGTGGGATTGCAAAATGGTAAAACCACTCTGGAAATCAGTTTGGCGGTTCCTCAGAAAATTGGGCATGTCACTTCCAGAGGACCCTGGCATACCACTCCTGGGCATATACCCAGAGGATTCCCCTGCATACAATTAACATGCTCCACAATGTTCATAGCAGCCTTATTTATAATAGCCAGAAGTTGGAAGGAGCCCAGATATCCCTCAAAGGAGGAATGGATACAGAAAATGTGGTATATTTATACAATGGAATACTACTCAGCAATTAAAAATAATGAATTCATGCAATTTGTAGGCAAATGGTTAGATCTGGAAAATATCATCCTAATCGAGTTAACCCAATCACAAAAGAATACACATGAAATGCAATCACTGATAAGTGGATATTAATGAGCCCAAAAGCCCTAAATACTCAAGGCACAATTAGCAACTCAAATTACTCCCAAGAAGAAGAAAGGAGAGGACCTTGGGCCTGAAAAGATTGGATCCAGTTTTGTAGATCCAGAACAGAGAAATGGTGGTGGTGGGGGGGGGTGATTGGGGAATAGTTGGGGGGAGAGGACTTATGGGACTTATAGTGGGGGGGAACTGGGAAAGGGGAAAGCCTTTGGAATGTAAACAAAGAATATAGAAAATAAAATTTTAAAAAAATCAGATGCACCATGGGGAGGGACATATACAGTTGGGAAATGATTATATAATCCTAATCTGTGAGGTAAAATAGAGACATACTCAAACTAGCAATCATCCTCTCCTCCTTTTGAGCTACACAGAGAGAAGCGTGGGGCAGTAACCTGGAGCCTTGGCTGTCTTCACTCGGGAGGACTGTTCTCTTGCACCGGCTTTGCTTTGAATGAAGTTCCCTTGCTGCTCTGCAGGCTGTGTGGTTTTTTATCTCATTCTTGAATAAGAAGTCAAGAATCTGGGAACAAGGTCTCATCCCATGACCTCTCATAAGATAGTTTCTGTATCCACTCCCCACACCAGAGAAGGGACACATAATTGTCCATTTACCTACTTCCCAAGGTCTCTTAGTGACTGTTTTCATTTTGGGGGTCTTACTAGCAGCAACAAACATACTGATGATTCTGATATTATAGTTAACATATAATATTCCTTATGAGGTTTTTCATTATAAATTCCATATGGATCGATATTGAAAGTACTGCCCATGATCACATTGTCTAATATATACTTGGTATTCCTTTCCATTTCTTCCTTTTAAGTCTCTTTATAACTTGTACACAACAGATAAATCTCATGAATGTTGCATATCTAGTTCATGGGTCTAGAAAGTGTCTGTTTCATGAGTCATATTGATTCACCTGTGTGGACTGCCAGTGGGTCAAACTGACCACACCTATCTTTTTTGTTGGTTTTTGCTAAGTATTCCTTTTCTTGCCACTCTTTCTTCCTCTTTGGTTTTGTTTGAGTGTTTCACTCTTCTCACTGCTGGATTAAATCCTGTAAATCTGTAGCTGCTACTGGGACACCTGCCCTAACTTATTTTCTGACTTAAACCAACAATGTCTAATAACTGTGAATATCTATAACCAACCCTGAATGAGTACCTAAATTTCTCCTGCTCTGACTCCTCATGATGTCCCAAACATCTCAGTCTAAGGCCTGCACCCAACCTAAGAATCTGGTCTTGTTTCTTCCATTTATCCACATTTCAAGTTTGAGATCTCCACAAATACAGCCTTACCCAAAAGAATCTCTGACCTGCTCAGCTGTCCTACTCATTTCTCTCTGGACTGAAAATGTGCCTCTGCTAAATGTGCATTTTCCAGTCAAAGCCAACTTCAGCTCAGTGCCCACTGTGGCGCCTGGAACCCAGTGGAGGTGCTTTTGAAGGAATGACTTCTGCGTGGCCTGGGTTCCTCTTTCTTAGTACTCAGTCCTAGGGAGCCAAGCCCTCAGCACTTTCTTTGCTCTTCTCTGACTATATGTTCTACATGGTTTTGTCCTTAATATCATCATAGTGAAGAAAGGTAGGCCTGGCCCCAAAAGGGGCCATATCAGACAGCCCGTGCCAGATGTCAGAGATATCTATGGCACCTGCTGGGAAAAGGTCAGATATGACAGTAGTTCATCTGAACTAATGGTAGAACCACTAGTGGAACATCTGAACTACTAGTTCATCTGAACTAGTGGAATACCATGGGTTGACAGCTGCCCCGGACCCATAGAAGAACTTCAGAAAGAGTCAGGTTGCTATCCACATGCCTGGAGAAATAGAGACACAGGAAAAGAGACCAGGCCCACCCTAACAAACTGCAGGCACACAACTCAGCCGGACATGGCTTTCTACCTCAGAAGCATTTAGGAGTAAAGAGTTGTGAGTCCTGTATGGACAGCTGAGAATCTGTGCAGTCCAGCTACCCATAGAAGAGGTGGGTAAGTGAGGCTCTGGCCCTCACAGGCAACTGGAGAAGACAGATGCACACAAGGCCCTGCAGAGAACAACATGAACATATTCTCAAAACCCAGTAATTCCTAGGCACAATGACTAAAAGTCATCATTCCAAGGAGACAAGAACCGTACCACTCCAGAGTCCAGACCAGGAAACCACTTCCTCTTCAGGGCCAGCTCCCTAGGATGGCCTCTCATTCCCTGTCTCTTTCACGTTTTACAAATGCTTGAAATTTCTCTCAGGAGAAGTAAAGGCAAATCTCCAGCAACTTTAGAAAACAAGATTAAAACAGACGTGCTCTAGGGTGGTCAGCTTAAGTGGAAATTAGGTCAAGCCCATGTGTAACTGACTAATACCTGTATCAGAACATCACTGTGGGATAGGAGTCAAAGCCTGGTGATTTGTAAGCCCCGAGGCGGAGGTCGTGGGAATATCACCGAGAGAAAAGCGAAATGTTAAACAAAGAGCAGGCACGCGTCACCTGCCGTTTCCAGGTGTGCACGGTTTATGGGAAAACAAACACAGCCAGAAGAGCTGTCACCCTTCCCTCTGCTGAAGCCACCCAGAAGGAAGCTGCTTAGAAAGCCTCACTGGTGTCTGCACCGACTGTCACCTGGGACTGTGAGTCCCACAAACCCTAAGCTCCTCTTCACATTCTGGTTCCTTCCTGAGCATAGTCACCTGATCTGATCACCGCCTCGTCATAGAATGGCCTTTTAACTCTTCAAGGTGCCTCCAAGGACAGTGACCATCTCCCACATCCCCATGCCTGTAGGTATCTGATAACTTTTCCCTCCCATTCCTCCATCCACAGCTGTTCTCTTGGTGACCCCTCATTTGTCCCTCTCCCTAAATAATGAGATCTGCACGAGAATAGGCAGGCATGACAGAGGATTCTTGGGGGGAGGGGGAGAAATATGATTTCTTTTATGTGGTTTCAGAGCTTCAGCCTGGTTTAATAACCCCCAAGCACCACTTTGTGTGAGGCAAGGTATAAATATATGCTAATAGGAGGTCTAGCTCCTTGTCACAACACATTGCAGGCTGCATTCGTGCAAGATAAAATAAAAAGATTAGATGCAATCTTGAAGTCAATCAGAAAGCAAGAGAGAACTGGAAAAAAATGGAGCTCAGATTGTCAACAAGGAAAAGCAGAAAAATGACTTGAATCGAATCGCAGTTTATCTCGTTAAGCGTTAAAGGAAACCAATTTCTCTCAGAAATTGGAAGGCAATTTAAACATTTCTACAGTTTTACTAAAGTTTGAAATTTCCAGTAAAAGAATGAGGTGGGTTTTGGCTTTGTTTTGTTTTATTTTATTTCTGCACATCTGACGTTTTCGCCTGTCTTTCAGGGGCCACCATCAGAGAATCTTTGTTATCACGACGTGAGAAACGGTCCATTAAAGAAACAGTCTGTTGACATCTTGGGGCAAAAGGCTCAAGGAAACTAAAACGTGTAGAAAGAAATCACACTACAATATCCAGTCTGATGTTGGATTGTCTTAGTTAGGGATTTACTGCTGTGAACAGACAACATGACCAAGGCAACTCTTATAAGGACAACATTTATTGGGGCTGACTTACAGGTTCAGAGGTTCAGTCCATTATCATCAAGGCAGGAACATGGCAGCATCCAGGCAGGCATGGCATAGAAGGAGCCGAGAGTTCAACAGATGCAGACTGGCTTCCAGGCAGCTAGGAGGAGGGTCTCAAAGCCCACACCCTCAGTGACACTTCCTCCAACAAGGCCACACCTACTCCAACAAGGCCACACCTCCTACTAGTGCCACTCCCTGAGCCAAATATAGTCAAAGCGCCCCAGGGGGGACACGTTTTTTTTAAATCTACTCTGCTCAATCCTCTTTTGTTAGAGAACCGTATGTGTCCTTTTAAGTCCTGGTATTCCTGTCAATATTGAGGACTCACTGCTCAAGTCTGCTTGTTTCCAGCTAGCACGTTGCTTCTAGATGGAACATCAGCTGGGTCTTAACTTTGAAGATGGAAAGAGGCTTCATTGGTGATTTCTCTCCACAGTGGGAAAGAATCCTGCTTCTCAGGATTCTCAGCAAGGAAGAAGGGAGCAGCAACAGTGGCATTGCAGCAGAGAGGTCACCCCTGAGGTCACCCCTGGTATGTGACGTGTAGGAGTCTTCTTACAGAAGGCTTGCGTTCGTCAGAGCAACACCTTTGGTGTAAACCCTCATCACATTAGGGACTCTAACTCGGGCCTTGGACTTCCTCCAGTTGGCACGAGGTGGACAAAGTAGAGTTTCCCAAAATTCACTCCCTGCTTTCCTTGTATGGTCACTCACTTGAGACATATTTCCTGAGCATGTCCTTATCGTCTAAAGAAGTATGGTGTTGAAGTTAGGATGGAAGTCGTTTCTACAGGTTCATGGCTTTGAACACTGAGAGCCCAGGTGGCAGCCATCTTTCAGAGCATTGGAGAATCTTTGTGAAACCCAACTAGAGGAAGTGGGTCATGGGATGGAGTTGGGGGCTTTGAGTCTATCGCCTAGACTTACCTCTAGACACCAGGATGTGAGGTGACCTAGCCACGTGCTCTGGACCCCAGGAACGCTACCCCGTCTCCCCTGCCATGAGGGGATGATACCCAATCAAACCGTGAGCCAAAATGAATCCTTCCTCCCTTGCAGTGATTTTGTCAAGTATTTGGTCACAGAGGGGAGAAAAACTAACAGGGACATGAAGCTCAAGTTTCCTGAAATGAGAAATGCAATAATAAACAAGATAGAGTGCCAGTTGTGCCTTATTATTATGACAGACAAAAATCTCAGACAGATTCATCAGAGAGAATATTCAGGAACAACAGCAGAAAAAGTGCCTACCCTGTTACTCTCTTCTCCTGACAACTTTTCCCTTTCAATAACGAGTTATGTGCCAGGAGCAAACAATATGAAATCCATTCCTAATGAGCAATAATTACAGCTCTAAGGAGCCATACAATCAGTGCTCAGTGATTTCATTATTAGATAGCACCATAAATTATGCTAATGCTGATAACAGTTCTGGATGAGAGAGGTTCAGATCCAGGAGACTGCACTGAAATTATTTACATCCTCTATTTCTGAAACAATAGATCCAGCAATTTGAAAATCAGATGATCCGATTTATTCTGGCAGGACACACATGTTGCATCAGCCATAAAATTAAGCGGACTGCTTTTTTTTTCCTTTTCTTTTGGAAGTTCCCTCTGTCTTCTCTTACTTTACAGATCACCAAGCTCCAGAGAGGCTTCTAGTAAGTGTAGGTCTTATTTCTAAAATCGTTCGGTAATGGTGGCTGGTGCCCTTACAGAGTAAAACCAGCACCTGAGACAGCTACATCTTTATAAAAGCTAAGATTAAAGATGAGATGCAGGGGAAAGCCTTTGGAATGTAAACAAAGAATATAGAAAATAAAATTTTAAAAAATACTAAAAAAAAAAAAAAAAAGATGAGATGCTTCTCAGCCATTTGAAGTTCTTCAGGTGAAAATTCTTTGTTTAGCTCTGTACCCCATTTTTAATAGGGTTATTTGGTTCTTTGGGGGTCTAATTTCTTGAGTTCTTTGTATATATTAGATATTAGCCCCCTGTCAGATGTAGGGTTGGTGAAGATCTTTTCCCAATTTGTTGGTTGCCGTTTTGTTCAATTGACTTTGCCTTACAGAAACTTTGTAATTTCATGAGGTCCCATTTGTCAGTTCTTGATCTTAGAGCAAATCAAAACAACCCTGAGATTTCACCTCACACCAGTCAGAATGGCTAAGATTAAAAACTCAGGAGACAGCAGGTGTTGGAGAATATCAAATCATTCCCAAGAAGAAGGAAGGAGAGGGCCCTGGTCCTGGAAAGGCTTGATGCAGCATTGCAGGGGATTACCAAGACAGAGAAGTGGGAGGGGGTTGATTGGAGAACGGGCGGAGGGAAGAGTGCTTATGGGACTTATGGGGAGTGGGAAACCAGGAAAGGGAAAATCATTTGGAATGTAAACAAAGAATATAGAAAAAAATGATGAGATGCGTGAGGCATCTCAGCTGCCCATCAGGTGTGGGACAGCGAGCTGCAAGCTGTTGTGTGAGAGATTTTTTTTTTTTTTTTTTTTTTTGCCCATTCTTGTCAAACTCCCTACTTTTCTGGAGGCTATACTCCTGTTTAACTCTTTCCTTGGACTTGGTTTTGTACTAAGACACACTTGAATCAGTAGTAATGAAAGCTGTTTTCCCTCCTGTCCAAATACTAACAGGCCTTGCTCAAAAGACCAGAAGAGACTGTGTATATTGAGCCATAGACAAAGGCTGCTTTTTCTTTCTCTTTTTAGTACTATTTTTATGCCTGGTACTATGGACTTTAACTTCATAAAAATCTTACACGATGCCCGTGTTACCCATTCTGTGGTGAAAAATAGAAGACCCCCATGGCTGCGGAACCTTTGAGAGGTGGAGGCTTGCTTGGGAGTGGGCTTTGAGTAATTAGAGTTCTTCCCTAATTTGTCAATTCCTAGTCACTTTCTCTGCTTCGTGACTGAATTGAAGATGTAAGCTCTCAGCTTCCTGTTCGGGCCACCAGGCCTGCGGCTTACTGCCATTCCTGGCCACACTCATGGACTCTATCCCTCTGAAACAGTGGATCTAAATAAATCTTTCCTTCTCTCTGTTGTCTTGGCAATGGTGTTTTAACACAGAAACAGGAAAGTAACTACTATACACAGAGGCAAAAAGAAAACAGGGAGAAAAAAAATTAAAAAAAAAAAAACCTACTTTCTGGGGAGGAAAAACCAGGATTCAAGCCCAGGAAAACAAAAGATCACTCCCTTCAGCAGAGAGGAACCTTAAACAAATCTGATTCTAAATACAACTTTTCCTGATGCCTGATAAAGAGGTAGCTAGGGAGGGTTGCATTAGATAACACTCAGAAAGACTTTCTTAACCCTCCCTCAAAGAAACAACTCAATTGGAGCACTTGACCTTGTTCCAATGTGAAGAATCCCAGATGATATAACCACTGTGGAAAACTGCTTGGCAGTGCCAACTAAATCTAAGCCATATGCTTACACCCCATGGCCCAGCCATTGTTTATACCAAGCAGAACTTGTATGTCCCATAACACTCATAGCAGAGATACTTAAAATTTGAAATGGCCCAAATGGTCACTAACATGGGCAATAGACATGAGCATGTCCAAGAACAAATTGTGGTATCTATTTAATAGATCACTGTGTAGGAACCAGAACTAGGTTACTGGTTCTACAAAACATGGACAAATACTACAGACATTGTCCCATGAGAGAAGTTGAAACGAGGATGTACTATACGACTCTATGGGGTTTAAAAGTCGTAAGCCAGCTCTATGGGAGCAGAACAATGACGACCCTTGGCTATGAGGTATCATAGTAGTTGCATGATGTCGTCATATATAAATACACTGAACTGTGCACTTACTTACTCTCTATGTACTTTACCTAAGTTGTATCTCAAGGGTTTTTTAAATAAACAAAGTTTCATCAGATCTCTGTTCCCTAAGTTTGTAGTCGTGACAACCCCTTTCCCAGAATCTTCCCTATTTCTCCAAATTCAGCTCCTTCTCTTTGACCTCTCCTTATACTTCTCAGATTTATTCTTTTCTAACCCACTTGCAGCTTTATGTCCTCTTCTACATAAATCAATTTAACTCCCTCTGGAGTTAAACTCCCCCTTTTCCTCTCAATATAATCAGCAAAATAAAAATCCTAAGGAAATAACTCTTTAGAAGACTATCAGTGCAGGCGCAAATACACACTATTATTATTTGTCCCTAAACTCTCTGGGAGAAATAAACTCATGGATGTTAATACTCCATAACCTGAATGGTGAGTAAATGTGGGCCTGTACCCAATGAACACTCTTACTCAGTAACGAACCATTATGCAAACTGTGACACTGGGACATCCACCAAGGTCTTGTCAGACTCCAGTGCTGAGGATGTATCAAGTCATAAAGATACAGAGTCCAGATCAAAAATCAAAACTTCAGAGGCATTTGCCTAGAGATTGCAAAAACACATGCAAAATGACAGACCCTGGTTATCTGGTGCCATTTGCATTACTTTTAATCCTTCTCTCTCTAATTCGATGCTTTTTACTAAACAAACATAACCAGGCAATTCCACAGGCAAAAAGGAATAAAACAATAATGATTTTGGAATTTGTATAGAAAAGATAAGACCAGGCTGGAGAGATGATTCAGTGGTTAAAAGCACTGACTGCTCTTCCAAAGGTCCTAAGTTCAAATCCCAGCAACCACATGGTGGCTCACAACCATCTGTAAGGAGATCTGACGCCCTCTTCTGGTGTGTCTGAAGACAGCTACAGTATATTTATTTATAACATGGGCCAGAGCAACCGGAGAGAGCAACCACATGAAGGCTCACAACCATCTGTACAGCTTACTGTGTATTCATATACATAAAATAAATAAATAAATAAATTTTTAAAAGAAAGAAAGCAAGAATAGACAAGACATTTAAGCAAAGTATTAAATTGCCTCATCCCTGAAGTGTTTGAAATAAACCAGGAAACCAGAGCCACACGCATTTCCTCGCCACACATGAACTTCTAAAGGTGACCTTAGCTCCCACATGCTTGCTGGGAGAGCGCTCAGATGGGACCAGCTCAGAGGAATGGCCTTGCTTTTGAACTAGGAGTACACCTCCTACCAACCCCTGACAGAACCTCAAAGTTCAAAATCGGAGGTGCCAGGAGGAAAGAGACACAGAACGCTCCCTTCAACCAAAGACTGGCCTCCATTGTTACAGCTCAGGTGTCAAAAGCCTGTTTGAGCTGAGCGTGATGGCATGTTCCTGGAGTCCCAGAACTCGGGCAGCTAAGGCAAGCCCATCCAGCCCAGGCTACAGGATGAGTTCCAGGCCATCCTGAACAGCCCAGGGAGAGCCTGTCTCCAAATCCGCAAAGCAAAACCAAACTGCCTCTTCAAAGTGCAAGCCATTTTCCAAGAATTGATATATTACAGGAGTTCATAAAGCATTATATCACACAAAAACATGTCCATGTTTAGAAAGAGAAAGCACCGATCCTCCCTGGCTCCCCGAGGACAGCCATCTCAATTGCATGATCTCTGTATAAATACAGAAGTTAGCTGCTAAGAAATACACCTTTGCTTCTTAGAAAAGAATCCCTGTGTTTATCTTTTGGTAGGTCCGGGCTTGCTAGACATAAACCATTCCTCATCAGCAACAAGTAGAGGTTTATTTTTTTTGTTCATAAAATAAACCAGGTCCCAGCCAAAGGAAATGACTCCTGGAGGCAGCCCTGTCACAGAAGTGCTGTAGGAGTTACAAATGGCTCTGTGGCCCAGGCCATAAACAGTCTTTAAAAAGGCTTGTGCTGGGCTGTTGATATTAAAAATCACCTCATTAATTATGTTTGTAAACAATGCAGCTGTCTGTGCTTGCAAGCTGGCTTCCTCGGCATGATAATATTTGTAACAATAATAACCATCATTTCAAGCACAGCAATAAATACTCAGGCCAGAAACCCCCAGGGAAATCACATCTGGGTGCTGCCACCTGGCCATTCAAAGTACTTGCTCAGAAGGTGGGAAGGTTAGGTAGGTTGTCCTCCGCTCCCAAGGGTCAAAGATTCTACTGCAGTCTTCCCTGCGTTGTTTTTGTTTGTTTGATTTTGGTTTTGTTTTTGTTTTGGACAGGTCAACAACTAGTATGGAAAGAAGAATAAATCGAAAGGGAAGCTAAGCATGTCCTGGGGACATGATGGGAAAGGACCCCAAGAAGACTTCGTGAAGGAACAGTGGTGGCGGCGGCGGCAGGATGGTACCATCCTTTCTAGGTATTTATCCAGTTGTGCTTTTATCCTACAACAATCTATCAGACACCTACAATGTGTCGAAGATGCACCACAGCTGGAGAAAACTCACAAGCAAATATCCATTTTCTATGTGGGTTGACAACACTGCGGGGAATGTCCCTGGCAGACGACATAATACAGAAACTAAGAGACATGGCATTTGTTTTCTTTGAAGCCATACATTTGGAACATGCAATTCTAAAGTGAGCCCGGCTGTTGGGAGTTCTTCAAACCATTCAAATCAAATGAGCTTCCATGTCCCCTAGACGGGGTAGAAGTACAAGACTTCTTTCCTCATGAGAGGACAGCACCTTCA
The DNA here is from genome assembly GCA_964023405.1 of Apodemus agrarius. Lineage (NCBI taxonomy): Eukaryota > Metazoa > Chordata > Mammalia > Rodentia > Muridae > Apodemus > Apodemus agrarius. The sequence goes on along the minus strand of OZ030011.1, from coordinate 69,336,533 downwards.
TGCCTCATTCATACCTCCTCCATGTGTGAACTTTAATTCTGAACTTCACCAGAGAGAGATAAATATGGTACCCCATTCCAAGCATCACCCATTTTCTCTGTCTCTGTCCCCCTCTCTCTCTTTTCTCTCACTCTGTGTATATATTAATTTTATAGATCTTTTTATTGTCTGAACTACACTGGTTGCGTGAGAAGCAGAACAATAGGCCAAGAAGTCCCATTTCACACATGCCATCCTTTTAATTCAAATAGGACAATAAAGAGAGAGAGAGAGAGTGGGAGATCTATAAACTGGTGATAAATCAGTGTCCTGAACCAAATTAACCATTGAAATGAATTATCATAAAAATAACACCATGAAAAATATTCTTCACCTTCCTGGTTCAGCTGCCTATAATAGACAAAGGGAGGGAGGGGGTATATACATGTATATATGTATATGTGTGTACATGTGTGTGCACATGTATATGTGTGCATGTGTGTATACATGTGTGTGCATGCATGTGTACATGTGTGTACATGTGTGTGCACAACTACATGTGTGCATTGTGAGTATGTGTGCATATGTATATGTATGCTTGTGTGCACTGTGTGTGCATGTGTGTGTGTGTACATGTGTGTGCACATGTACCTGCCATACTTACACATCTGTAGAGATTTACACACAGGCCAAGCATGTGGGCAGATACACACACTCTCTTTTAAAGAAATTCAGAGGCCACACAGCACACACGCTGCTTGCTCCTCCTCCAGTAACACCAGGGTAAAGAAACTGCAGGACTGACCATTAACACTTCCCAGTTTCTAACACTCTGCTTTCATTCCGTGTGGTAAATAATAGTAACCACATGCCAAGAATTATGTTAAACCCTATGGATACAAATGAGCTAAAACAGGCACGATCCTTGTCCTCATAAAACTTCCAGTCAGGGCAGAATAAACAGACATTAATCAAATAATTACACATATAAAACGGTTATAGCTATAAATTCTCACAAGTGCCAACAAGGCACAGGCTGCTATGAGAGTAATGAACAATCTGAGGTCAAGAACAAGTGGACCTTTGGGCCAAAAACCAGTAGAGACTAGAGAGAGATAAAAAGCCCCACTGGCAGGCAGCATCCCACACTGACGGGAGAGAAACATGGTTCTTCTCAGGACAAGGCCGAGCAGATGGACAAAGCATGTGGTTGGGACCAGGAACGATGAGAGAAGAGAGCAATGCTCCTGACAGGGAGCCACCGTCACAAAGACACGGGTGAGAGAAGGTCTGGGGAACCAAAAGCCAGTCCAAAGGGCAGAGAGCAAACAGGAAGTGACATCACAGGAGCTGGGGTTGGGGCAGAGGCGGAAGCTACATCATGCATATTAGGAGCATGGGATGGGGACGAGGGAGGAAGTGAGAATTGGGCTTTCTCTCGCAAAACCTCACTTCATTTTCTGTGGAGAACTCACTGGTTTGAGGGAAGGAAAAACCTAGAAAATCCTTTATTAGTCAGTACTGACCTCAGGGAGTCCAAACCAGAAGTTAAAGCAGGACTCTAATACTAATTAGCTGAGTGGTCAGGGATAGTTTGCTCCATTCCTTTAAAGGCTCAAGTCCCCCACCTGTAAGATGGCAACAATAATAGTTTTGGTGGGGATTAAATAAAACCATGCCTTCGAAGCACCTGGCCACCAGAAGCCCTCAATAAGTGTTAGCTATTGGTGGTATTATAGAGGCAGAGAAATCGGCAGATTAGAAGGATGTAAATAATTGGCCAGAAAGAAATCACTATGCCTCACTCATCATGAGGCGGAATGACACACGTTTCCTTCACAGACAGATCAGGATGAATGGGTTGGGAGAAGCCATTGCTACTGTGCTGGTTAGTTTTCGTCAACTTGACACAAACCTAGACTCCTCTGAGAAGGAGAAGCCTCGGTTGAGGAATGACTCCATCAGATTGTCCTGGAAGCATGTCTGTGGGGGCACTTTCTTGGTTAGTGATTGCGGTGGGAGGGTCTAGCACACTGCAATTAGTGCCAACCCTGTGGTCCTGGGTTGTACGAGAAAGCAAGCTGAGGGGAGAGAGAAATAACTTCGTAGGACCCAAGTTTGAGCAGCTCACAACTGCCGTTAACTCCTGCTCCAAGGGACTGGCTCCCTCTTCTGGCCTCTGTGGGCACCTGAACTCATGTGCACAGACCCACACAGATATACATAATAGAAAATAATAAATCTAAAATAATAAATATTTTACAGAAAGGCAGAGATAGATGGATGGGTGGGTGGGTGGGTGGATGGATGGATGGATGGATAGATAGATAGATAGATAGATAGATAGATAGATAGATAGATAGAGTGATTGATTGAACTGAGCAAGCTGTGGAGAGCAAGCCAGTGAGCAGCATTCCTCCACAGCCTCTGCTTTAGTTTCTGACTTCATCTTCCTGCCTTGATTTCCCTCACTGATGGAGTGTGGCTTGTAAGCTGTGAGGTAAAATAAACACTTTCCTGCCCAAGTTGTTTTGGTTGTGGTGCTTATCACAGCCATAGAGAGCTAATTAGGACAGATATCAACAGCAGAGGCTCTCTAAAGTTCAAACGACTCTTCTCCTTTACTGTAAGCATTGCCTGTCTGTGGCATGAAACAACTTATGAAAGCAACCCTAAAACAAACAAACAAACAAAAATGTTCAAGTAATAGTGCCACAAGCCTTACCAACATGGAAACAAACATTACCGAAAAGTGTGGCTTGCTGTGAGGTGTGGACCTGAAGCCAAGCCTGAAAGCCCGCTGAACTCCGCTCCTACACCCTTGGCAGAGCAGGGACCCCAGGACCCCAGGACCCCTCTCCATCACAAAGCAGCCAGTCTAACCGGAAGAGCGAAACAAAAGGACAAACCTAAAAAGTAAGGCACAGGAGAAATTCTTCTTTACATGGAAAGTTAGGATAACCCAATAAGCCCAGTATCTGGTAATAGCGTTAAGCTTATTCCACAGTGTTACAAAATAGTTCCTGTCATCGCATCATACAGCGTCACTTTGAGAATCTTATCAAAAGCTTACAGGAAGCTAAAGAAATGAAACCAAGATTATTTGTCTGTTGCCATAGGCAGTTGTTATTTGCTTTTAAGGCAAGGTGGATGATGGACCATTTGCATATCCAAAACTTCTAATGTAACCGGAAACAAAAATGATCCTCTGTATTAAGCACAGACTCCGGAATTGCAAGACTTCCTTAATTAAATCAAACTGCTTTTCCGAGAAGATTTAGGTAAAACCCACTTGTGGGAAGCTTAAGGTAATTGATGTTGGAATTAAATACTTGTTCATAATCTGGGCACTGACTGCTGGTATACCTCCAGAAAAAAAAATATATAGTTTTCCCCTGGTTGATCCTTGAGGGCATCTCCTTTAAACTTGCCAGCCTTCTCCAGTAGGAGATAAAATCATGCAGGGGTATAGATTAGCTATCATGTCATTATAGCAGGCACCGCCGTCTGTTAGAGGTAAATTGCCAGGCGATGTAATAACAATGCACTTTATTTACTGTGCAGGGTGCTTATCTACAGAAATGTTCCAGCAAACAAAGAGAGGCACAGCTAAATGCCTTCTCTTTAGAATTATAGACTGACGCTCTGCCAGCACCTCCAACGAATAAAAATACTAAATAATCCCTGTATAAACAGCCTCCCTGAAAACACAAAGCATCTCCCAGTAGAGGGAGCGGAAAGGTGGCAACCGTTGTCTGTGATGTTCACGAGCTCTTTCCCAAGAGCCTGTCACTAAGACACAGCTTAAGAACAGGAGGACCCAAAGAGTGGTCAGGCTATGCCCAAATCAGAGCAGGCTTACATCGAGTGAGGAGGAAGGAGAGGTAGATGAGGTAGGCGATCGCTGGTTGGGTGTGGATCCATCTACCCTGCACAATTGAACACCCTTTTCATCCTTAAACAGCCCTGTGAAGTCCACAGGAAGGAGCTAGTCCACTGAGCTGTGTACTTGAAATTCAAAACCAGGCCTGCCTCACTCCAGCACTAACGCCACTAACCTTGACGGGAAGAACTTGAGGGCCTCGTCTGAGCTTGGGCAGCACGCTGGACTCCCGCGCTGCGGTCATCAGCACCCACCTCGTGCACAGACCCCACCCACAGAAGCGTTACAAGGCTCACAATTTGTGCTCCACTGCGAAGGCCAGCAAAAAAACAAAAAACAAAAACCCAAGAGCACCGATTTACTGAAAACCTAGCACGGGCCTCTCCAGGGGGCGGGCTTCTGTGAGGAGAACAAATGAGTTGAAGAACGGAGGACTCCAATTAAGGAGTCTCGGATACTCCTCGACCGACCGGTCACCGAAATGATTGTTCTAAGAGAAAGCGATCGGTTAGTCGATAGGATTAACAGAGCTGACAAGAGTGTATCCGCGGAGGGAGGCCTTCTGTCCTGAGTTCAGAAAAATGGAGTGCTGTTAAAGTCGGCAGCATTTATCCAATTGTGCCCAAGGGAGATGGAGAAGTTTAGTGGTTGAAAGATGTTCCCGGATTGTTTGGTTCACTTCAGCCGTCTTCTTAGACCTACTATGTGCCATATTGCGTCATAAGCAGTGTTGTTTTTCTATATTATTCCTTTGTAATTAGCATACAGAGGGACCGTTTTCCTTGTGACATTTTCATTTCTATTCCGTGTTGGTTGATCCTCCCGTTCTCTCTTCCTTCCCCCAGAGCTAGCTCCACGCTCGCACCCTGACACTCTCAATGTCCCCCTTCTTCTGCTTTCAATTCGCTTGCAATCTGTTACTTTGCCAAATCCTTTTTTTCTTTAATTCTCTTCTCATGGACCGTTTTCTAGTTTTTAGGACTTCTACCAGCACTGACTTCTCCATAACTACACATCTGTAAAAATTAGAAAACCCGGGTGTGCCTATAGCCGACACTTGGGAAGCAGAAGGGGGCGGGGGATGTTCAAGGTCATCCTTGACGATTTAGCGAGTTCGAGGCCAGTATGAGATACGTAAGACACAGTCTCAGAAAGAAAAGGAGCACACGAGCAAGCAAAAACTTGGAAGCTAGGGTCGGAGCAGGACAAAGAATATGCCGTGATACGTATTTCTGAGCCTAGGTTAGCTCATTTAATAAATTTTCCAGTTTTATCCATTTGCCTGCAAATTTCATAGCTTCATTTCTGACTGAATAAAATTCCATCATATATATATATATATATATGTGTATATATATATATATATATAATGGAGTACATATATATGGTGGAATATATATTCCATATTCCATATATATTTATGATGGAATATATATTATATATATACATATCACGTTCTCATCAGCCATCTGTCTTCGATGGATATCTAAGCTTATTTCTGAAGTAGGATGTGGAGTCCTTTGGGGATATGTCAGGAACGGTGTAGCTAGGTCTTAGGGTAGTTGTTTGTACTTTTTTAAGAATCTGCCATACTCAACCAACAAATTGGGAAAAGATCTTCACCAACCCTACATCTGACAGAGGGCTAATATCCAATGTATACAAAGAACTCAAGAAGTTAGACCCCAGAAAACCAAATAACCCCACCCAAAAATTGGGTACAGAGCTAAACAAAGACTTTTCACCTGAAGAAAATCGGATGGCTGAGAAACACCTTAAAAAATGTTCAACATCATTAGTCATTAGAGAAATGTAAATCAAAACAACCCTGAGATTTCACCTCACACCAGTAAGAATGGCTAAGATTAAAAACTCAGGAGACAGCAGGTGTTGGCGAGGATGTGGAGAAAGAAGAACACTCCTCCACTGCTGGTGGGACTGCAAGCTGGTACAACCACTCTGGAAATCAGTCTGGCGGTTCCTCAGAAAACTGGACATGATACTTCTGGAGGACCCTGCGGTACCACTCCTGGGCATATACCCAGAAGATTCCCAGCATGCAATAAGGATACATGCTCCACTATGTTCATAGCAGCCTTATTTATAATAACCAGAAGCTGGAAAGAACCCAGATGTCCCTCAACGGAGGAATGGATACAAAAAATGTGGTATATATACACAATGGAGTACTACTCAGCCATTAGAAACAATGACTTCATGAAATTCTTAGAGAAATGGATGGAGCTGGAGAGCATCATACTAAGTGAGGTGACCCAGTCTCAAAAGAACACCCATGGTATGCACTCACTGATAAGTGGATATTAGCCTAGAATCTTGGGATACCAAAGACACAATCCACATACCAAATGATGTCTGACAAGAAGAAAGGAATGGACACTGGTGCTGGAAAGAATCAAAGCATCAGTGTAGGGGAATCCAGAACAGGGAAGTGGGAAGGGGTGGATGGGGGAACAGGGGGAGGGAAAAGGGCATGTGGGACCTTTGGGGGGTGGGGAACCAGAAAAAGGAAAATGAAATGTAAATATAGAATATATCCAATAAAAAAATTTTAAAAAAATCTGCTGTACTTGTTTCCACAATGGGTATGCCAGTTTACAGTCCCACGAACAGAGGGCAAAGGTTCCTCTTTCCCTGCGTCCTCACCAAGACTTGCTGTCTGCGATGGTTTGCATTAGATACCCCTGTACACCCGTGTGATTGAATGCTTGGTCCCCAGTACTCTGGGAGAATGGCGACTGAGAGGGAGGGAGGGAAAGCTGTGTGTTTGGGAAGTGACTCTGTTGACCAGTCAGAAGGGAGAGGTGGGGAAGACTGAGAAGTCAAGGGTGGCTTCAAGAATCTGGTTTGGAAATGTGGTTAGGGGCTGACTGGGTGAATAGGAGTCTAGGATCCATTTAGAATAAAATCGAGTCAAGAGATACGCGAACATAGGAGTCCCAGCAAATTCAGATTCAAAAACCAAGTCTGCTTTTGAACAGCTAAAGTGCCTGTCCACTGAACATCCAAGGAGAGCCATCCAGTGAGAAGCAGATGTGTAACTCTGAAACTCAGGGCAGTCATCAGATATAAAACCTGGACATCATAAGCAGATAAGTAAAAGTTAAATCACGCACACGTAAGAGATTAGGCAAAGAGTCAGAGAAGAGAGCAGGCCTGTTAGTAGAGGCTTAAAATCTCAGTTATTTGGAGGCTGAGGCAGGGTTGCAAGTTCAAAACTGCTTCGACCACACAGTGAGCTGAAAGTAGCTCTGGCAACCCAGTGAGACCCTGGGCTGAAACAAAAGCTAGAGACAGGAGAATGGCCCGGAGGAACCGGGTTCGGTTCCCAACACCCTAGGGCAGCTTGTAAACATTCTTAACTCAAGTTTCATGAAATCTGATGGCCTCTTTTGATTTCATGAGGCATGGGGGGTACACATATATATACATAGGCAGGCAGAGCATTTATACACCTAAAAAAAAAAAAAAGCTAAAAAACAAAAAGAAGGCTGGAGTAAACACTTTCTCCATGGGAAAGTGTTTGTCTAGCATGTCTGAGGCCCTGGGTTCAAACCTATGAGATAAGGAGGAAAGGAGGAAGGTAGTTAGACATAGGAAAATATATTAAATAATATTAGATTACAATTTATTAGTTTTAATTTAATGGAAGTAGTAAAATCTAGTTTCACGTACCAACAAACTAAAATGATTTTAAGAGAAAAGGGAAAAGAAACGTCACATAAATGTGGGGATTTTGCCATAAATGGTTTGTTTGTTTGTTTGTTTTAAGTTTTCTAAGAAAAAAATATGTATCAAAAAACCTAAAGTGGTTGGTCATTTCTGAAACTAAGCCTCCTTCTAAAAAGGCTGAGGGGCTTAACATTCTCACAGCCTGACCTACAGCCCATAGTAAACAACGTAGCATTCCTTTTCTATCCTGTTACTAAGGTGTCTACTTTAATTCGACCTAATGTCCTATGTCCCCATGCTCACGCTGCTCTTTCACCATGACTGCTCTCCATTCTTGAGTCTTTCGTTTGGATGAACCTCTGACCTGACTGAAACTTGTCATTGAATAATTATTTTCCTAAGGTGTGTTGGCTCATTCTTGAACTTGCTGGAACATGAGAATGTAGTATCCGTCGTCGTCGTTCGATTTGACCAACACCTTGGCTGAGCAGAAGATTCTTGAGTCACTGGGTTCCTCGGAAACCTGTAGACATTACTTCACCAAATCAAAGTCCAAGAATAGCTGGGTTTTTCCTCTTCATAGGTGACTTGTGAAGCTCATGTCTTCAGCCAAATGGTAGCGGGGAAACCCAACCCCCACGTTCCTCACTCCTTTACATTTTGAAGTAGACAGATTCCTTCCTTGACAATAATAAAAGTCAACAATTCAAAGTCACAAGACCTCCTCTGCCTCATTAGACGTTCTCATCATTGAAGAGCACTCAGATGTCCTTTTCTGATCCATAAGCCTTCCTCCCCTCACCTTTCCAAGTAGAATTATCTTATTCACTTAACACTTACTATGGATGGTGAGTCTCCCGCTAACGACTGGGAAGAGGGCCATGTTTTCCACAGAGGAAGAAAGAGAATAGTTTAAATAATACAGGGTTTTATTTTAGTAGACGATTTTAATTATCAAATTGCTAATGGAAAAGGGACTCAAATGTTGGCTGGTCACCTACTCTTCCAACCCTGTGAAAATTTTAGAGACTCTTTGGAGTACCTGAACTTCAGCAGGTTTCAGAACCACCTGGAGGAACAGCTGAACTATAACCCACTGAGCCCCACCCCCAGCTGAACTATAACCCACTAAGCCCCACCCCCAGCTGAACTATAACCCACTAAGCCCCACCCCAGTTGAACTATAACCCACTAAGCCCCACCCCCAGCTGAATTTTAACGCACCAAGCCCCACCCCCAGCTGAACTATAACCCACTAAGCTCCACCCCCAGCTGAACTAAAACCCACTGAGGCCCACCCCATCCCCAGAGTTTCTGATTTATGGGGTGTGTTTGTGACGTTTCTCGTGGCAGTGACAAGATACCTGGTAAACACATCTTAACAAGGTAAGGGTTTACTTTGGCTGGTGAGTAGATCGTCCGTCCATTGTGGCAGGTGAATAATGCCAGCGGGAGCATGAGGCGGCGGATCACCGCGGAGCCACCTTCAGGAAGCAGAGACAGACAAACACTCGTGTTCGGCTCGAATCCTCCTTTGCTGCTTTTAATTCAGCCCATGAGACAATGCCACCCACGTTCGCGGTGGGTCTTTCCTCCTCAGGTAAACCTCTCTGGAAACACCTTCCCGGACACATCCAGAGGCATGTGTCAATGGAGAGGCGGCTCAAAGGTTAACTGCAGTGACTGCTCTTCCAGAGAACCTGAGTCTAGTTCCCAGCGCCCACATGGTGGCTACAACCATATGCAACTCCAGTTCCTAGGACTCCAACACCCTAGTCTGGCTTCTGTGACCACCGACCTGCATGTGGTTTACATAAATACCTGGAGGTACACACGCAGATCATCACCATCATCTTCATCATCATCTATAAACAACCCAGTAGCGCATCTCATAGGCGATTCCTAATAGAGTCAAGCGGACAACAACGATGAACCAACACAGGTACGGACGGCCCGAGAATTTTCTTCTCTAACACGTTCTATGCTGGTGCTCTGTGGTGCAGGCATCACGCTGAGAAGCAGAGATTTAGAGTACTTTAGAAGTGTAAGAAGATGGACTTGTCCTTTGAAAACAAGAGAACTCAAGGTTCAGAGCAGGGCTTGTCATCTACCCCCAAAGTCATCAAAATGTGTCTTGATAAACATACACCTAACACAAACAGCTATTAGCTAATGTGGCCTCTGAGAAAAGACGTTCGATGTGTCTCTTAGCTCCTTTGTGTTCACTGACCGACCACTCATGAACAGGAGCCTTTAACCAGGGTTACTTATGTGATTCTCTATCCTGTGTGACCATCGCTCATTAATTCATGGTCCAAGTATGAACCCAGAGGAATTTTGTATGCTTTAGACCAAATTCCCCGTCAAGACAAAACAATTACAATCATAATTTTTTTTAATCCGTGATTATCTTGTTCTTTTCTGTTTCTCGGGCTTTCCAATCTCTCTGCCTGCCCTCTCTTCTCCCGTGAGGTAAGAGACCAGTGATTCTTGGATTAAGATTTGACCAACCACCCATAGTCACATATTCTTTGCCACAACAGCCTTTCCATTTGTCACCGAAAACGGTGGTCACCAACCCCACCCACTCCCAACCAGTCTCCTGTACAAAGCCTCTACGTGGTGACTGTTGCACCTTTTCTTAAAGGATCTTACTAACTTCTCTGAGCCCTGTCATTTCCTTAGATTTTTCCCGCAGGCTTTGCAGTGACTAAAGTTGCGTTACAGCGCCACCTAGAGCCTGCTGCTGGTAAGGCCTCGGGGTCGCTGACTTCCAGTAAGTAGCCGGCCTTAATGAAAACCCAGCTCTCCGGGATTCAAATGGACTCCGAGGCTATAAGAAATTGCTCCGCGTTAGGTCAAAGAGGCCTTCCCTCTGGAACCGTGACTTGATAACTCTCATTTTAAATGGTGTCATCGGCTTGGATTTTTTGGCTTCGCATTAGGATTTTTAAATCTGAAGACACAGTCCTTTGCAAAAGCATTTCGAGAGGGAAGGGACCTGGAGGGAAATTTAGCAGCTGACAGACCTTTTGGCTGCGGCTGCGTGGAGATCTGCGACCTGAAAATCAGCTCGGCCTGGCCCAGGGCGGGTCGGTCGCGACGGAATGTGCATGTGCCTGAGTCCATTAGTCTCATTTAATGTTTTTTTTTTTTCTCTCTAGCGGATAAGTGTGAGCATCCAACACCCTGGCTTTTTTTTAATGACACATAAATCACAGGTCAGTGCCTCCCAGGAGACCTGTCTGATAACTGAGCGTTTACACAGGGAGCAAGGAAGCTACGTTGGAGGACACTTTAGACCCAGGAGGGTGAGCAGCATGCGCGGAAGCCGCCCTAGGTCCCCCACCATCATGTTCTCTCTTGGAAGTCTTTACCCACCACTAAATGGACTAGGGTGGATTTTAAAGCACAAGGAATTCATATGCCTTTCTCTTGACTGTTTATATCAAGAGGTATGAAAGCTGCACCATGCCAATGACGGGACCCTACGGAAAGGTCCGTGCATTTTACCTGCTAGGCTGCTTGGGACTACTCCGGCTTCTCTGTTGCCTAGGCCCCCCAGTGTGACTTTTCTACGAATCCCACAAGTCCTGTGCTCAAAATCAACTGAAATCGTTCCTTGGTAGTCAAATCACTGCCTACAAAGCCAGGGGTGTTAGAAGAATAATCTCCCGAGCATCTCCCCCGAAGAGGGTTGAGCAGAGCGAATGAGAAAGACCTGTCTTGCATCTGACCGCGAAGGAGAAAAGTCCAGGGTCAGTCCGGTCAGAGATGGGGCCCCAGAGTTCAGTCAGGCCAACCACGCGAGCACGTGCAGCACTGCAGACCCACAGCCCCGACGGAGTCAGGAGCTTCCTTTGGAATGATATCCAGGTGAACCGAGTGGGTCAGCGAGGCCTAGGAACCTTCTAGTGCCTCTAGTCCCCGCTGCTCTGTGCCGTCCCAGCCCTCCAGACACTCCTTACACGGCTGTTTCTAAAACCCCATCCCAAGAGGAGACGTAAACAGCATCTACCCTCCCTCCTAAGGTCTCAGCAGACAAACCAATGTGGTTATTAGGCTAGCTTACAGAGCATTATGAGGTGCTAACTTACACACACTTCCCCTTCCCTCACCCTCCCCAGCCTAGATACACGAGCCCCTCCTTTTTTCTCTCCCCCCCCTTTTTTATTGGGTATTTTCTTTATTTACATTTCAAATATTATCCACTTTCCCAGTTTCCCCCTCCCAGAAACCCTCATCCCACCCTACCCCCTCCTCCTGCTTCTAGAGGGTGTTCCTCCACCCACCCACTCCCACCTCCCCACCCTCAATTCCCCTACACTGGGGCATCTATCAAGCCTTCATAGGACCAAGGACCTCTCCTCCCATTGATGCCTGACAAGGCCATCCTCTGCCACATATGCAGCTGACGCCATGTGTACTCCTTGGTTGGTGGTTTAGTCCCTGGGAGCTCAGGGGGTTCTGGTTGGTTCATGTTGTTGTTCTTCCTATGAGGTGGCAAACCCCTTCAGCTCCGTCAGCCCTTCCGTGAGGCCAAGTGCACTTGGGGAAGCGCTGCGAAGGACGAGGATTGGAAGCAGCCGGGTACTCACCCAGCTGTGATGACCATCACAGGCCACGCACCCTTCCCAGCCCTCTGTGACGGACAATCCTTTGCAAGTAGGACCAGATAAACCCCCAAGATGACAGTTGCTTGGCTATGTAGGAGGTTAGTCCTGTATACACACACACACACACACACACACACACACACCCTCCCTGGAGCCTAATTTCTTTAGGCAGCATGGGGACCAGAGCGTAAGTTAGATAAGGATCTGGGGCTGCTGCTTTTTAGGGGGTCGGGGAGTAGGGGGTTGGTCGGTATGTGAGTATGGGATGTTTTTATGAGTCTCACTGTCTAGCCTGGAACTTAAAGAGTTCCACCCGCTTCTACCTCCTTAATGTTTCTCAACCTATGGGCCACAACCTCTTTGAAGGTTACATACATATCAGATTCCTGTATATCAGATACTTGCATTGCAATTCATAACTGCAGCAAATTTATAGTTATGAAGTAGCAACAAAATACTTTTATGATTGGGTCCACAGGATGAGGAACTGTATTAAAGGCTGAGAACAGCTGTGCCAGGATAGCAGAAGCCCACTACCGCATCCGGAACTTATCGAATTTCTTTTTTGTTTTTTTTAAGATTTATTTCTTTATTATATGTGAGTACACTGTAGCTGTCTTCAGACGCAGCACAAGAGGGCATCAGATCTCATTACGGGTGGTTGTAAGTTGCCATGTGGTTGCTGGGATTTGAACTCAGGACCTTCGGAAGAGCAGTCAGTGCTCTTACCAGCTGAGCCATCTCTCCAGCCCCTAATTTCTTGATATAGACTTGGAGCCCTGCTTCATCCTCCTCTAGAGATAAGGCCAATGCAGATCCAGGGTACCAACTGTTAGGCTGTGCCAAGCCTCCCGGCTCTGGCTTCTCTCTGTGGAAATCAATGCAGACAAGGAGACGCTGACGTGGAAACACATTCTTAAATGTGTCCCTTCAACACATGAGCATCGAAAAGAACAGGAAAATGAGAAAGGAATAAATGGAGACTAGAGAAGAACGTGGAAGAAAAAAAGGAAATTAAAGGCTGTAAATTCCAGGAAATCAGAGAACAGGCCTGTCCCAGGGCTGGAGCTGCACTGGGCACAGGGCTCTCCACAAATGTTAATTGAATGAAAAACACAGAGAAGAAAAGTTGACACAAGATCAAGGTGGGAGAAGATGCCCCGGAAACTATCTTTACCCAGAATCTCTGGACCTTCCCACAGCAGCTTTGGGCTATCCTCCAGCCCCTGAGAACCTGCAGGCAGGGGAGTTGCTGCCTGGGAGAGTGAGGTTGTCCTGCACACACCACTTCTCTGAAGCACCAGTCCTTCTTGATCCCCCCCCCCTCCTTTTTCGCCCTTAAAAACACCCGTCTTGATGCAGGGAAGAGTCACTGGTTTTATTTGAAACAATTCCCAAACAGGATATAGAGTTTCCAACAGCTCCTGGGCCCTTGGCAATCGCCATGAGCAGGTGTTTCACGCAAGTGCCGAGCAGCACGTACTGTGTGAAGAGCCAGGGCGAGCTGGGTGGAGGCCAGGAGAGCAGCCCAGGGCACAGGCGCTGCGGAGACCAGCCCTGAGGCTCCTCTGGCTTCCAAGGATTTGAGCTCTTTCTTCGTGTCTCCCCTCCCCTCTCGCAGTCCCCCTCCACCAGTCTTTAATGTAATGGAAATTGGGAAATCCCTCTTGTTATTTCTATAACCAGTAAGATTCCCACCAAAATCAACACACAGGTCTCAAAGGGGGGAAAAAAAGAACCTACAATGAGCAAAATGGAAACAGGAGGAATGAGGAAGGCCTGTGGTAACAACATAAAACAGGAAGGCATTACACTGACACAAGCCAAAACAAACACACAGGCCTGGGGCTGCTGAGAACACGTTCACAGGTTAAAAAATAAGTAAAAAAAATAAAAGTGCGCACACGTTAGAAGCCAAGCTTCTAGTGGTGAAGTGGAAACAAGCTGTCCTCTCATTCCAACCCCAGGGACTTATAAGCAGCCCTAGACAGGTCAGACACCCCTCGGTAGATACCTGAGGGAAATGAAAACCTCCATCTAAATAAAAATGTATACGCGTGGATATTACAGCAAAACGATTCACGGAAGCTAAAACGTGGAAACCAAGATCTATGGTTTGATGATGGGATCACACGCTGGAAGAGCCTCTTCCTCATTCCTCAGACAGGGAAATGGAGCGTTGGCGCACACTATGACGCCAGAGAAACTGGAGCGCATCATGCCAAGTGAAAAAAGGCAGGCACCACCGTGGGTTGCAGGCTGAGCGCCTCCTTCATAGTGGATGCAGGTTATGCCCTCCCTTTAGGACGGAAACAAAGATTTTATTTGTATAGAATTGGAGTATGGAGGGGCAGGGCGAGAGGTAACAGCGGAGAGTGACCGGAAGGCTCTAAAATCGACTGTGCTGGTGGTTGTCCAGCCCTGTGAGCGGGAACACTGCTGGTCACGTGTTTGAAGTGACAGAACTGTAAGGACTGTGTCTGTGAAGAAAAGGAAGCGTGCTTTCCCGAGTAGGAAGAACGGTCGGCACGTGGTTAGGCTAATTAGAAGGCAGCTCATTCCATCCTGCACATAGGAGGGGCTTCTCCATATTCCTTTGTAGCCTTACCGTCCCCTCAAGACTCCTGTTGCAACGCTTCTCAGAGGGTCCTGGTCGTGGGGCACCCTCCTCACTTTGTTTTCATGGCATACATAACTGTAAAGGACCTAAAATAGTCTTTCTAGATATATGTATATTTACAGGCTAGAGTCATAGAAACTTGGAATATTTTATCTGAGGCCCCAAACGTATTAGCTGAAGCCAAAAGATAGGGCCTAAAATATAAAAATATATCCTATTATTTCCCTTCCTCTCTCCCTCTCATACCCAACCGGTTCCTCTCTGTCCAACCCAGTAGGGCCAATCCCAACACAAATGAGCAGAGCAGGGAGGGGACACGGACTCGGATCTGAGGGTAAAGTAGCAAACAGACACAGCCCGCATCACATTGGCTCACACCTCATCAGCGATGATGCATTTGAAGGCCACGCTAAGACGCAAGGGGTTCTGGGAAACGCTCTTGTTCGGGTCGCCGAAGAAAGACCACCCGCGTTGGAACAACGGGATATGGATATCGAAGATCCCATCGGATTTGGGGAATCGGTCAGAAATGCATGGTGCTCCTCAAAGGAAGGGGGGTCCCCATAAATGCCAGAATACCCCGTACCCTGCCTTCTTACATAAACTATTGGGGATAGGGATGCTGTCATGGAAATTTGAGGTGAACTGGGAGGGTTGGGGGACAGAGGAAGAAGGTGATCACCACGTCAGGTTTGGCCTCTGTCCCCAGGTGCTCGGGCATCCATTAGAAACAGGATAGCAAGTGCCACATGGAAGAGCGATGCAGCCCGAGGATGAAGGCTAGCCGAGCCCGTGCTCTGGACGCTGTCTCGGCGGCCCTGCTCATACTTCAGCTCCAAACATTTACGTTTCGGTCCAGCCTCCTGCACCATCACGGTAGAGCTATGCTTACATTCTCTGTTCCTATATTTATATTCTGCTGAAGACGGATGATTTCTTCCCATTCTGACATCTTCAAACACAATAATGTACTCACTTCAGCTGCACGTCTATGCCCTCCTGACCTCCAAGTAGGTACAAGGAGCACTCCCGCCGCTTCAGTCAGAGAAGTGCTGCTCAGGCCTGTTTTAGATATGACGCCAACTTGAATACGAAGTTCCTAAGCCAAGTGTCACTTCATTCTTTTAAGTGTGAGAAAGGGGAAAACAAACCCAGTGGAATAAGAGTGTTCAACACTGTGCCACGGAGACTGGCTTAGAACCTGGAGTCTCAACAGCATTACACCGTCCTCAGTAATCCTTGACAAAAATAGTTTCTTGAGTACATGGTCCGCTTGGAAAATGCCGAGAAATTCTCTATTCCCAAAGATGGCATCCAGAAGAATTATGCAAAGGTGCCTGTTTCATTATTGGTTGGGGCTTCTTTTCATTGCAAGTGGCAGAAAGCCAATGAGTTGTGTCAGACCAAAAGGAGAAACTTTAGTAAGAGGTTCCGAGAGCTAGGACAGGTAGGACCACCCATGGCTAAGCAGGGATGTGTGGACCAGGGACTCAGACCGCTGCAAACGGCCCTCTCCCCCGTTACCCTGGGCTTTTCTGCAGACGTTTCATTTCTCCTCTTTGGCACACATTTGTCTCCTGGCTGGCTACTCTGCCATCACAGGGCAGAAGACAGGGTCTACCAGCCCCCAAGTTTCATCTCTGAGGCTTGGGGCTTCATCCTATTTTTTTTCCCCCAAATTGTAGTGGAATGTTATTTGGATGCAGTAAAAAGCATTCTTTGTTGAGTGTGCAATTCAGGAGTTTCCACAGATGCGAATCACCACATGACCGGCACCAGATGAAGATTTTTGTCATTCCAAAAATTTCCTTTGCATCTTACCAGAGGGTCCACATCCCCCACCCCACTCAGCCCTAGGAACGCTGTTCTGCTTTCTACGTGCAGAGGTTGGCTTTTCATATAAATAAGACTGTTCAGTAGGAAGGATGATTCTCCCACTCAGCAGCAGCTTGGAGATCACCTCCCAGTCTGAGTACTGGTGGTTACAGTGGTTAGTTCCCTTTTGTTACTTAGTAATGTGACATTGTGCAAACAAAGGGTAATCTGTTTCTCTAACATTGATGGACATCTGGATTGTTTCCATTCCAGGGCTGTGATGAATCAAGCTGCTACAAACCCACACAGAGGAAGTTGTGTAGACACAGTTAGGTTTTCATTTCTCTTGAGTAAATAAATTCTTAGATATGGGATTGCCAGGCCATACTCTAAGTGTTATGTTTCATTTATAAGAAACTCAAACTGCTTTCCAAAGTGGAGACACTAGTCTATGTCTCTACAGCAAATCCTCATTCCAGTGGCTGCGCATCCCCTCTGGAACTTGGTAGGGTCAATCTTGTCTGTTTTAGGTGTTCAAATAGGAACATGGGTGTATTCCAAAATTGTGTTTTTGATTTATGTTTTCTCAATAAGTGCTGTTTGACATCACCTCTGGTTGCTTTTCAGGCACAGTTGTTCTTCTGTGAACAGTTTGTGGCTCTTCTTTGGTGAACAGTTTAACTCTTTCGTTGACTTTTGAAAGCCTGCCTTTATTAAGAGCTCTCGGGCATCTAGAGACTGGAATGTAGCTTGCTGACAGAATGCTTATGTAACATATTCGAGACACTGGATTTGTGCCCCTCCCCCACTACAAACTTTTAAAGCGAACTGTTTCTATGTCCGGGGTATGAGCCTTCGGTCCAATGCAGGCTCCGTGAACACTTTCCCCTAAAATGGCTGCTTGTCTTTTGCTTTTCTTACTTTTCGAAGAGCAGCTTTTAATTTTTAAGAAGTCAAATTCATCCACTTTTTTCTCCTCTAGTTCCTACTTATTAAATCCTATCCAAAAATGAAAAACAAAAACAAAAACAAAAACCAAAAATTGAGTAGCTGAAGAGATGTTAAGACTGATTGGCAATTCTGCAGAGGACCAGAGGTAAGCTCCAGCACCCACATAGGGAGACGAACAACTGCCTGTAATTCTAGATCTAGACAACTCAGTGTGCTTCCCTGGTCTCTGTGTGCACATACCCACATACAAACATTGCTTACAATGTAAAAGCACTTTCTGCAAGCCTAGCTGGCAACCTGAAGTCAATCCTTGGAACCTATGCGGTAGAAAGAGAAAACAACTCCCACAAGTTGTCCTCTGACCTCCACAGACATGCATGCACTACACACACACACACACACACACACACACACACACACACACACGGAGGGAGGGAGGGAAGGGAGGGAGGGAGGGAGGGAGGGAGGGAGGAATAAGAAATGGTGCAGGCTGTGAACATGGTTACTACCCAAGTTTAGGGTCTGGAGCTGGAATGTTCAGAGCCCACTTGTGTTCTGGTGCATGGGAGTTGGATCCCCAGAGTGATCTGGGTTGTAGTAGCCATGTGTGCACATACATGTGAACATGCATACACCCACTCACTCGACATACATACCTTGTTTTTTTAGTTTCCAAATCTGAAGGCACAGAGATGCCTTTCTGTGATTTCTTCTAGATGTTTTATAGCTTTCCTCAGTGACCTACTTGGTGCTCAATCTGTCTATGGTACATCTCACACTTGTAAACCAAGTTTTCTGCAGGGGGATTCTGATTGATAAGCTTGGGCAAATGCTCTTTCCTAAACCAATCAGTACAGCACTTCACAAAACATGTTAGCCAGCAGGACCATGTAATTAAGAAGAAGACATGATTAGTAGCCAGAAAAGGGATTTACTATGTATAGGAAGATACAATTTGTGTCTATATCCCTTAAAATCTGGTTCTACCCTTTCCCTCCCCAAGACAGGGTTTCTCTGTGTAGCTCTGGCTTTCCTGGAACTTGCCCTGTAGACTGGGCTGTCCTCAAACTCAGAGATCCTGCCTCTGCCTCCCGAGTGCTGGGATTAAAAGCGTGTGCTACCGCCTTCCCACTGGCTCTACCCATCTTATGCCTTTTAAAACTTACAACATTTTTATTTATTTTATAGAGATGGGGTATGCCATGACGTGCATGTAGACGTCAGACTACAACCTGTAGTAACTGCTTCTCTCTTCCTACCATGTGAGCCTCCAGAATCGAACTCAGGTCATCAGGCTTGCCAGCAAGTGTCTCTTCTCACCGAGCCATCTCATTGGCCAATTTAATTAACTTGATTTAATCAATTGATTTTGAAACAACTAATTTGGGATATTACAAGGCTTCATATTATTGAATGACCAGATCTTATCAATATTTAAACACAATTTTCCACATTGCCTAACAAAGTCTTTGTCACCCTTCCATGCTTACCCTACTAACACACCATGCTCTGTGGCATCATCCTCTGAGTGGGACAGTTGCCATCCCATAATATGGGCTGCTTAAAATAGAACATCACAGCTGGGATTGTTGACTAATTGTCGAAGGAGGGGACAGGCAGAGTCATTGTACCCTTACCTGAGTTTCTAGCCAGTTGAATGCATTCTACCCTAATGAGGCTTCAGAGGGGGATAGAACCCATAGGCTGGGAAAGAATATGGAAGAGGGTCTCCAGGTGCACAGCCATGGGAAAGCCACCGTCCATGCTGACAAAGATTTTCCAATGCAGCTGCTTTAGGGCACCCACACTCCTGCCTATAGCCCCTCACTCTGCCCTGTAAGAAACCCCAAAATGCTCATGGGTTCCCCAGGGTGAACTCTGATAGAATCAAACTTTGGTTTATCATTGGGAGTTCCTAGGGAGGAAGAAACATTACTCAGTGTCTTTCCAACCACACCTCCACACACTGGCCCCCTGGGAGGAAAAAAAAATCTCAAAATCTCAAAAGCACACCACGTCATCAAGAAGCCCCTCACATGGAGTTGGCTATGACTATGACACCTAAAACATATCTGTCTCCCCTACTGCATGTCCTATGAGCAAACACCTAATCTTGCCACAAGTCTATGGCCAGGTTAACTCCTGGTATATGATAGATTTGTGTGTTGTTAAGGGCTGAGTGTGTTCTCTTCTATTTGTCAAACACTGTTTGGATGATGGAGGGAGGGACAGCCTTAAGAGACTGTCATGTGCTAGAATTACTTTGCAGAATTTTTATGAGAAAATTTCTCACTAGAGATTAACGGCTGGCTCATGAATTCCATCGAAGAAAAGCATACAGGTAGAGGACTCAGGATCAGTCTCGCTGTGACTTTTCACCCTTGCCCAGGGGACAATAACTCAAATGCCTCCCTTGCTATCAGGGTCCACAGAGCAGGGCTAAGGTCAACTTGATAAGGAACAGGCAGCGTTCCTGCAAGAACACTCTAAGGAAGTGGATACACACCTCCATCCCTAACCTGGAGGCTGTCTCCACTGACAGCCACTTGCAAATGAAAACTTACTTTTCTCACTGGGGAAACAAACCACGGTTAGGTGTAGGCTGCATGCCCGGCTATAGATGTCCAGCAAGAAGTGAACTCAGTCGCATCTTTGGAGGTTTCTTGTCTCTCAGTGTTAAGTTATGGCCCAATATATATATATAGCTTTAATAATATAGGTCTTTTGTGTATATATTATGGCTTCTGGTTTTATTTTTCTATGGGGAATCACAAGAATATCTCTGTGTCTACATGCATTTCTTGTGCCTTTCCTTTGGTTCTTTTGGTGGTGGTGGTGGTGGTGGTGGTGGTGGTGGTGGTGGTAGTGGTGGTTTGTCCTATTCTGACTTGTTTGATATTGTTTGGTATTTTATTTTATTTTATTTTATTTTATTTTATTTTATTTTATTTTATTTTATTTTATTTTATTTTATTTTATTATTCCTTATGTCTGTTTCCTAACAAGAAACAGAAAGGGTGTGAGTCTGGGTAAGAAGGAAAGCTGGGGGAGGGAACGAAGGGAAGGGGATCCATAATCAGAAGACATTGTGTAGAAAAATCTATTTTCAATAAAAGAAAAATAATTTAAGAAAAAAATTCTCCAAGATGAATAGTATCCACTCAGGCTGACCCCACTATTCTTATAAACAACAAACACACCTGCAATTTGCCGGACCAGATGCTCAAACAGCAACAACATTAGACAGGGAGTCTGTGGTGATCAACTCTAATGAACTAGATACTGTGAGAACGTGTGTGCAGTTCTCCGGATAGAACCTAAAACAGAACTGGCCACGGAGGAAAGCAGGAGCAAATCAGGTCACAGGAACAAGAAGGCTAAATTTAAACTGTTGTTAAGGAAAGTTATCCGAACCCTGCAGCTCTTAAACATGAGTGCAAGGTCTATAATTGTCACACGGTCGTTGATTTAAAAATGAACCACTGGAGATGTTCACAACAGACCCTTTCCATAAATGAGTATATAGCCATGGAAATGAAATAGCTAACATAAAAGTCTTTCAGTGAGCCAGGCGTGGTGGCGCATGCCTGTAATCCCAGCACTTGGGAGGCAGAGGCAGACGGATTTCTGAGTTCAAGGCCAGCCTGGTCTACAGAGTGAGTTCCAGGACAGCCAGGACTACACAGAGAAACCCTGTCTCGAAAAAACCAAAATAAAATTAAAAAAAAAAAAAAGTCTTTCAGTGAGCCTGATGAGGCCCTTCTGCCACAGGCATGGCTGCCAGGGGGATGGGGGGACTGGGGGGGGGCGTCTAGTCTCTGGTTCTCTCCTCACAGGTTCTAACTGCAGGACAAAACTTACATGGCGTTTCCACCAAAACAATGATTATCTAATATAGTTGGGACCACTTTGGGCAGGATATCTTCAAATTGTTTTCTTGTATCATCACCAGACACAGGTGGCTAAAGCCTTGTGTGAAACTCAGTCAGTAGCCGCTGCAGCTCACTAAGGGCAAGGGAATGCAACTCTGTAACTCTCTACACTGCAGGCCCCTGAGTCTTCCTGCACTAGTGAGGCTTCTAATCACTGTAACAACTTCCAGGAGGGGGAGTTTGGAATCACATGGTCAGAGGTTTCATCCTATCCTGGCAATGAGGGTGTGAGAGAGCAGAGCAGACCTCAAATTGAAGTCAGGGAGCAGAGAGAGACACAGACAGACAGACAGACAGACAGACAGACAGAGGAGGGGGAGAGTAGGAGGAGAGAGAGAAGAGGAGGAGGGGAAGGGGAGAGAGAAGGAGAGAGTGGGAGAAGGGGAAGGGAGGGGGAGGGGAGGGGGGAGGGAAAGGAGGAGAAAGGAAAAAGAGGGGAGGGAGAGAGGAAGAGGGAGGAGGCGAGGGAGGGGGAGGGGAGAGAGCCTGTGGTGCTGACTACATTAGCGGGTGTAAAGGTTTACTGGGCCAGGGAAAGCGCAATGTCATGTTTTTCAATACAGTGTAATATTATTATCAAAGGCAAGAGAGTTAAGATGGAGCTCGGTGGTAGAATGCTAGTGTGCCATGTACAGGCCCTGGGTCCAATCCCTAGCACCAAGGAAAAAAACCAAACAAGTAAGACGGCAGGCCATACAGTCTTTAATTGTTCAGGAGGATTTCTAGAAACCTCCAAGAGCTCCCAAGTTCACTGGGAGAATTATGAGGGTAAAGCGGTTATCCAAATAGGGGGACAAAAACATAAAAATATGAAATTATAGGAATGTCTAAAATAGAAATTGTGTCAACAAGAGTCTATTGTCTTTGAGTAAACAGTAGTGACTAAGTAAAATAACAAGCGCTCGGATTTCTCTGTTTGCTGGAATCTAAATGCTTAGGTTTATCTTATTATTTGATGTTTATGTGTATTTTGTGTGCATGTGTAGTGACTCCAGGGGTCAGAAGCAGGAGTCTGTTATCCTGGGACTGGAGGTACAGGTGGTCATAAGCTGCCACGTGGGTACTGGGAATCGAATCCAGGTCCTCTGCAAGAGCGACAGCTGTTCTTAAGACTCTCCAATCCATGGAGTTTTTTAAGACTTTTTTAAAGCGTGCTTTACTTGGGGCTGGAGAGATGGCTCAGCAGTAAAGAGCACTGGTTGTTCTTCCAGAGGTCCTGCGTTCAAATTCCAGCACCCACATGGTAGGTAGTTCACAACCATCTTTAACGGTATCTGATCTCTTCTCCTAGCATGCAGGTGTGTGTGTGTGTGTGTGTGTGTGTGTGTGTGTGTGTCTTTTATTTTTAAACATGCTTTGCTTTCATGTGTGTATGTACACCAGGTGCATGCAGTACCCTTGGAGACCAGAAGGGGGCACTGGATTCCCTGGAACTGAAGGTACAGCCTGTTGTGAGCGGCCTATGGGTCCTCTGCAAGAGCAGCCAGAGATCCTAATCACCGAAGCAGCTGTGCAGCCCCAGTGGGATTGCTATTGAAGTCCAGGCATCTTAGGAGTTTCTTTCTTTTGCCACTCTCTAAGCAGGCAGGAAACCCACAGCAAGTATAAATCGCCTATGCGTAAGTGGAGGAGAAGCTGACGATTCGCACTCATTCGGTGATAATGCATAAAGCCCAGGCCCTACAGTGGTGGAATTTCTCAGGTGCTTCACAAAGGAGGAAATCCCGGCTCCTGCCCGCAGCTGCTGTCGCACTTGCAGAGAGGGCCCAATCCTGCGGCATCGGAGGCATCTGGTCCTTCGGTTCTTTCCCCTAGGTCCAAATAAAAAACAGAGCAGCTTTCTTCACCTGTCTTCTGCCTCCAGCCCAGATATTTGTCTTATTGCTGGTTAGTTTTTGCCTAAAATTAGAGTCATTTGCCCTTTGCTAGAGAGGCTCGGGTGTCACCAGTGCTTTCCATCTTTACGTCACGTGTGCCCGGGGACCTCAGCAGGATTACCACAGCATCCAGCACACTGGAGGGCAGAATGAGCAGAGGCTGCTGGGGGCTCAGGAAACGCTGCTTTACTGTTGCGGAGGCCTTTCCTTTACACGTTCACACGTTTCATTGGAAGGAGGCATGTTCTGCCGCTGCTCAGCGTTCCGTGAAAGGCTTTTAGGCTGGTCTTCTCTTCTCCGTGCCTACATAGTCATTCATATAGGGAAACGTCTCCAGTACTTCATTTTTAAGTCAAAGACTATGTGACAATTATAGACCTTGTGTCCATGTTTAATCGCCGCAGAGCTCAGATAACTTTCCTTAACAACAGTTTAAATTTAGCCTTCTTGTTCCTGTGATCCGACTCATGCTCCTTTTGCTTCTGGGCCATTTCGGTCTTAGGTTCTATCCAGAGAACGGCATTTTAAGGATACACTTGCTCTTACAAGTCTTAGTATTAAGTTTATAAAAGTATATTAACGTAGACTCCCCTTCTGATATTGTCACTGAACATCTGGTCCAGGAAAAGAAAACCATTCTCCTTTAGAAAAAAAAGCATACAATGTTCATCTTGTGAGGTGTATAAAATATGGATACTCCCCAGGCAGGGGGCGTGTGGGAGGAGTCAGATGAAACTAGCACAGATTCTCTCTCTCTCAGCAGGCAACTTGAATATGGTGCCAACCTTTCAAAACTTTAACTTAGAGTGGTAAAGAGGTGTTTTACCAGGCATAACAGTCCTTCTAAGCAAGAAACGAGTTTATAGCTAGTTTATAGCAGTTTCTAGAAGAAGCACAGTCACTATTACAATATGCATATGATTCTACTTTGGACAGTATCCTCTGAATTTCCATGAATTTCTTTCATTCTCTTTAACTAGACAATGGTGATCTGACTTGAATATGTTCTTATTTTTACACACACATATACATTGTGTGTGTTGTTATTGTTGACAAAAATTGAGTTATTTTCCCCTATTAGAGGTTTACTGCAAGTGCTCTCTAGGCACAAACAACTTTTTAACGGCTCGGGTAATTCTTTCAGACAGTGCCTGCAAGCTGGAAAAATATACCAAACCCGTTACTCAGATGGCTGTCACTTTCTCAGGAGCTGACAGACCTCACCAATGGCCTCCCTACCTCCACACAGCATCTGACACCGCTGGCAACTGACTCTGACCTCTCTGATCCAGTCAGAGTCAATCCTCTTCTGACCTAGAGCAGGAGCGACAATGGTACGTCTAGTGCTGGCTTTGGAGGTCTTTGATTCTATAGATTCCATGTGGGAATAAAAGATGCATTCCTTTGTCCTGGCTGTGGCAGACCTATGGCAAATGGCTGGTAATTGTAGGGACAAATCCTAGCCTGAGAAGAGGGCCTTCGGCGAGGAGCTGAAGGTTAAGGTCCTCTCCACTGATAATGAAGAGTGAAGTCATAGACTCCAGAGCAGTTTCAGTCACCAGCTCGGGAAAGGAATAGGGAACACAGTAGGTTGATCTCTGGGTTCAAGGCTCAGCCAGCCTGGCATACATAGTGAGTTCCAGGACAGCCAGGCCTACACAAAAAAGCTCTCTCTGAAAATCCAAAACTTATGGAATAGTTGAGTCCCTTAACCTTTTAGACTGTTTAATTTGATTATCCTCGTTATGCTGGCCGTTAGTGATAGTAAAGTGATTTTCAAAAATACATAGTCAATGAATAAGGTGTATTGGTTGCTGGTTTTCAAGAACTCAGAGAATTAGAAGCAGCTGGGGAGGCCATATCCCTCTGGGGAACAAGGCCTAAGAGGGAGTTAGCGATGGCAGCACCCAGAGACCCAGGCAGGCCTGGCCCTAAGATCCGCTGAAAGGATCTTGCAAATGAGAGTTGCTCTGACAAAGATGTATGGGGATCTTAATCTACCTTCTTTGCCATTTTCTTTTCTTTAACCTTCCCCTTCAAATGCTTAAGATTCTTAAATCTTCAACAACAAAATCTCCCACTGGTGGTGGGAAGACTTCAGCGTGTTGGATTTGAATTAATATCATCACCCCTGAGGGCATAGTGGTTAAGAATATCTCCTGCTCTTCCAGGGATCCAAATCTGGGTCCCATCACCCATGCTGAGCGGGGTAGCTCACAACTGCTTCAACTTCAGATCCAGTGGATCTGATTCCTTTTATGCATTCATGAACACATGCCCCCCATCCACGCTCCCCATCCACACACATAATACATAATTAAACATAAAATGAATATTTTTATTAAAATATAGCATTTCTGGCTTAAAGGTTTTCCGTTCTCTCAATTCCTGCACCCTAAGATCACTTCACAAAATGTGCATGCAAGCCCTCATATCAGGCTCTGGATTATACGTAAACCAGACTAACTGATGGTTCATTTTAATTGTCAACTTGACTGGCAAAGCAGAGCTCTAGGTGTGACTGTGAGGGCATGGTCAGAGAAGATAACGTACAACGGGAAGTCATAACCCTTATACACGATCAGCACCAACACAACTAAACACCAAGGAGGAAGGAGCCAGTCTTTCTCTCCCTCACCTCCTCTCCCCTCCACCTCCCTCCCCCAACCCCTTCCTGACTTCAGTTTGAGGTCTGCTCTGCTCTCTCACACCCTCATTGCCAGGATGGGATGAAACCTCTGACAGTGTGATCCCAAACCCTTCCTGCTAGAAGTTGTCACCGTGATTAGAAGCCTCACTAATGCAGGAAGACATCGGGAGGGGGGCTGCTGTCTGGAGAATACAAAGCTACATTCCCCTGCCCTTAGCGTGCTGCAGTGGCTACTGTCACACAAGACTTTGGCCACACATGGGGGGGGGGGGCGGAGATACAAGAAAACACATCAGCGAGGCTACCAAGGCTCTGCTCTTCTACCAGAGCTGTGGCGGAGCCTCCTGTCCCTTGCTCATAGGTAGGTGCCAAGCGGGGCACCAGACTTAAGCAGAGTTTTCCTAAAACCAGTGATTATCTGATACAGTTGGAGCGGCTCTAAGCTTATGCTGCCCTGGGCTGGAGATCTTCAGCTTTGCTTCCTTTGTCTTCCTGGAAAATCCAGACATGTCTAAAAGCCTGCAACAAAATCCTTTCTATTAAAATAAGCGTTCTTGGGTCTGTCTTCTGAAATTAAGAATCTCAACCCCTTGACTGTGTGTTTGGTGGCACATGCCTTTAATCCTGGCTGGCACTCGAGGTGGAGGCAGAGGCAGGCAAATCTTTGGGTTTAAAGCCAGCCTGGTTTATAGAATAATATCCAGGATAGCTAAAGGTACACAGAGAAGGAAAGGGGGCTTAGAAAAGGGGGTGTGGGGAGGAATCCAATAGTTATTTAAAGACTCATTCAATAACAGTGATCTATTTTCAGTTTGTTATTTACTTATTGTTGAGCCAAATTAGGTATTTGATAATATCCAAATATCTTGGCTATTAAAAGAAAACTTTAAGCCCAGCTGCACACTTCCAGGCAGACTCGAGCCTCCAGCAGACACTGTACCAGAACTCCCAGGAAAGTGCTGGTTCCCAGGTCTATATGCTGTGTTCAGGCAACCTCCTCACAAACAGACTTGATCTGCCAAGCTGGAGAAATCATCAGGCCATTCCCCTAAAACCGTAGTTGCTGTATATGTTTAAACCCTTTCTACTGTGAGTAGCAAAAGACTCAATGCAAGTATAGCTTAAACAGATTAGCTAGATAATAACCTTTTAAAAAATACAGGGATTTGTTAGTTCCCAACTGGAATATGAATCCATACTCCCTGACACCCATGCTTCTCGTGTGTGTGTGTGTGTGTGTGTGTGTGTGTGTGTGTGTGTGTTCGGGTTCCTTATATAAGTTTTACATTTGTTTTTGTAAAGGAAATATTAAATATCAGATTTGTTTTATAGTGGGGAAGGTCAAATCTGAAGAGAAATAAAATAATGAAGTGGTCTACTATATGATGTCAGAAACCCAACAGTTTCTCCAAACCTGTTCACTCTAGTTTCAGCCTTTCAGGAATCTTTCCTCCATTTTAAGGTGACTCCATAGTTTCCTTTCTACAAGCATCGGCTCTATAGTGATGAGAACACATGGGTGGAAAAAATCAGTGATGGAAGCTGAACCAGGTGAAGGTAACAAACATCTTGTCCATCATCTAAAAACCATTGTTTCTTCTCCGTGTTCTAACCCATCTGAGCCGTCCCTTGCCATCCTTTATTCTCTGTGTGACAGACATGACCTCCTTCTATGAGCTAGCTCACTGCTCATTCAGTGCATGACCTGTGTCTTTATTATGAGCTAGCTCACTGCTCATTCGGTGCATGACCAAAGGGAAGGCTGCCCTCTCCTGGACAGGACAAGCCTGAGGTCATATCATCGTGATATCATGTGGCAAGTGCTGCCTACAAAAATGAAGATGTCCCCTGAAGACCTACAGGCTCTCTCGATGACAAATAAAGGGGTCATTTTAGGTGAAGCCGCGTTCACCTCTGAAGCCCCATTCCTAGCACTGTACCAGAGACTAAGAACTTAGCCATGGGTGCTTGGTTCTCACGCCCTCAAGTGTCAAACAAAGTGTAGCTCTGCCCCATAGATGCCACCAACAGGCAGCGGGGCAACTCCCTCCAGACGTGTCCAGGTGGGTGGACAGCAGATAATCCCACCCCCTTAGAATATTTCAGTATCAATACTATTTAAAGATTCTGTCTTTAAATTGACTGTTCCTGTGACTAACCATCATTATATAAATAAGGATAACTGTATAGAATGGAGTATTCTCCAAAAGCCTTGAATGTGTGTGACCAAGTTCTTATGACTGCGTACTTTCCTTGGTTAAGATAGCAATCAGATATTTTAAAAGATTTATTATCTACTTATGTGTGTGGCTATCTGAGTACCTTAGTCAGCATTCTATTGCTGTGGAAAGACACCATGACCACAGCAACTCTTACAAAGGAAAGCATTTAGTTGGGGCTGGCTCACAGTTTCAGAAGATTAAGCCACAGTCATCATGGCAGGGAGCATGGCAGCGTGCAGACAGACATGGCGCTGGAGAAGGAGCTGAGAGTTCTGCATCTGGATCTGTAGGCAACAGAAAGAGAGAACTAATGGGCCTCTGGGCCTGGCCTGGGCTTTGGAAAACCACAAAGTCCACCCCCAGTGACACACTTCCTCTGTTAGGGCCACGCCCCCTAATCTTCTCAAATAGTGCCACTCCCTAGTGATTAATCATTAAACATATGAGCCTGCAAGCCCATTCTTATTCAATCCGCCACAATGAGCATAATACAAGCTGTGTGAACCTGTGGAGGCCAGAGGAGAGCCTGGTATCCTTCTCTATCTCTATATACATATCCCTCTCAGGCAAGGTCTCTCCCTGAAGCTCTCCCTGAGTTACCTACAAACAGGAATTTTGGAGAGATATTGGGCTTCCAGGAGTATTGAGATTGCAGGCTTATGTTACTGTGCCCAGCTTGTTTTGTTGTTGCTATTTTAAGAGTCTTCTGTTTTAAATTTACTTAACTAAACATTCTTTCCTTTAACAAAAAGATTTATTTATTTATTTATTTATTTATTTATTTCATGTATATATATATATAAGTACACTGTCACTGTCTTCAGACACACCAGAAGAGGGCAACAGACCTCATTACAGATGGTTGTGAGCCACCACGTGGTTGCTGGGATTTGAACTCAGGACCTCTGGAAGAGCAGTCGGTGCTCTTAACCATTGAGCCATCTCTCCAGTCCCTTAACTAAACATTCTTAACTCTTGGTAAAGCCTCATGGACACAAGTTGTCATGAACCACCTTTCCTGTACCATCCCCCTGCTGGCCCCCAGGTGCTGCCACAGTGATTTCTGCTATGCTATATTGCAGAAAAAGCTACCATAGGTGTGAAAAAGCTACCATGAACCATGGGCTTTTTGTGGAGAAATGGCCGGTACCGGCTACTTAGACTCTGGTGGAGAGTTGCCTAGATGAGAATCGCCAGTGCTGGGAAGTAAATTACACTGGCCAGAGAGGCTGGTGCAGCCATTAAAGTTTCACTGAAGGTTTCATAAGGCCATCAAATTAGTAACCTCTGCCAAAGTGTCACACAAGGACTAGAAAACTAGCACAAAGCTGCCCTGTCGTCAGACCCTCAGGCCAGCACAGTTCACGTTCCATGATCTCGGGATATGATCAGTTAAAGTATGTCTGCTCCTTTGTTTACTTAACTCTCATGGTCTCTACCAAATACAGAGAAATCCACTGGTGGGCACAACCACAGCAGTCCTCTGCAATGTGTCAGACTCTCAAAGCCACACAGGATTCTTCTAAAGTAAATATTTCCCTCTCCCAACTCTGTGTATGTCTTTTTTCTAAGATTGACTTTGGCTGTTTAAAAAATCTTCCTTTTCCATTCTCTATGTATTCTGTTTTTACAGAATGAATTCACATCGCTTTTACAGAGAACAAGAGCCTGTAATCAATGCCCAACCTCACTTGGGAATTTAGAGTCAGACCATGAAGTACTAGGGTCTTTCAAAGACAAACCAGCATTTCTGTCTCTCAAGACAAACAGGCCTCTCCCTTCAACCCCTTTCTCCTTACCCAGAGCCATTGGGGACCAGCAGAGGCCTGAAGTAACAGGCGGGAAAACAGGTGTCTTCCGGAGAGCCCAGTGCTGCCCAGATGGAAGACGAGATTAAAGGGACAGGAAGTGTGACCGCTCCTCAGCAGAGCCAGGACAGATTGAGAAATGTGCTGTTCTTACAAGAGTGCCAAGGTCATTACTAAATAAATGGAAACTATTGTTCATAAAGGCACTTGTACCCACGTGAAGCTCTCTTTATGGTCCTGTTTAAATTATCCAGAAACAAAAGGTTGGACTGCTACCCACCGCAGCCACACACACACACACACACACACACACACACACACACACAGATGCGTGTATACACACACACACACACACACACAGATGCGTGTATATACACACACACACACACACACAGATGCGTGTATACACACACACACACACACACACAGATGCGTGTATACACACACACACACACACACACACACACACACACACACCATGGAAATCTTCCAAGCCTTCGTCCTCTTGCTTACCAGGAAGCCGCCCTCATGCCCTCCTAGAGCTCTGGCTGTGTGCCTCCAGCCTCCAGAAACTGAATTTCAAAATGCTCACAAGTTCAAAGGCATCCCTACCTTAGAAACCATCCCCTAATTCTTCACTATGAAGTTTTAGATATGATTTTTAAAAAAACAAACAAACAAACAAGGTTACTAAGTGTATTTCTTTTGGGTGTGCGTGTCTAACCCACCACCTTCATGCTGTCCCCTTTCAGCGTGGATCCCTTTGCTTGCCTTGTCATCTCATGCTGGCAGGAAGGCTGCCGGGGTTCCCCAGATCATGTCCGGACCCAGCCTAGGAAGCTACACAAAGTCCTGTGAAATTACTTATTCAGGAACCCTGAGACATGCTGCTTATCACCAGGCCTGGTCTCAGAACTTGGGAACCCTAGAAATATCTGTTCCTCAGACCTGGCTCTCATGGAAGGTCCCCAAGTACAGGAAGCAGAAAGGGGCTTAGAGTTTGTGGCTTTAAGAAAGCCCTAAAAAGACAATATAGGGTCACAGGTGGCAATGTGGTTCCAATGTCAATACCTATAATCTTGGGTAGCATCTGGGTTTTATAGTCTCTCTACATTGGGAAGATTTAAGATGCTCCTTCCTAGAGCTAAAGAAGGTGCTACTCAGGAGACCGGCCCAGCCGCCTCCCCCCCCCCCCATCAGTGCTCACTGGACTGTTTCAAAGACATCCGTTCCAGAACTTCAGGATGACGAAAGTCAGAACTTCCAGAAGTGGAGCTTGAGTTTGAGGGAGTAGTGACAGAGCCAGGTTTAGAGATGGCTGCCCCGATGACCTTCATGCACCCTTGGCATCTTTCTACAGCCCCTCTGCTCTATGAGCCAGTAGTGTCCATGGAGTAGACGGTCATGCAGAATACTCCCAGATACCCACACAAAAGTGTGATCCTTTGGGAATAAGGAAGAGAAGGAAAATGATAAGACAGACAAAAATTCATCCCCAAACTAAGAACAACACTACATTCCTGGCACCCACTTCTGCCCAAGGTAACTCTTGTCCCAGTCCTCAGTGCTCAATGTTGGGCAAAGAGAAAGGGACTTAGTTGTAAGATTGATGCTTAAGACTAGTTCCACTCCATAGGCCCACGCCATTAAATGTGACCCTTTCCCCATGAGCGATTATCTACACGGGTGCGCCATGTAACTCCCGATGGCTTAACTACCAATTAATTCCAAAAAACAGCACTGCCCTCTCACCTTCTTCAGTCTAGGAAGTGAAGGGTATGCTCAGTACACACACACACACACACACACACACACACACACACACACTGCATTCAACACAAAGACTGACCTCAGAACGGCTCCACTGATGGAATAGGCCTCGATTGTAACCCTCAGACACATGCTCGCCTGCCACAGACCCTGAAAGCAACCCGCAGTCCTCACCGTGCGAGATGCACAAGGTAGACTCAATCTATGACTTAGAACGATCTGTGCAGGTTTGACTAAGGAATAAGGGAAAATTAATACATATCCAAAACCAAACTGATCCTTTTTTTTAACTCTATGACTCAAGTTCACTTAACAGACCCTTCACCAAACCCCAAATGCTGTAAATAAGCAAATATACTCGAATAGAAGATTCACTCAGGCATGGGGGTGCGTGCCTGCAATCCCAGCACCCAGGAGGCTGAGGAAGGAGGCTCGTGAGCTAGAGTCAACCTGGGATGCATGCAAAGGCCCCGTCAAGAAATGATAAGAAGAAAGGGAGAAGGGGAGGGAGCCTACTGTGACTCAACACACACACACTCAAGGCCAATGTCCAAAAGATGAAAGGCCCAAAACGTTATTGTTATAGACCTCCCCGCTGAAAGAAACAAAGGTGCCGCAAAAATCACATTACCCAATTTCAGCAATATAAATCAAGATCCACTTTACGAAGTTGACTTTAGCATTTAACCAAAGAAAAGCAGCCATGACATAATTGCCTGACCTTGGATAGTTCCATTGTTTTGTTCTGTGATCACAACTTGAAAAACAAATTGTTTTATAGGCACCTGGCTCATTATGCATTACAAATTAAATCTCCATTTATCTATATGCTCCAAACAGTACCTATCCATCGTCATCACTTAAAAACACATTGCCCTTCTTCCTAGCCTTGTTAATTTCCACATGCTAATTAAATTTAAACTCATAAAAATATCTGCTTAGCATGCATGGCAGGATCATCCCTCAATATCCATTACCCACTGTACACCCTGTGTGTTTACTCTCTTGTTTTCTGTTTGCATTCTTATCTGCACACCTCAGTTTCCAGGGACAGACTGGTGATTTAACCTAGAATTCAAGCTCTCTCCCATTTTTGATTCTATGCGAGTTGTCCTCTCTGCTTGATGCCTTTGTAAGCAACTTTCTTTCAAATGATCGCCGAGAAGAATGACTTCCAGATAATAGAACTTAAATATGGAACAGCAGGATGATAAAGGAGTGCCAGGAGAGAGCTGTATTTTAGCCCCCCTTTCACCAGACCATTACACAAAAGGAGAAGACTTTCGATCCCCAGAGATCCACGGCTCTTATTTATTGCCATGGGAAGGCTGACAGACAGTCTGAAAGCCAGGCAGATAATGAATGGACTGCTCCTGACCAATACCTAACATAAACCATGCCGCCATGAAGGGCTGGGAGAGGACTCGAGGGTCACCCGGCAGAAAAATGGCGTGCACCTGCTGGCTTCTCCCTAATTCAGGTCTTGCCCAGTGGACGCGTGGCAGAGAAAGAAGAGAAGAACCTGTTTCTTTGACTATGTTGGTCTCCACCCTCTGCCTTAGGGGAGATGGCTCCACACTGGCTTGCTTTTCTCGGCTGAGGAAACGGTCCACTGTCAAACACACCCCCAGGGCAGACAATCCTCCCTCCCAGGCCAACCTGCACAGAGGAAAGTTGAGTTCCATGCATCACAGTGCACACAATGGCCTCTGCATCTCTGTACAGGAGAAGACTCTCTGTAGGTTAAAGTAGGCTGTGCTCTCTGTCTCACTTCCCAGAAACCCAAGCCAGGAGAGAAATAAGCACTCACAGTCACAGTTCCACCAAGGCGAGGCCTCCCTAGACTTCCAGTCTTTAGTGTCAAGATCAAACACCTGTCTTGCAAAAAGCAAACATCTGTGGGAAGCATCAAATCGCCACCTTGGGTTCTTTTCCTTCTATTGTCTTGCTTTGGTTTGGGGAGGGTGGCAACATTCTAAAACTACGAAACCATGAGGGCTGATGGCACTGCTCAGTCAGTAGAGAACCTGCCACACAAACATGAGGACCAGAGTTTGAAGCCCCTGTGAGCCATATCAAAAGCCAGGCATGATAGCTATACATCACCTGTAATCCCAGCCCTGGGAAGACGAGGTGGCTGGATCCTTGGAGCTTGCTGGCCAGCCAGTCTAGACACAGTAGTAAGTTTCAGGCTCAAGAACAAACCTTGTCTCAAAAAATAAAGTGGAAAGGGATTAAAGACACCCTGCAGTGACCTCTGGATTCTACATGCATACACACACACTCTCTCTCTCTCTCTCTCTCTCTCTCTCTCTCTCTCTCTCTCACCTGTATAGATCCATGCACACATATACCACACACAATAGAGAGAAAGAAAGAATTCTAAAAATTATTCTCAGTTGACAGATCTTACCAAAACAGACTAAAAATCGAATTTTCTTGACAGCCCCTATCTAATTATATACTAGAAAATACAAATTGGGCTCCTCAAAGGCATGAAATATGCTCCTTGTGTGTGTTTGGCTGTTTGAGTAGGGAGGTGTGACTGCATGTGTGCTCCTGGGAGTGGAGGACAGAGAGTCGATAGCAAGGACTTCTTCTCTCCATGTCCAAAGTACTTTCTGAGACTCGAACAAATAATTTGCTTAAATTGC
Source organism: Apodemus agrarius (assembly GCA_964023405.1). Lineage (NCBI taxonomy): Eukaryota > Metazoa > Chordata > Mammalia > Rodentia > Muridae > Apodemus > Apodemus agrarius. The sequence continues at coordinate 69,302,066 of OZ030011.1, read as the reverse complement.
TATGACATCACTTGACACAAGGCCAGCTGGAGGACAATGGCACATCGTCTTTATAAAGTGTTCAAGGAAACAACTCTCAACCTCGAATTGTATTCTTCCAAAGTGAAAGGGAAAGTAAGACACTTCAGAGAACTGGTCATCACCAATATGCCTGTGCGGTGTTTAGCAACGTTAAAAAGATATACTCAGGGTGAAAGAAAACAGTGATTGATAGAAATACAAGCATAGGGTCAGGGTAGAATGGCTGCCAGAGGGGCCTGACACTTTCTCTGAGCAAAAGGCCACTTACACTAGAGATGAGTTATTGAATAATACATCCGAGAGTAGCAAGTCCTAGTCAAAGCAAAGACGGCTTCACGGAGTAGCCCAGAGCTAAGACACAGAAGCAACTGCCGCCATCATGGACTTCCAAATGGACGAGGCAAGCACTCTTAGCTGAGTCCTCACATCCAGAAATGCTTCTGCCAAAACCCTGAGACAGTGGTTCTCAATCTGTGGGTCGAGACACCCTTTGGGATCAAAGGACCCTTTCACAGGGGTCACAAACCAGAAATCCTGCATATCAGATGTTTACATTATGATTTATAATAGTAGCATAATTATTGCAGTTATGAAGTAGCAATGAGTTGATTCTATGGTTGGATGTTACCACAGCATGAGGTACTAAAGGGTCTCGGCATTAGGAAGGATGAGAAGCACTGCCTTAAAACAATACAAACTCATCTCAGTCATTTTCCTCTCAGTATAGAGAATGAAATTATATAGACTATAGGCTTCTTGTTCCCTTTTTCTACAAAGAAATAATAATAATGCATTTAGAAATTTTTAAAGAAATTCAGTTTACACAGACAAATGAGAAGTGCCATACTGCTAAGCTCAGAAGGGATATACATCATAATTCTCTCTCGGGCCTCGATGTGTTTGTACACTGAGATGTTTCACTACAGCCTCTCTCCCGTACAGAGTGAAGTTGTTGAGAGAAAGCTCTTCTTGGCAAGCAGGCAGCAGAAATGTTCTGGCCCTGAACAGAAGAAAAGGTGCCGTGGAGCAGTTAAAAGAGGGAAAGTGTGTTCCTTTTCAGTGTACAGTTAATTCTGGGTCATGGAGCAGGTAGGTGATCAGCTGATGCAGGTCCTTCTGGGTCAGGCAGGATACTTGCAGGAGCAGATTTTTTGGCTTGATCTGAATGAAGAATTGGGAAAAGAACAAAGGCAGCACACTTCAATAACATTGCGTTACCAGATTTAGGAAATAAAAATACATCCGGTTATGTTTAAGCTACAAATAAACAAGAAATGATATTTTTATTGTTAAGTGTATCCCAAATACTGCATCCTGTGTTCTCTCTGCCAAACCCACCCTCTATAGTAGGGAAAAGAACCAAGGTCTCCCAGCTTTGCCTGTGAAAATAGAATTGGGACTTTGGGGAGCAGTGGCTTCTAGGGTCCTCAAAACAGCTACCAGGAACTCCTGGGAACTCACTGTCATATCTTCTTACTTCTGATCTCTTACTCTAAATGGTAAACAAATTTCTAAATTGTGCCCAGAGAATAAAAAGCTTCACGTTGCCTCTGCCCCCTAATCCTTAAACACACAGGGAAAGGATGACCGGGGCAATAATGGTCACCCCTTCTCCCCAGCCTTGGCTTGGAGAGGGCTCCTGAGAGAAGGGGTGTCTGAGCAGAGAAACAAAGAACTTGAAGTCAAATCTTGGGTCCAAGCTGGCGGCCTATGCTCTGCTGGAGACAGCTTTCCAGCTTGCCTTCTCTCTGTGCTGCATTCTTTCTCTCTGATCTGCCTTCTCTCTCTCTCTCTCTCTCTCTCTCTCTCTCTCTCTCTCTCTCTCTCTCTCTCTCTCTCTGTTCTGCTCAAGCAGCTCCCTCTTGCTATTCTAAAAACTTTCTCTGGGGGCTGGAGAAATGGCTCAGCAATTAAGAGCACTGACTGCTCTTCTGAAGGTCCTGAGTTCAAATCCCAGCAACCACATGGTGGCTCACAACCATCTGTAATGAGATCTGACGCCCTCTTCTGGGGTGTCTGAAGACAGCTACAGTGTACTTACATATAATAAATAAATAAATCTCAACAATATAAATAAATAAATAAATCTTTTTAAAAAAGCTTTCTCTGGACAGCTCATCTCCTGTAGATTATAAACTCTGTCCTTTATTTTACACATCAATCTAGTCATTTGCTTCAGGTTTCCTTTTGATTATCCTATGAGTCAGCATCCCATGAACCCAGCCTCTTAGTTCTTAGACAGTAAGCACATATTTCCCTTTAACATTGCAAAAGAATTCAGAAATCTGCCTGCTTCTGTTAAGCACAGACAAACTAGCTGGGTGGGACCAGTCCACTGTGTCCCAGGCTGACCTTGAACTCAGAAATCCACCTGCCTTTGTATCTTTCTGACAAGCTGACTCGTTAATACAGCTGCCTTTGTTCCTTTAGGTCCACAAAGCATCTCATATAATTAATCCTTTTTTTAAACATATGTCTTAGGATTTTACTGCTGTGAACAGACACTATGGCCAAGCCAACTCTTACAAAGGACAACATTTCATTGGGGCTGGCTTGCAGGTTCAGAGGTTCAGTCCATTGTCATCAAGGTGGGAGCATGGCGGCATCCAGGCAGGCATGGTGCAAGCAGAGCTGACAGTTCCACATCTTTATCTGGAGTTTGCTAGTGGAAGACTGACTTCCAGGCAGCTAGGATGAGGGTCTTAAGCCTATGCCCACAGTGACACACCTACTCCAACAAGGCCACACCTCCTGATAGTGCCACACCCTAGCATATACAAGCCATCACAGCAGAGTTGAGAAATTATATATTTTCAAACTCATGTTTTTAGCGTTCTTTCCCACAGCCTTAAGGGCTGTCCTGAAGGTCTCAGCATTTACTGTTTTGCTGAGACATTAGCCACACCTTTGCCTCCTGGACTCACGCTGTCTGATTATCATGGAGTCATTAACAGGATGTTCCTTAAAGGAAGAATGTAAAATATGTACATTATTATACAGAAAGCCTTATGCCCACAGCAGCCATTGACAATCTTAGAGGCCCATGTCCACTGGCCCTGTCCCAGGGGCAGGAACCTTGTCACTCTGTCCCCACCAAGGTCATGCTGGACCCAGCACACCCTCTTTCTGATTCCATTTCTCCCCCTCCCCCTTCTGCTCCTGCCAGCTTCCCTATTCCACTTGGGATTCAGTCTTAGCTGGCTCCTGCTAAAATCCCTTCTTGTGGGATAAAGACTTGAGGAACTTCAAAAATGGGCTGATGACTGGAGAGAGGGCTCAGTAGTTTGCTTCATGGCAGCTCGCAGTGGTCTATAACTTCAGTTCCAGGGGATCTGATACTCTTTTCTGGCCTCTGTGGACACCAGCACTGGACACAGACATGGTACACATACACACAAACAGGTGAAATAGCCATGTACATAAAATAATAATTGTTAAAGTTTTTTTTAAGTGGGTTACTAAGATGAGTAAATTTCCTTTAATTCCCTACTGAGTTTCATAAGAGCACTGTGGTTTTTTTTTTTTTTGGGGGGGGGGAGGAGCGAGTTTGGCTGAACTAGCTATGTCTGAAACTATAAATGTTCAATTACTTCCTAGACAGCAAATGTGCCTTTCGATTCCTCCTTGCTGTATATTTTCTGTGGTTTGCATTATCATTTACTGAATATACTCCGACGCTCTATTTACATCCAGCCAGAACTCTGAGAGCTTTATGTGACTTCTCGCCCTCCAGAACCAGCACAAATAAATCTCTGCTCGGTCACTTAGCGCCAGAAGAGGACGATTCCAATCCTCCAAAAAGAGCCATTTATTTAAGTTATTTGCCCACTGAGAAATTGAGGGAATTTTGTGAATGTCGCCTGGGAAAGAGCACCCCAACCCCTTCAGGTTCCACTTTTGAAAATATATGAGCCTCTCCCTCTAGGTAGTAAGTTTATGTTCACTATATTGTTGATATTTTTATATCTATGTAGAAATTATAAGTATTCTTAACATCTACTTACTTCGAATTTAAAAAAACAAAACAAACGACAACAACAACAACAACAACAAAAAAAAACCCCAACCTTGTTGCAAATTCCATGCAATCCTCAATCCCCAATAAAGAAGGAAAATCCCTTAACCTTTGTGCCAGTTGGAAAAGTTACCACTCTGCAGGAAGCAAGTCAGAGACTGGGACACCCTTTCCAGGAGGTTAAATTTATCATCTACCTAAGAGATAGATCATTGCACTGGGAAGTCAGACTCCCAAATTCTAATCCCAGCTTTACCCACCTCCAAATTCATGATTAGTCAACAAGTTCCTCAAAGGCAGAAATTATATACATTGTTTCTCTCTAGCTCTTTTTAAGATCATAACATTTTTATTTTGTGTGTAACTGAGTTTTGCCTGTGTGTGTGTGTGTGTGTGTGTGTGTGTGTGTGTGTGTGTGAGTTAGGGGTTTAGGGGTTAGGGTTAGGGGTTAGGGTTAGGGTTAGGGGTTAGGGGTTAGGGTTACAGGTTAGGAGTTAGGGTTAGGGTTAGGGGTTAGGGTTAGGGTTAGGGGTTAGGGTTAGGGGTTAGGGGTTAGGGGTTAGGGTTAAGGTTAGGGTTAGGGGTTAGGGATTAGGGTTGGGGTTACAGGTTAGGGGTTAGGGTTAGGAGTTAGGGGTTAGGGTTAGGGTTAGGGGTTAGGGGTTAGGGGTTAGGGTTAGGGGGTTAGAGGTTAGGGTTAGGGTTACGGGTTAGGGGTTAGGGTTAGGGGTTAGGGGTTAGGGTTAGGGGTTAGGGTTAGGGTTAGGGGTTTCGGTTAGGGTTAGGGTTGGGTTAGGGGTTAGGGTTAGGGTTAGGGTTAGGATTAGGGTTAGGGTTAGGGGTTAGGGTTAGGGTTTGGATCCTCTTCAGCTAGAGCTACAGATGGTTCTGAGCCACCTTCCTTCCCATCTTATTTTTATATAATCCATGTTTGTGTAATAGTGTTACTTTTCCTACTGAGTGTCTCCATACTTTACTACGTAAATATATCGCTTCCTATGTATTCAGTCTGATAGCACTTACTTTGACTGTTTTCAGTTGTCCTTCATAAAAAGGACAGTAAGAGTTCATAAATTGTCCTTTCATAAAATACAAAACAAAAACAAAAACAAAAACAAAAAAAAAAAAAAAACAGACAGTAAGTCAGTAGTTAAGAGCACTGGCTGCCCTTCCAGAGGACCTGGGTTCAATTCTCATGGCAGCTCACAATTCTCTGTAACTATAGTTCCAGGGATCTTACACCCTCATGCAAACATACATGCTAGCAAAACACCAATACAGGTACATAAAATAAAAAATAAGTCATTAAAAAAATGTTAAATGAAATCAAAAGGACAGCCAGCCCCTTTGCATTGGCCAGTGCAGTGAACCAGGTTCTCCAGAGCAGAGGCATAAAGCAGACGGGCTAGAGAGGAAGCAGTCACTCTGCTAACTAACTTCAGTTCACACCCCCAAAGTCAATGATCATTTCCCCATTTCCATCAGACGCATAGACGAGACACCCTCTTCCCACAAAGCAACAGCCAATAGGCCTCATGTTTGCCACATGCTGTAAAAAAAAAAAAAAAAAAAAAAAAAAAAAAAAAAAAAATGAGGTAGTGTCTCAAGGCAATTAGTTTTCACTTCCTCACTAGCCAGAAGGGCAAGAATTTTTAGATCTTAGTTTCCTCTTTTGTGGATTCCATATTTGTGTTGTTGAACTATTTGTCTATTTGGCTTTTTCTTTCTTCTTCGATTATAGAGATATTTTTTATATTCCAAATACTCGCTACCACACAAGGTGTTTTGCACACTTTTGGAACCAATCACTCCAGAGCTTACAGCAGAGTTGTGATATTTCCATTATTTAGATATAAAGACCAGACCATAGAGTTCCTTAAACGTTGTAACTTACTCAGATCTGAATTCCCAATTCTTAGGAGGCATTCTATAGAATTTAATTGAAAGAATTAAGCATCAGTCTGCAAGAAATAAAAAAAAAAAAGCCTCCGATTTTCCATCCTGTAATAAGATATACAAGCTATATCCTATAATAAAATGTGGCTTGCAGCCAGTCTAAATAATGTCTTCTTCTCTGCTCTGTTGGAAAATCTCTTAATCTCTACACAAGTAGGAGAGTGGAGCTGGAATGAATACCTCAAAGAAGGCAAATAGAAACAAAAAACAAAAGCAATGCCCGAGACCACTTAACCCAAGGTCAGACTCAACCTGACTGTACCGCCCAGGGCTTCTTCCTCTGGATACGTGGAAGGACTTACTTCCCCCAGTTCCTTGTCATTTTTGTTTGTTTCTTCATTGTGGTTCTACTCCATAAAGCACTGGGCCCTGGATTTCCTGGATTATCCTGATTTCCGCTGACACTGGAAACGCCACTCCTCCTCGTCTCTGCATGTCTTTCCTTCCTCCCTCCTGCTCCATTAGGAGTTCTTTAGATATTCATCAGAATTTCTAGCCCTTCGTCCATCAGTGTGCAATCTTTCAAAAGAATGGGAGACACTGAGTCTGCTGCCTCCTCTGTTGTCTTGGGAACAAGGTTCCTGAGCATGGGCCTGCCGTGATGGTTGAAACTTCAGCAAGAGACGCAGTGCCTCTGTTTCCTTTCCCTATCCTGCCCAACTTACAGATTGGTCTGCGGCTAGAGCGACTCCAAACACCTGAACTCCAGCCTCATGTCCAATCTCATCCACGTGCTTCTAGACAAGACATATAACCTTCTTGAACCTCTATTTCAGTTTTTGTTTTGCTTGGGGTTTGATTTGAAGTTTTTTTTTTTTTTTAACCTCTGTTTCTTTATGAACAAATGGAAATAGTAACGCTGTCTCTTCCATCTGTCTTTGAGTCGGAAAGAAGATCAAAGGAGAAGATGGATGTGGAAAAGCACTTTAGAAACTAAAACAAATGTAATGACATACTTGAATGTTTTCCTCTTGCGTAAGCAAGGCATGAGGTTTTATCTCTGATATATACAAATAAATTCCTAGTATTATCTTTTCCTAGTGGTTTTTATTTGACTGTTGTGTGTTGTTCACATAAAAATGTGCTAAGAGAATCACCTAAGATTAGAGGTTTATGTGGCATCTAGCAAGGAGGAATGAAATAGGATTTCAAGAAGTAAATGGTAGAAAATAACATATATATATGGAGAGGGAAGGGAAGGGAAGAGAAATTTATGTCTCATTCCTTCCTGACTTTGTCTCCCAGACCAAAGCCAGCTTCTTCAATGCCCTCCACAGAGTAATGTGCTTAGATACTTGGTACCTAGCTAGCATGCTATTTTGGAAGTCATAAAGCCTTCAGGAAGAGAAACTTACTGGAGGAAGTGATTGGTCCCGAAGGTGAGCCTTCGAACTTGATAACCAAGCCACATTTCCTGTTTATTCTCGGCTCCTGACCAGGAGACTGTGATCACCTGCTCTGTGCTCTTGCTACCAGGCATCCCTGCCATAACAGACTGTATCTCCTCTTAATCAAGGAACCAAGACGAGCCTTTCTTACTCAGTTGCTTTGAGTCGGGTGTTTGGTCACAGCAGCAGCAAGAGTCACTAACAAACTGCTGGGGTGAGACGCTCCAAACACAGGATTCACATCACTTCACTTCCCTCTCAAGGCTCTACTGAGGTGGGCAAGCCTCTCCCTGCCCTTGCTGACAAATGCCTTCTGACCCAATCGCAAGGTGTCGATTGGGAGGACCACGGATGACAAATAAAGAAGACAGAAGCAATCAATGTCTGAGACCAGGGGGTCTTACAAAAGCTGGTGACTAATGCCAAGCGAGTCATCATCATCCTCTGTTTTCAGGAGAAACAGCCCAAGTCGGCAGAGAGCCACATCAGTGTTGGGACAGAGAACATTGGATTCCTCCACACTGGTAACCACAGCCTGCGGGAAGAGTCAGTTCCCCAGAAATGGCAACCTTGACTCCTACAAGGCACTTGGTTCCAGTGTCAGAGAGGCCCTGACAAGTCTGTTTCTGGACAAGAACACAGGACTAAAGTCCCTTTTGTCCTTTCATCGGGGCCTCTAAGAAAGTGTTGGGTTGGTCTGGATCCCCACGGCCTTCAATTCAATATAATCCTTCTGCCACATTGACTATTCTAGACCCCTTCCAAGGGTAAGCTGAATTCCTAGTGCTTAGAACAAACGAACAGATGTTCAGTTAATGTAAGCTTTTTTCTATTTGCTTTTGATTATAGACTTTTCAGATGTATATTTAAAACTAGGATGGGTGTGATACAATTAATTTTCAAGTACCTGTCAATCTGCTTCTACAATTATCAACTCCTGGTGAGTCTTGCTTTATTCCCTATATTCTCCCCTAATTATCTTACATGTTCCTTCATCCATACATTTAAAAGGGATTCTTTTTCAAAGATCCATTTCATTTTTATGTGTGTGTGTGTGTGTGTGTGTGTGTGTGTGTGTGTGTATGTGTGTGTGTGTGTACAGGTGCTGGCAGAGGCCCAAGGAGAGTGTCGGAGTCTCTGTAGAATCACAGATAGTTATGATCAACACAACACAGGTGCCTGCAAGAGAAATACAAGCTCTTAACTACTGAGTCATCTCTCCAGGCCCTAAAAGGATTCCTTTTTTTTTTAAAGACAACATTGTTATGACACCAAAAATAAACATGAATTCCTTTTTTAAAAAAAGATGTATTTATTATTATATGTAAGTATACTTGTAGCTGTCTTCAGACACACCAGAATAGGGCATCAGATCTCATTACGGATGGTTGTGAGCCACTATGTGGTTGCTGGGATTTGAACTCAGGACCTTTGGGAGAGCACTCAGTGCTCGTAACCACTAAGCCATCTCTCCAATAATAATTTCTTACTGTCATTCAATACCCAGGCAATATCCATCCAATTAAAAGGCTTCCAAGTTTAAACCAAGATCCTAGAAAGAATCCATCAAGTCAGCATTTAATGTTAATGACCTCCCCCACCCTTTGGGCCCTGTAGGGCATTTGCTGGGGAAACCAGCTTGTCCTGCATCAGCTCCAGCCTGGATTCTGCTGACAGCAGTGACGTGCTGTTACTTTATCCACTTACTTTAGCAGATAGATCTAAATTTGACCCATTGTGCATTTTTAAAATCAAGAACACTTAGAGCCAAGTGTGGCGGCGTCTACCTATAATTCTCACATTTGGGAGACAGAGGCTAGAGGACTGGCAGGTTCTGAGGCTAACCTAGACTATATAGAAAGCACCAGACCAGCCAGGGAAGGCTACATAGCAAGACCTTGTCTCAAAAAAATAAAGCCATCTTGTCAACCTGCCAACTTGCCAGTAGTGATATGTTCTGTGTCTGTAATATTAGCAACCAATGAGATTGTTGGTAGCATTCGTTAGTCCATAAGAAGTCACAAAAGCAAATATTCCCACTCTATTTTTCTGTCTTCATGAATTAGCTAGAATACCTGTAGAGAGAGAATCTTACACCGAATGTGCTGAACATAAAAGAAGAATGAAATGAGTGATTCACTCCATCTACATACCTGATTAAAAAAAAAAAAAAAGAGTTTGTTCCCTAGCACTTTAAAAAGGATTATTCAGGAATTTCTTTCCTATCTTTTCATCCTGATGGATGCAAATCTAATTCTATTTTTAAACTATTGTAATAACTATTCTTATTGATGCTCAATTCATCCTATCTTTGGCCAATGGAGTCTCTCCAAGTTAATGCATGAGTTCCTTTGAAATGTCTCTTTACTTGTACCCTTGGCATCTACTGTGATGGTTATTGTCCATTTCACAGGCTCTAGACTCACCTAGCAGAGAGGAAAATGGAACCTGGAGAGCAAAACATGTCCCAGTGGGATCACTGGCACCAGAATCCTTTCTCTGTCTTTTCCATGAACAAGTTGATAAATGTAGACATATGTGAACACATTTGCATGTCCATCCATACTAATTCTAATACGAGACTGTGGGATTTTCATTTTACCATCTCGGAACATATGAACACATCTCCTCTATAAATAGTTTTATTTTTATTATTTTGTGGGCTGAGGGAGACATATCATGTCAGAAGACAACTTGTGGAAATTTGTTCTCTCCATGTATTCTGTGGGTCACAAGGATCCTGCCCATCCATCTTACCAGGCACTATTTTTATGTCAAAAATCAGTTTCTCTTTGAGACCAAAATAATTAGTCATTCCCCCCTCCTCCCACTCAAAAAAATACTACCAGAAATTAGGACTCAGAATATCTTCCCATGGGGAAACAGTCTATGGTACATGTAATTAATCACTCATATAAATTTACATGAAGAAAACCCCAGAGCACCAGAAGAGATTTTTGACTTTGACTCCTGTGGTGATGTGAATATGGGTGGCCCAGGAAGTGGCACCATTAGAAGGTGTGGCCTTGTCAAAGTAGGTGTGGCCTTGTTGGAATGAATGTGGCCTTGTTGGAGTGGGTGTGGCCTTGTTAGAGGAAGTGTGTCACTGTGGGGGTAGGCTTTGACGCTCTGCCCACCCAGTACAGTAGCAGCCTTCAGACGAAGATGCAGAACTCTGAGCTCCTCCTTCACCACGCCTGCCTGGACGCTGCCATACTTCCCCTTGATGATAATGGACTGAACCTCTGAACCTGTAAGCCAGGCCCAATTAAATGTTGTCCTTATAAGAGTTGCCTTGGTCATGGTGTCTCTTCACAGCAATAAAACCCTAAGTGAGACAACTCCTATGTGTTCTCTCTGGCTTACCTTTAGAAAATGGCAACAAGGGGGACAAGTCTATGTGTGGCAATTGCTGCCAAGCAGCCATGTTTGTAAACACAACAGCTCAATAGCTACTCTGTCTCCAAGCCAGACCGCACTGTTCACTGTCTACAGGAACCAAGATCCATGCCCAAAGACAGCACAGCAAAAAGACCATAATAGCCTTTGAAGAGTTGGAAAGAAAACCTAGCATATTTGAGAATGAATATTTGTCTCTATTTGATCTGGTGAGAAAGACTGGGGCAACTAAGAAAACATTTCCTGGAAGTGTCACGGCCAGATTCATAAGGAAAAGTGACTCTGCAGCAGCTCAAGGTGCGTGGCTACTGGGCCACCAGGCTCTTCTGCCTTCCTGACAGACGCTCCAAGCTCCCTGCTGCCAGCCCCAGCAAGTGGTGTCTACACTGTGCCTGCTAAGTCACTTGCTTACCTCTGCTTTTCCTCCAAGATTCCCCAAACCTGACCAGAAGAAGAGTCTGCTTCTCCAGACTCAGCTAAGCCACTGACTCAAATAATGCTAGAAGCAAGAAGGGCAGGGAACAGCCATAGCAAGTGTTCCCCAGATCCTCTGCCTGGGTGTTCTGGGGCCAGAAACGGAGCGAGAGGCCACGAGGGACTCCGACTCTGATAACATGGGATGTGAGTTTGATCATGAATGATCTGCAAAAAGGAAAGGGATAGCCGGGCAGTGGTGGCGCACTCCTGTAATCCCAGCACTTGGGAGGCAGAGGCAGGCGGATTTCTGAGTTCGAGGACAGCCTGGTCTACAGAGTGAGTTCCAGGACAGCCAGGGCTACACAGAGAAACCCTGTCTCAAAAAACCAAAAAAAAAAAAAAACAAAACAAAAAAAAGGAAAGGGATAGAAGACCCCTCTTCAGTCATCTTCCCAGGCACCCCTTGAGACGTAGACATATCAGGATATCAGTTTCCTCTGAGACAAACGGCAAGACAAGTGGTCAATAACACCCTAGTAGAAAATCAGTTAAAATTTTAATCGAGAGAAGCAGACCTCAAACACTATACTCTTAAATAATCTTAAAGACTATAATAGCAAACCTCCCAACTACATGTTACACATTTCCCAGTACTGACCTTCCATAGCCAGACTCAAAATTAAATGATCACTGGCCTTTCGGTAAGTGATGGAGATCTATAAAGCTGCTTATAACAAGTTGTAAAGCTAAAGAGGGGCCAATGACAAGAGCTTTATTTTTGTTTTTTCTTTTTTCTTTTTTTTTTTTCAAGCAAAAAGCCAGTAAGATGTTTAAAAAAAAAAAAGCCAATAGGAGACAAAAAAGAATCTACAAAAATATCATTATCATTGAGTCCATTTGATGTTGGCCATCTGCTGCTAGGTTTGGGTCCTGCCCTTAAGTGTGGTTTATACACTCAGTGACACTTCACTGGAGAAAACTACTTTTCCTTTGTAACGTCAAGTGTACGTCACCAGCTTCTTGGTTAGGAATGGGAGATCATGTCTACTTCTCCCCGCACAGGGACCCCAGATGGCTTGAACCCTGTGTGTTCTGTCACAGACTCTGTGAGCTGTTATGTGTGTCAGTCCCATTGTGCCCGGAAGACACTATTTCCTTGTCCTCCGTCCCCTCTGACTCTTGCACTCTGTCTGCCTCCTTTTCATCAGAATTCCCTGAACCCTGATGAGGAGGGGGCTGATGAAGATAACCCACTTAAGTCTGAGCGCTCCGAAGACTCTCCTTCTCTGCATACTGTCCAGTTGTGGGGTTCTGTATAGCTCCCAAGTACTGCAGGAGGAAACATCGCTGATGCTAGCTGAGTGAGACACTGATCTATGGGTATAAGCAGAGTATCATTAGAAGTCCTTTTTTATTGCTTTTATTTTCCTTCAGCAGAATATTAGTACTGGGCTTTCCTCTAGGCCTATGGCCTATCTGGTCTCAGGTTCTTGACCACCCAAGCAGTGTCAGGCATGGGTTCCATTTTATGGAGTGGGCCTTAAATCCAATCGGAACGTGGTTAGTAACACCCACAATGTTTGTGCCATTACTGCACCAGCATGTCATTGACAAGGGCTTTAACTTAGCCCAAAGCTAACTAGAAAATGACCTGACAGTGACAGACACTTCCTACCTTATACACATCTCAAGTTCTGGGCCACCCAGAGCAGCAGTCCATTGTGGTCGGGAAGGTCTAGTGACAATGTCGGGAGGATCGACCTCGGGTTACCAGGCTCGGCAGTCAGCACCTTTATCAGCTGAGCCATCTCACCTTGCTGTATCAAAGCCGTGGCTTTCTCTTTCACTTCTTTCCACACCCTCCTCTGATCTCCTGTCGACACCTTCAGCTCACTGCCCTATTTCTTCTTCTCTCTGATGTGATGAATTGCAGAGTTTCCTTCTGAGTCGCTTTTAAGTGTGTTGACCAATAAGTCCAAGAATATGCAAAGGGGAGTTTGGTGACAGGCTTATACAATACCAAAAAAAAATCCGTCTTTTCACACTTTATCCCGCCTAGGTCCCAGTTCCAACAACTTTTCAGTGTTCCCAGATAATATCTACCTTAAACTAATGTGTATATGTGCAAGGGATTTTTACCACCCCCGCCTTCCAAATGAAGAAAATGAGCTCAAGGTCACACAGCTGTTAAATGATGAGATCAGAGTTGGATGGTGATTGATCGGCCCGAATGGCATTGAGGTTTCTTGCCAGTCTGAAGTGAAAGAACTCAAGGGACATACTCAATGTTCATTATTCAAGAAGTCAGCTAATCAGGTAGCTCACAACACCTCCAGCTCCAGCTCCAGCTCCAGGAGATCTGACACCCTCTTCTGGCCTCTGCAGGTACTGCAATCAGAGTATTTTATTGAAACAACAAAACTGAAACCAGAACATTTGTGTACTGTGGATATCCAAGTGTGAAGTTCTCAGAGAGAAAAGAAAAGCCACCCTCTCCACTCCTCATACCGCCTTGGTCCACTTAGGGGCCTATACCAGAATAGCAAAGGATGGTAGGCTCACGAACAATAGAACCTTAGTCTCAGAATTCTCAGAACTGGGAAGTCCAAGATGGAGGTATTGACAGATGACAGTACTGGCTCATAAATGAGTCTCTTCTCAGCCTATGATGGTAAGTACCGGATAGAAGGGCTCGCCGAAGAAGATGGTCCTGAGACTTTGGTTAGGGCGTGCTGTGGAGTAAACACAGATCCAGAGGGGTTCATCACTCAAGCTCAACCACGGCCGTGTCTACACCTTATTGCATATTTTCTCTCAACCAGATTTATTTTTTTACCACTGGTTCCACATTTTTGTTTGCATGGCTTGCTTGGGTCTAGATATTAGAGACCTTTTAAATAAAAATACTAAGACTTTGCTTGGCTGGGTGCACTGTGTATTACACAAGGGCAGAACCTTTATCCTAAATAGTTCCAGGATTCCTGGGGCAGCAGAGGCCATGCGCTACTGTTTTAAGGGCAGCTGGATGGAATCTCTGGGATAGAAGATCACACATAAAATTGACATTTTACCACCATAAATATTAAAATAAATTTCTGCAGGCAAAACAATAGCCAAAGCTTTCTCACTGTCCCCATATGACAGAAATGCCAAGAGAGTGTCTTAAAGGCTCTTTTATGAGAGCACTAATCCCACTGATGAGGGCTCTGCCCACAAGACTTCATTACCTCCCAAATCCCTCTCGTCTAAATGTTATCACCCTGGAGATTAGGTTTGCATGTGAATTTTAGAGAGATAAACATTGAAGTGTACAGTCTCCCATTCTCAGCCCCTGAAAACCTATGTCTTTCTCAAATATAGAATATATACATTCAAAGTCTGTATTCATCCCAGCAACTCAAAATTCTGAAGTTCCTCCTAGTGCCATCTAAGTCGGATAGAAACTCTAAAAACAACATATGTTCTTTAAGGTGTAGGAAGCAGAGGAAACCCTGAAGGAACGAATTTCTAAGTGAATGTGTATTTCGACATGGACAAGTACGGCCTGTCAAGGACTCTAAGACCAATTGGCCCCTGGGAAATTGGCAAAGCTGTTGCCCAGGCTCAAAGGCAAAGCTTTCCTCCGGGGTCCATGTATAACTGTATGAATGATCAATCCCTGTGTGCAAAGACTAGCAGCTTTGACTTCCTCCTCCCAAACGCTTGCATCTCCGACCGCTTGCCTGCAGAGACTTCCTAACAAAATTAACTAACCCTTCCCTCCACGCCGTACCTAACACCCATGCTGAGGTTCCGGGCTGCAGTAATAGCATTCGAGAACCCCACCCGATCATGAATGTGTGTCTCTGTTTTCTTTTTTTTTTTTTTTTTTTTTTTTTTTTTTGGTTTTTCGAGACAGGGTTTCTCTGTGTAGTCCTGGCTGTCCTGGAACTCACTCTGTAGACCAGGCTGGCCTCGAACTCAGAAATCCGCCTGCCTCTGCCTCCCAAGTGCTGGGATTACAGGCATGCGCCACCACGCCCGGCGTGTCTCTGTTTTCTAATATTCCCTCTGCTCCCCTAGCCAGGGTTCTGGGACCTAAGCTACATAGGACATGGTACTAAGACAAAATGTCTCACAAGGTAAGAACCTGTGAGATCAAACAAGTCACATGCTTTCAACATCTCCCAGGTAGTAGAGCTAGAGAGATGGCTCTGTGGATAAAGTGCTTACCAGGCAAGCATGAAGACCACCCTCCTCCCCCTCCAGCTGTAGGACTGACTGTACATCTGCAATTCTGGTGTGCCTACAGCCAGGTGGGAGGCAGAGACAAGGGGTTCCCAGGGAGACGCTCGGGCCAGCGAGCCAGGCTTAGGCAGAAATTAACAAGAGACTCTCCCTCAAACAAGGTAGAAGGGAGGACCCACACTCAGGATTGTCCTCTGATCAACCCCATACATGTCCCGACAAGCATGTGCCCACATTCACACATGAACAGACACACATATTATACATACATGCAAATAATCATCAGACAAGCCTAGGCATTCCTTATCCCGAAAGGAGAAATTTAAAAAAAAAAAAAATGGAAGTGTAGACACATTCCTAATAACTCCAAAATCCAGTTGAATAGACAACATTAAACCTAAGGTTCAATACTTTTTTTTTTTTTCTCTTGGCAGGGCATGATGGTACAGGCCTGTAATCCCAGCACTGTAGAAGCTAAGACAGGAAGGTAACAAGTGTAAGGCCAGCCTGGACTGCATATAAAGACCCCGTCTCAAAAAACTAAGTAAATAATCATTTACTTTTCTCATTTGCTCAATGCTGTGGCCTCATCCCACTGAGGAGGTAAAGTCGTGCCCCACGGCTCAGAGGGAAAGCCATGCACTCAAGTTCTGCCTGAGTGCTACAGGGCTTGGCCACTGAGGTCCTACATCCCTCCTGCTCTCAAGCGAGCTGCATCTTTGAGATCTAGGTAGAGGCAGCCATGCCTACTGGAGTTCGCTGGGCACAGCTCACGCCATGGCTCTCTGAGAGGGTCCCAGCCATGAGTAGACCACTGTGTGTAGACCACTGGCCTGCAGGACAGAGAAAGGAGGGCCTGCTCCTTATATCCACTCTGCTCTAGGGACCTTTGCACACTGGCCCAGTAATAGGAGCTCAGGCCTGAAAAGCTCTCAGTTGCCTTCAGGATCATTTTTCATTGTCTCGAGCAATATTTCTGGCTTTTTGTCAAGAGGGTTAACAAATGCCCTTCTCGAATGGTCATTTAGCCATGCCCTAGAATTCTCTAAACGGGCATTCTTATATAACTCTTGGGTACATGAGGCCTGCCTACAGCCATACCACCCTGAATGCGACAGCTCTCATCTAACCACGGGCAGGATGAATGTTCTCCAAATCCTTACATTCTGTCCCTCTCTTTTGTGTATGTATGTATGTTGTGTGAATGTGCGTGTGTGCGTGTTCACGTGTATAAGGCCCTATGTGAACGATAGGTATATAGATAGGCGCTTGTGTGTGAAGCCCAGAGGTTGACACTGGTGCCTCACTTGAACCCAGAGCCCACCTATTTAGCTAGCATGGCTAACTTGCTTGCTCTGCGGGATCCTACCCCTGCCTCCCGTGCATGATTAGATTATAGGTGGACAGCATCATCACCCACCAGGCA
Source organism: Apodemus agrarius (assembly GCA_964023405.1). Lineage (NCBI taxonomy): Eukaryota > Metazoa > Chordata > Mammalia > Rodentia > Muridae > Apodemus > Apodemus agrarius. The sequence goes on along the minus strand of OZ030011.1, from coordinate 69,285,217 downwards.
TTTATGTGAGTGCTGAGATCCCAAACTCCTAACCTCACGATGATCCAGAAAGCCCTTGCCCTGAGTCGCCTCCCCAGTCCCCGAGTCCTATGCCTCCATGATAAACAGCTCTGTCTTTAACTTATTTATTTTTCCATTCTTCAATTTTACTATTTACTAGTTTCTCAAAATGAGTTAGTCTGAATTTTCAACACTTTGTGCAAAAGAGTTCCTCAGGTAAATACTCCATTTCATTCTTACACAAAACACTAGAACACAATGCCACAGAGCCGATCTCTTTTTTAACTAGTTGTTTAATAACATGCTCACCATTTCTGTGACCTCAACACAATGGCCTTCCATCATTCTGTCCGTCATGACACAGACACCCCTAAGATCGAGGCTGAGTCGCAGCTCTTTTCTTTCTGGGCCCTTTCCAGAATCTTTCTTAACATCTGTATTTTCAGCATGCCACTCAAATTCTTCTTGACTCCACCCATGACCTAGTTCCAAAGCTATTTCCACATATGTAGATATTTGTTACTGCAGTGACCCACTTCCCGGGGCTTCTTCTCAGCTGTCAGGTTGCTATAACATAACACAATAGACTGGGCAGCTTCTACAGAACAGGAATCTGTTTCTTGGAGTTTGAAGACTCAGACATGCCACGTTAAGGCACTGACAGATTCTGTGCTTACTAATGATCCAGTTCTGGTTTGGAAACAGGCATCTTCCGATAACAGGAGTCTACGGGAGCTCTCTGAAATCCCCGTTACAGAAGTACCCATCCCATGCATAGGGCTACACCTTTATCATCTCGTCACTTACCAAAGGCCCCACCCACAAACAGTCAGCTGGGGATGAAAATACAACATGTGACTTTTCGGTGAGTACAAACACCCATTCTGTTGTGATAACCGGGTGATAAGTGTGTAATGAAGCAACAACAAGACTAGGGAAAGGGCTAGGGAAGCAGAAAGCATGCAAAGATGGCGTCTTCTAAGAGGCACCACAAAGCCAGCGACCACAAGCTCCTGAGAGGCCCAGAGAGTCCAAATCCAATAAAGGGACAGATTTCTCACATAAATCTATGCAAACTATATGCCTGCAGGACAGTCGGGCTGGGACCCTTCTCAGGGTCTCTGTGCTCTATGGAGGAGTGGCCTGCCCCTTCCCACCAAGATGGAAAGGGTAAACATATGGGAAATCAAGAATAATATGAAGCTATTTCATCTGTATTATAATTATATTCAATTAAATTCAATCAGCAATAACCATCCACTAACCCCTGCAATACCCTAGCGATACACTCTGCGCGGTAGAGGATCGCCAAGAGTGAATGAGGCGCGGCCCCTGCCACCAGGAGCTTATGATGAATAAATCACAGACTAGTAGAAAAATTTGCTTTAGGCAAATTGATTTCCTCAATTGACATTTGGTGAATTTAATTTGGCTAAATGACTTTGGGGAATTGAACTTCAGCAAATTGATCTGCCGCCTAGGTGAACAACTAACTTCAGAATATCATAAATGCTACAAAAGGAGGACAGAGAGGCGCCCTCTGCAGCCAACAGGTGGGAGAGTCATGTCTTCCTCTGGAGCCAACAGGGGCACTGGAGAAGGTCTTGAGGGATGCGTAGGAGCTTAGCATGTGAGAGATGCAAGTGCCAGGCCCACCTTTCCAAGTCACTTCTAAGACTCAACACGACAGAGATCTCACCTACGTTCCCTCAAATGGATTTTTTTTTAAATGTTCTTTATCCTGCTCTCCTATCAAACACTGGCTGTTCCAGATAGTCAAAGACAAGGAGTCTCGCTAAATTAAAACAACTATGTTTGTGTTTTTATGGAGGGTTTTTTTTTTTCAGTCTTTCCATGGGATATTTGCCATCCAGGTTCTCCGCATCCGCTAGCAGTCCTAACTAAATAAAGAACATGACTGGCAGGCATGGGCGCTTGAGAATGCTCCTCGGACTATCAACCCTGCCTAAGACAACAGCTATTCTCCAGCTTGCAGAAAGCCGGGCCTTGAGGTCAGAGCCTTCTTCCTAGTTTCCTGTTCTCAACATAGAGTAGCTAGCGCGCTCGCTCTCTCTCTCTCTCTCTCTCTCTCTCTCTCTCTCTCTCTCCCTCTCTCCCTCCCTCTCTCCCCTCTCTCCTTCCCTCCCTCCCTCTCTTCCTCCCTCCCTCTTTCTCTCCCTCCTTCTCTCTCTCTCCCTCTCTTCCTCCCTCTCTCCTTCTCTCCCTCTCTCTTTCTCCCTCTCTCCCTCTCTCCCTCCCTCCCTCTCTCTCTCCCCTCTCTCCTTCCCTCCCTCCCTCTCTCCCTCCCTCCCTCTTTCCCTCCTTCTCTCTCTCTCTCTCTCTCTCTCTCTCTCTCTCTCTCTCTCTCCCTCCCTCTTTCTGTGTGTGTCTGTCTGTGTCTTTCTGGTTCTCTCTGTGTCTCTGTGTCTGTCTGTCTCTGTCTGTCTCTGTCTGTTCGCGCACCACCCCCCCACACACACCTCTGATTTTCTACAGGTGAAAAACAAACAAACAACGGCATTCCCTAGACAAGTGGCCGAGGCTGCTGCGCATCCGGCCCGTTCATGACATCACTCAAGTGTATCTTTTTTTTTTTTTTCTAAATACCTTTCCTCCTCTCTGTTTCTTTCTTCGTTGGAGCCTCCACCCATGAAATTGAAAGATTTCTAGTAGAAATTCCTTTGTTGCATCAGCTTTGGAAATATAGATTACAGTATTCTGTGAAAAACATTTATTACCCTGAACTGTGACTCAGGCGTTGTTGCATTTCTGGGGTTATAGATTTTCTTTCAGCTAAACTAAGGCTCTAAGTCACAGTGACAGTTGTAATGTGTGTAATACCACAGTACCAGATTCTATTACACACATATTTTTGCTAGAGGTTTACGATGTTAAAAAATATTTCTTCTTTTTTCCAATACCTTGCTGTACCTGTTGTGTAAATATATTAGAACCCATAACACCAGAGTCAATTTCCAGATGAAATGTGCACAACAACAGTAGTTTGTCCTTTAGAGGAAAAGAGAGAGAGCGCGGGAAGGGAGCGCTGAGCGCCGGCTAATGATATTCAAGCACAATATTGAATTGTAATAAAAGATGAATGAGAGAAAGTGTGTGTCATTGTGAGGGATGGAGAAGGTTACAGAAAGCTGAGGCCGAGAAAGGATTTATCATGGGTGTTGCTGCAGGCATTGTGTTGAAAATCGTCAGACTTATTTGCAAGGGTATTTTATGGAAAAGCAGAGTGGTCTGCGGAGGAAAGAATTTCTAAAGATTATCTTCTATGCAAGATTATGATAAAACTTAAGAAATATGTGAGAAAAATCCCAACCGACTCTCAAGGGGGCGGAACTTCAAATTTATCAATGGGTCTTGTCACTTCCATAAATGCGAGACGAGGTCTTTGTTAAAGGGCCAGCCGGCGGGGCAGTCATTTTTCAAGGTGCACGAGACAAGCTTGAGCAGAGAATGAGGTGGGCTTAATTAGCACATCCCGTGGCGAGGCCGCCATCGCTTACAGTCCTTCCAACAAATCTTTCCACCTTTCCTTAGAATCCGAATTTCGTTTAACACTGCCAACAGTTCCGCTGAGCATTAGCCACAAAGGATGGAGCGTGAGGACCGCTCCTGGGGGCGGGGATCTGATCGGATCCGATCGATCTGATCGCTGATCACTGCGCCATCTGAGGACCCAATAAAAAATAACGAGACCAGAGATATTTTTACATCCTCTTCTGGCTATTTTAACTTTCTTTTCCCTTTCAGTCTCCCCTTAGCCAGTCAGTAATAAAAGGCAAAATTAACGAAGTTCTGTCTTATCTCCCTTCCTTAGCTTCTACGTTCATCAGGAAGCGGTAAGCGATAAAAATAATCTGAAAGAGGTAGAATGAGTTGAGAAACCAGGAGACAAGTGACCCCAGACAGCTAGCTGCAAATGCCTCAGTGAGAAAAGATGTTCGCTTCAGAGTTCACCCCTGGAGACAGAAAGCACAACTATAGTTTTTGCCTAATTTCAGATAATTTGGTAATTACTAGGGGAAAAAAAAAACTCCTAAGAATACATTTTTTACATTTTTTTATTTTGTTTGTAGAATCTCTTATCTCACCGTGTCTTGTTTCAGATACTAAGTCTAGTCTAATTCTAGACAATACTGAGAAAAAAATATTAAATGACCGTCAGTAATGAGTACCTAATGTTTATTACCTGAGTATTACTTAGCATAATTAATATTTCCAGCAATGCTTTAACATAAAAGTGTAAATGATGTTATAAAGTACTTACATCCTTTAATCTGAAGTATTTATCATTTTATGTCTAACTTCTATGAACCCCTCAAAAGAAATTGATCAAAATACAAGCACACACACACACACACACACACACACACACACAAGCTCAGATGATTTATTTTATTTTTTAGATGTAAGGGCACTTTGCTTTATGTGTGTCTGTGTACCATATGCATGGCTGGCCTTCTGCACGAAAGTCAGAAGTCACCAGATTCCTTGGAACTGGGTTCCAGACAGTTGTGAGCTGCCATGCAAGTGTGTGGACTCAAATCCAGGTCCTCTGGGAGCGCTGCCGGTGCTCTTAGCCACTGAACCATCTCTCCAGCCCCCTGTGATCAAGTATTTTACAGGACTATTCTCAATACTGGAGGAGAAAAGGCTCTTTTAGTATCTACATGACAGCTGAATCACCCTTCTGACCCCCCTGATAATCTGCACAGTAGCCCAATCCCAGAGGTAAATCATGGTAGCAACAGTCCAACAGCTGCCGGGAGACCCCGTACCAGCCATGGACGTGCAAGGAAAAGCTTCCTCCAGAGTGCAAGTAGAAATAAATACTAAACCAAAAAAGGATGGATACCAAGCGCGACGAAGACACTCCAAATGAAATACATTTGTACAAATAAATATCAAATTTGAAAATGATGTACATGGAGTTTTACCAAATGATATGAAAGCTTATAATATTAAATAAAAGCTGGGTGTGGTGTCAGATGCCTTTAGTCCCTTCAGAGGCACAGGGACAGAAAGGCAGAAGGCAGAGGGACAGAGAGGCAAGCAGAAGATCTCTGTGAATTCTAACCCAGCCTGGTCTACAAAGCAAGTTCAGGCTATCCCATGCTACACAGTAAGACCTTGTCTCAAAAAAATTAGATAAAAAGTAAACAAAAGAACAGCAGGCAACAAATCTGACCAGTTTCAGCCATGAACAAATAATATACATAGAAAAAATGGAAATGAACAAGGCAAAATGGTAATCTTTGCCTCTAACTACTAGCCACCTGCTGTTAATTTTGGCTAAGAAAACAATCCAACAAAAAAAAAATAGTAAATTTACCTAAAACATTGAGAGGCTTCTGGGTGTTTTTTGTTCCTTTGTTTCTGTTTTGTTTTGTTTTTGTAACTTTATCATGTGGCTTTCAAGTGTGAGCTTTGTAGGTAACAATGTCAAAATGTTGATACTCTAGATAATGAGAACATAAGCCATTTCTCTGTGGGTTTCTTTGTTTTAGTATATTTCCCAAGTTTTATATAGTTAGTATACATTTTTTTAATTATTAAAAGAAAATAAAACACCAAACAGAAAAGACTGCTTCCAGAGAGTAAGACTGAAATTCTATACCTACTCAAAAGGAACACCTAGGATAAATATAACGGAGCTCAAGGCTCCTGATCGCCTCCAGGGCGCTCCATCAGTTTGACTCACGGTTTCCGAGGTTTTTATCACAGTTGGCTGGTTCCGTAGACGTGGCCTATGCTCGGGCAGAACCTCGGAAGCATGTGGTGGAAAGATAAGAAGCGATCAGGACACACTCACAGTTAACCATGCCCTCTAGCTACCTACGTATGACCCCCTAAACTCTCCCAATCACACTGCTACCTGGGCACAAAATCTCCAACACATAAAGTCTGCTGGGCACATTCAGATTCAACTATCGCACTTGCTCATAAGATCTTCACCACCATCCCAAAATAATTTAGACCCCCTAACCGGTTGTCTCACTGTGACTGACGGCTGACACTGTGAACTTGGCGGTATATAAACCACTTGGGATACAATCCCCTGAGCCTGTCTGTGGGGAAGCTTCTAGGTTGTGCTAATGGGGGTGGAAGAACCATCCTAAATGTGGGCCGCACCGCCTCATGGACTGGAGTCCCCGACAGAATAAAATGGCGACAGCTCGGTGAGTACATGCGCTTGTCTGTTTCCGCTTCCTGGAGGTAGACGGACGCCCAGCCATCTCACGGTCCCACCATGATTTCCCCCGTGATGGACTGTGCCCTCAAACTGTGCGCCAAAATACTCCCGTTCTGCCTTAAGTTGCTTTTTTCCCCCTAGGCATTTTATGCCAACAACAGAGAAAGTAACTGACGTACCCACTAAGCCTGGGCACCTCTGTGATCCCAGAGGATCCCAGAAGGCTCCCTCACTGAAGGCCAAAAGGAAGAAAATGTAGTGCCTGAACAGAAAACACTGAACTTCTGTCCTAAATATACAAATAAAATGGCCATTCGTCCTCAGGACCAGTGTAGGTGAGGGGCTGGCGGAAATGCCAGGAACCTGATGGATTTCCTCCCCAAGGGACCATGAAGTCAGGAAGAAAAGATGCCTCTGCCCATCCAGCATCGCGCACACTGTTATACTGGATACTCTGTTCTGAATCTGTGCTGTTCAATTACCATAGGACCAATCAGTTGACTGCTACATCAAAGGAAAGGTCTGCTTAAAGTCTAGAAACACAAGCACAACATCCTCCAAAGGGGAGGCGACAATTTACGCTCGAGGTGACCGAGGAGTATTTAATTTTGCCCTCCCCTCCCCCACCACCTGGTCAATTAACCCCATCAACCTATTATGTAATAGATTGTTATAATTTACATGTCTTTGGCACATTAGTGAAGTTGAGTGTCTTTCATGAACTCATTGTGCACTTCAGGTTTTTCTGCTGTGACCAGCTGTCCAGAAACATGTGCTTGTTTCCAGAAATAGCTTCCGGTTCATTTCCACCTCGAACTCAACGCTCCTGCAAACAACTGTACAGATTTGTGAGCTATTGATATGGGACAGAAGTGGAACCTCCAATAATAAGTTCAGGCTTTCTTCTGGAAAAATAAAGGGGAAGCAAAACAGTTTCTTTGTTTCTGTCATAATTCTAATGAAATTATATGCCTATTTGTATCCACCACAACAAAACAACAGTAAAATAACAAGGGGTTAAAAGTTCAGGGTGAGAGCTAACTTTTTAATAATTTGGGTTTGGGGGCTGGAGAGATGGGTCAGTGGTTAAGAGCACTGACTGCTCTTCCAAAGGTCCTAAGTTCAATTCCCAGCAACCACATGGTGGCTCACAATGGAATCCGATGCCCTCTTTGGTGAGTCTGAAGACAGCTACAATGTAGTCACATACAGAAAATAAATAAATAAATCTTTAAAAAAAAAAAAAAAAAAAAAGAGCCAGAAGAAGGCTGCCTCTCTCTGAAGACAGCTACAGTATACTCGCATATATAAAATAAATCTTTAAAAAAATTTAAAATTAAAAATAAAAATAATCTGGGTTACAAGGAACCCACTAATTCTCCGCAAACTCCAGTGGCTTCTTCTCCAAGTAGCAATAGAAGGAGATGAATCAGCCATTAATTTTTTTTAATTTTACATTTTTTTAAGTAGGGGGCATGCATGTACCATGCCATTATATGTGGAGGCCAAGAGATAACTTTTGGGAATTTGTTCTTTCTTTCCATCATGAGTGCCTAAGGAACTGAACGCTGGTCGGGCATGGTGGCTCACGCCTGTAATCCCAGCACTTGGGAGGCAGAGACAGGCGGATTTCTGAGTTCAAGGCCAGCCTGGTCTACAGAGTGAGTTCCAGGACAGCCAGGGCTACACAGAGAAACCCTGTCTCAAAAAACAAACAAACAAACAAACAAAAAAAAAGAGTTAAGGAACTGAACGCTGGTCAACAGGCTTGGAATCATGTAAATGGTCTTTAAGAAAGCCCGGCTGCTGCTATGGGGGGAGGGGAGCATCAGGAGAGGAGGAGCCAGTCCTGGTCTACTCGCCCCGCCATGCCACACCACACCCTGCCTCGCCTCTGCCTCAGTGGTGGCCTGTAGGGACTTTGAAACGCCCCAACTACCCTCTAAGAAAGGTAGCTCTGTCCTTACTAAGATGTGGCATTGTCTTATGACTGCGGGGAATTACTCATAGTATTGATGGCTGGTGAATTAACATAATGTTTTTTTAGTTCTTTGTGAGGGATTTTTCAGACTTCCTGTTAGGAACCATAAAGAAACAAAAAATGATCCACTGTCCTGAGACAATCGTTTACACACACACACACACACACACACACACACACATCTTTTTTTAATTCAAAAATCCCACAGAAAACTGCAAACTGTAGGAACTGCAAAATCTCAAAATCCACAGCATAGCAATTGCTGCATTACCAGTATCAACTATAACCTTGGGCTTTTTTTTTTTTTTTTCCTTCTCTCAGTCTGTCCCAGAAGGCTTTGTTCCCATTCACAGAAACCTGAACAAGGAACATTCACACATTAGGAAAAAAAAAAACCTTGTGGGAGATGTTGAAAAGGAAGAGCTACATCACTCATTTCGAGGACAGCACCACATTTCCGAAGGTCCTTCTGGCTTGGTCAACTGTGGGAATTCCGGTCTCTCCATTCCCACACTGAACAGGTAACCAGGCTCCTCTCAGCACCAGCTCCCTCCCTCCACCCTAGAGACGATCCTTGGCTCTCTTATTGCTCTGTGTAACTCTGTTCTGTTTCATCTCTTGTTCCAAATTGAAATCCTCACACTTTTTCCAGCGTCCGTGTTTCTTACAAGTTAGATTGATGACTTTTTCCTCCCTAGAGTTTTCCGTTTAAGTCAACACACTTATGAGTCTGTTCACAGCAAACACTGTTCATTCCCCCAAGAGGAATTCTAGTGACTCTAAGGAGCTCCTTGTGGAAGAAAGAGATTTCATTCGGAGTCTGGAATTGCACATGCTCTCTTGGGTTTATTCAAAGTATTCCCATTTTTACAGAGATGTATCAAGCAAAGACTCGCCTACAATCGTGGCTTTAAATTTTTCAGCCAAGAAGGGATGGTGCATGCTCATAATCTCATTACCTGGGAGGTAGAGGCAGGAGGATGCAGAGTTTGAGGCTAGCTTTGGCTATGCAGTGAGTTAGAGGCCAGCCTGGGATACATGAGACTGTTTTAACAGGTCAACATGGGGTGGGGGTATCAGCCCCGCCTATACGAACTGGAATTGCTAAATCTGAAAGACTTTATCTATATGTGGAGATCCAAATAATGCATAGGAGGAGGGTAGTATGAACCCAAGGCTCTCTGATAGGTTTGGCCTAATTTGTAATATCAATCATCTGCTTTGTGGACAGCAGTGTCCTTTAAAAGCACATCCTGTCCCCAAAAATGTAACTTCATCTAATTGTGTTAAACATAGTATTGGTTATAATTCCCCAATACTACTAGATGAAGACCAGAATTCAAGCTTTCTCCCACTCGACCCAGCCTGGCTTCCCAACCTGCCCCCTAAGGAGCCTTGGCTTCCGTCCATCCAAATGGACCCTCTCCTCCGCCTCCCGGCCCTGGTCTCCTGCAGAAGCGCTTCCTCGCCAGCTCGGCCTGACACAGCCTGGCCCCTGCTGCAGACACGGCCGTTTCCTTTTTTGGCCTCATCTTTTATCCCTACTTGTCTGCAGTGAATATGTATTGCTTATGTTACTTTCAAAGCTATTTTAATTTTTTAGGAAATATTTAGTCTATCTTTCAAAACACAGTTTAAATTTTCCTTCCACCGAAATTATCCCAGATGGAAGAAATGTTAATAATAACAGCTAGCTAGCACTCACTGTGCTTTCGGGGAGCCCACCACTGTGCTCAATGTTTATGTGTAAATATGGTATCTCATTTACTCCTCACACCCACCCTAGGAGATGCTCCCAACCTTCAGGTCAGAAAATAAGACAGTATTGCAGGCTACCTGTCTTGTTAGGGTTTCTATTGCTGTGAAGAGACACCATGGCTGTGGCAATTTTTTAATAAGGAAAAACATTTAATTGGGGCTGGCTTACAGGCTCAGAGGTTAGTCCATTATCGACATGGCTTGACGCATGCAGGCAGACACGGTGCTGAGAGTTCTAGATCCAGATCTGAAGGCAGCGGGAAGTGACTGTGTCACCGGGTGTGGCTTGAGCAGGTGAGACTTCAAAGCCCACCTTCTAGTGACAGACTTTCTCCAACAAAGCCACATCTATTCCAGCAAGGCCACACCTCCTAATAATGCCACGCCTTATAAGACTATGATGACCATTTTCTTTTGTTGTTGTTGTTGTTGTTGTTGTTGTTGTTGTTTGGGTTTTTCTGCTTTGTTTTGTTTTCGTTTTTGAGACAGGGTTTCTCTGTGTAGCCCTGGCTGTCCTAGAATTCACTCTGTAGACCAGGCTGGCCTCAAACTCAGAAATCTGCCTGCCTCTGCCTCCCAAGTGCTGGGATTAAAGGCATGCACCACCACCGCCCAGCAACCATTTTCTTTCAAAACACTACACTGCCTCATATCATAAAGAGTTAAGTACTTATCTATTTTCCTTCTGCCCTGGAAATCTCTTGAATGTATTTGGGGATCTAGCATAGATGTCTATACATAATTATAAGTTCCTTGAGTTTTCCAGATAAGAAAAACTAAGGCCTAGAGAGAAGATACGCAGGTTGCCCGGGGTCCCACAGCCATGCTGTCACAGACACCGGTCAGCCCCTGGTAACTGCACACACAATTGGTCAATCTTGATATGTAGCTACCAAATGCATCTGTATCCAGGCCCTTCCTCCTCCCTCAGAGTCACAGAGTTTAGTCACAATTTCACACCAAAGTGAATATTAATAATTAGAAATACTAAATTACAAATTGAGTATTGTTTCCCAAGTAGGCAGAGCTTGCTAGGTAAAGATTAATACCTAACAGGATAGAGCTCTCTGCCAATGTTTATTTGATTCATACAAAATAATTTTAAAGTGCTGCAATATTGGCGGCTACATTAGCGGCGGTAAGAAAGTCTGCATGAAAGATTTGCTTAATTCAACAGAACATCAGATTTTTATGAGACCACATACGTGTAAAATCATCGTCAAAGAATACTGAAATTTGAAGTATTTTGAATATATTGTGTGTATTTAGCAACTGATATTACTAAAAGGTTATGCTTTTAAGTTATTCCCACCGAGAAAAGCAGCTATTAATCCCGATTCTAGGCTAGAATCCCTCTCATAAGTTAAGAGTGCTGACTGCAGCTGCTCTCTCCCCTTAACGCCACCCCTGTTAGGTCCCGAGAAAGGGAAACTGGGAAAGGGAAGAACATTTGAAATGTATATAAATAAAATAACCAATAAACAATTTTTTAAAAAAGGGTCAACTGCTCCTCCAGAAGACCTGGGTTTCGTTCCCAGCAACCATATGGTGGCCTCAAGCATCTATAACTCTAGTTCCAGGGGGGGACTCTGACGCCCTCGTGTGGCCGCGGTGGGTACTACCTACACATGGTACACAGTCACACATGTATGTAAAACACTTGTACATATAAAAATAAATCTCAATAAGTTAAGCATGTAGAACAGCTACCACCAAAATTAAGACATGTTTTATTAATAATTTTATTGACAGGGCTGGAGAGATGGCTCAGTGGTTAAGAGCACTGACTGTTCTTCCGAAGGTCCTGAGTTCAAATCCCAGCAACCACATGCTGACTCACAACCACCGGTATTGCTATCTGATGCCTTCTTCTGGTGTGTCTGAAGACAGCTACAATGTACTTACATATACTAAAAAATCTTAAAAAAATAAAATAAAGTTTATTGCCCTGTGATGGTTTGAATAGGAATGTCTCCCACAGACTCATGTGTTTGAATGCTTGGACTATCGAGAGTGACACTATTAGAAGGTATGACCTTAGAGTAGGTGTTGCCTTGTTGGAGGAAGTGTGTCACTGTGAGGGTGGGCTTTGAGATCTCAAGTGGTCAAACTACACCCAGAGTGGCACACAGTCTCCTTCTGCTGCCTGCAGATCAAGAGGTAGAACGCTCAGCTCCTTCTCTAGCACTACATCTGCCTGTATACCTCCATGCTTCCCACCATGATGAGAGTTCAGAATTCAGAGGACTGGCCCTCCGAAGCTGTAAGCCAGTCCCAGTTAAATGTTTTCCTTTATAACAGTTGCCGTGGTCATGGTGACTGTTCACAACAACAAAACCCTAAGACACACCTCAAAATGTTTCTTCCTAGTCCTTTGTCTAGGGCCTCGTTTTTTTTAAAGCTGCAAAACAAAATTGGTTTCATGTCTGAACTACACTGTTATGTCTGTTATCTGGTTGTGAACAATGACACAAATACCGTCAGTGTGAACAAATCTTTATTTACACTCACAATTATGTCTCTAAGAGAGATCCTGGAAGTAGAATTGTAGGGCAAGTGTTTTTGACTTTTTTTTTCCCAAGACTGTTAATGCATCTTTCCTGTCCATTTTCCCAAAAGGCTGTACCATGCTGTTACTCAGCGGTGTCTGAAAGGACATCATGGCTAGCAAAGAAGATGCCCAGTCTGCAGCCTTTAGAGGCGACGTGTGGAAATGTTCCTGTACATAGTAGATTTGATTGGTGTTGTGTACAGTAAATCTGGTTGCTTCTATCGCTGAAGTGGAGTGTGTCTAAAGCTATGCTAGCCACTTATAAATCTTTTGTTAATGTCTTTGCCCTTAACTGTGGTCTTAATTTTGAATTACTGACTATTAAGGACTTTATATACAGTGAGGCTGTTAACCTATGTCTTGCAAAACTATTGCAGATATTTTCTTCAGAAAATAATTTCATATCTTCAAAAATTCATTTCATTTTTAACACAAAAGGTCAAGGCAGTTTCTTCTTTCCTTTGTGATCAGGAATTAAATACACATTCCAGCTGGGGAAGAGCCTTGCTCATCAGAGAAGCGTCCTCCTACAGCAGAGACCCGCAGCCAGAGGTCTAAAAGAAAGGCCTCGGAACACACAGCCCTAAGTGGGATGTCTATAAAATCCCTCCTCTCGGGGCTCAGGGAATGCTCCCATCCCACCACACAGAAGGAGGCAGAAAGAGTCAGAAGGAGATGGAGGACACCAAGAAAGCAAGGTCCCCTAAGTCCACAGGACTGGTGCACAGATGAACACACAGAGACTGAGACCCCAGGCACAGAGCCTGCACAGGTCCACACCGGATGGGCCCTAGAGCTGAAAGGAGAAGTAGACACACCCCCATCCCTACCCCAGAAGCAATCGCCAACTGATAAGCACCTGCAAATGAAAATTTAGTTTTCTCTGAGTGAACCCCACCAGGGGAACAAACTATTCTTAAGGACAGGCTGCGCACCGGCACTGGATGACCAACAGAAAATTAATTCAACGGCATCTTTGGAGATTCTTTATCTCGTAATGGGTTTTTCCATTTGTTCATTTAACTTTCTTTTTTATATGCCTTTTACACTATACATTCCTTGAGTATACATTATGCCTTCTAGTTTAGTGTTATAGGATTCCTGAGTGCAAACAAGTGGGTCTCTGTGTCTATAATTGTTTCTTGTGCCTTTCCCTTTCTCGGGTCCTTTCCCTTCCGTTTGTTTGCTTGTTTGGTTTTGTTTGTTTGTTCGTTTGTTTTGTCCTATGTCACTGTTAGTTTTGTTTTATCTTACTATATTATATTTCATTTATTATTATTATTATTATTACTATTACTATTACTACTACTACTACTACTACTACTATTACATGATGGTTTGAGTAAGAATGGCCCAAGCCGGGCGGTGGTGGCGCACGCCTGTAATCCCAGCACTTGGGAGGCAGAGGCAGGCGGATTTCTGAGTTCGAGGCCAGCCTGGTCTACAGAGTGAGTTCCAGGACAGCCAGAGAAACCCTGTCTCAAAAAAAAAAAGAAAGAAAGAAAGAAAGAAAGAAAGAAAGAAAGAAAGAAAGAAAGAAAGAAAGAAAGAAAGAAAGAAGGAAGGAAAGAAAGAAAGAAAAAAAGAACGGCCCCCATAGGCATACATATTTGAATGCTTGGTTCCCAGAGAGTGGCACTATTTGGGAAGGATTGGGAAGAGCGGTCATGTTGGAAGAAGACTGTCCCTGGGGCTTTGAGGTTTCAAAAGTCCATGCCTGGCCCAGTTCGCTCTGTGTCTGCAGCCCACAGATGAGGATGTCTCTCTCAGCCACTGCTCCAGCACCAGCCATGCCACCAAGCTCCCCACCATGATGATAATGGACTAAACCTCTGAGACTGCAAGCCAGCCCACCCTTAGTGCTGTCCTTTTGAAGAGCTGCGATGGTCATAGTGTCCCTTCACAGCAACAGAACAGTGACTGAGACACCTTAGATGCCTGTTGGTTTTCTAACGAAGGAGAAGGTGAGTGGATCCAGACATGAGGAGAGGTGGGGAGGAATTGGGAGTAGAGGGAAGAGCGGAGGGAGAAGAAGCCATAATGAGGATGTATCATGTGAGGGGGGAGCTATTTTTCAATAAAAGGAAAATGTTAAATATAATTCCTACATTTACTACTTAACATTATACTATCCTAGAAGCTTTAGGACAGACCCTTTCAATTGTATTTAATTTTATATTTCAAAACTGATGCTTTCAGGCTAGAGAGATGGCTCAGCGGTTAAGAGCATTGACTGCTCTTTCAAAGGTCCTGAGTTCAAATCCCAGCAACCACATGGTGGCTCACAACCATCCGTAATGAGATCTGATGCTCTCCTCTGGTGTATCTGAAAACAGCTACAGTGAACTTAGATATAATAATAAATAAATCTTTGGGCCAGAGCAAGCGGGGCCAGAGCAAGCAGAAGCCCAGACTTCAATTCCCAGCAACCACATGATGGCTCACAACCATCTGTACAGCTACAGTGTACTCATATACATAAAATAAACAAATAAATCTTTTTTAAAAAATGATGCTTTGTCAAGTCTGCATTTGACTTAATTGTTACCTCCCAATAGGTCTTTTGAAGTAAATTAACAAATCAGAACAAAATTAGACTGTCAGAATATTTCAGTTGGATTTTTAAAATAGAATTTCTTTTAAGAAACTGAAACAATGTAGGGCAATGGTGGTGCACGCCTTTGATCCCAGCACTTGGGAGGCAGAGGCAGGTGGATTTCTGAGTTCAAGGCCAGTCTGGTCTACAGAGTGAGTTCCAGGACAGCCAGGGCTACACAGAGAAACCCTGTCTCGAAAAACCAAAAGAATAAAAGAGAAAAAGAAAAAGAAAGAAAGAAACTATTAACAATAAGCCTAGAATTATCTGTTAATACATAGTGATAAAAGACTTATATCCAAAAATCACAAAGAACCAATATGAAATTCAACAAGAAATTCAAGTACCAAATAAAAAGTCTGCAGAAGAGCCAAAGACCAGAAGAGATGGGAACAGCACAAAACCTTGTGATCACTATACAGCAATATCAATATATATCACTAGTGTGGTGCGAACTGATCCACCGAGGAGCTGCTACCACAAGCCAATTAATTCAAATGGCTAAAACCCAAAATACTGACACCTTCAACACTCAGCAAAGACAGGACTGCAGGAACTCTCCTCTATAGCTGCAAGAAGCACAAGCTGCTAGTTTTGAAGCCTGAATGGCAATCTCTCCTGGAGCATATAGACATACAGTCTCAGCAAAATAATTGAAAACTTAGGTCCACAAAAAAAAAAAAAAATCTGCCCACAAATATTTATATCAGCTTAATCATAACTACTAAGACTCCGAAGAAACCAAGGTGCTCATTTTTTCTTTCTTTCTTTCCTCTTTCTGTCTTTCTTTCTTTTCTTTTCTTTTCTTTTTCTAAATTTTAATTAGTGTGTGTGTCTGTAGAAGGAGATCAGATGGGTATCGGGTCCCCTGGAGCTGAAGTCACAAGCAACTGTGAGCTGCCTAATGTGGGTGCTGGGAGTCAAACCCAGGTCCTCTGCAAAAACAGCATATAGACTTAACCCGCAAGCCATCTATCTCTCCAGCTCCAGCTCCCACTTTAGAAAGTGACTGTATATACAAACTGCGGTTCATATATTCAATGGGATATTACTAAGTAATAAGAAACAAGCCATACAACCATGAAAAGATATGGAAGAGAGCCTTTGCAGAGGGGCTGTCCTGTATACTAGTGTAATGCTGGATGCCTGACATTAGGCGTTGGATAAAACCTATAGCATGTTCAACACAGGAGCAAAGCCTGCAGGGAGCTCCGGACCGTAATTAATAATGACGCATCGATATCAATCCATCAACTATAACAAATGAGCCAACGATGCAAGATGTTAATCAGAAGGAAAATCATTATAGGGCCAGGGGAAGGTGTGTGCAAACTCATGGTACTGTCCATTTTTCTATTAAAAAAATCAATTATTATATATGCATATGTGTGTCTTCCATAAAACTAATCACTCTTTGAAAAACTTCCTTGAAGCCAGAAATAGTCCTCTATAAGAGGTAGGATAAGTTAATAAATGAGAGACAGACAGACAGGTAGACAAGCAGAGCAAGGGTTAGCACCGACTTATGAAGAGGTCTGTGACGTTGCCCTGATCTGAGTTCTGTATTCACTTGTATCAATCTGCAAATTGTTGAGGTTTCTTTGGTTTTGATATCCTTACTTGTGTAATAAAATAAATAAAAAAGAGACATATCTTGAGCATTTAAAAAAAAAAATGGAAGGGGGCTGGAGAGATGGCTCAGCAGTTTAGAGCACTGACTCTTCTTCCAGAAGTCCTGAGTTCAATTCCCAGCCGCCACATGGTGGCTCACAACCACCTGTAATGGGATCTGATGTCCTCTTCTGATGTGTCTGAAGACAGCTACAGTGTACTCATATACATAAAATAAATAAATCTTTTTTAAAAATGGAAATGAGGCAGGAGGCGGTGGTACACGCCTTTAGTCCCAGCACTCGGGAGGCAGAGGCAGGCAGATCTCTGTGAATTTGAGGCCTACAGAGAGCGTTCCAGGAACACAAGAGCTACACAGAGAAACTCTATCTATAAATGGCCCTTAAAAGAGAAACAAACAAAAACGATACAAAGTAAACAAATGAGGGGCTTCGCATATGCTCTCACACAAACAGTAGCTATTTCCAATTTTACAGTGATGGCTATCTTAGAAAACATACTATTTAGTATAATCTATTATGAATAAAAATATTTAATATCCTTGCATCTTTCATTTCAGGCTCTTCTTCCAAGTACCTGGTAGAGTTTTTACTATTTGATATAATTAGGAAGCAGGTTGAAGTTTAAATTATATATATTTATTGATTTACTCAGTAAATAATTATGAGGTGCCCTTTTATGTTCCAGGCTCTGTTCTAGACACTACGAGCTCAAAAACAGGCAGGAAAAGTCCCAAACGGCAATCCTATAATGGGAGAGGAAGCAAATGCAGAACAAACCCACGATAAAATCGAGAGAAAGACAAGGGAAAGGGAGGGAAGACGATAAAGAGAGAAAGAATGTGGTTCTCCTTGGGCAGTCTAAAGGGAAAGGAGGGGAAGGCGTGCCTGAGGGAGGAGTCAATCTGGATAACAGAACAATGAGGGGCAAAGCCCTGAGGGAGGAGTCAAGCCTTGGCAAAGAGGACTAACTAAATCAACCAGGGAGAAGGGATGTGACAGGATGAAAGGGAGAGACATACATGAGGCCAAATCGCTTAGTTCAGGCTTGGAATTGAAATCCCAAGAGAGAAGAGAACAGGTGTATCAGACTTTTAATCTGAGGGTCCAAGGTTCAAATCTTTGTTCAGGCAGAAGCTATTTTGAGCTCCTAAATAAATGTGAGTCCAAGCATGATAAAGGGAGAAACCTCCCACCTAAGTAAGACCCACAGAGAAAACGGGAAAAGAACAAAACACGAAACCAGACACCATCCAAGCAGTGTCAAATCATCAAGACAATCCCTGACATTTTCGGGGAGGGGGAAGCTCCCGATGGTTGGAGGAAAAGCGGTAATGAGTGGGGGTGAGTGGTGTATTATATGAACAATACAAAAATCACACAATAAAACCCATTTTGCGTAACTAACATATGTTATTAAAAATGTTCTTAAAATCAAATACCGGCAAATAGCCATATGATTGGCTAAAACCACAAATATTATAATAGTATTTCCTCTTGATGTGACTATGAATAAACATAAGTATAAGTTACTCAAAAGTATCTATGACCTCCTACAAGTTATTTTGCTCGCTCGCCCTCCACAAAGAAGATACATTGAAAGTCTAATCCCCAAGGGCCCACGACGTGATGATATTTGGAAAGAGTTCTTGCAAATGTAGCTGGTTAAGACGAGGTCACACTGAAATGCAGTAGACCACTTATTGAATAGAACCGTGGTGTCCTTACAGAGAAAACAGCCTCATGGAAACAAAGAACATGGTAAGAAAGGCACAGGAAGACAGAGGAGCAGGGTAAAACGGCACTGCCTCAAGCCATGGGACTCCACCAGAAGCTCACCCAGGAAGAGGAGGACTCTCATGGGGCTCATAGGGAGCACAGCCCTGCCAACACCTTCACTTTGGACTTCTAGCTTCCTCCTCTCCACCTCCTTGCCTCCCAAGGTCTGGAGGATACCGAGTCAGCCCATCTTCAGGCAAATCCCAGTCTTAGGCAACCAACACCCAGCCCCATTTCCATAAAGGCACGGGTTAGGGACCGCTTGGTTGCAATGATGGTATAGACTGACTTTTCTTTTGTTGTATTCAACACAGACAAGGGAAGCTCTACCCCAGAAATCCTTGCAATCCACACTTATCCAGACACCAGTCTCTGGTTCGCTCTGTGGGAAATGAGTCCACTAAGAGGAAGCCATCAGTGAGGGAATTATGTTCTGGTAGCACCGTTTAATTACGCTGCGACCACGACTGTTTCTTGCATAGGAATTCAGCATGCCAAGATTTACAGCCCTTAGCAGTCATGCCTTTGTTGTCTCAAGCAGCCTCCTTTCTGATGTTTGCCTGTGGACCTCTGTTCAACTGTGTCATGCTGCCCCCTACTGCTTGGGTGCCATAATGTCCTCCTGGCTGCTTCTGAGATGTGGCTTTGGCACGGATTAGAAAGCCTGACACACTGAACGCAGAACCTCAGGGACGCACGGGAGATGGGACTCTTATTTCCCACCCACCCCCTTAATAAAAAAGCAATGAACAACATAGATATATCCCACTTGCTTCAGCTCGGGAGGAAAATCAAGTTTGCAGAGTAAGAGGGTAAAGAGCTCTCTTTCCTCTTTTTGGGGAGCGGCCAGGCTCTTCAGGAGACATCCTCCCTTTTCATGATGTGACGAGAAAACCCATGCAAAAGAAAATGATGAAATTTTAACTAATCCAACCAGCCGGAAGAAAGGCGCGGTGTTACAAAGGGGGCCCCAGAAAGGGTGGGCTTTCCTTCCCACACCAAAGACACAGCGCAGGGCTTTGCATAGCCCCTGGCGCGCGCGCTCATGTGTGCCCAGCCAGTCCCTCTCCGCGGGGGCTTCTTCGCCACCTCCACAGCGCTGTGGCCCCTGACCTGGAGGGAAGAGAAAACTGGAAGTGAGTGGTTCAGACTTCAAAGCAAAAAGTGATTCTTAAAGTACTCTGCTGGGCCTCTAGAACAAAAAAACAATAACTCAGAACATATTCTCCAGCCTCAGCTGGTGGTTTGAAAGATTTTTAGATAAAAGCAAAAGAAAAAAAAACCTAACTCTGCTATGGAGCAGCAAAGCTTCCGCGGCACCCAACCTACACTGAGCCTATGCGGCCTTCATTGGAGCCCACCCACGCACCCACATTTGGCCTTTGGCCTTCATTTGACCATAGACATGCATGTCCAGTTGGTCCGGAACTGGCTCTCAAGGGAATGGCCCTGGTGTGGCAGGAGCCTTGCTTATATACCAGTACTCCTGGTACACCACCATGTGGAGGCTGGGGGTCGGGGTGTGGTCCTAGGGCAGTGTTCAGTGCTCCGGGCCAGTGCTCCCGGGGCAAGGAGGGTTATCGCACGGAGAATCTCCCAAACTGTGCCACAAAAGATTCACTGCATGGTCCAAGAGGACGGACCAGCTGCTGCCTTTGGCTCACCTCCATTTCTCACTCCCATTCATAAAATCTTCAACAAAAGCATGTGCTGCTTTCTCACAGCGTGGATCAAACTGTTCCCTGAGACAGGAGGACGTTGGATTTAGATGCCAGTGGCTAGAAAGGTCCTGACCTGTCTTTCTAGCTACTTTGTTGCCTCTTAACTCCCTTTCCCTAGCCATTCCCACCGCGAATCCACAAACTATAACCCGGCCTCGCAAGTGGTGACACCATGCAAGGGAGGCAAGGGTGTCATAAAGTTTGCTATCTGACCCAGCACTCCCGGAGACACGTGGCCTACAGCACTGTCTCTTCCTGTGACCAGGGATTTGAGTGTCGAATATATGACAGTGTTTGGGAGAGTCATTTAGTAAGAGAACCCAATTTCTGGGGTTTTTTTTTTCCTTCCTTCTTTTGTTGGTTTTGTTGTTTGGGTTTTTTTTCCTTTGTTTTGTCTTATAATTTTATTTCATGTGCATTGGTGTTTTCCCTGCATGCATGTTTGTGTGAAGGTGTCAGATCCCCTGAAACTGGAGTTGAAGGCAGTTATGAGCTGTCGTGAGGGTGCTGGGGACTGAACCCAGGTCCTCTGGAGTGTTCTTGACTCCCAGCCACCTCTCCAGCTCCTGTTTTGTTGTGTTGTTGGCACAGTGTCTCGCTGTGTAGCTGTTAGCTGACCTGGATCTAACTATGTAGACCAGGCTAGCCTCAAATTCACAGAGATCTTCTTGCTAATGCTTCCTGAGTCCTAGGATTAAAGGTATGATCACCATGGCTGACTAGATAGCTGGGTTTTGGTGGGAGGTGGTTTTTTTGTTTGTTTGTTTGGTTGGTTGGTTGGTTGGTTGGTGGGTTGGGTTGGGTTTGGTTGGGTTTGGTTTGGTTTGGCTTGGTTTGGGTTTTGGTTTTTGGTTTTTTGAGACCCAGTTTCTCTGTGACAGCCCTGGCTATCCTAAAACTCACTTTGTAGACCAGGCTGGCCTCAAACTCACAGAGATCTACCTGCCCCTGCCTCCCAAGTACTAGGATTAAAAGCATGCACCACCACACCCAGCCTAGCTGGCGGTTTTGTTGTTGTTGTTGTTGTTGTTGTTGTTGGGTTTTTTTTTTTGTTTTTTTTTTTTGTTTGTTTTTGGTTTTTCGAGACAGGGTTTCTCTGTGTGGTCCTGGCTATCCTGGAACTCACTCTGTAGACCAGGCTGGCCTCTAACTCAGAAATCTGCCTGCCTCTGCCTCCCAAGTGCTGGGATTACAGGCGTGCACCACCACGCCCGGCTAGCTGGCAGTTCTTAAACAATATTTCCTTAATTTTCCACATGCCAGGTAAAGTTCTGTTACTTTTCAGATACTATTTCATTTCACATTACACCTAACAACCATACTCCCATCTTACAGATGACAGTCAGAGATTAAAACATTTACGACAACAGAAAGCAGTTTGGGATGGTCACATAGCCAGTGTGCTAGGTAGTCTTACTTCAACCTGACATAGGCTAGAGACTTCAGAGAGGAGGGAGCCTCAGCTGAGAAATGCCTTCATTCAGGCTGTAGGGCACTTCCTGAGTCATTGATGGGGAGGGTCCAGCCCATGGTGGGCGGGGCCACCTTAGGGCTGGTGGTCCTGGACTTTATAAACAGGCTGACGGAGCCATGATGAACACGAGAGTAAACAGCACACCTCCCTGGCCGCGACATCATCTCCAGGTCCCTGCTCTGCTTGAGTTCCTGTCCTGATTTCCTTCAATGATGAACAGTGATGTAGAAGTGTAAACCCTTCCATCTTCAAGTTGCTTGGGTCACGGGGTTTTCTCACAGCAATCCCAACACTAAGACAGCCAATAAGTGTGATTGGAGCAGGTCACAAAGCTAGCTGGTGTGACTTAACAATCGAAGAGCGTTATGACTGGGACTGAAGGGAAACTTGCCTCAGGTCATTGTCCTCTCAAGCCTCCAGCATGGCTGGCATGTCACCATCTCCACAGCAACGAACGTGACATCACTGGAACCTTGCTATTCTGGGCAGAATGGCTCTAATGCTTCAGATACTGTAACTAGACATTTGTGGCGTAAAACACCGTGAAAATTATACTTGGTTCTGGATAAAGATGTGAAGTCTGGGAAAGGGCATTCTTAGCCTGAACAAAAGCAAACCTACTGCTGTGAATTTGGGAATTGGGAAATATCTGGGAAGTCAACAATTTTATGGGGTATGTTGAGGGCGTCTATAAACAGTTACGCATGTATATAAACAAAACATATTTACTTCTTGGCCCCAAGAGTCTTATACCATGAACCCACTGGATAGCTGATAAAATATCCTGGGTAACCCCACTGAGGGTGTGCAGTGAAGCAGCCAGAGCCCGAAGAAGCTAAACTAGAGCCCAGCCAGAGGCGATGGACACAGATGGGAAGAGTTTCTAGGCAGATGAAACAGACTAAGACTCAGAGGCACAAATGAGCGTAACAGACCTGGGGAAATCGTTTCCCATGCATGTGTCCGTGTGTAATATGGGGAAGGGGCACGTGTGCACACACCCACTTCTACATGTGTCAGGGTCTTCCTCTAACACCTCCTCTTTATTTTCTGAGACAGTGTGAACCTGAAGCTCACCGAGTCAGCTAGACTTACCCGCTGCACCCCACCAGCCCCGGGGGTACCACACCCAGATTTTACACCATGCTGGGAGGGTGAACTGAGCTGTCTCTCTTGCCCCAGGAACTTTAATTAATTTCTTAGTTAACATACAAAGCAATGTGTTTCATCATGGCATCTACAGTGTTAGTATATTTTCTTCTCATTCTTTCCCTCCCTACCTCTTCTCCCCACCCATGACCCGTCCCGACACCTGTTCCAACTGGTTCCCTTCCTTCCCCAAGTTAGTCCCTCCTATTTCCTTACCATCTGTATACCATCACCCTATTTCTCATCCCTGTTAAGACCTCTACTGGGAAGGTGGATTGACTGTGTAAACATGAGGAGCTGAGTTCAAATCCCAAACACCCACATAAAAATCCAGGAGTAAGCCGGGCAGTGGTGGCGCACGCCTGTAGTCCCAGCACTTGGGAGGCAGAGGCAGGAAGATCTCTGAGTTCGAGGCCAGCCTGGTCTACAGAGTGAGTTCCAGGACAGCCAGGGCTATACAGAGAAACCCTGTCTTGAAAAACCACACACAAAAAAAAAAAAAAAATCCAGGAGTAAATACATATATCTGTAAACCACTGCTGTGTAGGACAGAGACCAGAGGCTCTTTGGGGGGCTTGCTGGCCACTAACCTACCACCATGTTCAATGTTCATGCCTCAAGGGGACAGGCAGAGAAAGATCGAGCAGGACACCCAAAATCCACCTCTAGCCTCCACAGGCACCCCCACACATACATACACACTTTTATCACACAGACACACGTATGAACAAAATAAAAATTGTAAAAGATCTTCTCAGAATCTTCTTTCTACTATTATGATCCACACAGATACATAAAAGCATAATATATATACATATATCTAAACACACATATACAAATATACAGCATATATACACACATATATTTATATATAACATATATAGCTGTAAATCAAAGTTATGTGTATTGGTAACTGTCCTGTGTCTGATTTATTTTGCTGAAAACAATTTCTGGATTTTTTTTGGGTGGGGGTTGGATTTGGTTTTTTCGAGACAGGGTTTCTCTGTGTAGTCCTGGCTGTCCTGGAACTCACTCTGTAGACCAGGCTGGCCTCGAACTCAGAAATCTGCCTGCCTCTGCCTCCCAGAGTGCTGGGATTACAGGCGTGCGCCACCACCACCGCCCGGCTGAAAACAATTTCTAATTTCATTTTCTTTCTCCCTCACAGCCATAAAATTCCATGGTGTATATGTACAACACACTCTTTATCCAGTCATCTGTTGATGGACATCTCTGCTGATTCCTTTTCCTGGATATGGGGGACTGTGCTGTAGTGGACACGTACACTCGAGAGCAGTGTAGTGGAAACCAGGAAGTTTATCCTGAGCCATAAGCAGCATGAGGGCGAGAGACAGTGTTCAACCGTATCCCTGGACGCCAGCACACAGTGGGCACACAACAGTATTGCTTGATGGAATGAAAGGAGAGAGAGGGGGAGGGGGAGAGGGAGGGAGGGGGAGAATGGGGGAGGGGGAGAAAGAGAGAGAGAGAGAGAGAGAGAGAGAGAGAGAGAGAGAGAGAGGATGGGAGCAACGAGAGCAAGAGAGGGGACCAAAGTGAAGAAATACTAACCAGAAGCCTTTTAATCCCAGCACTCAAGAGAGAGAGGTAAACAGATCTCTGTGAGCTTAAAGCCAGCCTGGTCTACACAGTAAGACACTGTCAAAATAAAAACAAAAACAAAAAACCTCACAAGGAGTTGAGACGTTTGTGAACAATGTTTGCTGGAGGGTGAGTGGGAAATGTGGTTGGAAAACCTGAGAGAGCAGAGGTAGGAGGGGCTTCAGCCAAAGTTAAGACAAAGAGTCTAAGAACACAGTGAGCCAGACAGTGGCCCACAAGACACTCATGGAGACCACAGTGACAGCATGGACTATGAATCAGTGCTCCAGCAGTGTGAGAGCTAGACTCAGTGTGAGAGGACAGGCTAGGAGAATCCTCGGGAAGAGAGTGTGGCGGGCTGCGCATAAGATGAGCCTAAGGGGGCTGGCGAGCTAGCATAGTGGGTAAGGCGTCGCCATTAAAGCTGGCAACCTGAGTTAAATCCACAGAAAAGTAATACACATGTATAAAGATGTATATACACATATAAGTATGTGTGTGTATATATGTATATGTGTGTATGTATGTGTGTATATGTGTGTATGTATGTATGTATATATATGTGTGTATATGATAGTCTGGGTCGGGGGATGGTAAAAGAAATGGGTGATGGGGGCTGGAGAGGTGGCTCAGCAGTTAAGAGCACTGACTGCTCTTCCAGAAGTCCTGAGTCCAAATCCCAGCAACCACATGGTGGCTCACAACCATCTGTAATGAGATCTGACTCCCTCTTCTGGTGTGTCTGAAGACAGCTACAGTGTACTTACATAAAATAAATCAGTTTTTGAAAAAAAAAGAAATGGGTGAAAAGATGAAAAAACTGGAGAGACACTAGAAAGGGCAAAGTTCATATCATGTTGATATGGGTTTCCATTTCTGTGAAGAGATACCAGGACAAAGGCAACTCTCATAAGGACAACATTTAACTGGGGCTGGTTTATGGGTTCAGAGGTTCAGTCCTTTATCATCAAGGAGGGGACATGGCAGCATCCAGGCAGGCATGGTGCAGGAGGGGCCCCAGGCAGCCAAGAGGAGGGTCTCAAAGCCCACACCCACAGTGACACACTTCCTCCAACAAGGCCACAATGTCACTCCCTGAGCCAAGCATATCCAAACCACCACAGTTGTAATAGTGGAGAAAGCAGAAATAATAAATATACAAGTCAAATCTCCTTGGGGGAGCCTGAGAAGCAGTGGTTTAGTTAGAAATGCAGGCACTGAAATGATTTAAGAGGAGATGGCAGAGACTGAGCTAGTGTGTGAAATACAGCTCTGGCAAGCTCAGATACATGTCTACATCCAGACAATGCTCTGCATGGCCCAGAAGAGGACTGTTGTTGTTTTAAAGAATTTATATGTGCATATGTTTGTAGGCTCAAGAAACATGATATATAGCCACTAAGGAACTCTAATTAATATATAGAATTTCAAAAGCAAAAGAAATAAGATCGTTCAACAGCATGTACATTATCCATGTTCTGACCACAATATATAGTAGTGTTGGTCTTTTCCCCTTTCTGCTGACTGGAATGTGGGTGGATTCTAGTAGCTAGAACTGTTTCCCAAACACAATGGGAGCTACATGCTAAGGAAGGCAGAGCAACAAGAGAGGACTCTGAACCTGTGACAGCCACGTGAAGAAGGGTGCACTGCTTGCTCCTCCGGAGGACACCAGTTTGATTCCCAGCACCCACAGGGCGCTGACAATGGGCCTGTAACTGCAATTCCCAGGGGATCTGATGCCCTCTTGTGGAGTCCAAGGATGTTGCATGTACACGTGGCGCACAGATATACATGCAGGAAAAACATTCATACACAAAAAATAAATAAATAAATCTCTCTCAAAAAAATATGTTAGTTATATATGTGTGTGTGTGTGTTGTACATGTAATATGCTTATATGCAGGTGTACACATATGCCCATAAAGTTATATTTTCTTCTTGTATTATTTATAAACTATCAATGAGATTATTATTTTGAAATCTTAATTCTTTTTAAAGCAAAGCAATCCATTATCAAGGACAGCTCCACAATGACAGCCTTAGGGCTGCACAGGAGTCAGCAGAAGTCCAGGTACTCTGCGAGACAGAAGTAATCAAATGCCTCCAAATATTTAATTTCCTATTCCAGGAATGTGAACAGGTGTAATTAAAATAACACTTTTTTAATTAAGTGACCTCTCTTGACCAACCATCTGTGAATAATTCAGGTTTCCCCCTTATTATTACTGTAAAATTAAAACGAGGTCATATAAACAGGAAGATCCTCTTTAACTATCTTTAAGCACCAGCAATATATATTTTCCACCAGTTAAAATCCTTAATGATACAAAAAGTCTGCCAAGCATAACTTCCCCAATTCATTTGCCTGAAACCATCAATATTTTATCATGCACTTGCAGTTGGCTTTAATTTAACAGTCCAGGTTACTAATCAAACAAAACACCCAAGTCATTAAAAGTTAGCATGCCATTTAGAAAGTGCATTTCACGTTTATTAAAATATCTTTCATGCAGCCATTAGAAACCTAAAGTTTTAATTACAATCAGATATTTAGTTCTACTCCAGTTGTGGGTATGGTGCTCTGTTGCAACTGCCCTGATTAATCTTCCTCACCGAGCTCATCCATTACTTTCTGAAATTATTTTCCTCTCTGCCTTCTTCAGAATTCAGATTTCTGCCCAACCCACCCCCAACACACAGAATGTATTTTAAAGGTGTGCAAAATAACCACCCCAAAGATAACCCATTTAAAAGATTTCCATTTCAAATGTAATTTACCTTTCATAAAATATCTAAGAGGTGTCATTCAGCAAGGCAAATTGAAATTGAGAATTCGCTCTCGGTATCTTTATTGTCGATTTTCATTATATTTTTTTCTTTCTAATGATGAGGGAAATTCAATGAGCATTTTCTTATAATTTTCTAACAAAGTGATTCAACTAAGTATTACTTTGGTTTGGCGTTTCTTGCCTGGGTTTGCACTAACATTCCATGACCAATATGTAAAAACAATCAGATTCCGTGCTGACTCTGGATCCTGTGAATTACGGCATTTAAACCTTCTACCCGCCACAGACACGTGCACCAAAACACATCTTAGGTGGGGTGTAGCGCTTATAGGGACTATGGGCTCACCTTTATCTTAAAACTCCTGAATAGTGCCTTTTTGGGTTTTTTTGTTTGTTTGTTTGGTTGGTTGGTTGGTTGGTTGGTTGGTTGGTTGGTTGGTTTTTTGTGTTTTTGTTTTTATTTTTGTTTTTGTTTTTGTTTTTTGAGACAGGGTTTCTCTGTGTAGCCCTGGCTGTCCTGGAACTCACTCTGTAGACCAGGCTGGCCTCGAACTCAGAAATCCACCTGCCTCTGCCTCCCAAGTGCTAGGACTACAGGCGTGCACCACCAC
This sequence comes from Apodemus agrarius, assembly GCA_964023405.1. Lineage (NCBI taxonomy): Eukaryota > Metazoa > Chordata > Mammalia > Rodentia > Muridae > Apodemus > Apodemus agrarius. The sequence goes on along the minus strand of OZ030011.1, from coordinate 69,257,364 downwards.
GCCCAGCGAATAGTGCCTTTTTAAAATGTGCTTGAACACCACAAGCTTCTCTTTTTTAAAACTTAAACTTTCTATCCATGGCTTATTATAAATAGCACAAAAATATTAGATTGAAATATGAGCTGGGATCATATTTCCCAGTGGCCCTGGCCGTCCGCGTTTCACCTGGCACTTCCTCTATGGCCTTCCAACATCATTCGCAGGGTCCACAGTGTTCCCACTTTAGTCCACCTTCCTTTACCAGCCAAGCAATTCATGTACCCAAGGTTTAAGAAACAGCCATGGACTTTGCCTCTTGATAGAAGAGGTGCCAAAAAAAATGTCCAAAAAAAAAAAAATACTTTTTAGCTACCATTAATCTACTACAAGTCCTACAGGCTAAATATTCTTATTTTATGGAACGAGTAACCTAGGCCGGGTGGTGGTGGGGCACGCCTTTAATCCCAGCACTTGTGAGGCAGAGGCAGGCAGGTTTCTGAGTTCGAGGCCAGCCTGGTCTACAGAGTGAGTTCCAGGACAGCCAGGGCTACATAGAGAAACCCTGTCTTGGGTGGAAAAAAAAAAAAAAAAACGAATGAGTAAGCTAAAGATGGGTGAGAAAAACCAGCTTGCCCTAATCCAAACCACCAGCAGTCCATTAGGGTAGCACCAAAATTGTACCATAATGATCCATCTGCTGATTAAAATGATATCAGTGTCTGGAAAAGCAAAGTAGGGGTCCATGTGGCCCTGTTTTCTATCAGCTATAACTCGGGCTTCCTCCTTTCTCTCCCGCCCTGCTTCAGATAGATTTCTGCACGTCGTATTCCATGAGCGTCTATAATGAGCAACTGACCCCACGCCACAGGGTTCTCCTAACAGCAACGCCCGAGTCACATCCACTCTTGAAAGTGTATGTGACATGCTGTCTCGGGGGAGAAGACAGTGAGAGAGACCGCTCTTCCGGGCCAACGTGGGAAAACCACTTGGCAATGGTGAAATGACAGGAACCTCAGGGAACAGAGGGGCTTTGTCATCCTGAACTGATGGCCATGAAGGGAGAGAACGCTGGCACTGGAGGACGCAAACGCACCCTCAGGCTGTGGCTATGAGGAAGGATTATTCGGGAAGGTGAGGTCTTTTTAAAATAAAGGTCTCCCCAGGAAAACCCACAAGAATGGGGGAAGCAGGACAGTGGCAAGAGGAACCACTGTATTTGCCCATGTAGCAATGATCTCAATTCCAGCCACTAAAAACAGTGTGCGGGGCATTGGTGACGCACACCTTTAATCCCAGCACTCGGGGAGGCAGAAGCAGGCGGATCTCTGTGAGTTCAAGGTCAGCCTGGTTCACAGAGTGTGTCCCAGGACAGCCAGAGCTACACAGTTGTTGTTTGTCTCAAACAAACAAACAAACAAAAAACAAAAAGAAGTGACAAAAAAAAAAAAACCAACAATGTCCTGGTTCCTATGGGGCAGCTAGGACTTAGTTAAGTCCCCTATTTCATAGGCTATTACAAGGAAAGGTGTGTGTCCAGGGTCTGTAGGCCTACCTGAGGCTCACCTTGGAAAGGAGCCCCTTCTACCTCGGTGCTGTTGGCAGACTTAGTTCTCATGGAGTCATTTAGTAGCCACATACAAGATCCATCTCAAAGTCCTAGAGACGATGGCTCTAATATTATGCTGCAGGAGAATGCTGGAGGACCGGCTATGCCTCTGAATTGCTTTATGTCCACCCAACAATCTGTTGTGCAGTGGAGCACAAACTTTCAGGTGCAACCAGCAATTTGTGCATGCACAGGCCCAGAGGGAAGTTGTAATGACCTAAGGCTTGGTCTGGAACCGTCAGCAGCACTAGAAAAACTAGTGTCCTGGGGCAAGGATGCAGCCTGGACTTAGTTAAGATCTGTTTTATAGTCCATTACAAGGTTGTAATAAAGGCGTTAGTCCAGGGTCTGTAGTCTCCCCTGAGGGCTCACCTTGGAAAGGTGAGGGTTCACTTGAACCCTCTAAGCCATATAGATCCATCAGAGCCAAGAGCAACCTGAAAGGCCACATGTGGATCCTCCAGGATAAGCTGGAGGAAGGAATTAGGAGACCAGTCCAAGGTAGATTCAAGCTGGATGACTCTGGAGAAAAGGTGAAACCTTGGTACTGTCCTGTGGCCTTGGTATGCAATCATGAACATGTAATGGAGGGAGCTAATCTCCCTCCCCTCACCATATTCATCTACCAGATTTTACAAGAGTAAATAAGCATCACCAGCAAACCCTCAGTCTAAAAGATTATGGGGAATTAAAGAGAAGCTCAAAAGATAAATCTTAAGAAAGAGGTCTGTGATCATTTCTTCCTTCTAGCCTGGCCCTTATGGAGGCCTTCCAGACAAGCACTCTACCACCAAGCTATATCCCAGCACCAGCACAAGCATTGTCAGAAGCCAATCAAAAATTTCCTCTGGACGCCTAATATTATAAAAACATGCAATAACTTTCCAAAGCACTGTTGAGCTGGGTAAGTCAGATCCAGTCCTAGCCTGTGCTACTGAGCCTCAAGATTACTGTCATAACTTATGCCATATCAAGTTTAAAATACATATCATAATAAAAGAAAGCATTCCTGTCTCTTATTTGAATGGGAACTAATCCACACTAGACACACTGAAGCCTTGTATAATATTAACATGAAATCTTCTCTTATAATTTTCCTTATTATATTACATACTCTTGATTCTAGAAGCTCTTACAAGCGACAACCTTTCATGTGGTCATACAAGTCTATCTGTGTTCTCTTCTGTGGTGGAGAATAACTGCCCATCCTCTTCCCAGAAAACCTTCACTGCCAGAGTCCACTGAGGCACTGCCTGCCTGTCTTTGAAGCATCTAGTATTCATGATGATTTTTTTTTTTGGTTTTTGGTTTGTTTGTTTGTTTGTTTGTTTGTTTGTTTGTTTTTTCTCATGCCTTTCATTGTCCAACTTCAGGCGAACTTGTGGCTTCCTATTGATCCTACTCCAAGTTTTCCCTGCTCTCTTTTATTCTAGATCTAAATCAACTGTGTAAGCTTTCTGGTGATTTTGAAGCACTGCATTCTCCCCAGTATAAATGAGACACAGAATGTGAAGGTGATGCTCTGGAGTAGATGGCTTCTTACGCTGAGGCATGCCTGGCATTCTGGGTTTCTCTTTAGAGCAGGGTGTCTGTGAAATTCATTGACAGTAAAATGGCTCCATCTAGTGCTCCAGACTAGAATCAACATCTACGAGGGAAGGGTCTGGAGAAAGCTGTAAATCAATACATCGCAGAATGACAACTGCAGCAAGTGGCAGAGCCAAAGCAATTTAATAACGATAGGTCGATGGACCAGGGAACCATAACTCTTAGTACATTGACTGGGCTATTGGAACACCTTAACAAATAACAGAGATGTTGTCGAGAGAGAGATTGACTTTGTCCTAAATGTGGTGAGCCCCACTGAAGGTCGGGGATGAGAAAAGAACCAAGTCAAGCACCTGTGTCACGCCAGTCACCGATCTAAGCATTTTCCCACATCCTCCATTATTAATCATAACCACAGTGTGAGGTAGAAGTTATTGTCCCCATTGTACAGACAAGAAACTGAGGCCCAGAAAGGCTACCATCTTACCCTGGGTTACAGGTCTGACACTAAGCACACTATTGCCCTTGCACTAGTCCCAGAGAGGGTATGCAGTGACCTTGTCATCCCCTCTCTCATTGACTGCCATGGGGAAGAGCAGGAGGGTCCATCTACTCTGTAAAACACAGCTCTGCCAAAAGATCCTCCTCGGACTGGAATTTATGAGCCCTGGGACATAAAAGGACTCAGTGTCAAATGCATTTCTTGACATTGCACTTAAATATTATCTTTTGTTTTTCCTTAATTGTTGTCTGGCTTTAAGTCAGGTGTCCCTAGAAACCAGCAGCTACTATCTAGAGATGCCCCGGTAGCGATAATAGTGACCAGTGGCTGCATCAAGACCACAGTGGTGCCGGGCGGTGGTGGCGCACTGCCGGGAGCCAGCCTCAGCAGGCTTGTTTCCTCTTGGTCCTTCTTGAGGCAGCGGAGGGGGGAAGCGTCGGCGGGGGTAAGACTTTGTCTTGTGGAAAGTTTAGGGTTGTTGTATAATAAAAGGTTTACTTATCTAAATCTAAGTTACTAGGCTAACATAGCTGACCTGCCTTCTGTGTTCCTCTGGAGCCAGAGACTGCAGTCTCAGGTATTTAACATCTCATCCTAAAACAGCAGGAAATTAAGTAAAGGGTTAATTGCTAGAGCCTTTTCCCTATTGTCCAGATGCCTCTTGCTTGTCAGTCTAGGGGGGAAGTTAGGAGCAATAAACTTCTAATGAACCTGGAGAAGAGAATAACACTTGTAGACAGAAAAATTTCTACATACGTGAATATGCATAATCTCACATAAATTCACACATACATCTTCATACATCTTCATACATAGATTTACACATACATCTTTCACGCAGTCAGCTGGGCCCAGCTTGCATGCATTCTCACAATTTCATACTTACACACATACATGCACACATTCCCACAATTGCATACTTACACACACATCCATACTTACATATGCATATGGAGCAAAGACCAAGCACCGGTGCAGAAAGAACTCACTCATTCTGGATGAAAGATGGACTACAATATTTATTGCATGGAGAAAGAAAAAGCTTCCACCCTTTCAATGCTAAATGAATTAAATCCATGTTTGTAAGAAAAAGACTTTGTTTTTCTTAATAAGACTAAGCCTGCTTTGTCCTTACCATGGGACCTGTCCTTTCCAATGGTAAGGAGAAGCCTGCTTGCTCCTTCTACTCTCTGTAACATCTTCCTTTTTCCTCTTTCTCTCTGCCTCCTGCACATTGTTATTCTCTTAGTTAGTTTATGTTACCTATAGTTTCTAAGTTATTCCACTCTGCATTATCCTTCTAGTCTTGTTCTCTTCTGACTAAAAAACTTCTCAGTTCAGTTCTCCTCTCAGCTCTGTCCCTCTCATTCAGTTCTTCTGGTCTGACTTCTCTTTGTCCTCAGCCCTTAAACGTCTTTCCGAATGCATGATCACATGTTACAAAGTTCATCATAAGTTCACACAGAAAACCAAGTCCTAAATTGAAATAGAAGCTTACAACAGAGAATGTTTACATACATATCCATTAGGAGTAATTATCTAGCTATCACTTATCTTCTCTACAGGTTCATAGAAAGTTTAAAACCATAACTAAGTTATAAGTGACGTTTTGTATAGAAAAACCCAGTCAATATTTTACCTTCTGTCCTAACACCTATAATAAATCCTAGTTCCCTTTTTATGACCTTTAGTTAATTGTTTTACAACCTCTTGGAATGTGCTCTGAGTAGGAGAAAGTCTGGTTGCCATCTAAGAGCAATTAACTTGTGACACTTAGGAGACTGGCAGAGTTCTCATTGCAGGTTGGCTATAGGAGGGATCTAGTAGTAGTCCCATTAGAAAAGAGCTTAGTAATCACAGATATAATTTTAGGAATTCTTATAGGATCATCATTAAAACTAAAGTCATCTGTTTGTCTACATAGCATCACTATAAGACATCTTCATGGATCTGCAAGGATCTGCTCCAAAGGAATGTGCTATTGCTATTGATTATTATAAATGTATAATAATAATAACAACAGGAAAAGCATATAAATAGCAGGAAATCTTTCCTAAAATTAGTCCCCCACAGCCTTGCTGAATGGGGGCTCACCTGTCGCAGATTATATAATAATCCGAGGCAGGCATTTCAGGATGAACATCTGCTAGTATATTAGCTTGTCCCATTATGGCTCCTGACAGCGCACGCCTGTAATCCCTGCACTTGGGAGGCAGAGGCAGGCGGATTTCTGAGTTCGAGGCCAGCCTGGTCTACAGAGTGAGTTCCAGGACAGCCAGAGCTACATAGAGAAACCCTGTCTCGAAAAATAAAAACAAACAAACAAACAAAAGACCACAGTGGAAGGTCCTTCTTCACACTATATTTCTTTGGCGAGATAACGTTCCAAGCATCGGCACAGAAGAATCCAAAGAAAGAATCCTGCCTCCGGCAAGAAGAGAGCAACCGAACACAGAGACCAGAAGAAGGGGGCTGGAGAGATGGCTCAGTGGTTAAGAGCACTGATTGCTCTTCCAGAGGTCCTGAGTTCAATTCCCAGCAACCACATGGTGGCTCACAACCATCTGTAATGGGGTCAGATGCCCTCTTCTGGTGTGTGTCTGAAGACAGCTACACTGTACTCATATACAAAAAATAAATAAAGAAATCTTAAAAAAAAAAAAAAAACCAGAAGAAATCTGCCAGGGATTAAGCCCCTCTCAGACTGTCACTTGGCCAGGGCACTCCATTAACTAACCAGCATACCTCTTTAAAAACACACACACACACACACACACACACACACACACACACACAGACCAGAGAGAAGAGGTAAAAACAAAGGTACTCATTTTCCTAAATGTTAAGACTGTATCAGTTACTTTGTTACTGCTGTAACATAAACAACTTAAGGAAGGGTTGATGTAGGCTGGCGGATTGGTGGGTATGGCCCATCTGATGGGAAAGGCATGACAGGAACATGTGTGTGTTCACACAGGAAGCAGAGGGGGATGAATGAGCTCTGTGTTCTGCAGTCCAGGACCCCTGGCCTCCCCCCATTCAGGGTGGGTCTTCCCTCTTGAGTTAAATGTCTAGAAATGCTCTCAACACACCCAGATGTTTGTCTCCTGTGCGGTCATAAATCTCACCAAGTTGGCAAGATTAACCATCACAGAGAATGTATAAGGCATTAATTACACTTTCATGTATGTATGTGGTGCTTAACTCGGTGGCTAAATCTATTAGGTAAATAAATCAAGGAGGTAATTAAAGAAATACATCAGACAGTATTTTATTATTATTTTTGTATCCTAGTGCCACTAAACACTCAGAGCAAGGCCCACAGAGCCGTAGAGAGCTGTGGCAGCGTGGATCAGAGTCTAGAGCAAACCCACTCGCCTGGTCTGATGATTCATTCCTCAGTTACTAATCAGCATTAACAGGTTTGAGGAGTTCCAGAGAATTGCCATGTTTGCTTAGGACACTGTCTGGTGAGTAGTCTTTAAGAAACCACAAATTTGTAAGACTTCTGCCTATGCTGAGGGATAATTCTTTACCCTGGGATCCCACTTTCTCCACCAACCCTAATCAGAGTGAGAATAACTGCTAGACAAAGGAATGCCAGTGTTCAGAGTATGAAAACATCTGTCTAGAGAAAGAGAAAATACAGTAATGAAAGATATTGCCTTACTTATTATTATCAGATATCATCAAATGAAAAGAAATTCTGAACCACAAGGAGAAAAAAAGGACATGAAAATCACAACTATTTTGAGGCCAACTAACAAACAGTACACAGGGAGTTCCGGGCCCTTGCTGGCCAACTAAAGATTCAAGATAAATTTTAAAATAGCAGGGCTGGGTATCATGGAGCACAACTTTAATCCCAGGTCTCTATAAGTTTGAGACCAGCCTGGTTTACAAAGCAGGTTCCAGAACAGTGAAGGCTATTCTACAGAGAAGCCCTGTTAGGATTCTGTCTAAGCTCCACCCCACAGTTACCTGGCAACAGCCAGGCAGGTCTGGCCCACTATAAAAGAGGATGACTGCCCCTCCTCTCTCTCTTAGCCTCTTGTTCTCTTCCCTTCCCCCTTCCTTCCCCCCCCCCCACTTAGTCATGGCTGACTTCTACTTCTCCACTCTCTCCTTCTCTCTTCCTTTCTCTGCCTCTACTACCCCCTTAACTCCCTTCCCCATGCCCTAAATAAACTCTGTTCTATACCATACCATTGTCATGTGTCTGTTCCCTCAGGGGGAAGGATGCCTCAGCATCCACTGAGGCACTCCCTTCCCCCACACACCCATAGAATATATTCTTACGCCTTTTTTCTATATTTATGATCACAACAAGCCCTGTCTCAAAAAGATAAAATAAAAATAAATTAAAAATTAAAAACATGGGGCTGGAGAGATGGCTCAGCAGTTAAGAGCACTGACTGTGTAAGACCCAAAAAAAAAAAAACACGGGGGCACCCCAGCACCCCATGCCTCAGAAGGAGATACCCAAATCACTCGTGAGAAACAGTCTTGATGCAACAGCAAGAGGATTTTTATTCCAGAGGCTCTGGAGTTCACAGCCGTACACCACACAGGGGTAGAGGACTGTGAGCCACGAGTGCAGAATCGGGACAGCTTTTATAGGTTTACAACAAAACCCGCATATCACAAACCAATCATTCCTTAGCCTCGAGAGCCAACGCAGTTCTAGCCAATTGATTTGTACCACTCCATAGCTTCTAAGCCAATCAGTTTAAAGTATCCAGCCTGTGATCCAAGGACCAATCAGTTTTCTATAGAAGCCAGGTAGCAACTAGTTAGCTCATTTCCGCTTATGGGGCCAGGGTCACATACGCATTTCCTGTTACGGGGCCAGGATTATGTATTCAAAGGCCCTCCAACTAGTAGTAGGCGCTTGGGGACCTGAGCACCCGCCAGGCACGAGCCCCGCAGCCTTTGCAGTGATCCCTCCGGCCCAGCCCTGCTCACCCACGCCAGGGACCTTCCCAGGCCTGCGGCTCGCAGCTGGACACTGCAGGCGGGTAGGACATGTGCACTCCTGGGCTAACAAAGAGCGGGCTAAACTGTTTTTGGGGGGTCATTTAAGAGTTAGGCACAGGGGATTTTTAGCCTGTAATTCCCATCCTTTCAGCTGCTCTTCCAGAAGTCCTGAGTTCAATTCCCAGCAACCACATGGTGGCTCACAACCATCTGTAATGGGATCCGATGCCCTCTTCTGGTGTCTGAAGACAGTTACAGTGTAGTCATATACATAAAATAAATAAATAAATAAATATTTTTTAAAAATTAAAAGCAGGGCTGTTACTCAGTAGTGGGGTGTTTGCCTAACATTTGGGGACCTAAGTTCAGTGCCACTGCTGTACTCCCAAGAAAGTACACACACACTTGGACACATATTGGGACGACTATTAACAGATCCCCAGTAGCTGTTTCCCCATCTTCCCTTTAGTTAAAGTCCTCACAAGTTATCTATCGCCTCCATTTCATAGCCTCCCTAGCCACTGGGCATGGTCACATGACCAAATTCTGTCCATTGAGAAGTAAACACAGAGACTATGCACCTCCTCCACTAACCATAAGTGTTACATTCCCAATAAACCCCACAGCAAGTTGGAAATATCTTAAGGCAAAAAGGTACCTATTAAACCTAAGTTAACAAACATTTAAGCATAAACCACAGAGCGTTTTGTATAAATGGCCAGAACTCTCACATTAGCCTACGTCTAGGCAAAAGTACACAACGCAAAACCTATTTTACAACAAAGTATAGGAATCTCCATGTAATTTGTGGAACACTGAATGGAAAGGGAGGAGCGGGCTGGTGTGGGGGTATTTGCCAGAATGTGCACAGCAGGAGGCACAGATGGGACTTTCACAGATGTGATAAGAGGAAACAAATACAACATCCTGGAAAAAAAAGCCTGGCAACAAAGAACACCGTAGAAAATCAATAGTTCCCCCTTGTGCTCCAGGGGCTCACTGGAAGAAGCTGTGGATCAAGCTACTGACCAGCATCCAGAGAAAGATCACGGGGTTAGAAAAGATCAAAGGTTCAGGTTTAAAAGCATGGTTTTACAGCGGTGTGCATGGCCTTCACACCCTCATCAAATGGAAACATTGTTGCTAAACTGTTGCAACTTAGAAGCTGTCTGTGCAATTTCTGGTGTTAGTCTCGTACAGAATTTGCCCTTCCTGTCCTCTTTTCTCTTTCTCATAGCTGGAACTCAAGGAAGTCAGAAGAACCTTCTCTGAGGATGTGGGTGAAGCCATACACCACCCTCACTGTTCACAGTGCAGACGGTGGGACAGGCTTCTGAGTGCCCAGCCTAGACCACTTGGATCCATTTCTGCATTTTAACAGGATCTTTAGATAATTAACATTCAAACCAAGTCTTGAGAACTCTGATCTGGTAGGCAGACTGACAAGCTAGGAGGGGCTTGGATCTGTGCTCCTGGACCACCATGGCTAAAAGACATGCAAGTAAACCTTGATTTGTATAAACCCACTTTGTTTTTCCTTCGCTTTGTTCCGATACACCAGCCACATTCATATGTGCAAACACAAAACATGGTACAAATATCCAACACTACAGTCTTGACATTCTGATCATGGAACTGTTACTTTAACACAAATGCTTTTTTTTTCCTTTGGTTTTTTCGAGACAGGTTTTCTCTGTGTAGCCCTGGCTGTCCTGGAACTCACTCTGTAGACCAGGCTGGCCTTGAACTCAGAAATCCACCTGTCTCTGCCTCCCAAGTGCTGGGATTAAGACACAAATGCTTTTTAATTTTATAGCATCATGTGGACTTTGACGGCTCACTCCTTCACCGCTGGCCTCTCTGAAGTACTAGAGAATCACCATCATTACCTAATACCAAGATACAATTTGATTTCTCTTGCCTTAAATGCATTGTTCATTGTGCTAAATGAAAAGAGTCTCAAGAGTTTGCTTACTGCAAGCTGGGAATGGTGGTGCACACTGGCGATTCCAGTCACTCAGGGATGGAAACAGGACTGAAAGTTAGTTGGACCCACATCTGGGTACATAGAGAGTTCAAGACCAGCTTGAGAAAGATAAATAAAACACTCAAAAAGTCAAGGTTTATAGATGTAGCTCATAGGTGCAGTGTTTGCCTAGATGCACAAGGCCCTAAATTCAATCTCTACCACTATCCCACCCACCCCCCAAAACAAACATTCACATGCTGTAGAATCTATTTTAAAACATTCATAAAATAAAAATTATATTGTGACAAAGAATATCTCCTCAGTTTCTAGGTTACAGAGAGAGTGGCTTCGAAGTGACAGCATCACGGTGGCATTTACAAGTGACAGAGTAGTTTGTGTCCTGCATAGAGTAATGTTCACCAAGAAAAAACAATCACGCTTGTGATAAAATTGCATATAAGTATACACAAATAATCCCAGCACTTGGGAGGCAGAGGCAGGTGGATTTCTGAGTTCGAGGCCAGCCTGGTCTACAGAGTGAGTTCCAGGACAGCCAGGGCTACACAGAGAAACCCTGTCTCAAAAACAAAACAAAACAAAACAGAAAAAAAGAAGTATACACAAAAATAACTGTATAAATTGGTAGAAATATGAACAAAATCTATGGTTTAGCTTATTCCCGTGTCAAAGTGCAAAAGCATGTAAGATGTTATCATTAGAGTTATCTAAACAATCAGCACCCGGGACTCACAGTTCAGTTATCATCACAGTGTTTTGAAATTATTTCTTAATGAATGATAAACAGAGCCAGACAAAATATATTTTGAGAGTTTACACTTCCAAATAGCTATGAATGACAAGAAACACTTAATAAAAGAAGCAATAAGAAAGTGAAAGAGAGCAGGGTGGTGGTGGCACACACGCCTTTAATCCCAGCACTTGGGAGGCAGGCGGATTTCTGAGTTCAAGGCCAGCCTGGTCTACAGAGTGAGTTCCAGGACAGCCAGGGCTACACAGAGAAACCCTGTCTAGAAAAAACAAAAAAAGAAAGAAAGAAAGAAAGAAAAGAGAGAGAGAGAGAGAGAGAGAGAAGAAAGGAAAGGAAAGGAAAGGAAAGGGAAAGAAAAGAAAAGAAAAGAAAAGAAAAGAAAAGAAAAGAAAAGAAAAGAAAAGAAAAGAAAAAGAAAGTGAAAGAGAGGCCAGTGGATAAAGCTCATGCTTTTAATTCCAGCACTTTGGGAGGCCACTTTGGGATCTCTGTGTTCAAGGCCAGTTTGGTCTACAGAACAAGTTCCAGGACAGCCAGAGCTACACAGAAAAATCTTATCTCAGAAAGAGAAAGAAGGGGCTGGAGAGACCGCTCAGTGGTTAAGAATACTGACTGCTCTTCCAAAGGTCCTGAGTTCAAATCCCAGCAACCACATGGTGGCTCGCAACAATCCTTAATGAGATCTGATGCCCTTTTCTGGTGCGTCTAAAGAGAGCTACAGTGTACTTATTTATAATGATGAATCTTTGGGCCTGAGAGAGCAAGGCCAACCAGAGCAAGCAGAGGTCTTAAGTTCAATTCCCAGAAACCACATGAAGGCTCACAACCATCTGTACAGCTTCAGTGTACTCATACACATAAAATAAATAAATAAATCTTTTTAAAAAAGAGAAAAAGCCGGGCGGTGGTGGCACACGCCTTTAATTCCAGCACTTGGGAGGCAGAGGCAGGCAGATCTCTGAGTTCGAGGCCAGACTGGTCTACAGAGCTAGTTCCAGGACAGCCAGGGCTACACAGAGAAACCCTGTCTCGAAGAAAAAAAAAAAAAAGAAAGAAAGAAAGAAAGACTGGCTAGCCAGATTTAAAACAAAACAAATGAACAAAGTTATAGTGGTGGGGGAGGGTATGGAAAAACTGCAACCTACCATGATATATATATATGTTTGAAATCTATAATTCTGCATATTAACTAAAATAAAATACATATCTCAGCTATTTCTGAGGAAGCCTTCCCTCCCTCTTACATCACAAAACTATAGTAGTGCCCTAAAAGGGACATGTCTCAAACTTCCCGTGGGTGCCTGAGAGCTTGGCTTGCAGCTATAGTAATCGATTGCCTTCCTATAAGAACACAGCTAAGCAGAGCCGCTTAAGGAAAGAGACGTTTATTCTGGCTCAGGACTCAGAGGGTCACAGTTCAGCACGACCAGAAGGTGAAGCAGAGTGAATTGTCTAGAGCGGCCTGTGGTATCTGCGTGCTCACAGCCCAGCAGGCAGGAAGAGAGAGAACAGGCCAGAACAGGAAGCAAGGGCAACCTTCAACACCCACTCCCGGTGGCCTACTTCCACCAACCCCGGGCCACTTCCTGAGGACTACACAACTTCCCAGCTTGGGAACAAGTGTTCAAACACACGAGCCTGGGGGAGACATTTCCTGTCCAAACCACAACAGTACTAAACGCCATAAAGGCTGTTTTTTTCTTTACACGTGTACCCATGAATGAAGCCTAACCTAAAAAGTAGGAATTGTAAAAAATTAAAAACAGCTAATTTAAAAGGAGTATAGCATCTGTAGGTGTGTGAACAAGGTCAGTCTCTCACAACACCGTACTGAGCTCTGTTCAGCCTTATGATAGCTGATCCAATACTTGCTTAATGCCGGGGCCTGAGATGAAGGTCAGGGCACTGTGACATAGCAGTAGACAGCTGTGTAAGGGCCACTGAAGTGCTGTGGCAATCTGATAGCGAAGATGATCAATACATGTGATATGCTGTGCAAAGGGTGGTGTGCACCCCAGGGAGGACGGGCAGGACAGCACTGTGATCTCATCGGGCCACCCAGAACAGCACGCAATTGGAAACGTACAGAGTGTTTTGTTTTGTTTTTAATGCCTGGAATTTTTTCACTGTAATTTCAGTGAGTAACTAAAGCCACAGATCTCAGATAAAATAAGATCTCAGATAAGAGATGCGGGCTGTAACAAAGATGTAAAGGAAAACAGTCAGTCTTACATAAATTACAAATTTCACACCGGTCCACTGGTGATAAGAAAAGGGCGCCTCACTCCTAGGACTTACGGTCACAAAGCTCAGCGACAGCTCCAGACATCAAATAGAGAAAACCAAGGGTGAAGCCCAAGTTTACAGGAAACACTCTTATTTCTAAACTTTGAAAGTGGGGACCAGCCAACGACCCTTCTGATCGTCTCAGGATGTAAACTTTTGCGCCGTTGTTGCTGTTGTCGTTGTTTACTGTGGTTGGCACAACATTTAGACTTCCTGGAAGCAGAGGAGACTGCTTTGTGTGGGACAGACACAGACACACTAGACCAGGGGTGTCTGTCCTACATAAAGCTCAGGATCTCGGACTGCTTTTTCTCTGCTGTCCTGTTACTCCCCCCCAGGGGGTGGGGGGCTGGGGGGGAGGTTTCGTGTGCAGATTCTCATAGAACACGAAATCGGGGAGAATGTAGTCAGATCCAGGGCACAGAACTGGCTGCTGGTGAGAACTAAAGCAAAAGATTTAATGAATGACTAGAGAGTATTTAAAAACGGAGACAGTTAGCTTTCGTTGTATTTCTTCCACAGGTAGCACACAGAGTGCTTTTCCTGCGTCACCCGTCTCACCCTTACCCGGCTCTGCCACATGCCCTTGTCTTGTCAGTGTCAGAATAAAGACTTGAACCTGCACTCCACAGTCTCAGCCAGCACACGATGCTCCTCTCCACAGAATCTGAGAGCAGGAAGGACAAGCTATGCTAATCTTACTAAGTCTTTTTTTTAAAGATTTGTTTATTATTATGTGTAAGTACACTGTAGCTGACATCAGACACATCAGAAGAGAGCGTCAGATCTCATCACAGATGGTTGTGAGCCACCATATGGTTGCTGGGATTTGAACTCAGGACCTTTGGGAGAGCAGTCAGCACTCTTACCAGCCAAGATTTGCTTCCTGTGGACAGACAAGAGGATTTGTCAGGAATGTTCCATCAGCACAAGAGCATAACCTAAGTACTTTGAGTTTATACATTTTGTTTGGGTTTTTGGTTTGGTTTGGTTTGGTTTGGTTTTTGGGTTTTGTTGTTGTTGTTGTTGTTGTTGTTGTTGTTGTTTTCAAATTTAAAATCAGCTCAGTAAACTGGAAACCTGATCTTAAAAGTAACAAACAGACATGTCTCAGTCCAACCCTGAGCAGTCAAGTTCGGCCCATCGCGGGCTGCCAACCAAACACTGGGCTGCCATATTGGTTCTTCCTAACTCCACTCCTGTGTGTACAGCAAAGCTGCTGCTTGGATGAAGAACATGACCTCTCCTAGGTGCAGTGGATGAGAAGAAGGTTTATTACAGATGTGAGAGACAGCATAGCCAGAGGCAGACACATCTGTGAAAATCCAGAATGAACGAGACCCTGAGCCAGCTCACGAAAGGAGGAGAAGGGGGAGGAGAGGAGAAAGCCAGACCAAGAGACCAGGAGGGTAAAGGCCCAGTAACTAAAATGTCTGGATTATATAGGGAAGAGCAGCCCAGCCCCTGGGCTAGAGAACAGGAGAGGGGACAGGGTGTGACATCCATACCCTATAACAGGTAGGGACTGAGGGATGCTGGGAGAACCTGGCATATATGTCCACTTTGATATCTTCAATAGGCACCTCAGTCAGCCATTTGTCCTGTATTTCAAGCCTGTAGTGGTTAGAATGAAAATGAACCTAATAGGCTCGTAGAAGACAGCACTAACTAGAAGGTGTGGCCTGGTTGGAGTAGGTATGGCCAAAAGGACATGTGCCACTAGGGTGGGCTTTGAGGTTTCAAATGCTCAAGCCAGACCCAGTGTCACTCTCTTCAGGTTGCCTGCTGATCCAGGTGTAGGATTTCACTCCTTCTCTAGCACCTCGACTGCCTGCTGCCCGCTGCCATGCTTCTCACCCTGGTGATAACAGACTAAACCTCAGAGCTGTAAGCCAGCCCCAATGCAGTGTTTTCCTTAAGAGTTGTCATGGTCATGGTGTCTCTTCACAGCAACAGAAACCCTAAGACAGAAGTTGGTAGCTGGTACTAGGAGTAGGGTATCACTGTGATAGGCTGGAACATACATTTTTTTAAAGATTTATTTATTTATTTATTTATTTATTTATTTATGTATATGAGTACACTGCAGCTGTCTTCAGACACACACCAGAAGAGTACATTGAATCCCACTACAGATGGTTCTGAGCCACCATGTGGTTGCTGGGAATTGAACTCAGAACCTCTCTCTGCAAGAGCAGTCAGTGCTCTTAACTGCTGAGCCATCTCTCCAGCCCCTGGAACATATTTTTGTTTTGAAGTATCAGAACACTCCCTTTGGGACTTTGAACTAAAAAAGCAACTGGACATTTTAAGCGGGGCTGTTTGGGGCATCCTATTAGAAGTATGAGCCGGGCGGTAGTGGCGCACGCCTGTAATCCCAGCACTCTGGGAGGCAGAGGCAGGTGGATTTCTGAGTTCGAGGCCAGCCTGGTCTACAGAGTGAGTTCCAGGACAGCCAGGGCTATACAGAGAAACCCTGTCTTGAAAAAACCAAATCCAAAAAACCAAAAGAAGAAGAAGAAGAAGAAGAAGAAGAAGAAGAAGAAGAAGAAGAAGAAGAAGAAGAAGAAGAAGTGCTGAGGGTTGTTTGAACTATGGGGGCCACAGCTTGAGAGGTTTCAGAGGAAATGGTTAGTAGGTGGCCTAATGGTAGTTTGGATAGGTATGGCCACCATAGACTCGTGTGTTTGCATGCTTGGCCCATAAGGGAGTGGCATTATTAGGAGCTGTGGCCATATTAGAGTAGGTCAGGCCTTGTTGGAGGAAATGTGTCACTGTGGGGATGGACTTTGAGATCTCAAATGCTCAAACTATGCCTAGAGTAGCACAGTCTCCTGTTGCCCTCTGTGGACCAAGATGTAGAACTCTCAGCTCCTTCGCCAGCGCCATGTCTGCCTATACACAGTCATGCTTCCTGCCATGATGATAATGGACTAAGCATGTAAGCCAGTCCCAATTAAACGATTTCTTTGTATAAGAGTTGCTGTGGACGTGGTATCTATTCAGAGCACCAGAAGCCCTAAGGCAGGCCTAGAGACTCTTCTCGGAATATTTCGGTGAAAAATGTAGCTGCCTGTCCAAAAACTCTGCCTCTGGCTAAACCGAAGAATTTGGTTTTTTTTTTTTTTTTTTTTTTTTTTTAACTATGAATGACACTTTATTCAGTCATTTTCTTTACAACTGAAACTCTGGGAATTCAAAATTAACATCCTTGCCTGTGAGCTTCTTGTACACACCAGAAAAGGTTTTGACCTTGTCTTCCACATTGTTCTGCTGCGCTTTGTCTAAATGAACTTTTAAGAGTCGGCTGCCATCCAGTTTCACACGGATTCTCTTGCCCACAATTTCACTTGGGAAGACCAAATCCTCAAGGATGGCGTCATGCACTGCTGTCAGTGTGCGGCTTCTGGGGTGCTTCTGCTTATTTTTCGTACGGCTTTTCCGGGTTGGCTTGGGCAGAATCCTCCTCTGAGCAATGAAGACTACATGCTTCCCACTGAACTTTTTCTCCAATTCACGAACTAGACGGACTTGGATTTTCTGGAAAGATTTAAGCTGAGGAACTGGTACAAAAATTATGATAGCTTTCCGACCACCACCAACTTCAATTTCCTTGGCTGCCGTGATGTTGAGTTCCCGCAGCTGAGCCTTGAGATCGAGTTCATCTCCGGCTCGAGCAGCGCCTGAGAGATGCCAGACTCGAACTCGTCCGGCTTCTCGCCATTGGGCTTCACAATCTTGGCGTTCGAGCTGAACATGGCTTCGTCCTGACGGGACGAAGGTGCCACCGGTCAAGTGGGGCGCGGGCCGCCAGACCGGGCACAGAGTGGATAATCCGCTGCATCACAACACAGGGTGCATGGCCTGCCGCCCCGGAGGCTCCCCGAGAGTCTTTCCCCCCAAACTCTGAAAAAAAAAAAAAAAAAAACCAACTTAAGAATTTTTAATTAATTGTGTTTATGGGAGACATTTCAAAACAGCCTAAGGTGGAAGATGTCATGTGGTTATTAGTGACCAGTCCTTATTGTTTTCCCCCCTGTGGCCTCCAGCTCATCTAGATCTGCCTGCTCTTGCCTCTCTGAATGCTGGAATTAAAGGCATATGCTATCATGCCTGGCTAAAGGCCAGTTTTATGCAGCTCTACAAAGAAAAGAAGCAAGATGAGGAAGGGAAACTACAAAATGTAGTTTGAGGAGAAAAGGAACACCAGGAAGTGTAAACAGATTAAAGAAAAGCCTGAGGCTAAGTGGACTAAGAGGACCTCAGAGCGAGACCCTACCCAGCTAAGATCTCAACCTGTGAAAGAAAATTCAAGTTTAGGGCTGAACATGGTGTCGCACACCTTTAATCCTAGCACTCTGAAGGCAGAAGCTAGCAGATCTCTGAGTTTAAGGCCAGCCTGGTCTACAGAGTGAGTTCTAGGACAGCCACACTGAGGCAGGGAAGGAAACCACGGAAAACGGAAAGCTTGTGAAAATTCCAGGGAGGGGGTGACATCCCAGCCCCAGCAAGCAGCAGGACTTTAGCTTCAGCTTTGTGGTTCTGGCTTCAGAGTCAGAAACTGAAGAAACCGGATTGTGGAATCTCCCTCCATAGCTAAGGAAAGCCCTTAGGCCAAGCCTGCGTCAGGGCTGGGCCTGTAACAGAAGCCTCAGAGAGGCCATTTTGTGAAGATAAAGGTGAAGCCTGGATTGCCCTGGAGATCCCAAGATGTTGGAGATGCCAGAGTCGGGATTGTCTGCAGAGGAGAGCTGCTAACAGAGTGTTACAGTTGTAGCAAATTAAGATTACTTATGTTTATATCCTTTTATTATTGAAAGTCTTTGTTATAAGTTTTAAGCCATTTTCCCTCCAGGACACAGTTTCTTTATGTAGCCTTGAATGTCCTGGAACTAGCTCTGTAGACCAGGCTGACCTCAACCTTAGAGCTCTGCCTGCCTCTCCCTCCCCAGTGCTGGGACTAAAGGTGGGTGCCACTACCACCTGGCTTAAGACAATTTTTGTTACTGCTTTCTGTTGTGTTGTGACAGATGTGTTTGTTTGTTTGTTCGTTTGTTTAATGTAGATGAGTACTTTGTCTTCATGCACACCAGAAGAGGGAATCAGATTCCATTAAAGATGGTTGTGAGCCACCATGTGGTGGCTGGAAATGAAATTCTGGCCCTCTGGAAGAGCAGTGAGCATTCTTAACCACTGTATCTCTTGTTACACACACACACACACACACACACACACACACACATATATATATATATATATATATATATATATTAAACCATATCCAATGAACTTACAAATCCTGAGATAGAGTTTACAGCAGTCTTAAGAAATTGTTTTAAAGATTTATTTATTTATTATATGTAAGTACACTGTAGCTGTTTTCAGACACACCAGAAGAGGGCGTCAGATCTCATTACGGATGGTTGTGAGCCACTGTGTGGTTGCTGGGATTTGAATTCAGGACCTTTGGAAGAGCAGTCAGTGCTCTTAACCGCTGAGCCATCTCTCCAGCCGTTTTTTTTTTTTCTTTTCTTTTCTTTTCTTTTTTTTTCTTTTTTTTTTTTTTTTTTTTTTTTTTTTTTTTTTTTTTTTTTTTTTTTAGCAGTGTACAGAGTCAACAGATGCTGAAGAGCAGGAAGCTGAGGAAGTGTAGAACGAAGCAAGCTTAGCAGGAAGAGATTTTAGCATCGTTTACTTGTGCTGTGGCAGCTGTTAGGATTTGTGAGAATTTGTGAATCAAGTGTGCCAATTTGGGACCATTAATCTGTACTGAGGCCAAAATGTTCTAAGTAATAAGATCTGAGTCCATGAAGGAAGAGAGAAAGGACTGAAGAATGAACTGCCACTGGAGGGAATTTCTGTAGTCTCCAAGAGAGAGCTCAGAGCAGTGGCCCAGATGGGCTTGGGCTTAGAGAAGCTACAGTGGGAGGAGCTCAGCCCTAGGGACGAGAAGCCTAAGGGAGAGACGGCAGGCACTCCACAGTGGGAGAAACACCTTAGGAGGGAGCTAAGAGACAGAGAACGGGGTTGCACAGGTTCTGACCGGCTGGACTTACCTGGTAACTCAGGGTGAGGCGAGGATACGCCCAAAGTTCAGGCCCAGGAGTGCACTAGGAGGGACAGAGCAGACCAGACGGCTCCAAGAGGGAGGAGGCAACTCTAGGATGGGGTTGAGAGCAGAAGCTACAGGACTGCAAGCCGGCAGGAGCTGAGAGATCAGAGTATGATAGGTGGGCGGATCTGAGACAGCAACAGTAGGACCGCAGGCGGGACTGCAGTTCCGAGGCCCCAGGCAGTGGTTCTCAACCTTCCTAAACCCTTTAACCACAGTCCCTCTGTTACAGTGACCTCCAAGCATATTTTTTTATTTTTTATTTTATTTATTTATTTTTTTTTTTTTTGATTTGGTTTTTTTGAGACAGGGTTTCTCTGTATAGCCCTGGCTGTCTTGTTACTCACTCTGTAAACCAGGCTGGCCTCGAACTCAGAAATCTGCCTGCCCCTGCCTCCCAGAGTGCTGGGATTACAGGCGTGCGCCACCACCGCCTGGCCTAAAATTATTTCATTGCTACTTCATAACCGTAATTTTGCTGCTGTTATGAATTGGAATGTGTAATATTTATCTGCTTAAAATTATACCTGTAAAGACATGGGAAGCATAAACCGAGGTTAAAAACCCGCTAGCTCAGTGAGGTAATTTTGTTTTCTTAACTATATTCAAAATGTCTATTTACAAGTGTGATTCTACAACTATACTAGTAGCTCTTTAGAAATCTCACTCTATTTAAACTACCCAGCTAGTCTACCTTTCTCTTGGGTTCCTCCAAACCCCAGAGGGCTTCTTAGCTCTATCCCAGAATGCCGTTTTACCTGTGTCATGCCGGCTGCTTCTCAGTGGTTCCTGCATGCTCAAAGAAAAATATCCCTATCTATTTCTCTTACCTGGAAGTTTCTAGTTCCTTCCATAAAGCTCTTCCAAGCTGTGTGTGTGTGTGTGTGTGTGTGTGTGTGTGTGTGTGTGTGTGTGTGAGAGAGAGAGAGAGAGAGAGAGAGAGAGAGAGAGAGAGAGAGAGAGAGAGAGATCAAAGGTCCAACAAGAATCTCTAGCTCCTCCCCCACACCCTTGGCAGGTTGAACCACCACCACATCACTATCAAGGTGGACAGGGCTCCAAGCCAAGTCAGTAGGAACCAAACCATTTCACCTTTTTGGTGCAGTAGCTCAAGGCCACCCAACTGACTTTGCCTGGGTTCGTAGACCAAAAACTACAAGACCTCCCCCAGGTAACTTACCTTAAAACTGGCAGGAACTTTCCATTCCTCAGGATTCTTATCTGATCTTATCTATCTTTTAGAGACACACCCAAATTGTATCTTTTCAGGACACACCTAACTGCTTTCTACCCAGGCTTTCTTGTTTTGCTAACAATTAGGTTTTCTAAGCACAATAATCAAATATCCTCTAACAATAATGTAAATATCTGACTTGCTGTAGAACAACCAGGCCAGCGAAAGAAAGCTGAGCTGGGGTAGATAAAGTATCCTTGTGACAAGAATTTCTATGATCCGTAAAGAGATCTTACACCCTCTTCTGGTGCATCTGAAGACAGCTACAGTCTACTTAGATATAATAAATAAATAAATAAATAAATAAATAAATAAATAAATAAATAAATCTATCTTTAGGCCGAAGTGAGGAGGGCCGAGCAGAGGTCCTGAATTCAAATTACCAGCAACCATGTGATGGCTCACAACCATCAGTATAGCTACAGTGTACTCACATACACAAAATAAATAAATCTAAAAAAAAAAAAATGTAGGGTGTGTAGGTTTGTGCTACCAGACAGACATAAGAACTGGTAAGGCTGAGTGAGCTCGGATTCCAGGAATCTCAGAGGTTTGAGATCAGCCCAAGTTGAGTTGCTTCCTTCCTGTCTCTGTAGCTGCTCTGGGACATGTAATCACTCTCCCCATGGTACTGGCATCTCCGAAGTGCTGGGGTCTTCTGCTGCGACTGGGCTTCACTTTCACCAGTAGCCTCACCTGGGATCTCTTTGGGGACGTCAAGCCTGCTACATAACACCAAACCTCAGCTTCTCTCCATCTTTTTCTTCACCCTTCCAAAATCATCACCGCCTGGGTGAATATTATACTACCAAGTCTGGCAGCCACCACACAAGATATAACCTTGGCTACCTCTGGAACACGGCTTCTGTTTGCTGACTTGCAGGGAACACTTTCCAGAAGATTTCACCTCAAAAATGCTACTCTCTTAGTCACAGCTGATTCTTCAGCCCCACTGATCAGATTCTTAACTCAAATGACCCAGTCGAATCCAGTTTCCTTCTGAAACTTCCCAAGCCAGGCCTCCATCGTCTGCACTGCTCTCAGCATTCTTCTCTTCCAAGCTCCCCCAGAACAGCCCACTGAGCTCCCAATGCTCAATGACATTTCTAGTCCAAAGTTCCGAAGTCTTTCCACAGTGAACCTAAAAACATGATCAGGTCTGTCACAGCAATACCCACTTCGGTCTTAGTTAGCCTTACTATTGTTGTGATGAAACACCGTAACTGAAGCCACTTGGGAAGGAAAGAGTTTCCTTGGCTTATGCTTTCACATCAGGGTTCATCACTGAAGGAAGTCAGGGCAGGAACCTGGAGGGAAGAGCTGGTGCAGAGGCCATGGAGAAGCCCTGCTTACTAGTTTGCTTAGGATGGCTTGTTCAGCCTGCTTTCATGTAAAACCCAGGACCACCAGCTCAGAGACAGCACCACCACAATGGGCTGGGTCCTCCCCCATCAATCCCCACTTAAGAAAATGCCCTACAGGCTTGCCTACAAAATTATTTATGTCTCCTCCCAAAATTATCCTTCTGCAGAGAGTGCCACACCTACACAGTCTCCCAGCAACAAAGGTAAAGATGGCCCAGCCTCCAACTGCTCCCTTGTAAACATTTCAGTACCTGCGTCACTGACCTGAAGTAGAAAGCCCATAAATCTTCCTGAAAAGAATCTGGTCTTAGGCTGGTGAGATGGCTCAGAAGGTAAGAGCTCTGACTGCTCTTCCGAAGGTCCTGAGTTCAATTCCCAGCAACCACATGATGGTCACAATCATCTGTACCCCTACAGTGGACTCATATACACAAAATATATATCTTTTTTATATATAAATCTTTTTTTAAAAAGGATCTGGCTCGTTGTACCTTATCTCAGTTCAGATGAACTGGTTCTGTCTAATTGATGATATTCATAAATCATAAAAAATATAGAATCACAAAGTTTTTAATCCCAAAAGGAATTGCTTGTACCATTTCTGATTCCTGGGAGGGTAGTAAAACCTCTCTTCCAGGCTTCAGAAATCTGGAATAAGGAAGTAAAAGCAGCCACCCCGAAGGCCTGGCTTGGCTCTCCTATCATCAGCAGAGCCAGAATTGGGGGAAATGATCCCCGGGATAGCACTGTCAGCCGTTTCTAGGTCAGTAACTGTGACAGAGGAATTGTGCTATCCAGAGGGGTCACGTCTAAGGTGCTTGGGGTATCCTGTTTACTCTGCATTAGTTCAGGACATTTCTAAACACTACACTGTCTTTCAGGCTCTGACTACAAACAGAGCAATTGTAAATTGAAAGAAAACCTTGTGGTGAGAAAATCCAGAAGGCTCACTGAGCACACTAAAAAGGATCCTTATTCAGGCCAGGGGTCAAGAGTGAAGAGGACTTGATTTGGGAAGGAAACTGCAGAAATGGGAATGGGCGTGGGAAAGAGAACAGGAGAACACGATTAGATGCCAACTGAACTGAGCATGAGCCAACCCTGAGAGAGGGCCCGGAGGGAAAGACGGGTCACGTGACACCATGATGGAAGGCCTAATCCTAAAGACCATCCAGGCTGTCAAAAGCTGCACTCATCCATTCATTGTAGGGCCCTCGAAGGCACACCACAAATAACTGCAAAGAGCGACAAACCATAGGGACAGCAAAGGAACCAGGCGTGATGGTACATGCCTGAGATCCAAGCACTCAAGAGACTCACAAGACTGAGTCAGGACAATCAAGTTTGAGGCCAGCCTCGGGCTACACAGCAAGACTCTGCTGCATTAGAGTATCTCCAAAGAAAGAACAGGAGGTGAGCAGAAGTGTGGCTACTGTGGCACAGGGACAAAAAGCCAAATGTGGTTACCACAGGGAAAGGCTCTGGCAACCATCCAGCTCTCCCTGTTTCTGAGATCAGCATTTTCAGTTATACAGATAAGCAAGATCATGTCTGACTTGTATCTCTGAGTAGTTTTCAAAACTCGGATCATGGTAATGATTTTTTTTTTGAGCCAAGAAATTAATTTAAGAGTCTAAAGTTGCCGGGCGGTGGCAGCGCACGCCTTTAATCCCAGCACTTGGGAGACAGAGGCAGGCAGATTTCTGAGTTCGAGGCCAGCCTGGTCTACAGAGTGAGTTCCAGGACAGCCAGGGCTACACAGAGAAACCCTGTCTCGAAAAAACAAACAAACAAACAAACAAAAAAAAAAAAAAACAAAAAACAAAAAACAAAAAAAAAAAGAGTCTAAAGTTAAGCAGAGCATGGTGGCGCACACCTGTAATCCCAGCACTTGGGAGGCAGAGACAGGCGGATTTCTGAGTTCAAGGCCAGCCTGGTTTACAAAAGAGTCTAAAGCTACAGAAATGTAGGCACCAATAGGACTGTTTATCATATTCCATATAATCTAAAGTACACATTTTTTCCATTTTAACCAATGGGAAGTTGGACTTGTCTTGTAATCACTGGTATGTCATACGTGAATTGAAAACATTTTTCCTTCCCAGTGAAACATAGAATAAAAACCCGAGGTATAATCAACAGCTGCATCAGTTTGATGAAATACGATTATTTTGCAAGCCAAAGGAATATGTACACAAGCACCTGAGGGTGTGATAATACAGAGAAAAGAAAGTAAAGAGAAGGCATGCAGACCTGGACTAAGATTCCCAGGACCCTCCTGCCTAGTTAGGATTGCTATTGCTGCAATGAAACTCCATGACCAAAAACGACTTGGGGAAAAGTTTATTTGGCTTAATCTTCCGATCACTGTTCATCACTGAAGGAAGTCAGGGCAGGAACCTGGAGGTAGGTTCCATCAACATTCTCACAAAACTCGTATTGATATATGTTTCTCTGAGTTAGCCACAATGACACTATATTATAAATGTCCTGGCGTCTTAGGAGGGCTGTCATGTATCTGGTAGGAACTGGTACTGAGGCAGGAAAATATGGATTCCTGCAGGAGAAGCTTCCAGAGATTAACAGATGAATAGCAACAAAGGCAAAAAGACTGGAAGCCCTTGCTCATCTGAGCTTCATTCATCCAACATGGGAACTTGGAGAGGTGGGTACCAGTTAATGTCCCGTCGCGAGCTCCTTCCTGAGGCTCTCATGCTACCTTATGCCCTTCTCGCTTTCTTTGAACCAGGCCACTATAGATCAGGCATATCTCTACACTCCAACAAACCTCTCTCAGTAACTATTTTCTTTCTTGGAACTCTCTGTGTGTCTCTGTACAACCCACTGAAAGGAGGCACAAGAACCCAGTAACTTCAGTGTCTGTCTCTCGACTCAGCGCCATGCCTATAACAGTGCCAATAATGGTTATTTCTGATGCCAATGCATTCGGATTAGCCAGCACCATGCATGTCAGTTATTCATGTGTATACTGCCACCCTGGGTTATAAATTATCTCAAATATGTTTAGGAGGTAAGCAAGGTATAAGCCATAAATACTAGTCTCTTGGGACATTCAGGATTTCAATAAAATAATATATTACATCATTGGATGCAATTGCTAACACTGGAGTTATATGTGTGTGGCATCATTAATAATTTAGGGATTTAAGATTATGTCCTTGGCAGGGTGCGGGCGTCACACACCCTTAATCCCAGCGCCCAGGAGGCAGAAGCAAGTGGATCTTTGAATACTCAAGATCAGCCATGTGGTCTACACTGGTCTACAAAGTGAGTTCCAGGCCAGCCAAGGTTACAGGAGGAGACTCATTCTCAAAGAAAGAAAGAAAGAAAGAAAGAAAGAAAGAAAGAAAGGAAGGAAGGAAGGAAGGAAGGAAGGAAGGAAGGAAGGAAGGAAGGGGGAGGAAAAAGAAAAAAGAAAGAGAAAAAAGAAACAATGTTGCCTTCTGCAAAAGAGAAAGTCAAGTCAGTCAAAGAGTCAGAATGATCCAGAGTTTAAAACAAGACTGGTTCTGCAGATAAATGCCTCACCTGTATGCAAAGGAACAGAAATATAGAATAAAAGTTAGCTGTGGCAACTCAAGAAAGGCCCGTGGGGAAGAACAGAGACCCAGGCACTAGAGCAGCCCAGGAGAGTGGTGGTTTTGTCCCTCCGGTGAGGAGCCTTATCTGATGCCATTGTAGACTGAACCCACTTAACTAGTTCTCTCCTCCCGCTTACCAAGCCACTCCTGATTACAGTTTACCTTTTTACGTGGCATCCCCACAGGCACAGGGGTGGTCCGTGCAGGCTCATCGGGTCCGTTCATCTCTTTCCTTCCCATTTCCTGCATCCCTCCCATGGCCCTGACAACTAATGCGTTATCACCCACGGGCTCCCATCGCCACCCTCTGGGAAAGCCACGGGTTGAGCTGAGGAGATGGGAGACACAGAACTTACCCTAAGATCCCTGAGGCAGGAGCACAGACTCAGCTCGCTCGTGATAGAGCAGTCCTTTTGAGCACTTCCTGATGTGCACAGGAGCAAGGATGCTAGCCTGAGGAGTTGTAGCTGCGTCAGTAATGAACACACTGGGCGGTGGTGGCACACGCCTTCAATCCCAGCGCTTGGAAGGCAGAGGCAGGCGGATTTCTGAGTTCGAGGCCAGCCTGGTCTACAGAGTGAGTTCCAGGACAGCCAGGACTACATAGAGAAACCCTGTCTCAGAAAAACAAAAACAAAAACAAAAAACAAACAAACAAACAAAAAAAAACCACTGAACACTCATAGGATAAAGTACCTGCTTTTGTGAGATGGCAAATCCCTGTCAAAGCCTTTCCACCTTGCATCCTTTCCTCTCTTCCTGATACTAGTTTTCTCATTAGTATCTGCTCATAGTTTTGCCTACCTACTTTCTCTGGCCTTCCCACCACAGTAAGAGTCATTTTGCCGTATTCTTGGGACAGTGGACTGCCCCGCATGGTTCCCTTCTCTTAAGTCTTTGGATAAACTGTGAATCTCCCATCTGTCCTGACGAATCTGAGATGCCCACTGGGCGCTCAGACCCGAGGCTCCGCCCAGTTCCCTCACCACCTGTCACTCTACTCAGGATCTTATTTCCCAACGCTTTCTCTAACTTAAGAATTACCACATTGAGCCGGGTGGTGGTGGCACATGCCTGTAATCCCAGCACTGTGGGAGGCAGAGGCAGGCGGATTTCTGAGTTTGAGGCCAGCCTGGTCTACAGAGTGAGTTCCAGGACAGCCAGGGCTACACAGAGAAACCCTGTCTCCGAAAAAAACAAATCCAAAAAACAAAAAAAAAAACAAAAAAACAAAAAAAAAAAAGAATTACCACATTGGCTTTTTGGGTTTTTGGAAGCTTGTTGTTGTTGCTGTTATTGTTGTTGTTGTTGTTTGGGTTTTTTGTTTGTTTTTTTTATGACTAACACCTTATAACAAGAACCTTACTGTCCCATTAATTCTGCAAGGGGAGAATTACACATGTAATTACAACATATGTGTCTCTCTGGCACAGCCTCTGAATTGAGACCATACATACCTGCACTGTTTATTTAGTGAGGATGGAATTATTTTTTTTATTTTAGTTTCTATATTCTTTGTTTACATTCCAAAGGCCTCCCCCTTTCCCAGTTCCCCCCACCATACGTCCCATAAGTCTTCTCCCCCCCACAACTATTCCCCAATCACACACACACACACACACACACACCACCACCACCACCACCACCACCACCACCACCACCAATTCTCTGTTCTGGATCTACAAAACTGGATCCAATCTTTTCAGGCCCAGGGTCCTCTCCTTTCTTCTTGGGAATCATTTGACTTGCTAATTGTGCCTTGAGTATTTAGGGCTTCTGGGCTCATTAATATCCACTTATCAGTGATTGCATTTCATGTGTATTCTTTTGTGATTGGGTTAACTCGCTTAGGAGAGGATGGAATTATTAATGAGTACCAATCAGTCACATGAAACATTGAAACTATGTCCTAGCCTGAGCCCTACCCAGGGCTGCAACCCCATTTTTTCTGCTCTCGTTTCTCATGTGGAATGAATGGTCTGAGATACAGGATGGAGACTTTCCAAGGGATAAACTTGAGAGTGCCTGCTCTTGTACCCACAACATAAAGCCAGCCCGGCATCCTTTCCCACCAGGAGAACCATTTATTGAATCCCTTTATCTATACCACATTAGGGGTCATTCGGTCCATTTCATGGCTAAGGAAGCAAAGGCTCAGAGAAGTTACACCACTGAGCCAACCGTTCACAACTCTGGAACCAAGCTGGAGTTTGAAACCTGACTGACCCGCTCTACAACCCTTGGCGAGACTCATTCCAGATGGAGCACACCAACTCTCTCTCAGTCCCCAGAGGACCATGGTGCCTTTGTGCCACCCGGGAATCAACCCTTCGCTCTGACTGCAGGAGCGCATGTGTTAAGGGGCACTCGCCAATAGATGTTTATGGAGAAGCAATGTCAAGGAGATAATGAAAGGGTCTTCCCGTCACTGGAAGCCTGGAGTCTCACCCTCTCTGACCTCTCACCCTCTCTGACCTCTGACCTCTCCTCTTTGCTTCCCCTATCCACCCCACTGGGCTTCACACACCTTTCCTGCCCTCCCCCAAGTCTTCAGCTCCACTCTAAAAAGGCGATGGCAGAACCCTACTGAGCCAAGTTAGGGCCACCTGTCGATTCCAGAATGAAGCGTGCCTGGAAACCAATATTCCTGTTGTTTATACTGCTGGCCGGTAGCACCCTTCACTGTTCATTAATATTCTGTGTTTGCCTCTGTTTTGCTAAAGTCTCCTCCTCAAGATGAAAGGAGGGATTAAGGAGGAAGCGCTGGTGAGATTCTTACATGGCCTCCTAAAGCCTGCCAGCTGTCTCCTAACTCAGGCCAGTGAAGGTGGCTTGGCCCTTACACACTAGACAATGAAAGCCATTCACTGGCCTGCCTTCTCCGGCTTGGGAAGGCTCTTCCCAAGTGTGGGCCACACCCGCCAGCGTGTGTTCACGGCCTGTCCTACTGAGTCCAAAACTGGGATAGTAAGTCAAGCCCCCCCTCCTCCAATCCTTTCTGGACTAGGAGAAAAGTCTGGCTTCTCCTCAAACTAGGCCCACATCTGCTATAGGCAACCACCATGCTAGCCAAGTTCTGAATGAGAGAGGAAATGGGTCCCCTTTTTTTAAAAAAAGATCTCTTTATTTTTGATTTATGTGTATGTTTTGCTTCAATGAATGTGACAACATGTGAGCCTTATGCCCTAAGTCACCTCTCCAGCCACAGAAAACCTGTTCTTACACTCCATTCCCTGTACCCACCCATCACCAGAGTGCTTTCTCATTCCTTCTGGTCCTCCCCGCCCTCTTCCTGGGTGACTTCCCTCTGTCCATTACCCTGATGCCACCGCTTGGCACATAGCACAGACCCATACATTTTGTCTTAGATATGACATACTCATCTGTTAGAAACAGAAACAGATGAGGGCTAGAGAGATGGCTCGCCACGGCTGCTTCTTCAGAGGGCCTGGGTTTGGTTCTCAGCATCGACACGATGGCTAACAACTCTCCGTATCTCTAGTTCCAGAGGATCCAGTACCCTCTTCTGGTCTCCATGGGCACTTATTCAATGTGATGCACAGATACATGCAAACAAGATACTCGTGCACATGAAATAAAAATAAATAAAATCTCAAAAATAAATCTAAAAAGTAGAAATAGACACAACTGAAGCTGACATTATGGCTCAGCAGGTAAGAGCACAGACTGACCTTACAGGGAACCTGAGCTCAATTCCAGTCTCCACGTGGTGCCTCACAACCATCCATAACTCTAGTTGCAAGGAATCTGACTCCCTATTCTGGCTTCTTCTGGCACCAAATGCATATGATGCATATACATGAGGCAAACACTCACAGACATAATTTTTTAAAAAAAAGATTTATTATAGAACATGGACACTGGCTTTGTGGGTAAATGTATGAGGACCTGAGTTCAAATCTCCAGCATCCGTGCAAAAAAAAGCTAGTCACTCATGCCTGTCATGCTAGCCTGGATGGGGAAGATGAGTACATTCTGAGAGCTAGCTGGCCAGCCGGCCAGCCGAGCCAAAACAGCAGTCTTTAGGTTCAGTTAGGGGTCTGTCTCAATAGAATAGGAAGTGAAAGACAATATCCAGGGTTCTCCTCTGAATCCTGCAAGCTCTATGCATGGGCAAGTGAACTCACCCACACACGTGTACACTACAGATGGGGAAAAAAAAACATAGAAGAACAAAGCATCATAGTGCTTCTTCGGAGTATTCATGTCGAACAAGCACCAGAACCTAGGGCAAAGTCCGCCTGACGATGCTAACTCCCCAAGGAGATCTCAGAGTCTCGCTGCCAACTGTGAAGAGGGGCCCAAGCATCAGCAGTCTCCCAGCCTCCCAGCTGCCTGAAGTGTACAGTTAAGATGGTGTAGGGCCTGGGAGATGGATCTAGAGGGTAAAGATGTCTTCCATGCAAGCACGAGGACCGGAGTTCAATCCCCAGAACTCCTCTGGGAAAAAAAAAACCAGGCCGGGGACGCAGCTGTAATTGCAGCGGTGGGGAAGCACAGACAGGAGGCTCTCTGGGCTCACTGGCCAGTCTAGCCATTTGGCTGAGCCTCAAGTTCAGTGAGAGGCTTTATCTCAAAAGAATAAGGCAGAATGCCACCGAGGGAGACTCAGTGTCCATCTCTGTCAATCTCTGGCCTTCACACTTACGTGTAAACAGATGCATGCACTCCCACATGTGGAGAGAGAGAGAGAGAGAGAGAGAGAGAGAGAGAGAGAGACTACAGGTAGTGACCATGAGCATAATGCCAGTCAGTGCTAAGGCTGAGGCAAAAGGATAGCAAAATTTGCAAGTAGCCTGGGCTATACAGCAAGGCAATCTCAAGACAGAAAAGAACATGGGGGAGGAGAGAAATGGTAAATTCAAGTTCTCTGCAAAAGCACTGAAGTTTCTGCAGACTGACTGATCAATTCTAGAGCTGCCTGCAATGTTGCACACCAAGAACTGAAACTGCCTTGTGCTATCTTCAGCACCCTCAGCGGTCATGTATTTATCACCCAGGTAACTGACCTGACAGCCTTGTGATGTAGGAAAACTCTCAAAATGTATTCTCAGCAGACCAATAGAGTTCACCAACCCAAAGGCCGAGACTGCCATCATCTTTTGCCTGAGACATGCAGTGTTCCTCCTCTGCAGTAATGCACCTACCTGTAGTCCGTGTGAACTTAGGCACTGATGCATTACTGCTCCTTGGTCTACGGTTCTGAGTCATGTGACCACCGCCACCGCAGAACATGGCCCTTGAGGGAAGCTCTTGTTCCCTTTGGAGTAATAGCTATCTTTTGTATTGACAATACTATAAACAACATGTGAACCTAGATCTAACTTGGAATCTCAAGGATCTACAGGAGGTAGGGCAGTGGGGCTGTTGTCGCTGTTGTTGTCATTGTTGTTGTAGGTTTTGTTTTGCTTTTTTAGTTTTAGGCAGCGTCTCACTATGTAGCTCTTGACTGTCCTGGAACTGACTGTATAGTGTAGACCAGGCTGGCCTGGAACTCACAGAGATCCACCTGCCTCTGCCTTCTGAGTGCTGGGTCTAAAGGTCTGGCCACCATGCCCAGGACAATAGTTTTTTTTTTTTTTTTTTTGGTTTTTCGAGACAGGGTTTCTCTGTGTAGTCCTGGCTGTCCTGGAACTCACTCTGTAGACCAGGCTGGCCTCGAACTCAGAAATCCGCCTGCCTCTGCCTCCCAAGTGCTGGGATTAAAGGCGTGCGCCACCACGCCCGGCTAATAGTTCTTAATGCCAACCCCATGTCAATCACCTGTGAAACTATGGCTGAATGGCCTTCATCCAAGTGATTCTGACTTAAATAGATTAAGGTAGAACTCTAGCATTCGCATCTTCCTTTCCATTTTTTTCTTTCTTTTTTTTTTTTTTTTAGGATTTATTTATTTATTTTATGTGAGTATACTGTTGCTCTCTTCAGACAAACCAGAAGAGGCATCAGATCCCATTACAGATGGTTGTGAGCCACCAGGTGGTTGCTGGGATTTGAACTCAGGACCTTTGAAAGAGCAGTCAGTGCTCTTAACCACTGAGCCATCTCCCCAGCCCTTCCTTTCCATTTCTTAAGCTATATTTAAGTAACTTCCAGCAGTAATAGAATGATCCATTTACTACCCTTCCCTTGGCTGATCCAATGAGACTGGAGAATTTACTGTGCTTTGGGGTTAAGAAATTTATGAGCTAGAAAAGAAATTAACATCATGTCAAGACAGAAACTTCTAGAACATGCAAAGGTCACCATGGGTTCTCCAAGTAGTCAGTGTCACTCTTTAGGCTCTCAGGTGATCAAAAGAGAAGAAATGACACACCAAAAAGGCCAGTGTATGCCCAGGGACAAAGCCATTAGGAAATTCATTATTGCAGGGTAGTAAGGGTGTATGCCTTTAATCCCAGCACTAGGGAGGCAGAAACAGGCAAATCTCTATGAGTTCAAGGCCAGCCTGGTCTACAGAGCAAGTTCCAGGATAGCCCCCCCCCCAAAAAAAAAAAAAGCTGGGGAAGTCATTCAGAACATTCAGAGGCTCTGCCTTCAGGGACAGTTTCTTAAGCAAGTGCCTTCAGCACGTAAGTGCTTCGCAAACTCTCTGCCCAGCTGCCCTGCTGCGGGGGCTCTGCCACTCACAACCAGGTGGTCCGGAACCGCTCTGAACCGGGAGTGGACGCCACACCCACCACAATTCAGACCCACAGATGTTGCCTCGCCACCTCCACCAAAGTCCACGAGAGGATTCGTAAGGAAAGAAGGGAAAACATACGAAGGGAAACAAGGTCAGCATCGCCCAGGGAGCAGAAGAGGCAAAGCCATTCTGAGAAAGTGAACAATGCCCCGGGCATGCTGGGGTTGAAAGGCAGCCACAACGCCGTGCTACAGGACAACCAGGGAGGTTTTTTTTTTTTTTTAAGATTTATTTATTTCATTTCTATGAGTCCACTGTAGCTGTCTTCAGACACACCAGAAGAGGGCATCAGGTCCCATTCCAGATGGTTGTGAGCCAGCCACCATGGGGGAGCAAGCAGCCAGTGCTCTTAGCCACTGAGCCCTCTCACCAGCCCCAGGGAGATTTTAATAGTAACCTAATTGCAGATGGTCTGAGAGCTGGTCTCCACTGTCACCTGAATTAAGAAACACCCAGGGCAGCCAGGAAACACACCCAAAGGTGTGAACGTTTACAGACAGAATTAACTGGGGAGGAGAGTCCCATCCTGAATGCGGGCAGCACCTCTTCCCATGGGCTTGGGACCAGCACTGAATACAAAAAAAAAAAAAAAAAAAAAAAAAACAGCTGAACTCAGCCGTTCCCCGCTCGGCTTCCTGACCTGTCCAGGTGTGAGCAAGATCCTGACATGACCTACATCCCTGACGCAGGGGCCAAATAAATCGTTCTTCCTTACAGCAACTTCTTACCAGCTATTTGGTCACAGCGGCCTGAAAAGTCGCTAACATTAGTTACTGTCCTAAGGTGTTGTTGAATAGTGCATTGTGTTCTGTAGACAAATGCCTGGGTTCTTCGGTGGCTGGCAGCGAACACTGAGAAGGCCTGTAATGTATACCTTGCTTGCTTTCACTGGACTCAACAGCACTGAAAGAAAGCTAGGTGTTGAGACACAACTGAGAAAAAACATTGAGCAAGCAAAAGATAAACAATTAACAATTGTCAAAGCCAGGAATAGAGATATAATAGTTCTCTATGAGAACCTTTCAACCTTTCAATATATTTGAAATATTTTTTTTAAGTCTACAAGCAAGGCATAGTGGCATATGTCCATGACCCAAACAGTCAGGGTTGGATTACAGCCTGGGCTACACAGAAAGATTTACCTCAAAGAGAGAAAGAGAGAGAGAGAGAGAGAGAGAGAGAGAGAGAGAGAGGAGAATTGAGGAAGTTTTAGAACACAGATTAAAAACCACTCACACAGCCAAATAATTTCCCTCTGCTTGACTTCTCTGTTGAGAAATTTCCAAGAAAACCTACTCACGGTTTAAACCGTTCTGGCCCTAACAACACACTCTAATGTTACAGGCTGCATTTCTCAGCCTTTGCTTCTGGGTTTTAATGGCATCTCCTATTCAAATAAGTGTAGAAAATACGGGGTTCTGGGTTTTCTTACTGCTGGAATTCTCACTACAGTTCAGACAGTCACTGACATAGCGCTATGTCCCCACCCCTTCTCAACCATGGGTCCTTTTATCTCAGAGTATCTTGTGTGTTTGGTGTTTGAGGCTAAGCACTCAGAAAAGCACTCCCATAAAACGTCCTCCCCGTGTTTTATGGCTCTCCTTCCTGCTATTAATCAGAGTTGCAGGGCTGTAGTTACAGCAGGCTCAGTGCAATGTCGTGTTCACGAAAACCTAAGAGTGCAGTTACTACTAAATTCAGGCACAGGTTTTTTTCATTTGATGCACACGTGCAAACTCTCATTCAAGTGCTCCAAAGACATCTGCTTTAAATCATGAGCTGCCGAAAAGACTCAGGAGTCCTTCCACTGAACACCTGGAACAGAACCACCCACCCACCAGCCTGTGGAATAACTGCGGGCCCCAAGCCGTAAGGGAGAGAGCTTCAGGAGCACCAGTGGTGGTACATGCCTTTAAACCCAAGCAGAGGCAAGTAAATCTCTGTGAGTTTGAGGCCAGCCTGGTCTACAGAGGGAATTCCAGGGCTACATGGAGAAACCTGGTTTCAAACAAAACAAAACAAAACAAAAACAAAAACAAAAAAACAAACAAAAACAACCCAAAAAGACTGATCATATCTTTTCTTTCCTTTTCTCTCATTTGTGACTTCCTGCAGTAGTTTAATAAACACCAAATACTGGAGGTTACTTAACCATGCCACCCAAATTGAAATTCTCACTAGTTGAAATTTGCAAAGCTCTTTGGAAACAATATTATCCATCAGAGAGAATCTTAACATTTTAATTCTGCATACTCAAGTCACCTATTTCGTCAACTAAGAGGAGCCAATAGGGTACTGGAAAGTATTTCGTAGCATGTTATATAAACGTATTTATTTCATGTACCACAAATAAACTTTCTGGTGCAGAGGAACATTTGACGGAGCAAGACAGAAGGACCCAAGTGTCTCCTTAAAGGTGCCAAACCCATTTTTCCAAGAAAAGTATCTTCAGTGTTAGAACCTGAACAAAACTTCCTTTAAAAATGGATACCCAAAGTATTTTGCCTCCAGCAGTACAAGCTCCTTACCATGGTTCGCTAGTAATGGCAGGTATTTAGCTCAAAACTTTTCCTCATTTTTCAGGTTTAAAAGCAGTATCGTGTCAAGTATGGAAAACAATTCTTCCCTTAGGTCTCCTCGAATTCAACGAATCCTGTTTGGAGGATTCTCTCAGGACTCCTGTCATTATCAAACCCTTCATTCTTGTCCTGAAGTGTTTCTGTCAGACTGTCTGTACTATGCCAAATCAACAGATGGTAAAGGGTTCCACCAGCATTAGAACCTAGTAAGCTGCCCAAACTCTTTTATGCTACACTGCAGTGCCAGCAAACTGGTGCTAGCCTACCAAGCCAAGTCACCTGTGGTACGTTTAACCTCACAAGATGGCTTTTGGATGGACAGGATCAGACATGTCCAACCCAGTGTCATCTGTGCAGACCAGTGGCCTTGAATGCATTTGCAGAGGCCTCTTTAACAATTTGATAAAAAGGAAATCCATCTGTGCCTTAGCCAGAGCCATTTGATAACCCCTTAGGAACCTTCATCTACAATTGCATAAGGTCCACTTAATAATATTATTCTTTGGGAAAACAATCTAATCCTCTAAAAGAAGATTCTGGCAACGTCTGTGTGCTTACATGGGCTGTTGGTGTTGTTTCTCATTGTACATTGTTAGCTTTTGTTTTGCTTGGGGGGTTGGGGTTTTTGTTTTTTGTTTTTGGGGGGTTGTTTTGTTTTGTTTCAAGACAGGGTTTCTCTGTGTAGTACTGGCAGTCCTGGAAGTCTCTTCATAGACCAAGTTGGCCTTGAACTCAAGAGATCTGCCTGCCCAAATGTTAGGATTAAGGCATGAACCACCACACCCCCCAAATTGTGAGCCTTGGAACATTTGTCATCTGCATACTTTGATAAAACGGGATCTGTGTGGATGAAGTCATCGTGTGGAACAAGCAGGTCCTTAGGGATCAACATTGAGCAAATAGTTACAGAGAAGACATTGTTCTTTTATAGGATGTCAAAGACGGAATCATGGGGAAACAAGTTGGAAAACACCAGAGTTCTGTTGCTAAATTAATAACCGCAGAGTGCCTCGCCCTCAGCACTCCCCAGGTTACACGGGAGAAGGGAGAGTCCTAACCCTGATTTCAGCTAGAGAATGGAAGGGCAAGAGCAGGAACCCTGTCCTCCAGTCAGCAGGCTGGGGCCGTGCCAACCCTGGGGACAGATCCTGGCTCACCCTCCCGCCACCCTCCTGTTGCTCCCCACTGCTGGCTTCCTCCGGAGTTCAGGTTCCTTATCTGTAGTTCATGGCTCGGAGGCTTCCCTTTTCCTATTTGTGGCTCAAGATCATTTAAGAAGCAAAGGTCGCTCCTATAAGTTAATTAACCCTAATAAATACGCACCCATATAAGTACTTGATTGAATCATGTGTACTGATTCACTCTTCCCAGGAGGCTCCAACACAGGAAGCCCCAAACCAGAACAAAGCTCAACTTACCTTTAGGGAAAAGTACCTAGCCTTCTCAACCAAGTGCCTGTGGCCCTCCCAGTCGGTGGTCTCAGAGCGACCGTGGAGGTCTGGAGGGCAGCTCCACTCCAGCAGCTCAGATCTCTGAGATTTGCAGGGACTGAGCACGCTCCAGTTCACCAGTCCTTCCGTCTGTCTGGTAGTGTGGTCCCACATGCTTTACAGGTTTGTTATTCCCCAAGAACTACAACACCCAGCATTCCAGGAAGTTACCTGGTCCTTGCACAGGTGGGGCTTACAGGTTAACCTTGGGTCTTACACTATCAGAAGAGTTCTGCTTGTATAAACTCCTCTGTCCCACCTTCTCTCAAATTTCTAAGTGGCAAGCTCTTCCTCTGTCTGCCTCTGAAACAATATTCCATCTACCAGAATTCTGTGGGTTAGTAGTGAGTGAGGAAAACATAATTATGTCAGTCAGAATGATTAAGTCTTTGGATTTAACTGAACCAGAAAAGCCTTGTGCGGAACAAGCTATTTACAATGCAGGTTTCTTTAGAAACATAAAACCAAGGGAAAAAAATGTAAATAAATAACTTGAAATCTATTAATATAAAACCATACTTTACAATTGAGTGACCCAGAACATGTCAGTTTTTGAAACACACACACACACACACACACACACACACACACACACACACATATAAAACATATATGTGGGGTTTTTTAGACCCAAACATATAGATAGCTTATAATGTATGCATGAAGCCGGGCGTGGTGGTGCACGCCTGTAATCCCAGCACTTGGGAGGCAGAGGCAGGCGGATTTCTAAGTTCGAGGCCAGCCTGGTCTACAGAGTGAGTTCCAGGACAGCCAGGACTACACAAGAAACCCTGTCTCGAAAAACCAAAAAAAAAAAAAAAAATAAAATAAAATAAAAATAATGTATGCATGAAAATTCTGACTATAAAAAGGGTCCCATGGGGCTGGAGAGATGACTCAGTGGTTAAGAGCACCGACTGTTCTTCTGAAGGTCCTGAGTTCAAATCCCAGCAACCACATGGTGGCTCACAGCCATCCGTAATGAAATCTGATGTCCTCTTCTGGTGTGTCTGAAAATAGCTACATTGTACTTACATATAATAAATAAATAAATCTTTTTTTAAAAAAAAAGGGTCCGAGCTAGGCGTGTTGGTGAACATCATCTGTAATCCTAGTACTCAGGAAGTAGGATCAGGAGGAGGAAGAATTCAAGGTCATTCCAGGCTATATGTGGGGTTCAAGGTCAAATTGTGCTAAATGAGACACTGAGTCAAAAAATAAAAAATAAAAATAAAAAGGGCGGGGGAGGAGGCGGCAGTATATGAATCATAACAGAGAATCACTCTAGTGTGACCGAGGGTATAGTTCAGACATTTCTTACTAGTCACTAGTTAGGAAGTAACTGACCTAAACCTAACCCCAGTCCAGAGTGGATGCTGTCTGGAGGACAATGGCCAGGACCCTCTGAGGAACAAGTGGGAGTCAATGGTAATACATGAACTTTGATTAGAGCCCAATTTTATCTATGAAGAACAGTTTGGAGGAACTTTAATATAGACAAGATATTTTAATAATATTTTTGGGAAAATGTACATTTTTTATGCAAAATGACACCTTGGTTGTCTTGAAAGATGCCCTTACTTTGGGAACGTGGGAGCGGATTGGCAGCAATATCCACTACGCCGGAGCTGAAATCTGCCACTTTCTTTTTTTAAAAAAATATCTAAACAACACTGCTTGCACTGGTTAATTTTGCTGCCAGCTTGAATCATCTGGGAAAGAGTAATCTCGATTAAATGCCCACATCGGATTGTCTATAGGGCATGTTCATGATTTAATATTTGACATGGAAGGGCCCAGCCCACTGTGGGTGCTGTCACCCTGGGCAAGTGGTCCTGGATAGAACAAGAAGCCAAGCTGAGCCGGGCGTGGTGGCGCACGCCTGTAATCCCAGCACTTGGGAGGCAGAGGCAGGCGGATTTCTGAGTTCGAGGCCAGCCTGGTCTACAGAGTGAGTTCCAGGACAGCCAGGACTACACAGAGAAACCCTGTCTCGAAAGCCAAGCTGAGCAAACCAGCAGCACTCCTCCATTGTCTCCACTTCCGTTCTGCCTCTAGGTTCTGCCTTGACTTCCTTTAGTGATAGACAATTACCTAGAAGTGTAAGATGTAGTGAATTTTTTCCTCCCCAAGTTACTTTTGGTCATAGTGTCTATCACAGCCCTAGAAGCAGATTAAGACACAGCTTTATTGGAAAGGGCTAATCTTCCTTTTTTTTTTTTTCTTCCTGAGGCAGGGTTTCTCTGTGTAGCTCCGGCTATCCGTGCTACTTAAAGGCGTGCGCCACCACTGCCCAGCCTGGTTCTCAACCTTCCTAATGCTGCTTCCTAACAACCCTTTAATATAGTTCCTTATGCTGTGGTGATCCCAACCATAAAATTATTTTTGTTTCTACTTCATAACTGTAGTTTGCTACTGTTATAAATTGTAATATAAATATTTGATGTACAGGATATCTGATATATGACCCCTGTAAAAGGGTCATTTGACCCCCAAAGGGGTTGTGACCCACAGGTTAAGAATCACTGGTTGAAACAATATTGACTGACCAAACCCCCAGAGCTCCCAGGGACTAAACCACCAACCAAAGACATGGAGGGACCCATGGCTCCAGCTGCATATGTAGCAGAGGATGGCCTTATCTGGCATCAATGGGAGAGGAGGCCCTTGATCCTGTGGAGGCTTGATCACCCAGCATACGAGGACACTAGGGAGGTGAAGTAGGAGTGGGAGGGTGGATGGGGGAGCACCCTCATAGAAGCAGGGGGAAGAGGGAATGGGATAGGAGGTTTGTGGAGGGGAAACCAGGAAGGGGAACATTTGAAATGTAAATAAATAAAATAATCAATTTTAAAAAAGAAAGAAAGAAAGAATGAATGAATGAATGAATGAATCACTGGTTGAAATGGCTACAAACTTGCTAAGTAAACTAAGTGTTCTCAAAAGGCATTTCTAAAGTACAAATTATCTCCTAGTGAAAAAGCAGTTATTTACTAGCAAAGCCATGCATTTAGATTTGAGCGGTCAAACAGAAGGGGACTTGGATTCCCTGTGCAAGGCCGCCTGGTCCACAGCGCTCTTCTAGGCTGCATCCTCCCATGGTAGCCGGCCTGACTGCACCTTCACCACACATGGCCTTACATGGACTGCTTGGAATCATTTTAAATGTATTTATTTATTATTGTGTGTGTGTGCATGAGGTCAGAGGACAGTTTCTTTCCACCTTCACTTGGGTTCCTGAGTTCAAGTCACCGGGTTTGCACGGCACCTGCTTCTGCCCACTGAACCACCATTTTGTTGTTTGGGAATTTTGTTTTGTTTGGGAATTTTATTTGGTTTGGGAATTTTATTTGGTTTGGGGTGTTTATTGGTTGCTTGGTTGGCTGGTTGGTTGGTTTTCCTCTTATGCTGAGCCATCTTGCTGACCCCCTGAAAACACAAAAGAAAAGCAAACTATGCCAGCTTTCTCTAAGTGAATGTCAAAATAGTCCAACCAAATAACTGGCACTCTAA
This sequence comes from Apodemus agrarius, assembly GCA_964023405.1. Taxonomy (NCBI): domain Eukaryota; kingdom Metazoa; phylum Chordata; class Mammalia; order Rodentia; family Muridae; genus Apodemus; species Apodemus agrarius. Next base: position 69,217,128 of record OZ030011.1, on the reverse strand, counting down.
AGTCATGACTGTATCTGAAGTCATGAGCCCTTTTCTTGGTAGAAATTTCACACAATGAACCTTTTAACTATTTTCAATAAAGCAAGAGTAAAGGGCCAACATAAGCAAATACAACAATATTGGGTCTCATTTTATCAGTGGTGTTTGGGGCAGGCACTAAATTTAACCAATAAATAAATAATAAACAAACAAACAAATAAATAAATAAATAATCCTAGTCCTTGGTGTCACCTTGAGTCAAGCATTTTCTTCTGCTTTTTAGACAGTAAAGTTAAAGCTAAACTGGCATCTGCTCCCTCCACAAGGCTGTGTCTCTTTCACCCTCTTTCTAAGACAATTAACTGAGATTAGGAAACAGAACCCCAGGAGTGGCAAGGCCACAGTGTCAGAATGTAGACCAGGTGTGGCTCTGCCCACCTGCCTGAAGCATTGATCTGAAATGTCCTCTATTCTGTGTACATGTGCGCGTGCGTGCGTGCGTGCGTGCGTGCGTGCGTGTGTGTGTGTGTGTGTGTGTGTGTGTGCCTGGTGTGCCTCTGTGTGTGTGTGTGTGTGTGTGTGTGTGTGTGTGTGTGTAACTTATTTATTTATGTCGTATGTATAGAGATCAGAGGACAACTTGTGAGAGCCAGTTCTATCATGCCGCTCTGTGGGCCTGGGGTAATCAGGTTTGGCCACAAATGCCTTTTTCTGCAGAGCCATCTCACCCACCCAAAAATGACTTTTCTTTTCCTCTTCCCACAATAAAAAAAAAATCATTCAAAAAGGGGAAGAGTGGACTCAGGAGATGGCTCATCTGCTAAGAATCCTGGCTGCTCTTGCAGAGGATGGGGTTCAGTGCCCAGCACCCAGCACTCACGTCCTCTGCCACTCCAGATCTAGGGGACATGACACCCTCTTCTGCCTTCCACAGGCACCTGAATGCTGGCACACACTCTAACAGGCAGACACACACACACACACACACACACACACACACATAATTACGAATAATAAATCTCATTTTTAAAACATTTTCTAAAGGGAACAGTTTTGAGAGAGCCTGTCGAGAGAACCTGGAAAACAGGGTTCACAAGGTTGAGGACTTGCAGAATCACCACCCAGTGACAAGCTGGCACTCAGAGCCATGCCATCCAAGGGCTGCGACCACCACTCCCAAGACAAACCTTCCATATCTGTAGTCTGAGAAAGTACTTTAAGCTGGAGAGATGGCTCAGTGGTTAAGAGCACTGACTGCTCTTCCAGAGGTCCTGAGTTCAACTCCCAGCAACAACATGGTGGCTCACAACCATCTGAAATGGGATCTGATTCTCTCTTCTGATGTGTCTGAAGTCAGCTACCGTGTATTCATACATACATACATACATACATACATACATACATAAAATAAATAAAAATCCAAAAAAAACAAAAAAAGCCGGGCGGTGGTGGTGCACACCTTTTTTTTGTTGTTGTTGTTGTTTTGTTTTTTTCGAGACAGGGTTTCTCTGTGTAGCCCTGGCTGTCCTGGAACTCACTCTGGAGACCAGGCTGGCCTCGAACTCAGAAATCCGCCTGCCTCTGCCTCCCAAGTGCTGGGATTAAAGGCGTGCGCCACCGCCCGGTCTACAGAGTGAGTTCCAGGACAGCCAGGGCTACACAGAGAAACCCTGTCTCGAAAAACAAACAAACAAAAAAATCCAAAAAAAAAAAAAAGAAAGAATGTACTTTAAGATGAAGTATAAACTATAACACCCTCCCCAGGCAATGAGCAAAGATACACCTTGTTGGTGGCAGTGGCGGTGTTCTTAGATCAGTCCAGAACAGGGCAGGGCAGTTCTTTGTTCATCCTAGCTTGATGCCTGGAATGGTAGCCAAAGCTGTCTTAGTCCTAGTAGTCATAAAAATCAAATCAAAATCAATCCAGGAGGAGGAAGACAGACAGACCTCTGGACCACCACGCCACCCACAGACCTGCCCTCCAGCACATGGCACAGGCCAGCCATAGACACCCACTTGCCACCACACCATTGGCAAAAGTGAACAATCTTGGTACAGTATAAAGCCAGGGCTCATAGCTGCTTCTGGGTGTCTTAGTCAGGGTTTCTATTCCTGCACAAACATCATGACCAAGAAGCAAGTTGGGGAGGAAAGGGTTTATTGAGCTTACACTTCCACGCTGCTATTCATCACTAAAGAAGTCAGGACTGGAACTCAAGCAGATCAGGAAGCAGGAGCTGATGCAGAGGCTATGTAGGGATGTTTCTTTTGTTTGTTTGTTTGGTTTGGTTTTTGTTTTTTTCGAGACAGGGTTTCTCTGTGTAGCCTTGGCTGTCCTGGAACTCACTTTGTAGACCAGGCTGGCCTTGAACTCAGAAATCCGCCTGCCTCTGCTTCCCAAGTGCTGGGATTAAAGGTGTGCGCCACCACCACCCGGCTAGGAGGGATGTTTCTTACTGGCTTGCTTCCCCTGGCTTGCTCAGCCTACTCTCATAGAACCCAAGAATACCAGTCCAGGGATGGCACCACACACAAGGGGCCCTTCCACCTTGATCACTAATTGAGAAAATCCCCACAATCGGATCTCATGGAGGCACTTCCCCAACTGAAGCTCTTTTCTCTGATAACTCCAGCCTGTGTCAAGTTGACACACAAAACCAGCCAGTACACTGGGACAGGCTCTTGCTGTATAATCCTGGCTCAAGAGACTCCGGCCTCAGCTTCCAGAGTGCTGAGATTTCAGACTTGTGTACCACAGTGCCTATCAGCCATTTCTTTCTCTCCTTCTGGGTTGGGGAATATACAGTCAATGCAGTTCTGGCTGCTCCTGCCTCTGCCTCCCAAGGGCTGAGTATGATTAAAGGCACAGCCATCAAGCCCAGCCATGAAAGCTACTTTCTCTGAAACACATTATTGAACGAATACCATGACCAGTGTTTAACGGGCCTCAAAGGACGGGCTTGCTGTGACAACCAACACTGAGGACTTGATTCTAGGCAGCACTGAGAAAGTCCCTGAAGGAATCCTGCCACCTGAACACTGAAAGGCCACTGCCTCCGTTCCTGGTGCCCTCACTTAACTGGTAAGGTCAGAGGGCACTTCCTGCAACCGGAGCTGTCTCTCCCTCACAGCCTTGTAGGACAAGAGTCCGGGAGACAACAGGCCAGGACACCAGAGCTCCGTGTCAAGGTTTTCAAGGTCCGATTCGAAAGTTTCCTTTCCCTTCAGTCTGTTAGCCAGAGCAAGTGCCACCTAGAGACTGGCACAATGTGGTGTGGCTCAATGGGTAGCGCTGGCCTGGCATGCCAGAGGCTCAGTGGGCTTTGAGGAAGGGCAGATCAGAGGCCCTATGATCAGAGATTTCAGGGCCCTATGAGGGGAGTGGGAAGGGCAAAGGAGAGTCATCCAGTACTCCGTTGTAAGGGGACAAGGAGCTAGGAATGCCGTGGAGATGACAGATAAGAAATGAAATGGGGAAAAGAAAGAAATGAAATATTAAAAAAAAAACTCATAAGTCCCTTGTATGGGAACAGCGGGCAATTATTTAAAGCATGAAGGCAGTAATTTAGATCCAAAATGTCATCACCATTAATTTTAAGTTTTATTGTAGTCTGTTAGGGGCGAATTCCTGGGGATTATGAATAAAAGCTTCTTGAAGTGGAACCGGTAGAAACAATTGACATTTCCACACGCCTTGAGGCACAGGGCCTGGAGGAAAATGACTTTTCTGGGAGAGATCTGTACATCGCTGTCTGAAGAGCCACTGTCCACCCTTTGCCTGAGTCGTCCTCACCAATCAGCCCCGTTATGATAATGCCCCACACGCAACTACATGGCACAGCATCATGTTTAACATTTAAACCTATGTTGTTACCCCTTATTTTAGCTGTAGTCCTACAGTACTCCAGTTTGAGTACACATATCAGTTTTCCATAGATTTTCTTCTATATCCGTGGCCTGATAGCCTTTAGTAAGTTAATAACCAAAAGAATATGAATTCCTGTGTTGAGACCGTGGCCTGTTGTGGTGCTGGTTAGTTTTTAATGCCATCTTGACCCAAGCTAGTGTTCTAAAGAAACTCAATTGAGAAAATACCTCTACCATACTGGTCTGTGGGCAAGCCTGTGGTACGTTTTCTTGACTGATAATTGAGGCAAAAGAGGCCTGCTCACTTAGACAGGGCTGCCTCTGAGCCGGGGGTGTGTGTGAGCGAGTGTGCGAAACACGTCACAAGGAGCCATCCAGTAAGCAGCACTCCCCCGTGCTCTGTGTGTCTGCTCTGCCTCTGGTTCCTGCCCTGGCTTCCCTCCGTGATGACAGTGCATGTAGCTGTAAACTGAAATAAACCCTTTCCTCTCTGAGTCGCTTTTGGTCATGGTGTTTATCACAGCTATAAAAACCCTAACTAAGCAAACTTCTCACTTGCTTGACCACTAAAACCTACTCTCCTTGCTAAGAATATTACTAATCAGTTTTCTAATCGTTCTCGTCTCAGTCTTAGATTATGTGTTTGTGTGTATGTATATGCATTACATGTTCATGTCTGCATGTGTGGTAAGTGTGTGTGTGTGTGTGTGTGTGTGTGTGTAGGCCTGAGATCAATATTATATGTCTTCCACAGTTACTCTCCACCTTATTTTATTTATTTATCTATTTATCTACTATCTACTATTTGTTTGTTTGTTTGTTTATTATTGAGTGCACACAAAGCACACATGAATTCAAGTCCTAAGGCTTCTGTGCTAAATCCCTTTACTCTCTTCCCTGTTGCCATGTTTAGATACCATGACCAAATGTGATTAATGGAAAAGAGGGTTGATTTTGGCCTAAGGTTTAAAAGGGAGGGTCTGCAGTGATGGAGAGGTGTGGCAGATGACAGCCAGAGCGTATCTCCAAGCATACAGAGAGAGAGAGAGAGAGAGAGAGAGAGAGAGAGAGAGAGAGACAGAGACAGAGACAGAGACAGAGACAGAGACAGAGACAACTGGAAATGGAGTGAGAGTTTAAACTCTGAAACCTGCCTCCAGCCAGGCGGTGGTGGCACATGCCTTTAAGCCCAGCACTTGGGAGGCAGGACAGCCAGGGCTATACAGAGACACCCTGTATCAACCCCCACCCCACCCCCCAAAAAGAAACCTGCCTCCAGTGTCACACCTCCCCAGCAGAGCTCCACCTGCTGAAGACGCCATAGTCACTCCAAACAGTGGCACCAACTGGGGACCAGGTCTTCAAATGCCTGCGCCTCTGGGAGATGGTTTCCATTCAAACCTGCTAAACCCATACTCTCACGGCCCATACTGTGGTGGTTTGAATAGGAATGGCCCCCGTAGACTCATGTCTTCATAGGTTTGCCATAGGTGGTGGCACTATTAGGAGCTGTGGCCTTGTTGGAGGAAGTGTGGCCTTCTTGGAGGAGGTGTGTCACTTGGGGGTGGGCTTTGAGGTCTCGGAAGCTCAAACCAGTTACCTTCATGGTGCCTGCGAATCCAGAAGTGTCACATAGTTGTTCCAACATTTAACGAGGAAGTGGCGACATTTGCCATCCATCAGGGCTCTGAGGAACAACCGGGAAGTCAGGTCTGGCATCCTGTTAGATTAGTCAGACTCGGTTACAAGAAGAAAGCCACTCACTTGGTGCATTCTAATTAGTGGACGTGGAGATAAGAACAGCACCGGAGATGAAGAAGAAACCATCATGGCAGCGTGGCTTGCACAAGTGATGACAGGACATTCTCGTCACCGAGAAGCACAGAAGTTTCCAGGCTCCCGTGAGAAAGGGCCTGTTGCTGCTTTGCTGTTTGGTCAATGCAACACACGGTGTTGTAGAAGGTGTTAACAGGTTAGGGTCCTCATTGTCTGAGGAAGCTCCTGGAAGCTCAGAGTTAACAGCAGACGAATTTCTTCCTTCAGGATTTACTTCTGTTAATGGGCAAAAGCGTGCGGGAGGGGATGCTTATACGGCCCAGTTAAGAATGACATGGTAAACACTGGCCAGTATAGCTCAGCTCCTCTTGACCTGAGCTTGCTTGAGCTTTGAGGGACTGTGGCAGCTTCAGACTCTATATGGCATTTCAGCTCCTAATCCCTCACTGGCAAAAAAAAAAAAAAAAAAAAAGCCACCCAATTTCCATGCAGTCTGATTATCTTTAAACGAAGAAATTGCTTGTTCTGGTACGGTCACCATCATAGTGATTTAGTGATATCCTTGGTATAGAGTCATCTAATAATAAGACAATGACTAACTTTGAACTGGATACTAGCCCGGACCAAGAAGATAAAAATGAAACAAATTGCCAGGAGGTGGTGGCGCATGCCTTTAATCCTAGCACCTGGGAGGCAGAGGCAAGTGGATTTCTGAAGTTCGAGGCCAGCCTGGTCCTCGGAGTGAGTTCCAGGACAGCCAGGGTTACACAGAGAAACCCTGTCTCGAAAAAAAGAAAGGAAGGAAGGAAGGAAGGAAGGAAGGAAGGAAGGAAGGAAGGAAGAAAGAAAGAAAGAAAGAAAGAAAGAAAGAAAAAAGAAAGAAAAAAGAAAGAAAAAGAGAAACAAATGATCTTTCCATTCATAAGCCCAGGAAGAACACCATGATTGACCACCCTATATACACTGTGGCCGACTAACCCTCTTGTGATAGCAGCCCACAGGAAGAAAACTACCACCAGCCCCGGAACCCATGTCCTGTGCCCCTGAATCTGCAACATCCTGCATACGGCTCATTAACAGCGAGACTTAGCAGGTGCTCCAAGTGCCTGAGCATCACCCTACCCTTAGATACATATTAATTCCTTTCTCTCCACTTCTCCACTGAAGAGATGAACCACATTTAAACTAGAAATAACAGACCCACTGGCTTTCTCCCTTAGCCCACTACACATAGCTTGCACATCGAGGCTAAAATTATACTTTTTCTTTCTTTCTTTTTTATTTTTTTGGTTTTTTCGAGACAGGGTTTCTCTGTGTAGTCCTGGCTGTCCTGGAACTCACTCTGTAGACCAGGCTGGCCTCAAACTCAGAAATCCGCCTGCCTCTGCCTCCCAAGTGCTGGGATTACAGGCATGTGCCACCACGCCCGGCTCTAATTCTTTTTTATTATTATTATTTTTATTTGTTATTATATGTAAGTATACTCTTGCTGTCTTCAGACACACCACAAGAGGGCATCAAATCCCATTACAGATGGTTATAAGCCACCATGTGGTTGCTGGGAATTGAACTCAGGACCTCTGAAAGAGCAGTCAGTGCTCTTAACCACTGAGCCAGCCCTCCAGCCCGCAAGTTTTCTTACTATGTATTTGTAACATTATATTTAAGACATGTATAAATTTCTGGAAATGGTGGCACACACCTTTAATCCCCGAACTCAGAAGGCAGAGGCAGGAGGAGCAGATCGTTGTCAAGCTGAAGGCCAGCCTGGTCTACATAACCTACGTGGCAGGTTAGCCAGGGTAACACAAGTAACACAGATAAAAAAGGTAACCTTATCTCAAAAAAAAAAAAAAAAAAAAAAAGTTGGCCAACATGTCTAAGGTTGATTTAAAAAGCAATGTATTCTTCTAGATCCTCCTCATTAGGGTTGTTTGTGAATGACAGAAAGGTAGAAGACTCAGTAAGGCAAAGGTTGGCATGGTACAAAGTAGCTGTGTAATAGAAAGTATGTGGGCCTGGAGTGAGACAGGCTAGCTCTGTAACTGCAGCCAGTGTGCTATGTTTTCTAAGCCTGCTTCTTAGTCCATAGCATGGCACCATATTAGTCAGCCTTACAAGACGCATGAGCTCATAGTTTGAGAGGTTTCAGCCACTAGTTGATTTTTTTTCCTTTGTCTTTGACAAAAAGAAAAGCAGCAGAGAGAAGAAATAACCTTCTGAAAATCTCTACACATCTAACCAAGGATTAATGTACAGAATCTATAAAGAACTGGAAAAGTAAAATAAAATAACCATTTGCTTCAGACAAGCCAGAGCATGAAAGAAATTCGTGAGTGATGATTTGGTTAAATGGGGAAAACCAAACCATCCCATCTTTGTCTCTGATCATGACTAAGGCATCTCTCACTTGTGGGATGTATAGAAAAACTAGTTTTAGTTTCTCCCAGCATAGCCTGGGGGGTGGGGGTGGGGCGGTTAGCCAGCTGTGTTTGAAAACCGACACTTTGAAGCATTGCAGAGGGTTACCAATAAGATATATTTATTTTTTTTTCTCAAATTCATTAAAGGGGAGACCCAATGTCTTGGTTGAGGAAAGAGCTGACCCTCTACCAAATTTACAGCAGAAAGCTCCTTTCCGCCCAACCCAGAGTTTCTAGAATCAAAGGGAAATACAAGGCCAAGGCTTTTGTAGATAACAAATTGGTTCAGTCAAGGAAAGACTGCAGATCTGACAAGGGAAAAATGGTATGCTCAAGAGAAGATGAATTTACACCATATTTCATTATAGAAGACCACACTGGAAGAAAAATGACTTCATTACTCCTATTCTAGGGGCCCCAGCAAGGCTAAGGATAAAGGGGGAAAGTCACTAGGAGTGACTTCCTCTCATACCGGTTGAATCCATCAATCCCAGGCAACTTCAGAGAGGTGCAGGAAGCCATAGCCGACAGTGGGGGGAGTCACAATTATCAAGACCTTATTAGCTATTGCCCTGGAGTTAAAGGGGGTCATTTGCCTCCAGAGGGTAGCCATCAATTGCTTTATATGGGCTACAACTTCTAAGGCCAAAGTCAAGGTGCGGTGATGGGAAATTGGGTTAGGCATCATAAATCCTCCAGCTCTGATTCTTCCTATCTGAGCAAGGGTGCTATAAAGCACCAGTCCAAAGACAGCTGGCAGGAAATACATCAGAACCCCAAGCCACAGGAACTTTCTGATGGATGACGCAGTCCAACACAATAACCCACAGCACTGAGCTTTTTCTACTTGTCGAAAAGAAATGAGTTCACCCTAGCCCGATGCGTGTGGTTAAATTGTTCTTAGAGATTTCAGTTTTCTTTATTCTTGATAATTTCATACAGGTAGATAAAGAAGCATGAGCATGTCTATCCCCATTCCCTACCCCATCTTCCCAACACTCCCCCCAACCCAACTTCATGTCCACATTTTTTTTGGGGGAGGGGATGACCCAATAAGTCCAGTTTGAGCCATGCATGGGTGTGGCAGCTTGTTCTTTACGGCAACAAGTGCTCGTTCAAAAAAGCGGAAAAACACCTTGCAGAAGAAAAGTTCTCTCATTTCTCCTCTACTTGCTACACTTCAGGAAAATCCGTGCCCTAAACCAATGGAACATGAGTCCAAAGGCCCAGATGCTGTGAGGTTGACATCTTCTGTGGGGAACAGCCAAGAATGGTTGTTTCTGTTTTGCACGGTGGAGGCTGGTTTTTTGTTGTTGTTGTTGTTGTTTTGTTTTTTTGTTCTTGTTTTGGGGTTTTTTTGTTTGTTTGGTTGGTTTTGGTTTTTCGAGACAGGGTTTCTCTGTGTAGCCCTGGCTGTCCTGGAACTCACTCTGTAGACCAGGCTGGCCTCGAACTCAGAAATCCGCCTGTCTCTGTCTCCCAAATGCTGGAATTACAGGCGTGGGCCACCACCGCCCGGCGCCGGGCTGTTTTGTTTTATTTCAATGCAGGATACTTTCTTTCATCTTTGTAACTAAATTCCGAGGTAGAAACCACCAAAAAATATTATAGATAAGCTGGGTATGAGGCCACACCCCTGTAACCTAGGCACTCCTCTTGGATATTGAGTTGTTGAGGAGTGTCGGGGAGATCTCACCACTTTGGTTCGGGAGGATCCCGGTGATAAGAGTCACAGAAGCCAGAGGTCTCAAGGAAGACCAGTGAGTCATTGCGATGAACCTTTACAAGTAAAACTGCTTGGGTTGAACCATACTCTGTATGACTCACGAGACACACTGCCGCTTCCACTGGGAGAGTCTTTCGCTTGGTTGGTTGATTGGGATTTGGGGGTGGGGGTGGGGGGAGGGCACAAAGATGGAGGGCAGAGTGGAAGGTATGGGAGATGAGTGGGATTGAGGTACGTGATGTGAAATTCACAAAGAGTTAATAAAACGTTTTAAAGGGTTTTAAAGGGTGGCAGGGCATGGTGGCAAACACCTTTTTTTCCCAGTACTTGAGAGATAGGCAGATCTCTGAGTTCAAGGCCAACCTGGTCTGTTGAGAAAGTTCCAAGACAGCCAAGGCAAAAAAAAAAAAAAAAAAAGTCTTGTCAAAACAAAAACAACATAAAGGTCTAAAGGCAGTAACTAAAAAGACAGTCAACACCTGTACTATACAAACAGGCAAACAGGCAAAAAGAAAAATGTAAAAGTAGTCACAAAGCACTTCCTATTTGGCCTTTGAGATGGCACACACCTTTGATCCCAGCACTTGGGATTTTATCCCAGAGGTGGACAGGTCTCGGCGAGCTCACGGTCAGTCCAGTCTACAAAGCTTGTTTCAGACCAGCCAAAACTATCGATGGTGGTTTTAAAAATCTAACTGGGGGGGGGGGGCGTCATCAAAGTCATCAAAACACCAATCAGGGGAGAATAAAGCAGGAGATCACTGAACCTTAGAAACTCCAGGCGACCCTAGGCATGTGTAGCAAGACTCTGTCAAAGAAAGAGAAGGCAAAGAGGCCAGGAGGGATAACCTTCAGAAAAACACAATGTAAGTCACAAAAGCAAAAATCTAGATGTGGGATGTCCATGTGGTCCAGCTACACCACTCCTCCGTAACTAACCAAAGCGAGCTGAGTCAGTACGCCACACAGGTCCTGTACGTTTGCTGTATTGTTCATAATAGTCAATAAGAAACCAAGCCAATGTCCATCAACAGACGAATGAACAGAGAAAATGCACCACATATACGGAGTTTCATTCACCCACAAAGAAGAAGAAAATTAGGTTATTTGCAGAGAAAACTAGAGATTGTCTTACTAAGCAAATTGTTAGACTAAAAAAAAAAAAACTATTGTTTCTTTTTATTCCTACACAAAAATCTTTTTTTTTTTTTTTTAATTTTGGTTTTTTTTTTTTTTTGTTTTTTTTTTTTCCGAGATAGGGTTTTTCTGTATAGCCCTGGCTGTCCTGGAACTCACTCTAAACTAGGCTGGCTTCGAACTCAGAAATCCACCTGCCTCTGCCTCCCAGAGTGCTAGGATTACAGGCGTGTGCCACCACCGCAGAGAGAGAGAGAGAGAGAGAGAGAGAGAGAGAGAGAGAGAGAGAGAGGGGGGGAGGGGAGAAAGAGGGGGAGGGGGAGGGGGGAGGAGGAGGGGAGAGGGGGGAGGGGAAGAGGGGAGGGGGGAGAGGGGAGAGGGGAGGGGGGAGAGGGGAGAGGGGAGGGGGGAGAGGGGAGAGGGGAGAGGGGAGGGGGGAGGGGGGAGAGGGGAGAGGGGAGAGGGGAGGGGGGAGGGGGGAGAGGGGAGGGGGGAGAGGGGAGGGGGGAAGGGAGAGGGGAGGAGTGTGGGTGTAGCTAGTCTGACCAAGCCCGCTCAGTCAGTCAACAGGTTCTCCAGCACAGGAGCAAGGACTGAAAAGAAAAAAAGACGATTAGACAACATAGTAGCATGACCCCAGCCAATTAATTCTGAGACGGAAGGCAGGTTTAATATTTTCCAATCCACTTTTATACCGTTTTAAGTACATGCAAGCATTAGGGCAATAGTAGTACAATGCGGACCAAGCAGAGGACAATAAACACAAAATAGTCAAGGCAATAGGCAAAGTCCTGCGATTACTCCACAGTGACTGTGGTTTCCAAGGGTGTGTCAGAATGACGAATAGCTGAGCCCACCTCATTGCCCAAGCCCAAAATCTTGCCTGAAGCCTACTTCCTTTGTTCCACCCTAAGATTAAAATTCCTACCTTAACCCTGTTGCAGCCTAACGTTAGATTCTAGCCTGTGGCCCATTTCCTTGGCCTTGGCCAAGGTCCAACTCCTCAGCCAAAGTCAGACTCCCGCCAGGGGTCGCGGCACCCCTATAAGGCTCTTTACCCCAGTTATTACAGGGAAGTCGAAGGTATTTAGGAATATGAAGAGAAACAGCAAGGAGGCTTGGCGGAGGGAGTGAGATTGTATATGTGAAAATGTCATAGTGAGGCTCAGTATTTTATATGATAACAACATTAATTCAGGGATTTTGTCTGTCTGTCTGTTTGTTTGTTTGTTTGTTTAAGAATGTTAAGCTAGGGCCAGGCGGTGGTGGCGCACGCCTTTAATCCCAGCACTTGGGAGGCAGAGGCAGGTGGATTTCTGAGTTCGAGGCCAGCCTGGTCTACAGAGTGAGTTCCAGGACAGCCAGGACTACACAGAGAAACCCTGTCTCGAAAAACAAAAAAAAAAAAAAAAAAAAAAAAGAATGTTAAGCTAGAGGCATGGCTTAGTGGTTAAGAGCACTGACTCCTCTTCTAGAGGACCTGGCCTTAAGTCCCACATGGCAGTTTACAACCATCTGTAACTCCAGTTCCAGGGGATCTGACAGCTTCTGAGAGCATTGTATCCAAGTGGTAAACAGACAAAAATGCAGGCAATACACACACACACACACACACACACACACACACACACAAACAAAAAAAAAATCTCAAGAAATGTTTTAAAGAAAAGAAAAAAAAAGCAGTTCCTGTGAGTCAAAGGCAAGGCTTAGCCGAGCCCTTCACCCAAGGTTTCATAAAAGTGCATTTGATGTGTCAATTAGGATAAATTCCCACCAGGGGTTTGGCCTCCAGAAAGCTCCTCCTGGCTTATTCAGGTTTTTGGCAGAAACAATTGCCTTGGGGCTGTATGAGTGGCAGCTTTGGAGACCAACCCTTAAGCTCTAGAGGCAGCTCCCAGTTCACTTGGCTTCTCTCTATATTTGTGTCTCTGTGTCTTTGCCTGTCCATCCGTCTGTCTGTCTCTGTCTGCCCATCTCTTCTTTGTCTGTCCATCCTTCTGTCTCTGTCCCTGTTCATCCATCTGCCCATCCCTCCTGTCTCCCTCTTTCTCCCCCTCCCCCCCTCTCTTTCTCTCTCATTCTCTCCTTCCCTCTTTCCTCCTCCCCCCTTTGGAATCACAAGCAAAATAATATAATCACAAGAATGCCATCTTGTTGTCTAGAAACAAAGCACAAGTCTTGCCCACTTACGGAAGTGGGGACACTAAAGGACATTATTCCACCAGGTCACGGCCATCTCAGATTTAGCACCACTACATGAGGATGCTAGCTCCCCCTAGCCATCCTAAATCACATCCTAACCTCTACTAATCTGAAAGGCAACAAAAGACAGTTTGCTTTTAGAGCATTATTTCACTACTAACGAAACTAACCACTTTAAAAAAAAAAATAGAGGCAGGGACTGAACTGCAAATGTACGACGATTACACAGAGCAGCCTGAAACTCACCAGGCTGGCCCAGAACTGCCTGCCACTCTGCCTCAGCCTCCCAAGTTGCTAGGATTACAGGCATGTGTCACCACACTTGGTCCTAAACACATTTTTATAGTGCATATTTTCTAAGATGTGCTATTTTTATATGCACACCCTTGTAAATGTAATATAGTCCAAGTTCTCCTTTCAGGCCCAGGCTCCCAAAATGTGACTCTGAGATGACTTATTAATAAATGCTGAAGTCATAAGGTTTGGCTCTTTCCCTGACAAGCTCATAACTTGTTTAAACTATTTTATGTCTACCATGTGGTTAGTCTCCTTCTTCCTTCAAGTCTCCTCAGTGTCTCCCTGCTGGTCTCTCCAAGTTCATCTACCTGCTGGTCTTGTGTCTGTCTCCTTAACAGTCTCTCATCTCTAGGCTCTCCCCCAGTCTCTCTTTTATTCTCTTACTATTTCCCAGAATCCTCTCTTCCTACCAGTGTCCCACCTCCTATTTCCTGCCTCAGCTCATTGGTCATCGGCTTTTTTATTGACAGGCAATGCTTATAAGAAATTCTCTCTACACATACTTACAGTGCATATTTTTGGTTTTGTTTTAGGTGTAGGTTTGCTTCTTTGAAATTGTGTTTCATGTAGTCCAGGCTAGCCTCAAATTTACTTTATGGTTGACTGTCTTTGAACCTTTTTTTAAAGATCTGTTGTTAATTTGTACATGGGTGCTTTGCCTGTCTGTATGTCTGTCTGTGTGCCATGTGCATGCCTGGCACCAATGGAGGTCATGAGGGTGTCAGGTCCCCAGGAACTGGAGTTACAAACAGTTCTGAGCTGCATATGGGAGCTTAAAATTTGGCCAGTCCTTTGAAAGGGCAGCCAGTTCTCACTGAACCATCTCTCCAGCCCAAGATGTGACCCTCCTATCTTTACCACCCAAGTGCTGAATGTTGGGATTATAGGTGTGCAACCCCATGCCAAAGCCTGTTTTGCCTTTTGAGACCAGGTTATCCTGGTGGTCAAAAATCTTCACAGACATACACAGAAAGACAAGAGGCCTGCCAAGAGCTGTCTCCCAACATCGACCCCAAGTCCCACAACACCGTGGGCTTTCTATTGTGTGGTTTTTATCTCTGCTTCTAGGAATTTCCACATAAATCACTGTGCTCCTCTACTGATCGCCCTAACTAATCTGATCAAAAGAAGCTAGGAGCAGACAGGCAGTGGTGGTGCCTGCCTTCAATCCCAGCAGTAGGGAAGCAGAGGCAGGAGAATCTCTGTGAGGTCTACAGAGCTTTGGTCTACAGAGCAAACTCCAGGACAGCCAAGGCTACACAGCAGAAACCTTGTCTTGGGGGGGTGGGGGAGCCTGGGCTGGGACCAGAATGCTATGGGCTGACCAAACTAGTAGGGCTGTTGCCAGATGTCCTAGTTAGGGTTTCCAGTTGCTGTAACAAAACAGCACGCCAACAAACAACCTGGGAAAGGGTTCATTTTACCTCACAACTCTCCGGCCACACTGCATCACTGAGGGAATTCAAGCCAGGAACTCGAAGCAGAAACATGGTAACAGGAACCAAAGCAGAGACCATAGAGGAACGCTGCTTACTCACTGGCTTGTTCCTCGTGGTTTGCTCAGTCTGCTTTCTTACAACTCAGGACCACCTGCTCAGGCACAGCCTGAGCCCATTGGCTGGGCCCATCCACAGAAATCATTAATCAAGAAAATGTCCCACAGGCCTGCCAGATAACTCTAGCTTATATTAAGTTTAATAATAATGATGATAATGATGATGACGACGATGATAATGAGGAGGAGGAGGAAAAGGAGGAGGAAAACGAGGAGGAGGAGGAGGAGGAGGAGGAGGAGGAGGAGGAGGAGGAGGAGGAGAAGGAGAAGGAGAAGGAGAAGGAGAAGAAGAAGAAGAAGAAGAAGAAGAAGAAGAAGAAGAAGAAGAAGAAGAAGACGACACTTGGAAGCAGCCAGCGATTGCATCTTAATCTCAGTGGTTTTAGCAGCCAATGAAAAGGCAATTCATACAGAACCTCTAAAATGACTGGTTCTAGGCTAAAATGACTGGTTCTAGGTTTGTCTTTGACGATGCCGTGTGGCACATCCAGACACTCCCTGCTGCACCTTATGGTCCTGCACACCAAACTGCCTGAGGAGATCATATGGAAGTTAGAGACATTAGAACCCAGCCCATGCCGGGCAGGGGTGGTGCACACCTTTGATCACAGCACTTGGGAGGCAGAGGCATGTGGATTTCTGAGTTCAAGGCCAGCCTGGTCTACAGAGTGACTTCCAGGATAGCCAGGGCTATAGGGCTACACAGAGAAACCCGAAAAATAAAAAACAAAACCTGGCCCACGAGGACCACCTGGATGTGCCAATCTCCAAGCTCTCTTTCTTTGTCTCAATAAAACTCCAGCACCATCAAGAAAAGGGGGAGCACTCCTACAACCTGATGTCTCCATGGCATTGAATTAAAGCTACCACCCACTGAATGAAGAAAATAAAATAAAAGTGAAGGACATGACTGCTCCTAGGTATAGCAGAGGAGAAAGCTTATTGTAGATAAAAGGAAGAGCATAGCCAGAGGCAAGGAAAGCTGAGCTCGTCCAGAGGCACTAGGCCATCTGAGGAGAGGGGCAAGAGGGAGAGAGGAGAGCCAAACCAGAAGACTAGGAGTGTGAAGAATAAAAAGTTGGGGTTTTTTGTTGTTGTTGTTGTTGTTGTTTGTTTGTTTGTTTTTAGAGACCGGATTTCTCTGTGTGGCCCTGGCTGTCCTGGAACTCACTCTGTAGACCAGGCTGGCCTCAAACTCAGAAGTCAGCTGCCTCTGCCTCTGCCTTCCAATTGCTGGGATCAAAGGCGTGCACCACCACTGCCCAGCTAAAACATAAAAAAAAAAAAAAAAAAAAAAGACCAGGTAACCAAAATGGCAGGATTACATGGGGAGAGGCATCTAGGGGAGAAACAGCCCAACCCCTGGGCTGGAGAAGTTTAGGGAGGGGGCAAGGTGTGCTAGCCAGGAGGACAGTAGGGACTGAGGGATGCTGGGAGAATCCGGCGGCCAGCATCTGCTTTGATATGTCCTGGGTTTGAGAGACCTGACATCCGTCAGACTGGATGGGAAGAGCAAGAGAGGCCGGCAGAGGCGTGATGGCCACAGCCGCGGCCCTGAGCTTCTGAGCCTACCCGGCTTCATCGCACACATCCAGCTGACATGTTTGTTTTTTTAAGTTCCTGACCTGGCCACTTGGCCAGAGACATTAATCCAGGCACAGGAGTCACAGACGTCACTGAGGAGGAAGTTGAAGGCACGCTTTCACCCATTCACACCCCCAGTCAGTGAACCGAGGCAACCTGAATTCCTTCCAGAGTCAAGGTCAGGTCGTGTGTAACGCCAGCTAAATTTTCACTGCCCTTTCTAGTTAGATGGCTACCGTTATACAGATAATTACTGGCAAAGAGTGTATAAATGATGAATCTGTTTTTCTTCCTAGGGAGATTGCTTTATTTTGTAGAAATCTCTGTGGTCACCAGAGCACCACCTGATCTATCAATGTTATTTCCTTAGCCATCTGAAGGCCTTTTCTAATTGGTGTGTTGTCAGGAGAGACAAGTTACCTCTTGACCTCTATTCAGGAAATGAAAGCCTAGTGCCAAGAGTGACAGTTCCTCCAACAGGGACACATGGCAAACTGATAAGCCCCAGAACCACCAGCTTGGTTCCAATACGGAGTCTAATTCCTGTTTTTGAGAAGATTGTGCCAAACTGCTGTATGTGTCTTTGCCATTGGACAAACTCATTCACCCCATGGAATGATCGAGCAAAGTCAACAAAGCAGGTGTGTGTGTGTGTGTGTGTGTGTGTGTAGAACCCAGTAAGCAGGATTAAAACAAGTGCTCTCTCTGGGGCAAGTACAGAAGCTGGGCCGTCATCTGCTTTATCCAACAGAGTCCTGCTAAGGTAAAGGAAATGAATGTCAAAATCACAGTCCCAGCCATATGGAAAGATGTCATGCTCAGCGGTTTTACCAGTGATGGCTTTGTGACCTTCAAGAAGAGATGCACCTGGGCCCTCACTGTCCTTCCTGAAGCAGGATCCAGGCATGCTCTAAATGACACAAGGTTATTACAGCCTCAAGAACCCAGCACCCCAGATGTCCTTCTAGATGCTGAAACTGTTCTCTTGATCACCACAAAATCAGTTTCCTCCATCCCAGCCGTTCAAGTTACCCTTCCTCGTCTCAACTCGGAAGCAGGGCTCTCAATCAAGAATCAGACGCAGGCTACCAAAAAGAGAAATGTAAACACCAGCCCAGCCACAAAGCCTTTGATCTACGATGGTGTCCTGCCTATAAGAAGTGCTAGGGCAGTGGTGGCTCAAGCTTGTGGAAGTAACCAACCGACAACTGGCTTAAGTCCCACGGCATGAGATGGAACCCATACCTGACACTGCTTGGGTGACCAAGAAGCAGGCAGTAGATATCCCAAGAACCTAAGGTAAAGGCAAATAGTACTAATCTAGAAGAACGAGGAGGAGGAGGACAAAGAAGAGGAGGAGGGGAGGAGGAGGAGGAGGAGGGGCTGGTGATATGGCTCAGAGGTTAAGAGCACTGACTGCTCTTCCAAAAGTCCTGAGTTCAAATACCAGTAGCCACATGTTGGCTCCCAACCATCTGTAATGAGATCTGATGCCCTGTTCTGGTGTATCTAAAGGCAGCTACAGTGTACTTACATATAATAATAAATAAAACTTTAAATTTTCTGTTTAAAGCGGGGCGTGGTGGCGCACGCCTGTAATTCCAGCACTTGGGAGGCAGAGGCAGGCGGATTTCTGAGTTCGAGGTCTACAGAGTGAGTTCCAGGGCAGCCAGGGCTATACAGAGAAACCCTGTCTCGAAAAAGCCAAATAATAATAATAATAATAATAATCTGTTTAAAAAAGAAGAAACAAAAATAATAAATGAAATGTAGTGAAAATGACTCCTAATATCAGCTATACACATAGATGGTGCCTTATTCAGCCATCATCAAAGAAGCTTCCTTCTGCAGCAGACAGAAACAAACGAGACCCACAGCCAGCCGTGCAGAGAGGGAGGGGCCTTGGGATACTCATCCCTAAATGGAATGTCTCCGTCAAACCCTTTCCCTCAGAGCTCAGGGAATCCTACTGAAGAGAAGTCAGAAAGAGTGTAGAAGCCAGAGGGGACAGAGGACACCAAGAAAGCAGCTCTCCAAATCAACATGATCCCAGCTCATATGACATCAGAGACTGAAGCAGCGTGCTCGGGCCTGCACAGGTCTGCATCAGGTCCTCTGCATATATATTATGGCTTCCTATTTAGAGTTTTTAGGGACTCCTGAGTGTGTCAAGAGTCTCTGACTCTTGCACCTTCTCTCATGCTTTTTCCTTCTATTGGTTTGTCCTACCCAACTTTGATGCGATGATTTTTTTTTTTTTTTTTTTTTTTTGGTTTTACGAGACAGGGTTTCTCTGTGTAGTTCCGGCTGTCCTGGAACTCACTCTGTAGACCAGGCTGGCCTCAAACTCAGAAATCTGCCTGCCTCTGCCTCCCAAGTGCTGGGATTACAGGTGTTCGCCACCACGCCCGGCTGATGCGATGATTTTTATCTGGTTATATTTTAATTATATTTTTTTAAATAAATAAATGAATGAAAACCTAGCTATAGGGTAGATGTTAACAACTAAACATCTTTTGGGGAGTGAGGCAAAATCATTTTTCTCTATTGAGGCAACACTGAATATATCAACCACTCCACAACAGGCCTCCTGCTTAGGAGTGGTTGACCAGCATATGATGAACTCCATTTTTTGTGTGTGCTTTTATTTGGTTACAGTTTGGTAGGGTTTGTTTTGTTTGTTTTGTTTTCTGTTTAGGTGTTTTGTTTTCTTGGTTTGGGGAGTTTTGTTGTATTGGGTTTTTGTTTGTTGATTTCTCAGAAAACTTAAAAGTTGGAGGGGGCTAGAAAGCTGGCTCAGCCGTTAAGAGCACTGACTGTTCTTCCAGAGGTCCTGAGTTCAAATCCCAGCAACCACATAGTGACTCACAACCATCTGTAATGAGATCCGATGCCCTCTTCTGGTGTGTCTGAAGACAGCTACAGTGTACTTACATATAATAAATAAATAAATGAGTTTTTTTTTTTTAAAGTTGGGTGGGAAAGGACAGAGATAGGATTTGGAGGTGGGGAAGAATATGATCAAAATATATTTCAACTTAAAATTGTTTTAAACAATGAAAAATACAAGAAAAACCAGGAAAGAAGTAGTGAGGTTGGGAAAGAAGCCTATGGCTAAAGATAATTAAATGGCGCTGGTCCAGCCTTAAAAATACAATAATAAAATAAATTTTCTAAATACAAAAAAAAGAGTCAGATTCAGGAAGGATACTTTGTTTTTATATTTCAAACATGCATATATTACACTGACCAGACTCCCCCTCATATCCTCTCCCTCCCATTAACAAAGTACCCATTGAAGCCGGGCGGGCGTGGTGGCACACGCCTGTAATCCCAGCACTTGGGAGGCAGAGGCAGGCGGATTTCTGAGTTCAAGGCCAGCCTGGTCTACAGAGTGAGTTCCAGGACAGCCAGGGCTACACAGAGAAACCCTGTCTTGAAAAACAAAAACAACAACAACAACAACAAAAAACAGTACCCTTTGTCCTCTCCGCAATTTTATTTGTGTCCTCTCAAATAATTATGTAAACACACAAGTAAGAGAAAAAATGTTATCTGTCTTCCTGAGACTGGCTTAAGACAGTTTTTTTTTTTTTTTTAAACATACAGAGACTTTCTGTGCCACCCACTTTGGCCTACATGGTTAATCACTCTCACGGCACTGTACTCAACCAAGCGGTCATTAACCTCAGGTTCAGCAAGGATGCAGGTAAGAGGGCCAGAATTAGGGTGGAATTCCTACGCCTCCCCAGCCCGGACTACCTAAGTATGCAGAGAAGCGTGATGCCCAGGAAATGCCAAAGAGAATCCCAATTTTTAGAATAGCAGTCGGCTATCTTGATCAGTACGCAGGAGGTAGCTGATATGATCTCTGTGAGTTAACGACCAAACTGCCTGGTGGGAACAAGGAGAGGGAGGGATGGAAGTCAGAATTCCATTTGACTGACTTTTTGGCTTCTTAGGTTTTTGTTTTTGTTTTGTTTTGTTTTGTTTTAGTTTCTTTTACACCTTTTTTGAGGGTAGACGATATCGTGGCGCCGATGTGGAGGGGAGTAGCGGGAGTAGCTTCTCTCCTGAACACCATGTGGCTTCCAGGAATTGAGCTCAAGTTGCAAACCTTGCGGGCAAGCACCTTTGCCCACCGAGCCGTCTCTCCAGCCTTTCTTTTGCTTTTTGAAACAGGTCCATATCCCAAATAGCCTCAAATTATGTGGTTGTGGATGACCTTGAGTTCTGATCATTCTGCCTTTAAGAGTCCAAGTGCTGGGATTACGGGCGTGTGTCACAACCCTAACTTGAACTGAGTTTTAAAGAGGCCATTCCAAAGTTCACTCATATCACACTTCTGACTGGGAGGGGAGTGTGAGCTTCCCACAGAGTCCAGGGATGAGCCCTTTGCTGAGGGCCCTTTGTGGTAAAAGCAAAAAAAAAAAAAAAAAAAAAAAAAACTATGTAATTATCAAACTGCAAATGACCCAGAAAGCCAAAACTATGTCACAGACTCATTGCAAAGGCTTCAAGAGTGTGTTCGGAATCTACTAGTCGGTCTGGAAGAGTAATGCTGTAACCTGAAAAGGTTTCAACACCGGTGAGGCCCTGGGGATAGCTGTGAGAGGAGGGCGTGGTCTGGTGCGCTCACTCTGCCAAGAGAAAGATGGGAGGGGCAGGAGCGATCGCGTGTGCCGGCTTCGCTGGCATTTTCACAGGTCTGCCTTGTAATCGCCGCCGTTGCATCACCAGCACTGGCTTTCTGACACATCTATGTGGTGGCGATTGCCGGGTCCAGCAGAACGATGCTTCTGAGGAACGCCGATGGCAGTCTTGAGTGGTGTCCTGACTGGCAGTGTGACAGCAGACGGCATACCCCACGTGAGTGGCCCAGCTCGTTCAACAGGCTGTGTTATCACACTTTGTAGTCCCAAGAAGAAGCGTCATTAACCTACCGGTCGGTCTGTAGTTTTTCTTAAATAAAAAAACTAAACTTTTAAACACTTAAACACCTTTTTTTAAAAAAAAGATTCATTTATTATTATATGTGTAAGTACACCGTAGCTGTCTTCAGACACCAGAAGAGGGTGTTAGATCTCATTACGGATGGTTGTGAGCCACCATGTGGTTGCCGGGATTTGAACTCAGGACCTCTGGAAGAAGTCAGTGCTCTGAACTGCTGAGCCATCTCTCCATGGAGTCCCTAAACTTTTAGGCCATTGGATTTAACCCAGAGATGAGTAAAAACCTAATGGGCTTTAGCAAAGGGGCTCTCAACCAGGGCTATAGCAACTGCCCTGAGTTCTACACAGCTAGTTCAAAGTAACTATCTCTACATTTGGTTCTATAGAGCTGACACCCAGGTAGAGCAGTATCCACAGCTCAAGGGATACCATCAGGGTTAAGCTTCCAACCTGGCCCAGACATGGACGTAATCTCTGAATGGAAGTCCTTACCTGGCTACCCTGCGGCAAGTGAAGTAATGAGGAACTACCATTGCTGCTTATAGTCTATGGTCTGGGGGTACAAACCAAATAAACCCTTTCCTCCCTAACTTGCTTTTGGTCAAGGTGTTTTGTTGAAGCAATAAAAACCCTAATTATGACAGAACTCAAAAGAGTCATTAGGGTGTTGGGACCCAAAGGTACTAACACTTCTTCCTCTACACCTGTCCCTTCCACTCAGTAGCAGATCACCTCTACACTCACAAGCATTCAAAGTCCAGACACATCAATACCAATCAATACCAATCACACATACATGTGGTGTGGTCATTTGAATAGGTTTGGCCCCCATTGACTCCTGTGTTTTAACCACCCAGCTGGGAAGCTAGTGTCTTGAGTGACTATAACAATAAAATAATAATTAACAATAATAATTTTTAGCGGGAGCTGGCCAGTGGTGACACACGACACACGCCTTTTTTTTTTTTTTTTTTTTTTTTTTTTTTTTTGAGACAGGGTTTCTCTTTGCAGTCCTGGCTGTCCTGGAACTCACTCTGTAGACCAGGCTGGCTTCGAACTCTGAAATCCGCCTGCCTCTGCCTCCCAAATGCTGGGACTACAGGCGTGCGCCACCATTCCTGGCTGGCACACGCCTTTAATCCCAGCACTTGGGAGGCAGAGGCAGGCAGATTTCTGAGTTAAGAGGCCAGACTGGTCTACAGAGTTCCAGGACAGCCAGGGCTATACAGAGAAACCCTGTCTCAAAAAACCAATAGTAGTAATAATAATAATTTTTAAATCCCCTTCTGCAAAACACTTACCTTAGGTCTCATTCTTAATCGTTTTTTCTCAGTAAAGCTCAGATCAAAGGAAGTGGGAAGGGAGGGCCAAGCTTGGAGAGAGAACAGCTCCCTGAGGGAATTCAGGCTTTGCCTTCTTTGAGCTCCAAATGGCCACTTATTTGTGGTCACCTGAGTGAGCTCCCAGGGTGTGCAGAACTCCCAAAGGTCTGAACTGAACTGCCACCAACACGATTGCTGCCTTGAGGATCCTTCAGCTGAGGAGCCACGCTAGTCTGAGTCCAGGTCTGTGAAGTCTGCTCTTACCCTGTACCAGTCTGTCTTTCACGGGCCCTGTTTCGAGAGCAACAATGTATCATTTAGACATCCTGTTTCCTTCCTACTTTTCACTAACCCACATGGCCCCTCATCATTAATCCACCCGCAGGCTAGCGGGGAATCTGCGCTTCCCTAGCCCCATACTTGGACAGCATTTACTTCTAGATCTTGGAACGTTGTCTCAGCTTCAAACCTGCCTGCTGGCACCACTACCTTCCTCCTCAAGGTGACCGTCTGTCAACATCTCATCCTTATCGGGAGGGCTGAGAATCAGCTGAGATTTTATCCTAACCTAAGCAAGCTAAAACATTAGCCCGATGCTGGCAGAAAACATGAACTGCTGGTATTGCAGACAAAGGACTTTGTTATAGCAGTTACCAAAGTATTAAGACGTTCTTCTTCTGGTTCCCACAACCCAGTTCCCACAGGGCCATACAAATACCCAGATTATTATCTTTACAATGAGTTGCAGGAGCTCAGGGCTCTCCTGTCTTTCATGAAGGCCTTTGCTCTAAAGAAGATTACCTTTTATCCTCCTAAGCTCTGAGCAAACCTGCCCTTTGCTCTGATGGGAAACACCGGCTGTTTCTCCATCTTCCCTGTTTATCTCTAAATATGTTACAGTCTGGAGGCAATCAGTGCCTCTCCCGGTGAGGTATACAGAAAGACACGCAGGCATGGAGAACTGGCTAATGAATCTTGAAGAAAGTGTAGCTGGGCGTGGTGGCGCACGCCTGTAATCCCAGCACTTGGGAGGCAGAGGCAGGCGGATTTCTGAGTTCGAGGCCAGCCTGGTCTACAGAGTGAGTTCCAGGACAGCCAGGGCTACACAGAGAAACCCTGACTCAAAATTAAAAAAAAAAAAGAAAGAAAAAGTGGAAGTGACCTGCCCGTTTGTTATTTACAGACACTTGTACCAATTGATGAGAATGTTTCTCCCTTTCCCTTCTCATTGCCTGCACTCCTTTCTCCTTTTAACTTATAACCCGTCTCAAATTCCTACGAGGGTAACTGTATCCTGTGTGAGGCTAGCGTTTACACCAATCATCTGCTACATAATGGCATTTTAATAGCAAAGAATGAGGATAATTAAAGATTTCTGATTGGATGGTCAGGTAGGCAACCTGGAACCTGTCTAAAAAGGAATGATTCTCACCTTCTATCTTTAACTTGCTAGGGAAACGTGAGACACCCTCTTGTCAGCAGTTCTTTTTTTTTTTTTTTTTTTTTCTTTCTCCCCACACCCCACCCCCACCCCAACCCCAACCCCGAGACAGGGTTTCTCTGTGTAGCCCTGGCTGTCCTGGAACTCACTCTGTAGACCAGGCTGGCCTCGAACTCAGAAATCCTCCTGCCTCCCAAATGCTGGGATTAAAGGTGTGTGCCACCACCGCCTGGCTGTCAGCAGTTCTTTTTTTTTTCTTTAAGATTTATTTATTATATGTAAGCAGACTGTGGCCGTCTTCAGACACCCCAGAAGGCATCAGATCTCATTACGGATGGCTGTGAGCCACCATGTGGATGCTGGGATTTGAACTCCGGACCTTCAGAAGAACAGTCAGTGCTCTTAACGGTGGAACCATCTCTCCAGCCCCTGTCAGCAGTTCTTAATGGGCAAAAAATGATCATTAAGTGAACAAATACTAAGCTAAATGTTCACATTCATTTCACACCCAACTTTTAGCTATTTTATACCAAAGTAGTTATATATTTTATCCTTATCAGTCAAGCTAACTGTGATGAGAGGTACTTTTGATAAATACTAAAAGTCTACATATTACCTGAAACTTTGAGATTGAAATAACACTTAAAACAATATTGGCAACATTCAGGACCAAAAAAAAAAAAATACTTTTAAAAGTTAGCAAAACTTGGGGTTGGTGAGATGGCTCAGAGGTTAAGAGCACTGACTACTCTTCCAGAGGACCGAGGTTCAATTCCCAGCATCCACACGGCAGCTCACAACTATCTGTAACTCTAAGATCTGACACCTTCCACACATACATTCAGGCAAAACGTCAACGCACATTAAATAAATAATTTTTTTTTTTTTAATTAGAAAAACTTGCCAAGCACGCTATGTTGCATGCCTTTCAACTTAGCACTTGAGAGGCAGGTAGTTCTCTGTGAGTTCAAGGCCAGCCTAGTCTACAAAGACAGTTCCAGGACAGCCAGGGCTGTTAACACAGAGAAACCCTGTCTCAAAAACCAGAAAAAAAATTAGCAAAACTTATGCCAGAAGACATCTTAAAATCCATAGTGCCTTTTCTAATTACTACAACTTTTTGTTCTGAGACATGATAAAATGGTTACTGCATACCCAGTCCCCAGTAACCAACCACAAAGTAACTACTTGATCAATATTTAACCATAAAAGAGACTGCTACATTTTTCTTTGAATTTAATGTGTTTACATCAAAAAAAAATTAAGTAGTCATTTTACATCTAAGGAATAAAAACCATTTTAAAAAAAATACAAAGAGTGAAAGGATTTTTAAGCAAGTTTACATCTCTTTTGACTATGGTTCTGAACAATTCATCTCATTGTGCCTTATCACAATGTGCAATTGCATTTCACAGCGCTTGTTACAATCATCAAGTTAACTATGAAGCGTATACAGTGTCAATACTGCCTCAGAGGAATCTGATATGCCTTCCATGAAAAGCTCCAGTGTACCTCAGCGTCCCACAAGACCGCCATCCTCCCAGGAATCCTCAAAGTTGGTTGGAAATAAGTCCGCATAAGAATTTAATATCTAAAAGGTGAAATATCCCTTGTATTAATGTTAGCAAGATCTTTACTTTTTCATTACTAAGAAACACCTTAATAGTTTTAGAGCAAAAGCTGTTAAGAGTCTAGGGAGCTAAAACCGCACTCCTGAGGTCAAGCTTGCAGATAAATGTTTTTTAAGTAGTTCTCAAAGTATCCTCCCTCCCATCCCCAAATTCTGTACTGTTTCTTACAAAACTTTGGTCAAGAGTAGAAATATATCCAGGCAGATGTATATGCCATACAATAGCAAGAACGGTAAAGCCCAACTAATGACCTTTAGGTTTTAAAAATAGAAGGCAATTAAGATGTACTCCAAGTTACATTAAGAAAAGCTTTCACTGGATAATATTGAAACAGTCACAAAGGTTAAGAAAATACTGATATCAAAGTACAAATGACTACAATGTTAAAATAGATAAAAGCTACTATATAAGAGCCTCTTTTAAAATCAAAAAGAAAGAACACAACACATGAGCCAGGATGATTTTTCCTGTTCTACTCATGAAGTTTTTAGTCTTTGTGGTTATAAGGTTGGTTATGTTGACTTCCGTAGCACGTCTTACGTCTGATGAGGTCTCATTCCAACTTCACAAAGTGGATCTTCCCCAGGAACTCTGGATCCTGGTCACATCTTCGTCACTGTACGATTTCAAAGTAGTGCAGTATTGCCATGACGTGCTGGGGCATGAAGACATAGCCGGTGTACAAGGCCATCCCCACAACAGACACCAGCATCGAATCTGCATGACTGTTAAGGAAACTCATTTTTCCTAGTCTACTCGAAAACTAAATTCCAGGATTTTTCTTCAATAACCATCCACCTCTGGTCAAGTACTCATTCTCACCGCTTGCTTTTTTATTTATCAAGTACATATAAGGATCTAATAGTGCAGAAAGGGGCTACTCACCATCACAACACCCTGTGTGGTCTTTAGCTCATTTCCCCTCTACCTACTCATTTAGCCCATTTTACCTCCACAGCACAAAGTCAGCCCTGTTATTTTCACTGTTAGATAGAGGTGAGAACATCAGATGGCTTAAAATCAAGTATATATAGTGTTCAACCTAAGAAAGAAGAGTACATTGGGGCTGGAACATGGCTGAGCTGTTAAGCGCACTGGCTGCTTTTCCAGAGGACCTAGGTTCAATCCTCAGCACCCACATGGAAGCTCACAACCGTCTATAGCATCAGTCCCAGCGGACCCAATGCCCTCTTCTGGACTCTGTGGTGCTTAGATATAGATGAAGGTAAAATGCCCATACATAAAGATGAAAAAGAAAAACTGAAGGGGGAAAAAAACATGCACAGGATATAATTATACATCATAACTTCATAAGATCTACCAATTTAAGTAACAGCAAGAAAGGATGCATGATCTAAGTTCTTTTAAGTTTAAACTACTGCATGACAGAAGGCATGGACTTTGAAGTTAGACTCTGGCTCGTGGGCACTGGATTATAGATCATCATGTACCGACATGCATGGGGTTTTTTGTTGTTTTTTAACTCAGGCCCTGGTGCTTATACAGCAAGCACTTATCCACAGAGCCATTTCCTTATAGTTTGGGGTTTTCTGTTTTGTTTTAGGAGAAGATAAGGTTTAAATAAACAATGTGCTCACTACAAATTAATATTTGTATAACAGTTCAGCTGGCAAATCTCTTAATCAAGAGCTTTTCTATGGGATGTTTATTCCAGCTATTACTCAAGAGGCTGAGAAATGACTTACCCAGAGCCAACCCGAAAGCTGTCATTAGAACCCAGAGGTCAAACCAAGACTTGAAACCTACTCATTCACATCATAGAGCAGATATAACTGAAAACTCTCACACCATCTTCTAACCTTACATTGTACTCTCTCCTTAATCTTGCTCTTTCGTTTGGGGGTTAGGGGGTGTCTCTATGTACCCCTGGCTATCCTGGAACTCATGTAGACCAGGCTGGCCTTGAACTCACAGAGATCCGTCAGCCTCTGCCTCCCAATGCACTACCACAGTGGTATCTGATCTTATTCCTCTTTAAACGTCTATCTTTCTCTTCATTACCTCATTTCTTTAAAATGAACAAAATGCCCTCTTACTGACTCCCTGTCATTAGGAACTCACTTCCACCCAGCCACTCTAACTACAGACATCCCTAGGGTCCGCCCAGAGGCCTCCTTCCTAGCAAACCCAATGGCTCACCCCGGACACTGGCTTGGTCCTTGCTACACAACCCTCCTGTTTGAGTTTGTCTCTCTGGGGCTCTCATCTCCATCCCGTCTCCTGTGTTTCCTCCTGTCCATTACTGGTATGTAGGACGACTAAGAGTGGATTCTGCTTTTCTTCCAAATATCAATTTGGGGGGTGATTTGTTAGTTTTGGTTTTCGGTTTTAATTGCAGCACTAAGGATGGAGCCAGGGCCCTGGGTATGCTGGTCCCCGTGCACGGAGGAGCTCCATGCCCAGCCCATCAACTTCTGCAGAACACCTCTCACCTACTCATCCGATGCATCTCGCATTCAAACTAACTAAGGCGTCCCAGTTCCTCTCCAGTGCCTACAAATATGTCCCACTTCTCACCCCTCCTTTCCTCATCAAAGGTAATGACAGAGGCAATTTTAGTCCTTACTTGTTTTGAATATTTGGTCATAGCTCTCAGAATAAACAAGCATCAATTCTGGCAAAGGTAAGCAGAATTACTGAAAGTCATCTGAACTTACCCCTTTATAGGATAAATTCTTTTTTTTTTTTCTTTAAGACTTGTTTTGTCACCTGCTGAGCATAATGACCCATGCCTTTAATTCAGACATTTAGGAGGTAGAGACATGCATATCTCTGTTTGAGTTTGAGGCCAGCCTGGTCTATATAGTTCTAGGACTCCTGAACTTCACTGAGAGACCCTGTCTCCAAAAACCAATGTTGAGAACGGTAGCAAGTGCCTATAATCCCAGCACTCAGGAGGCAGAGGAAGATGCATCTCTGTGCTCAACCAAGGTCACTCTGGTCCAAAAAAGTGAGTTCCAGGACAACCAGGGCTACACAGAGAAACCCTGACTTGAAAAACAATAATAAAGATTTGTTTTATAGTTAAAGACAGAGGCTGGCAAAACTCTGTGAGTTCAAGGCCAGCCTGGTCTATATAGGGAACTCCAGGGCAACCAAGACTGTACAGTGAAACTATCTCTTTAAAAAAAAAAAATTCAACCGGGCATAGTGGCGCACGCCTTTAATCCCAGCACTTGGGAGGCAGAGGCAGGCGGATTTCTGAGTTCAAGGCCAGCCTGGTCTACAGAGTAAGTTCCAGGACAGCCAGGACCACACAGAGAAACCCTGTCTAGTAAAAACAAAAAACAAAACAAAAAAAAAAAGTCAGCCCGGTGGTGGTGGCACATGTCTTTAATCCCAGCACTTGGGAGGCAGAGGCAGGTGGATTTCTGAGTTCAAGGCCAGCCTTGTCTAGAGAGTGAGTCCCAGGACAGCCGGAGCTACACAGAGAAACCCTGTCTCAAAGAAGAAAAAAATCAGTGTTTATGTGTGGTCAAAATAGAACAATGGGCCTCTTGGCACCAGGTGTGAGCTGCCCAATGTGGGTGCTGAGATTCGAACCAGGACCTTTACCAAAGCAGCGTGTGTGCTCTTAACCACTGAGCCTTCTCCTCAGCCCAGTTTTAAATGTTTATGTTATTTCTGTGTGTGTGTCTGTGTGTGTGTGAGTGAGAGAGAGAGAGAGTGAGAGAGAGAGAGAGAGAGAGAGAGAGAGAGAGAGAGAGAGAAGCAAGGGGGAGGCAAGATTGACTGTGTATGATGCCAGGTAGGCATATGCATATAGAACTCAGAGGACAACTTTGGGGAGTCAGCTTTCCTCTTCTGCTGTGGGTGCCAGGGATGGAGCTCAGGCTGCCAGGCCAGCATGGAAAGTGCCTCCTACCCCCTGAGCCGTCTTGCTGACCCAAGTCATCTGAATGTAACTACCCAGTCATAAGCTGCTTTGAAACTTTAAACAAAATTAAACATCTATAAAATTTAGTCTTTATATTCCACAAAAATGTTTCTGTATCCTGATCTCATTTCTTCTAATCTCCAGAATAAACAGCATTACAAAAAAGATGTTTCTAAATTAAATTTCAAAATTACTCCAAAAACACCCTGTCTTCAATAATAAAATACTTAAAAAAATACTTAAAATAGATTTAATTATACATTGACACACTAAGTAAAAATATAACAGTATAGAGCTTCTGCTAGAGTGAATAATCATGTTTTATTTGGCTTTGTGCTGGGATTAAGGGCGTGCTTCACCATGCCTGGCAAAAAAGTTGGCACTTTAGATCTGTAGTTTCTTGGGGGCCAGCAAGATGGATCACCAGATAGGGATACTTACTACTACGCTTGCCAACCTAGGGTTTATCTCCAGGGGGTAAAAAGAGAAAACTGACTCCCAAAACCCATCTAACCTGATCTCAAAACACACACACACACACACACACACACACACACAGTACAAAATTTAAAAAAAAAAAAAAAAAACACTAGAGATAGGGTCTTATTTAGCCTAGGCTGGTCTGGGTCTCATTTAGCCCAGGCTAGCCTTGAATCATTAGGCTAGGATGACCTTGAATTTCTAGTCCTTTTATCTCTACCTCCCAAATGCTGGGATTATAAAGCAAGAACTACCATACCCAACTATTTTTGATAGGTGACTTTACAGATCGATGTAACTTTAGCCATCAAGTTTCAACAGTTCCAGTGTGCTGAACTGAATAAAATACTTCCTGGGGGTTGGGGTGGGGGGAAGCACTATTAACACAGTTTAAACTGGCAGATCCTTTTATGCTAGTTTGGATTGTTAGTTTGGCCTAGTTTGGTCTCAGTTTGGCCTGGTTTTTGGTTTGTTTGTTTATTTGTCTGTCTGTTTTGAGTCAGTGACCTCAAACTCGCCATTCCTCTGCCTCAGCCTCCCAAGTGCTAGCACTATGAGTACACCTGACTGAAAGTGTTAGCTTCTACCAACACTGCCAGGCACTGTTTTTATTGAGACCTTTACAAGACTTCACCTCCTGAATGGGTCCTTAAAACAAAGGTAAAAAGTACCATTTAGAGCAAGTTGGCTATAATTTCCTACCTGGTGCTTAAATGGATCTCCCGGTCTGTCCCAGATCTCTCTAAGTATAAAGGAGACACAGACAGGAGAATCCCAGGAGGCTTGCAGGCCAGTTAGCCTATCTTACATGGAGGCAAACAAAATGGAAGGCAGGGCTAACACAGGAGAACACTCTCTGACGTCCACAAGTGTGCGTCTCGCACACATGAACACACTCATAGGTTTAAAATGACAATAAAGCATCCTTGACACTGTAAGTCCCAGAAACAGCCTGTCCCCAAAGCATAGCCCTGCCATCCTTACCTGCGTCAAACACTCCACTAGAAAATGTAGGCATGGCCAGGTGTGGTGGCGCACGCCTGTAATCCCAGCACTTGGGAGGCAGAGGCAGGCGGATTTCTGAGTTCGAGGCCAGCCTGGTCTACAGAGTGAGTTCCAGGACAGCCAGGGTTATACAGAGAAACCCTGTCTCGGAAAAACAAACAAAAACAAAAAGACAAAAAAAAAAAAAAAAGAAAGAAAGAAAATGTAGGCGCACCACCTGTCTGAGAGACAGAACAAGGAGTCCAATGTGCTTTACAGCATCACTAAGTCTGTTACAGGGTGAACATTTGCCACCCTGACTCAGACCTGTCTGGCACTTCCCGCGGCTGCCCCGCTACCTAAGTGTTAGGATTTATACTATAATCCTGGGGTACCACTGACCTTCTGGCCTGGGGTTCTAACAAAAATAAATAAGATTCTTCTTTCTTCATTAACATTTTAGGATCCTGATATATATACACATATATATGTGTGTGTATATATATATATATATATATATATATATATATATATATATTTTTTGTTTTGTTTTGTTTTTTAGGTGTCCACACCTGAATCATCCTTCAAGTCATCTATCAGAGATGCATCAAAGGAGAAAAAGTGTAGATCTGACTGATTATATCTGACACACAAACAAGCCTAGTGATAGACAAATAATCTTTCTACTTGCCACACCTTTATAGTTGCTTATTTAAGTTCTTGTAGCTATGCAGAAGTCAGATTTATAGAGGGGCCTCCTCTGACCAGGATACCAAAAACACTGAGAGTGGAAAGCAGGTCTCTGGCACTGAGTGCTGAGTGTTGTGAGCAGGACCGGGCCTTGCTGAGCCTCTGCTCCTCGCTGTAGGAAGCCACAGGATAGAGCTGCCCCATAAATCACCCCAGGACCAGCAGCCACGTGCCGGGAAGCACGCAGGCCCTGAAGATAAATGTTTATACAAAGGCTGAATGAGAAACAGGTTCTTTATAGCCAAGATGCAACAGGAATTGTAACATGGTATTATACTCATGAATAAATGAAATGCCACCGGGCATGTGGGCAATACACTTTAATCCCATCCTTCAGGAGGCAGCAGCAGGTGGATGGATCTCTGTGAGTTAAAGGCCAGCCTGGTCTACATAGCAATAGCCAAGGCTATGCAGTGAAACTGTCAAAAAAATAAAATAAAATTCCAGAGGGATGTAAAACTATATATTTATAGTTATTTAGTTGTTTCCTTTTCTTTTTTCTTTTTGGTTTCTCTGTGTAGCCCTGGCTGGCCTTGAACTCAGAAATCCACCTGCCTCTGCCTCCCAAGTGCTGGGATTAAGTGCGCCACCACTGCCCACTTATTTAGCTGTTTCTTTAAGAGAGATCCCAACTAATCATGAGCTGATAAGTGTTCATCTAGAGAAGAAAGAAATAAACAACCCAACCCCAGCACTTATTCCAGCAACTTAAAAAAAAAATCCTAAAACAAAGGCTGGAAATGCTTTAAAGTCAAGCACCATTCATCAGAATGCTAGACCAACAACTAACACTGCCTGCCCCAAACAGTAACACCACCCTCGCCAGTCACGAGACCTGGGAAACTGGAAAGCGGTTTCTCTCTGGGGAAGCTGGGGGTCTCTCTTCCAGTGGGAAAGCTCCTCTGCTTGGCTCCCGCTGCACATTCAGTGCTTCAAGTCTCTGATCACGCTGCCCACATCTGAAAGCTTTTAAAACCAATCCTATCCCTGGCTGTCCTGGAACTTCCTCTGTAGGCCAAGGCTGCGTGTGCGCTCTAGGGCGTGTGCAGAGGGTAACTTCTATCGGGAATGGATGCTCTCCCTTTCCCAGGCTGGCTTCGGGGATCTGATTCAGAGTGTCGGGCTTAGCACGCTCCTTTATGCACTGAGTGCTTAGCAGCAAGCGACTTCACCCACCTCCCCAGCAGCCTATGTATTTTGTAGTTTGTCATCTCTCCTGAGACCTACCTTCCTTCCTTCCTTCCTTCCTTCCTTCCTTCCTCCCTTCCTTCCTTTCTTTTTTTTGGGGGGGAAAGCAGTTCAGATCCCCCTGGAACCAGAGTTACAGACAGGTGTGAGCTACCTTGTGGGTGCTAAAATCCAAACCTTTGTTCTTGTGAGCGTAGCAGGTGCTCTGACCTGTCACACCAACTCTCCAGCCCCACTTCTGGTAGGGAAGCTAGATTAGAGGGCAAAGACCGACAACCTTGAGCAGGAAGCATCTCTCAGCTCAGCAGCCGCAAAGGCAGAAGTCCCTTGGATTCTATTTTAAGAAAATTAGAAATTAGCATCTACAGCAGAACAGCTCCCGGAGACACATCTCCAGGCTGGCCCAGCTCTCAGCTGATGGTGATGGCACTGGATCCCGGGAAGGATCTGCGGCAGCCTCAGATGCCTGCCACAGCCAGCATTTCCACTGATCGCCGGCCACACTGAGCTGCCTACCTGTGCTAATCAAGTTGTCCCCCAAGATGACAATGATTGTTTCTGGGACTTGCTTAATAAGTTTGTAGAGGTTCACAGTGGTCTGTCAAAATACTGTTTTCTCACAAAATCCTATTATTTGGGGATTGTTCAGAACACACATAATACACACTGACTAGAATTTATGAGTA
Source organism: Apodemus agrarius (assembly GCA_964023405.1). NCBI lineage: Eukaryota > Metazoa > Chordata > Mammalia > Rodentia > Muridae > Apodemus > Apodemus agrarius. The sequence continues at coordinate 69,183,250 of OZ030011.1, read as the reverse complement.
AAGCTTCTGTTTATAACTATTGATGATAAATTTTCTCTCAAACACATTATTCCAACAAATACTCTGGTAGCTCTGAAACACAGCTTTTAACTATTAAATATGAACACCTCTATTCTTTAAAAAAAAAATTTTAAGCCGGGCGTGGTGGCGCATGCCTGTAATCCCAGCACTTGGGAGGCAGAGGCAGGCGGATTTCTGAGTTCGAGGCCAGCCTGGTCTACAGAGTGAGTTCCAGGACAGCCAGGACTACAGAGAAACCCTGTCTTGAAAAACAAAAAAATAAAAACAAAACAAAAAAAAATTTTTTTAAAAGCCAGGATATAGTGGTTCATGCCTTTAATCCCAGCACTCAGGAGGCAGAGGCAGTCAAACCTTCTGAGCTCAAGGCTAGCCTGGTCTACAGAGGAAGTTCTAGGACAGCCAGAGCTATACAAAGAAACTCTGTGTTGAAAAACCAGAAAAAAAAAATTGACCCAGGTGTAGTGACATGTCTTTCTTTAATCCCAACACTCAGGAAGCAGAGGCAGGTGGATCTCTGACTTTGAAGCTATGTAGTAAGTCCCAGGTCAGTCAGGGACATATGGTGAGACCCTGACTCCAAAAAATAAGGGTGGTGGTGGGGGTAAAGAATGAATCTTAGTTCCTCTCAGATGAGCCATAAACTCAAGGCTTAGCAAGGCCCTCCGTCATTGCCACTAACAAATGGCTGGTATCACAAGCTGAAGCACCATGGAACAGACCAGAGGTCGGTTCCGCCTAGGACTTTCCCAGACCATAAGGACGGTCTTCATTATCTTACATGGGAGTATAGCTAGGAGGCATACTAACATTCTCAACACAAAGGTAGTACAAAACAAACCAAGGCAGGGAGAGGAGAAGCAGTCTCCAGGAAGTTAGGACAGTTAAGACAATCAGAGACCTTTCCCTGGGCCCCTCACACTCTCTCAATTTCCTCAATCTCATAACAGTACATTTCCTGGGGACACAAAGAACCTCTAACACAGCAAACAAAGGGATAATAACTAACCTGGGTGATGTTTTCATTCAGATAACAGTCATCTGGCACAGTACCAAGTCCTGTCTCCAAAAGGAGACACGAGGATTTGTATCTGCACATTTGTTGGTGGTGGTAGTAGTGGTGGTTTGGTTTGGTTCTTTGTTTTCTGAGGGACAGGGTTTCATGAAGCCAAGGCTGCCCTCAAACTCACATGTAGCTGAAGCTCCTTCTGATGCTCCTGAAACTACCTCCCCAAGTACTAGAATTACAGGCAAGCATGCACCACTACACCTAGCCATGTACACAAATATTTGAACAGAAGGAGAAAAGACACTTTTTTTCTAATAAAAATTAAAAGTGACACCCCCCGTGCCCCCCCCCTCGCCCTTTGGAAACAGGGTTTCTGTGTAGCCCTGGTTGTTCTGGTACTCGCTCTGTAGACCAAGCTGTCTTCAAACTCAGAGATCCGCCTGCTTCTGCCTCCAGAGCGCTGGGTTTAGAGATATGAGCCACTGCCATCTGGCCCCAGGTCACTATTTCTATTACAATATAGCCAGAAAACTCTTAACACTGTTGCCACTATAGCATTTATCCACATGCTAACAAATGTTTCAAAGCCTACAGGTCTACACTAAGCTCTACCATTACCTTAACCTAAAGAGTTTCACTTCACTCCAACACTGTTTCTTTGCCTGCCTGCCTGCCTTTTCCTTCCAGTTTTGCTTTGTAACCCTGGCTTGCCTGGTACTAGCCATGTATTATGTAGCCCAGGCTGCCTTGAACTCCCAGCAACCCTCTTGAATCACCTTTCTGAGCATGGCAATCAGTCATGAGCCATCACACCTGGCTTTCATTATTATTATTTTATGGGGCTTTGTCAACACTAATTGTAGTAAGAGGATTATCAGTCAAGATTAACTGCTACCCACCCCAGTCTACAGAATGAGTTCCAGAACACCAAGGGGCACACAGAGAAACCCTGTTTCAAATTAATTATTAATTAACTAAAAGATTACCTGCTACTATTGAGACGTTCCAATTAGGCATGAATTTAAATATACATTTTACCTGACCTACAAAATCCAACGATCAAACTGAAGCTACAAATAAACGATGTAGGAAATCACACAGAAATATTTCCCACATGTGGGAAATAGACTTTCTATTCCGAAGCCCCCAATATGTATTCTGGTTATTCAAACCTCTAGGTTAGGAAGGAAAGGCTCATAGTCATGAATAGTCTTGCTGGACGCTAAAATTTTTCAAGAGTCAGCTCCAAACGGGCCTCATGCTATTTCCACACCAGCACCCTAAATAAAGCAAAGGCGCTCTACCTCTGTCCTAAGAACGCACTTGAAGTTGTTCCTAACAAAGCTAAACCACAACAGGAAGCTGAGCCTGGATGAAATAAACATTTGATTTGAAATATTCTTTTCTATATTAAGGTGAGGAGAAGAGGAAAGGACAAAGAATTAAGTGTTAGTATTTAGTCTACACGGAAATCAGAGGATAGCGGCATAGACCCTGGATGAAAACAAACATCAGACTTCACAACCTTGAGCTATTCGCTGGGGCTGTTAAAATTAGGCGAGGTAAGTAAGATACACACGAAGTGCTCAGCAAAGTCATCACTCAACAATTCTTAACCGTTTATAAACTATACAGCAAGGCACAGTTTGAAACCCCATCTACAAAGTCTTTTCTGGGGACAGCTTGTGCCTATGATGCAAAGAAGTCATAAATAAAACACACTTTTTAAACTGCCATCTTGAAGACCAAAAAAATAAATAAATAAAAAGGCCTTTCAGTAACTTACAAACTGCTTTCCAAAACTGTGTGGGAGTGTCACGACCACGTACTCACAACCTGGTGAACTGGTTAGAGTTCTAACGCTCCAAATCAGGAATAGCTAAGGGTTAAAGACGCCCAAGCCCGGAGCGATTTGCTCCACCAGCAGCAACACTGTCTCATCCGAGAAGACTGAAGGAAAGGCAGGCGCGGCCAAAGCAGGACAAGTAAGCACCTCCTGATGCTTGCAGAGATCAGGATACCTCCACCTTGGGCAGGGGAATTGCGCCCAAGACCCGGATCTCCGCGGTTCCACCTCCCTTGGCCCCAAGACACCCCCACCCTCAACCCAGCGCGCGCACCCCTCCACGCCCGGGCCAGGCCAGGACACACAGGATACTGAACACGGTTCGCTCCCAGGGCTCCAGCATGTAGAGCGCAGTGACCAGCAGGTACTGGTAGTAGAACCAGGACATCTGCTTCCATGCTCGCGCCAGCGCCATGCCCGCCATGCGCCTCCCGCGGTGCAGCAGCGTCAGGCGGGCCCGCGGCCCGCTCACCTCCTAAAGCCCCAGGCCTTGGGGCCCGCCCGCCACCACCCAGCGCCCATTGGTCCTGCCGTGCCTGCGCGTCACCGTGTACGCCCAGCCCCGCGCGCACCCGAGCGGCCACCGCCGGCTCCGCCTGGCTGGCGCCTATTGGCCAGGCGGCCACTTCGCGTGCTCCCGTCCCGCCCCGCGCCTCGCCCGGAGAGAGCTCCCCAGCCCTGGGAAACGGTCTGGATTTAAGTGCTGGCTCTGCATCTCCACGCGCACGCGTGGCGGTTGCAAGACCGGCTTCAGTCCCCACTGGTGTCCATGCGAGGACGTGCCCTTAAGAGGCCGGATCCTTCAGACCAGCCCAGAAGTGTTCCTCTAGAAACCAGTGTATGTAATATCTCTCCTACCTCAGGAATCCCCCTGGACCAGGAGATTATAGGACTGGGTGAGAATGCTACCAGAGTCAGGCATGCAAATAAACAGTGCCCTATGCAAGAGGGAATGAGGGGTCAAAGAGAATGCTAATGTCAAATGACACCCAGCCAAGAAGATGTTGAAAACTGTAGAATATGTTCATCAGCTCTTACCTTCCCCCCAAGCACACGCATGAAAATGCACCTGTCTAGGGCACACACACACACACACACACACACACACAGAGAGAGAGAGAGAGAGAGAGAGAGAGAGAGAGAGAGAGAGAGAGAGAGAGAGAGAGAGAATTCCTTAAAGACAAAAGAATTGGCCATAGACAGTTGTCAATATTTCGATGGCTGCAATTAGGAAACAACCAGGTAGGCCAGAATCGAGAAGTACACTTGATCTAGTAGGTTCTAATGACAGCTTGAGGTCAGCATGTGATCTGTCTCCTAAAGATGCACTCCTATGATTTTTCGACCTGCAGCAGTACCACCTGCATCCCACTCCTCTAAAGCCCATGCACTGTGTGCTCGTGAAATGATATAATTAAATAGCCTGCAACTTACATGTCTACAAGTTTCAAGCCTACTGCTTTAAGCTTTAAAACTTCCAAGGTTGACAGATATTAACTTAAATTCTTTGCACTCCTTACGAGCAAAGACCTTACAAACAACAATAGACTTGAGATCCGCTTTCACAAAATGCCTAGTCTACTAGAGAAGGCAGGCAAGTAGACTATAGTGAAGTGTGGAAAAGGTTATCTGTGTTCTGTTGTGAGTACTGGATTGGAAGGGTAAAGGTTTCTATGAAACAGTACTTGAGCTAACTGCTGGAGGAGATGTGCTCATGGAAACAGGATTAGAGAGAAGAATGAGAAACAGCACCCCATGTGCGAGTCTGCTGTTTGGTCCCAGGGCCAAGGGTCCCACTAGTCCAGTGAGTGAGTCAAAGCCATTACTCATTCTCAGACCTTCAGTTGGTTTTTGTTTTTGTTTTTGTTTTTGTTTTTGTTTTGGAGACTGTATGTTCTAGTTTGTTTTTCTGCTACTGTAGGGGGAAAAAAGCTATGGCAAAAATTAAAAAAAAAAAAAAAAAACCCCAGCCGGGCGGTGGTGCACGCCTTTAATCCCAGCACTTGGGAGGCAGAGGCAGGTGGATTTCTGAGTTCGAGGCCAGCCTAGTCTACAGAGTGAGTTCCAGGACAGCCCGAACTACACAGAGAAACCCTGTCTCGAAAAAACAAAAACAACAACAAACAAACAAACAAACAAACAAACAAACAAAAGCCCAAGTTGGGTAGTTAGGTAGGAGTTTTATTTCATCTTGTAGGTTACAGAACATCACTGAGGGAAGCCATGGCAGGAACTCAAGGCAGGAGCATGAAGCAAAAACCACGGAGGAACACTGCTTAGTAGCATGCTCTCTCTGGCTTGCTCAGCTTGCTTTCTTAAACAGCCCAGGCCCACTTGCCTAGCAGTGCCACTGCCCACAATAGGGAAGACACTTGTGTCACAGGCCAATCTGATATGACAGTTCCTCAGCTGATGTCCCCTCTTCCCAAGGGATTCTGGGTTTTGTGGAAATAAAAAAAACAGAAGTATACAGGGCCTCACTATGTAGCCTAGGCTGGCTTCAAGCTCACAGTAATTCACCTTTCTCAGACTCCTGAGGGCTACGATTACATGTATGTGCCAACCACACCGAGCCTGGACCCATCTTTCATGATGAGTAAGAAATAAGCTGAGAAACCTAACTGGATCTGAACTGGAGGTTTCTTTCTTGCTAGTTATCTCCCCCACCCCACCCCTTTTGAGACAGAGTTTCTTTGTGTGGCCTTTGCTGTCCTACAACTTGCTCTGTAGACCAGGCCAATCTCAACCAGGCTAAGCTCAAACCCACAGAGTGCCAGAATTAAAGGTGTGCACCACCGTGCCTGTCTGCTGACTGTCTTTCATTGTGCCAAAAGATATAAACTGCTGAGGGAGACAATAGTCCAGTGGTCCTACCCAGCTATGCACCCTGTGAGTACTAAGCTGCCAGGCAAGACAAGCTCCCTGGTACAAAACGGCATGACTGTTGGGGCGGTAATCAACTGCTTTCTAACACGACTCTAGGCCTGCTCCACAAGAGAGAACTCTGAGACTGTAAATCTGGTCAAAAGCCCATGGCTGGGGAGGTCATATGTCTAAGGAAGCAATCTATTACTGTTGTTCGCTAAATGTGCTTCTAGTTAAACTGGCTTTAAATAACTACATCCATACCCAGCCTTGGTCAGACAAACCTTGGTTTCCAGGAAAAACTCATAACTAGTCAAAGTGCTAAGAATCTGCTGAGTGTTCAGCCTTAAATAAAACACCTGTATCACCCATTCCAAGACTTTGGAACATTGCAGAAGAAGGGAGAGAAATGATATAAGAGCCAGAGGACAGGATGGAATTGTGTGGCACACTGTCTTCTGAACATGAAAGAGGAACTTCTCATTCAAACCACTGCAAATAAAGAAGAGTAGCACCTAGTGAGAGAAGTCATCTGGGGCCTGTCTTGGAAGAGGTACTAGACCCTGGTGTCCCCGCCCCCACTGCCTCTCTCTCATATTTCCATCCTCCCTCAGGGGAACAGTTTGCTACATTGTTACAGATCCAAAGCAACAAGGTTAACCAGCCATGGACTGAACACTCCAAAACCGTGAGCCAAAACAAGCGTCCCTCCTTTCATATTGACTGTCTCGAGGATTTTATCACAGAATCAGAAAACAAATACAAGCCGGGCGGTGGTGGCACACACCTTTAATCCCAGCACTTGGGAGGCAGAGGCAGGCGTATTTCTGAGTTTGAGGCCAGCCTGGTCTACAGAGTGAGTTCCAGGACAGCCAGGACTACACAGAGAAACCCTGTCTCGAAAAAAGAAAAAGAAAAAGAAAGACAGACACACACCTCTTGTCCCAGCACTCAAGAAACTGAAACAGGAGGATCGCTTGAATCCAGGGTTGGAGAGCCCTGGATTACACACAGAGATTCCATCTCAGAAGAGAAAGGGAACAGTTTCCCAAAGTCAGGGCTATTAAAATAAAACTTATTATTCTGACCATACCTCTCACACTTTGACCACTGTAATGTCAATGAAATGCAAGAAACTGAAAAAATGAGATGCATATTTTTAGTGCTTTTATGCATTGTTTGTTTGGTTTTTTTTGTTTTTTTTGTTTTTTTTGTTTTTTTTTGTTTTTTTTTTTTTTACCTGTGTGAATGTCTGTGTACCATGTGTATGCCTGGTGTCTGCAGAGGCCACACAGGCCATTGGATTGCCTGGAACTGGAGTTAAGGACAGTCATGAGCTGCCACGTAGGTTCTGGGATGTGAGTCCTCTGCAAGAACAGCAAGGGCTCTTAACAGCTGAGCCAACTTTCCAGGCCCAGGTGAACACATTTTAATGTATTATGCTTACACTGAATGCTACAGAAAAAAAGGTTAAATTGCATGAATAGAGAGAGAGCAAATGGAGAGAAGGTTCAGTGGCTAAGAGCACTTGCTGCTCTTGCTGAGAACTCAGATTTGGTCTCCAGTGTCCACATTAGGAACTCCAATTCCAAAGGATCAGATGCCCACACACACACACACACACACACACACACACACTTCTGACCTCCTCAGATACACAAGGCATACGTGTGGTGCCAGGACATACACACAGACAAAACACTCATACACATACAAATAAATAACCTTTTTTTTTTTTTTTTTTTTTTTGGTTTTTAGAGACAGGGTTTCTCTGTGTAGCCCTGGCTGTCCTGGAACTTACTCTGTAGAGCAGGCTGGCCTTGAACTCAGAAATCTGCCTGTCTCTGCCTCCCAAGTGCTGGGATTAAAGCTTTGTGCCACCACTGCCCAGCTATAAACAATCTTTTTTTAAGGTACAAAATAAAACTATAAAAATGTCAGCAAATTGATCCCCTGAATTAAAAGAATGAAAAGAGTTATGTCTAAGTAATAATCATAGCTTATTAAGCTAGAAATGATTTCTCATCTTCATGTTCTAGCTTAGGACAAGTCTAGAGATCAGAAGATTTGAAAATCAGATGAGTAACAAGGAGTTGTTTTTGAAAAGTTTCGGATTTTCTGGAATCATTTCAAGTACTTGCTAGAATGAATAAGCACTCCCCTATAAACCAAGAGTCTCTCCCTCCCATCTTTGCCTCCTCGATGGACTCCTTTCTTGCCTCTTGGGTCAGTACTGGACACGTTGTGCAAGTAACTCCCTCTCTGACCTAAGAAGCCTCAGTCTGGGGGACACTTCCCAGATGTCAGTGTCCTGAAGAGGCGGCCTTGGAGAGCCTCAGATCACAGATGGGAGGCCCCAGCCAGCCTGAATCTCCACCCACTGCCCCACAAAGATCGCTGTGTGACCTTCATCCAACAGCAGACAGCACTTGGCTTTCGAGCTCATTACTTCCATGAGTCTCGCAAGTAATGGAATATAGGACCCCAAGTCCAACTTAATTTTATTTAATAGCAACGAGTCTTACATGATCCCATTCTTAGATTCCTTTCATTCTGGTTTAAAAGATGAAGCTGATGGAATCCACCTGAAGGTCAGGCTAGGAACAAAGTGCCCAGATATACAGATCTTTACCAGACGGCGGTAATATTCACTGTAGCCGCCTCTTACAACCTCAGGTACCCAAAAAAGCACTGGAGTCCAGACGTGGTAACACACCTTTGATCCTCACATTCAAGAGATAGTGGCAGATAAATCTCTGTGAGTTTGAGGCTAGCCTAGTCTATATAGCAAGGTCCAGGCCAGCCAGAGTTATATCATAAAACCATCTTTTTTTTTTTTTTATTTTTTTTATTTTTTATTTTTTTTTTTGGATTTGGTTTTTTCGCGACAGGGTTTCTCTGTATAGCCTTGGCTGTCCTGGAACTCACTTTGTAGACTGGCCTCGAACTCAGAAATCCGTCTGCCTCTGCCTCCCAGAGTGCTGGGATTACAGGTTTGTGCCACCACCGGCCGGCTCATAAGACCATCTTAAATTTTTTAGCAATGCACTTGATTTCCAATTCTTTTTAAAAGAGCTTTTATTGAGCAGTCATTTAGCAAGCATTAGACACACAAAGATTATGAGAGAAGGTCATTCTGCTTTCAGTGTAATTCGACTCTGCCATGCCGAATTATCCAGCTGAACACGGTACATTCATATCACAAACAAAATGGTGACAGCTCAGAGGGAAGGAATCCTTCCTAGCTCTGTGGTAACTGAAGAAGGAAATGGATCATGGAAGGCTTCGGGCAGAAGGTACAGAGGTTAACGATGAGCAGGTGTGAGACCTTTGGTTAGTTTATTCAATGAGCATGATATAAAAACTCGTGACTTATTTGGCTGTAAATTCATGATTTATTTGGCTGCAACCTACAAAAACTTGGGTGAATGTAGGGGAAATGGGTAGGAAAGTCTGTCAGGTTTAAAAACATGGAAGGGTTTGAGGATCTTGTTTTGTGAGAAAATGTGTTTTTTTTTTTTTAAATATTTATTTTTATGTGAGTACACTGTCATCTCCAGACACACTAGGAGAGGGCATCGGACCCCATTACAGGTGGTTGTGAACCACCACATTGTTGTTGAATTGAACTCAGGACCTGTGGAAGAGCGGTCAATGCTCTTAACCACTGAGTCATCTCTCCAGCCTCAATAGTGAAGTTTTATGAGGACTGTGTGAGTTAGAAGTAAAGCAATATAAATCTTGAGCTTAGGAAATGACACTAGAGACAGAAAGGCCCACTAGGAAGTTATTTAAGTCAGACAGTGAAGGAATGACAGCTATTTAACTATATCGAAGTTCACTGAGATGCATAGACTTTAGGTCTGGTTAATTCTGGTATGCGGTATGTATTTTATTTGGTCTTTTTGATGATAAAGTTATAAACAAACATAAATAAATCCAGTTCAGGAGTCTCAGTCTGTTTCTGCATTGGAGTGCCCCCAAAAGGATCAGGAAACTTATTGGAGCATGTTAATGCATCTCAGTGTTGGGGTTCAGGAATCACCACACAAACCATACAAACACCGATCCCAGACAAGCAGGGATAGTTTATTGAATGCACACACTATACTGGTTGGACTGGTTGGGCGCACTGACCGACTCCACCATTATACCGCCTGAATGGCACACACTGCTTCTTTAAAGTGACATCCTTCAGGTACTTGGTGGCTGTGCGGACATGCATTCCCTTGATGGCTTGGGCAGTTTCCGGGGTGTTCTTAAAGTGAAATGAAGGTTTGAACCTCTTGATTTGCATGATTTTGTGGGGTTCTCTGGGTCAAGAGAATAGCGAACCATCTTCACAGGTCACCTCTGGCTGCTTACAGGAAGAGCAAGCTTCTTTCCTTTCTTTCTTTCCTTTATTTATTTATTTATTTATTTATTTATTTATTTATTTTGAAGGGTTAAAATTTAAGTGTCCAGGATCTATAGTCAGGCAGACAGACTAAGAGGAAGAGATCAAGGACAGGCCTGTGCATGTCCGAGCAGGCCTGGGCCAAAAATTAAATCAAGGCTGCCAAATCATAAAAGAAGCTTTGCTGCTTTGCTGACCATGGCAGATAAACAATCTCCACAAGGCCATGGACCATCTGGAATAGCCTACATCCCCCTTTTTCCTTTCTCCTTCAAGGTTAACATGACCGCCTGCAACTGCTTGCAAGTCAAAATAATTTACCTACCACATTACTGAAATGTAAACTAACACGTATTACATGGTGATGTAATTTCACACTGAAAATAGCCCGCCACTGTATGAATTAACCTATCATGTATAGCCACGCCAAAACCCCCTAACTTTTCCTATATAATCCCCTAGACTCTAAGCCTCGGGGTCGACTCCTCTGTCTCTTGCATGAGATACGTGTTGGCCCAGAGCTCTGTCATTAAACTGCCTCTTGCTTTTGCATCAAGACGGTCTCTCGTGTTTCCTGGGGCGCGCCATCCTGTGATTTGAGGAAGGATCTCCCCTTAGGGGGTCCAACACTTTCTTTCTTCTTCCTTCCTGCCTTCTGTTTATGTTTGTTTGTTTTAGAGACAGGGTTTCTCTGTATAGTCTTGGCTGTCCTGGAACTTAGTCTGTAGACCAGGCCTCAAACTCAGAAATCTGCCTGCCTCTGCCTCCCAAGTGCTGGGATCAAAGGCGTGCAACACCACCACTTGGCTTGAGCTTTTAAGGGAACCTGCAAGCACAGGTTCAAAAGTTTAAAAGGCAAGAAAGGGAACAATATGACATGTTGGCTGGCCTGGGGCCAAAGGGAAAGAGGCAGGAGAGAGCACCGGCTGTGTCCCACGGGGATGGGAGTATCCTTGGCTTGGTCAGCAGACAGCTTGGGTTGGTGGCAGCCATGGCTGGGAACGCCAGGAGGCCTTCCAGCAGGAGACTAGATGGCTCTCTAGGGGAAGACCTGCCCCACTACTCCAGTACAGTGGGTCCAGATCAGAGGACGCAGTCCATGGGGAGAGGGAGAAGGAGAGGGAGAGAGGGAGAGGGAGAGGGAGAGAGGGAAAGGGAGAGGGAGAGGGAGAAGGGGAGAGGGAGAGGGAGAGAGGGAGAGGGGGAGGGGGAGAGGGAGAGGGAGAGGGAGAGGGAGAGGGAGGGGGAGGGAGGGGGGAGGGGAGGGAGAGGGAGGGGGGAGAGGGAGAGGGGGAGAGGGAGGGGGAGGGAGAGGGGGGAGGGGGAGAGGGAGAGGGAGAGAGGGAGAGGAAGAGGGGGAGGGGGAGGGGGAGGGAGAGGGAGAGGGAGGGGGAGGGGGAGAGAGGGGGAGGGGGAGGGGGAGGGGAAGAGGGAAAGGAAGAGAGGAAGAGGGAGGGGGAGGGAGAGGGAGGGGGAGGGAGGGGGAGGGGGAGGGGGAGGGGGAGGCGGAGAGGGAGAGGGAGAGGGAGAGGGAGAGAAGTAGAGGCTGGCCATGGCCATGTGGAGAGAAGAACAAAGGGGCAAGAGGGCGAGGAGGGGGCAAGAAGCCCCTTTTATAGTGGCCTGGGCCAAGTAACCGTGGGGAGAAGCCACGTGCCAGGTGACTGTGGAGGTGGAGTCCAGACAATACCAGGGGCTTGGGACGTTTTGCCCTACATGACTGATGGCTACAGAATTATGGAGAGCTGAGGGCTCGTGTCCGGAACCTAGTGTCTGGGAGCATGGCCAACAAGTCCGTCCCTTATAGAGTTAATCTGCGGGGTCTCCAGAAGTTAAGCCTCATTCAACCAGAACAGACTGCCTTTCACAGTCCCACAGTATGATATAGTTATTGGTTTGGTTTATTTTGGCTTGGCTTGGTATGCTTTAGTTTGGATTTTGATTTGGTTTTGGATTTTGAGGCAGGGTTTCTTTGTGTAGCCCTAGCTGTCCTGGAACTCTTTCTGTATACTAGGCTGGCCCCATACTCAGAGATCTGCCTGCCTCCCTCCCAAATGCTGGGATTAAAGATATGTATTACCTGCCAGGCAGTGGTGGCGCATGCCTGTAATCCAGCACTTGGGAGGCAGAGGCAGGCGGATTTCTGAGTTTGAGGCCAGCCTGGTCTACAGAGTGAATTCCAGGACAGCCAGGGATACACAGAGAAACCCTGTCTCTAAAAACAAAACAAAACAACAACAACAAAAAAAGATATGTGTTACCAATGACCAGCACAATGTATTTTAAACTTGCCTTCCTTTATGACTTTCTTTGTTCTGTAAAACTATAAAAACTTCATGAAATTGTTTCCATCGGACCACAGAATTTGGGGTAACCTAAATCTGTGTTCCTGAATATGGCATGGTCACTCAAAATGGCTTCAGAATAAACTCTTTTTTTTGGGGGGGGGTTTCGAGACAGGGTTTCTCTGTGTAGCCTTGGCTGTCCTGGAACTCACTCTGTAGACCAGGCTGGCCTCAAACTCAGAAATCCGCCTTCCTCTGCCTCCCAAGTGCTGGGATTACAGGCGTGTGCCACCACGCCCGGCCAGAATAAACTCTTAATCCCTTCAAGATGAGAGCTGTGTAGGGAGCTGGAGAGATGGCTCAGTGGTTAAGAGCACTGGCTGCTCTTCCAAAGGTCCTGAGTTCAAATCCCAGCAACCACATGGTGGCTCACAACCATCCGTAATGAGATCTGATGCCCTCTTCTGGAGTGTCTGAAGACAGCTACAGTATACAGTGTATATAATAAATAATAAATCTTTTTTTAAAAAAAGATGAGCGCTGTGGTTTTTGTGCTGACAGTAGTGAGTTACAGACCATCTAACACTACAGAGTAAGATCCTGTCTCAAATAAACTAAGATAAAACAGTAATAAACAATAGAAGACTCCCATCATTCTCTTCTGGCCTTCACGTGTGTGCACACAAATACATACATAACACACATATGTGTACATACCCCACACATACACACCACAATAAATAACCACGTCTTTAAAATTAATTGCACCCAGTTCAAGTTTTCAAGACACAGGAAGAACTGTAGATAGCCTCTTCACAAAGGTGCAACACAGCCTCTAACCCAGTCTCTGGTACAGTTCTTGCTCCTCCCTGAAACCACGTGAGCTGGGCCTTCACTGCTCATCTCTCTCTTAGCATTCTGGTTTTCTAAACTTCCACAAGAATGGTCTGTTAGGCTCTGCTGACAGCTCTGTAAGTCTCCTCAAGCCTGTAGCTCCAGACTCTTCTCCTCCTCCCCTGCAAACTAGCCCAAAGACCTAAGAACCACAGTTAGGTTTATCAGTTTTCTACATTAGTTATTTTTCTTGTTGTAACAATGTATCTGATAAAAACCAACTTAAGGAAGGATTTATTCTGTCTTGGAGTCTGAGGACACAGCCTACCAGGGTAGGGACAGTATGGTGGCAGATGGTTGGCTATGTTGCATCTGCAATCAGGCATCCATCAGAGAGAGGCGAGTGTGGGGCTTAACTTGCTTTCTCTCTTTTATTCATCACCAACCACCAGCCTGTGAGATGGTGCCCCCACATTCTGGCTAGGTCCTCCCTCCCCCTTAAATCTTTCTGGAAGCACACTCATACACACCCAAAGGTGTTTCCATGGTGATTCCAAATCTAGCCATTTTGAGAATGAAGAGCAACAATTACAGTGACTGTCCTCAGATGAACAGTAATAGAGAAACAGCAAGAAAGACTTGGAAGGGATAGAAGGAAGTGCTTACCTGGAAGAAGCAACACCAGGATCATGAAGATAAAGTTCCGCATGGAGCAGTCTCGTCTGTTCCATGTTGTGCTGAGTGTCTAACCCAGGGCCTCAGGTGTGTGGCACGGAGCTACATCCCAACCGTCCCCTCACCAATTTAACATTTCTTAATGAAGAGCAGGAGCGACAGCTCAGAGGGCAAGAACACGTCCTGTTCTTCCAGAGGACCAGAGTTTGGTCCTCAAGGCTTAATGATACAGAAAGCCCTCGGCTCTGTATCTCAAATACCATTCCTAACTCGCCTGTTTCAGACATTTGGTTTCCCGTAGAGACTTTCTTAGGCAGTATGTCTCTCAAACTACTCCACTATAAAATGATTATAAAACCATGCCACCTTTAAAGTCATGGAGCCATGAGATATGTTTTTCAGGCCACTTACATATTAGACTAAAATAAATCCCATTAAGGCCTATATATGATTACTGAACTTTTAAAAAGGCGGTAAGGCATCTTTAAATGAACTTTCAATATAGTACAGACTGAAGACTCCTCTCACAGTGACTGTTAGCTTATCATAGTTGTATAATGGGAGTAACTTACTCCTTTTTGATAAGGTTTGCAAGTGTTATTACAACTTTCCATTCAGATAAGCTGCAAGATTGGTGTCATAACCGACTAGAACCAGGTCTGTCCCAGTGATGGCTGCATGTCGGGTTTGCAATTATGTTAACACCTTCCCACTCCGAGTCACAGTTAAACTCAGTGGCTCATAGTTCCAGAGCCTGGGGGGGGTTGGGGGCGGGAAGTATCACAACAGCATCTGCTTACATCTGATGAAGGCCTTCTGCCTGCATCATAGTGTAATGCATCACACAGCAAGACAGAGAAACTGCCATGATGTCGAAGGTTTTCCTTCCTCTTCTTATAGGATCATGGACAGTTTGAGGCAAAACTGGAGACTCAAGGTTGGAGAGGAATAGCCTGAGGTGAGTAACCTGCCCTGCCACTTCCAACCAAGGCCATGTGAAAGCCCTGCCTGTGCCGCCGCTGAGGGCGATGTGTGGGTCCGTGGCCGTGCAGCAGCAAGGGTCTATGTCAATGTCTGTGGCCCATACTGCAACCAAAGGCCATTCAGATGTCTCTGGTCTGGGCTGCCCTCTGGGACCATGTTATGTCCAGGGTTATGCAGATGGTCCTGCCCCTTACAAGTGTGAGCCACACAACTCACCTGGGCACCACAACAGAGCCAGTCCTGGGGGCTGGGCACGGGTAAGCTAGCCCCCAGAGCATGAATTCGGAAGAGCTGACCCTGCTGTTGTCTACCATGAGGCGGCATGAGCAAGGGAAAGATGGCCTCCCCTCCCCTTGCCTCTTGCAGCAGGCGGGAGAGCTAGCTCCAGGGCCATGAGAGGGGCCTGGCCCTGCCTCTTGACAGCTGAAGCACTGATGAGCTAACTAGGGCAGTGCTGGAGAGCTTGCCCCGATGGTACAGGGTTAAGAGAGCTGGTGGGCTGACCAACTTGGCTACCACCCAGGCCTAGATCCAGGGCTTTGAGTTGGTCCACCCCAACATCTACCCCATCTATGAACTACAGGATCTGGTCCTGCAGATCCAAAGCTGCAGGATCTCCATTATGCAGGGCAACAATAGGACTTCTGGGAGGAGTCCCCATGAGGATCCGATATTGATAGTGTAAGCAGAAACCAGAGGCCTCGAACCAGACCATTGCAATGAATATTTGCAAGTAAAGATGCAGCCGTTCGGTGGTGGCACACGCCTGTATCCCAGCACTTGGGAGGCAGAGGCAGGCGGATTTCTGAGTTCGAGGCCAGCCTGGTCTACAGAGTGAGTTCCAGGACAGCCAGGGCTATACAGAGAAACCCTGTCTCAGAAAAAAAAAAAAAAGTAACATAGCAAGTAAAGATGCAAAGTAAGGACAATAGGGTATACTGTGTGACACTACAACTCCCATGACAAGATGTTTTGTTTTTGGGGGGTGGGTGGTTGCAAGGATGGAGGGCAGACACAAAGAGATGGGGAAATAAGTAGAATTGGGGTGCATGATGTGAAATTCACAAAGAATAAATAAAAAGTTTAGAAAGATAAAAAAATAGCAAATCAGTGGATCAGTGATAGTCAAATGTAAGGAATGAGAAGAAGCCACTCAAAAATCATTTACCAAAAAAAAAAAAAACTATTCTATTTGAGATGTAGGTGTAGGCCACTGCGTTTTAACTATGTATAGCTTCCCTAATTACAGTGCCTTTTACGGGATTCTTTCTACTCCAAAACTCTGTAAGGATCCAGAAAGCCTAAGGCAATGACCCCTGGGGGAGAGTGGGAAAGTAAAGGCCCTGGAGTTCAGAACTGAGAAGGAAAAACCCGTTCTCAACCTCTGCCATAGAGAAACACATAGCATATTCGTGTGTGGGCATGTGTGTATTCCTTTGAAACAAAGTATTTAACGAGTGATTTTAATATTCTGTATATTTCTACAACTAGAGGTAAGTAGCCTCTGGGAGCTGACAGAACTTCCTGGCTAATCAATCAGCACAAAAAAAAAAATCTTTTTTTAAAGGAAACTTCTGGGCCAACAACCAGGGGGTGGGGGTGGGGGTAGGCACGTCAGTCCTATGGCTATAAAGGTGCACGTTCTGCCAATAACCTGATACTTGGAACAGATACTTGCCTAGCCACATGAGAATATTACCTAACCTATAATGTATATTACCTAATGTATACTGTAAAGGCTTTAAGGTTCCTTATAGCCTTTGTGAGGTAATCTTGAGTAAATACACTGCTTAACTCTGGCCAGGCTCATACACAGTGGATGTGTGTTTCTCTATGTCTGTGTATGAGCCTGTACAGCAACAGGACATGGCACAATAAGCCAACGCATGAGGAGTGATTAGCGTCACTGGGATCAGCAAATAGAACTCCAGATCCAAATCTTTTTAAACCCCTTTAAACAAGTATTTTATGCTCCATTTAAAAAGGAGTTAAAGCCAGGTGGTGGTGGCGCACGCCTGTAATCCCAGCACTTGGGAGGCAGAGGCAGGCGGATTTCTGAGTTAGAGGCCAGCCTGGTCTCCTGAGTGAGTTCCAGGACAGCCAGGGCTACACAGAGAAACCCTGTCTCAAAAAACAACAACAACAACAACAACAACAACAACAACAACAACAAAAAGGAGTTAAAGCTAGACACGCTGGTGAACACCTGTAACGGCAGCAACGCAACGGGGAGGTCGGAGCGGGAGGAACAGGAGCTCGAGGCCATCCTCAGCCACAAGGTGCATCTGAGGACAACCTGGGCTACAGGAGACCACGTGGAGGTCAGGGAAGAGCTGAGGCACAGGAAGGCCGAAAGTGATCTTCAAAGGTTTACGAGCAGCTGCTTAACATAAAGAGAAAAGGAGGTGCAATGATAAAGAGGCCAAGCAGACAAACACCATAACCTCAGGGACACTTACAGGTCAGTTACAGAAATCATCCCGAAGAAGGAAGAGAAAGATACTCGAAGCTGTGCAGGGAAATCGGAGGGGAACACAGTGTCTAGCCCTAATGGCCTTAGGCAGTGTCTGATCTCAGGATCTTTTTCTTTTTTTTTCTTTTTTTTCTTTTAAGATTTTATTGTTATATTTAAGTACACCATAGCTGTCTTCAGACACACCAGAAGAGGGCATCAGATCTCATTACAGATGGTTGTGAGTCACCATTTGGTTGCTGGGATTTGAACTCAGAACCTTCAGAAGAGCAGTCAGTGCTCTTAACCACTGAGCCATCTCTCAGCCCAAGATCTTAAATGAAAGGACATTAACAAATGTGGTTTTAGTAAGCATACAAAATAGGCCTCCTTCATTGTGGCATTTTCATATGCACATCGCTAACTCTGCTCCTATTCGCTGCCCCACATCTGTCTGCTCGCCCCCACACTGTCAGTCGATACCCCCACTTTTCAGGTCGTGTGTGTGTGTGTGTGTGTGTGTGTGTGTATTCAACAGACTCAAGGAAAACTGTGTGCACATGAGAAAGCATGTCAAAGTTTGTCTTCCGCACTCCACACATACCTCCCACTTTAGATCTTTTCCCCTATGTGGTAAATAGTTTTATGCTTAATATATTCTATTCTTAGATTATTTTCAATTTATTTTGTGTATGTCTGTGTGATGATTTAGAGTTACAGACAGTTGTGAGCTGTCATGTAATTGCTAGGAATTGAACCCAGGTCCTCAGGAAAAGAAGTCAGTGCTCTTAATTGCTAAGCCATCTCTCTAACCCCTCGTTTTCAATTTTTTCCTGGTACTATTGCCATGAATACACTGGGGATTTGCAACAAAGTAGCTCCAATGAATATCAACTTAGTATAAACAGTGCATGGAACTCTCCTCTCTATAGCTCTATTCTCTCCCTCATTACCATCAGCTTACATCTGTATACACTGGGATTCCTTGCTTGTTACAGCATTATTTTCTCAGAGGGACCCAGGGGCAAGCTTTTTTGCATTTTCTCCAGGTCATTTTTTTATAAGATTTATTTATTTCATTTATGAGTACACTGTAGTTGTCTTCAGACACACCAGAAGAGGGCATCAGATCCCATTACAGATGGTTGTGAGCTACCATGTACTTGATGGAATTTGAACTCAGGACCTCTGAAAGAGCAGCCAGGGCTCTTTTTTTTTTTTTTTTTAAAGATTTATTTATTCATTTAATGTATATGAATATACTATTGTCTTCAGACACACCAGAAGAGAGCGTCAGATCCCATTACAGATGGTTATGAGCCACAATGTAGTTGCTGGGAACTGAACTCAGGACCTCTGGAAGAGCAGTCAGTGCTCTTAACGGCTGAGCCATCTTTCCAGCACTCTCCAGGTGATTTCATAAGACCCTGAGAACTTCCTGCTGGACTGGAGGTGTGGTGCACCAAGATGGTAGTAACCACCCTAAATCTAAGAAGAAAGTAGGGCTTGCAATAACAATACCAGAGATGCTACTAAGCTACAATAATCAGACTGGAGTATTGCTCTGTAACATACTCACATGTGCTAATTTTAAACTAAAAACATTAAGTACATATTGCCTCCATATATATACCACCATATTTAAAAATTATCAAATATGCTAGCCACCAACACACTTCTTTCCCCCATTCCTTCCCTTCCTGTCTTTCCCAAGTGCTTGAATTATAGGATGCCATGCCCTCAGCACTGGGAATTTCTTAGAAACTCACTTGTGTGCTCGTGTGTGGTGCTGGCTATCCAGCCCAGGAACCTGCACATGTCAAGCATGCACTGGGGGTCCCTTCAGGGAACTGGGGGTGGGGGGAGCGAGCACCTATGTTTAGGAAATAGGAAAACCTTCAAGAGTTGATTCTCTCCTTCCACTGCCGATTCCTATATTCCAGGGTCTGAAGTCAGGTCATCAGGCTGGCATGCCAAGTGCAGAGCCATCTTTCCAACCACTAAAACTCATTTCTTTATAAAACACCCAACCTGTAGTATTTTGTTATAGCAATAGAAAATGGACCAAACACTAGGAAACAAATACTAAGTCCAAAACTGTTTGATTCTAGGAAGCTTGTTTAATAAATAAGAAGCCCCAAAATCCCCAAATATGTACCAGAAATGGAATGAATAATCAGTCCTATCATTACTCATGGGAAAATTAAAAGGAAAAGAGATAGAGGTTGATAACCATTCTTTTTCATAAAGATGAAATACTGTTTTAATAACAATGTCACTGAATGATATGAATAGGAAAGAGGAGAAAAAGAGTCTATGTTTGCCTTAGACACAGAGCTGGGCAGTTACCTGTCATATTGTTCAAGAATGGCTGGCTAAAACATTGAAAAAATGGAAGACTTCATCCTTGTCGTAGACTGCCACTTCAGTTGAGCACTCTGTGCACATGACAGGGTGATAGGTCTCCTCCTCTTCTCTCCCTGCGGGGTCTTCAGGGTTAGACCTCATCTTCTTGGCACTCCGCCTTTTCTTCCTGTTTTCTGGATTCTTGTATCTTAGAACCTCTTCTCTGTTGATAGAACAATTCATCACAAACATTGCCCTGTACTGAGTCTTGTAGGATTCATGCCTATATGGAGAATAAAATAAAGAGTTTGGATGTAATTGGTCAATTTTAGATCAAATTTGAGAATACCAAAACCTACATGAATATCCACCAAAATAAAGATAAGGGAATGAAATGTGAATGTAAGGAATTTTGAAAGGGTGGTTAGAATATGGAACATCTTTTGTTTTTTTGTTTGTTTGTTTGTTTGTTTTGTTTGTTTTTTCGAGACAGGGTTTCTCTGTATAGCCCTGGCTGTCCTGGAACTCACTCTGTAGACCAGGCTGGCCTTGAACTCAGAAATCCACCTGCCTCTGCCTCCCAAGTGCTGGGATTAAAGGTGTGTGCCACCACCACCCGGCATGGAACATCTTTTATCTCTACTTATTTTTTGAGACAGAGCTCCCTGGAACTCAGACAACCTGGAACTCAAAATCCTCCTGTCTCAACTTCTCAAGTGGTGAGAACAGTGGTGGGGCATGCCTTTAATTCTAACACTTGGGAGGCAGAGGCAGGCAAATTTCTGAGTTCAAGGCCAGCCTGGTCTACAGAGTGAGTTCCAGGACACCCAGGACCACACAGAGAAACCCTGTCTCAAAAAAAAAAAAAAAAAAAAATCAACTTCTCAAGTAATGAGATTGCAGGCATGGACCACCACTTCATGGAGAAACATATTCCTTAAACAGAATGCAAGGTAGGCCATAGTGACACACACCTTTGATCCCAGCACCTGGGAGGCAGAGGCAAGAGGATCTCTGTGAGTTCAGGGCCAGTTTGATCTACATACTGAGTTCTAGGACACCCAGGGCTGCATAGAGATACTCTGCCTCAAAAAAACTATAAACAAACAAACAAACAAATGGAAATGTATTGTTGGGCTGGGATAAATGGTTAAGCATGAACAAAGTCCTGAGATTTAATCTCCAGCAGTGAAAAAAATAATTTTTTTTCAACCAGGGTCTCACTAGCCAGGCCCTGACCAGCCTGGAACTCCATATGTAAACCAGGCTAGCCTCCTAGTCACAGAGTCTCCTGCTTCTGCCTCCAGACTACCAGGCTCAAAGGCATGTGCCATCTACCATGCCTCGCGCAGCTGTGAGCGTTTGTTTTGTTTTTGTGTTGCGTTAGGCGATTAAACACCAGTTCCTTGCTACCTGACCCAATGTTCTGAGTTCCTGATTGAAAGGCGCATGCACACATACCACACACCACACACACTCACACACACACAAGCAGCCTTCTATTTAATATGCCTTAAACAGCTCAATGGCTGGGCCACTCTCAAACCTCTACGATGCTAACACCTCCCCTCTGACACTCCAAGTTATTACTTACTAAACTCTACATTCCACCGTTGCCACCCTAGACTCCATGGGCGCCGGGGCCCCTCTTCACGCTCTTACGTGATTCCTATGCGCTCCTCTGCGGCTCTCAAGCCCGACCTTATTCCTTTTCCAGCATGGCGAGTCTCCTCCTCCTTCTCTCTCAGTCTCTTGCTTGAAAATCCTAAAGTTCCCTCTCTGTCTCTCTGACCAGCCATTGGCCCCAGCAACTTTACCAATCAGAACCAACTGGGAGCAGGGACCTTCAGCCTCTTACATATGGATTCTCTCTCCTGAAATTTAGGAATCCCAAATAACATAACGCAAATGTTAGACCAAATCCACAACAGTTTTGTTTTTGTTTTTCAAGACAAGAGTTTCTCTGTGTAGCCCTGGCTGTCCTCGACTCACTCTGTAGACCAGGGTAGCCTTGACCTCACAGAGATCCTCCTGCCTCTGCCTCCCAGGTGCTGGGACAAAAGGTGTATGCCACCACCACCCGGCAAAGATTTATTTTATTTTATTTTGGTTTTTTTTGTTTGTTTGTTTTTTTGGATTTGGTTTTCTGAGACAGGGTTTCTCTGTATAGCCCTGGCTGTCCTCACTCTGTAGACCAGGCTGGCCTCGAACTCAGAAATCCACCTGCCTCTGCCTCCCAGAGTGCTGGGATTACAGGCATGCGCCACTACCGCCTGGCAAAGATTTTTTTTTTTTTAAGATATATTTATTTATTTTATGTATGTGAGAACACTGTGGCTATCTTCAAACACACCAGAAGAGGGCATCACCGGATCCCATTACAGATAGTTGTGAGCCACCATGTGGTTGCTGGGAATTAAACTCAGGACCTCTGGAAGAGCAGTCAGTGCTCTTAACCACTGAGCCATCTCCAGCCCCTGAAGATTTTTTAAATATACCTTTTTCTTTTTTTTGAGTTAGGGTATGTGCCACTATGTGTCCCTGGGTGGCCTGAAACTCTCAGGGGCCCACCTGCTTCTGTCACCTGAGTATAAAACTGAACTATTTTTCTATTGCTTTAAAAATCAAGTTTTAGGCCAGGCGGTGGTGGCGCACGCCTTTAATCCCAGCACTTGGGAGGCAGAGGCAGGCAGATTTCTGAGTTCGAGGCCAGCCTGGTCTACAAAGTGAGTTCCAGGACAGCCAGGGCTACACAGAGAAACCCTGTCTCGAAAAAACTAAAAAAAAAAAAAAAAAAACAAGTTTTAGGACTGAAAAGATGGCTCAGCAGTTAAGAGCATTGACTGCTCTTCTAGAGGTCCTGAGGTTTTTTTGTTTTTTGTTTTTTGTTTTAAAGATTTATTTATTATATGTAAATATACAGTTGCTGTCTTCAGACATACCAAAAGAGGGCGTCAGATCTCATTACAGATGGTTGTGAGCCACCATGTGGTTGCTGGGATTTGAACTCAGGACTCCGGAAGAGCAGTTAGTGCTCTTTTTTTTTTTTTTTTTTTTTTTGTGGGTTTTTCGAGACAGGGTTTCTCTGTATAGCCTTGGCTGTCCTGGAACTCATTCTGTAGACCAGGCTGGCCTCGAACTCAGAAATCCGCCTGCCTCTGCCTCCCAAGTGCTGGGATTACAGGCGTGCGCCACCACCGCCCGGCGCAGTTAGTGCTCTTAACTGCTGAACCATCTCCCCAGCAACATGGTGGTTCACAACCATCTGTAATGGGATCTGATGTCCTATTCTGGCACACAAGTATATATACAGATAGAACATTCATATGCACAAAATAAATAAACCTTTTTGTTGTTGTTGTTTGCTTGTTTTCTTTAATACTTTAGACTTATTTATTTATTTAATTTTTATGTATATGAGTACACTGTTGCTCTCCTCAGACACACCAGAAGAAGGGCATCAGATCCCATTACTGATGGTTGTGAGCCACCATGGTTGCTAGGATTTGAACTCAGGACCTTCGGAAGAGCAGTCAGTGCTCTCAACCACTGAGCCATCTCTCCAGCCCAAATAAATAAATCTTTGGGTTTTTTTTTTTGTTTTTGTTTTGGTTTTTTTTTTTTTGTTTTTTGAGACAGCGTTTCTCTGTGTAGCCCTGGCTGTCCTGGAACTCACTCTGTAGACCAGGCTGGCCTCGAACTCAGAAATCCGCCTGCCTCTGCCTCACAAGTGCTGGGATTACAGGCGTGTGCCACCACACCCGGCTGCTAAATAACTCTTAAAAAAAAAAAAAAAAAAAAAAAAAAGGTCTTAGGGGCTAGAGAAGTGGCACTGGCTGCTCCTCCAGAGAACTTGGATTCAATTCCCACTGTCCACATAACAGCTTATAACCATCTGTAATTCCAGCCCCAGAGGATCTGACACCCTCTTCTGACCTCTGTGGGCACTGCACACATATGATATGTAGTCATACATGTAAGCAAAACATCATATTAGGACAATAAAGGAGAAAAGCTGGCAGTGGTAGTGCACACCTACACTGAGAAACTGTCTTAGAAAATAAAAGAAAGGGGAAAAAACAACTTTTATCCCAGAAAAAAATAATTTATAGAACAATTTTTAAATTTGTTTTTTGGGGTTTTGTTTGTTTGTTTGTTTTTGTTTTTTCGAGACAGGTTTTCTCTGTATAGCCCTGGCTGTCCTGGATCTCACTCTGTAGACCAGGCTGGCCTCAAACTCAGAAATCTGCCTGCCTCTGCCTCCCAAGTGCTAGGATTAAAGGCGTGCACCACTACCGCCCTGCAAATTTGTTTTTTAAATTTAAGACAAAAACATTGCTAGGAACTTAATGGATAATATTTAAGGTTAGTTTTGTTTTTTGTCTTTTGTTTTGTTTTGTTTTGTTTTGAGGAAGGTCCTTACATAACCTGGGCTGGTCTTGAACCTGCCATGTAACTAAGGCTGGCCTTTAACTCCTGATCCTTCTGCTTCTCTGCCTTTCTGGTCTGGGATAACAGGTGTACACCACCATGCCAGTTCTGTATTTGTGGAGGTTGGGGTTGGAAAGGTGGGCACATGTCACAGTGTGTGCAGCCGAGAGGGGGCCGGCTCTGTCCTCCACTGTGTGGGTCTTCCAGCCCAGCCCAGGTCGTCAGGCTCAGGAGCACTGTTATCATCTACATCATCTCACCAGATGTGAAAGGTTTTATTTTTCCCCCAGACATTCCAAGCTGGCTCTGGACTTGACGTGTAGCTGAAATAAGCTTAGAATTCAGGATCCTCCTCTCTACCTCCCAAATGCTGCCATTATATGCGTGTGCTGTTCCTTTCAGTTTGAACCAAATTCTAGAGGGATAAGAAAGGACTGCCCAAAGTTTGAGGCCTGCCTAGACTACATATGGAGACCCTATTTCAGAAAACAATCAAGATCACAGCAACCAGAAACAAAACCACAACAAAATGCACACATACTTTAAAGTGTCTGTATATGCAGAAATACTTAACTGCTCCAAGTCTAAAATCAAATTGGAGGAAGTAAAATGGAAATTGAGATAACACCAAGATACCCAGGCTCAAGGTAGCTGACACTTCAGTTATAATCAGAAACACTTAATCTTGTCTTTTTGAGATTTATATTGCTTTGTTTCCAAAATTTTATTTATTTTTTTAGATTCACTTATTTGTTAAATGTAAATACACTGTAGCTGTCTTCAGACACTCCAGAAGAGAGCATCAGATCTCTTTACAGATGGTTGTGAGCCACCATGTGGGTGCTGGGAATTGAACTCAGGACCTCCAGAAGAGCAGTCAGTGCTCTTAACTGCTGAGCCATCTCTCCAACCCCCAAAATTTATTTATGTGTGTAAGTGGTTTGCATGTATTTGTATTCACATACATGCCTGACGCCTGCAGAAGAGGGTATCGGATTACCTGTGGATTGCCTTCTGGTGCCGGGAACTTAACTTGAATCCTCTGTAAGAGCAACAGTGTTCTTAACCTCTGAGCAATTTCTCCAGCACATTTTGGTTTTGTGAGGCAGGTTCTCACTGCCCAAGAGCAGCAATCATCCTGCTTTAACCCACAAATGCTGGGATTATAGATAGACCTGAATCACCATGCCAACAGAGGCCAACAGAGTTTAACTTCTATGTTAATAATTACACTAATAATTGTAATTTAAAAAACTCCCTTGCCGGGTGGTGGTGCACACCTCTAATCTCAGCACTTGACACTTGGGAGGCAGAGGCAGGTGGATTTCTGAGTTTGAGGACAGCCTGGTCTACAGAGTGAGTTCCAGGACAGCCTGAGCTACACAGAGAAACCCTGTCTCGAAAAACAAAAAAGCAAAACAAAACAACAACAACAACAAAAAACCTCCCTTGTGTTCAATTCAGCAGTACACGTATTAAAACTGGAACAATACAGAAGATTAACCCTGCACAAGAATGACATGAAAAAATGTTTTCTTTTTGAGAAACAGTTTTTCTATGTAGCCCTAGCTCTAGAACTCACTATGTAAACCAGACTGGCTTTGAACTCAGAGAGATCCTCCTGCCTCTGCCTCAAAAGTGCTAGAATTAAAGGCCTGCACCAGTACACCTAGCAATGACATAAAAATGTGTGACGCATTCTATATTAAAAAACAAAAACAAAAACAAAAACAAAAAACAAAAACCTGCCACCTGGGTGTAGCTCAATGGTATAGCACTTGCTTTGAATGTATGATGCACTGAATTTGATTTTGATCCCCAGAACCCACGTGGTGGAAGGAAAGAACCAACTCCTACAAACTGTCATCTGACCTCCAAGCATGCCACAGAATGTGTGCAAACACATGCATACTAAATAAACAAACGAACAGGAGCTACAGAGATGGCTCAGCTGTTAGGAGTACTCGCTCTTGCAGAGAATGGTGCACATACATTCATGCACGTAAACACTCACACAAATCTAAAAAAGAAACAAAATTAGTTGTTGCTGAGGACTCTGGCTCACTGGGCATGTGCCAGTGTAGCCTGTGATCTAGCTCTCAAAGGCAGAGGCATCGAGACTATCAGGGCCATCTGTGTTACATAGTAAGACCTTGCCTGAAAATAAATAAATATATAAAATCCAAGTCTAATGCTGCATGACCTTAGTCCCAACACTTAGGAGGCAGGTGAATCTTTGTGTGTTCAAGGCCAGACTGTGTGCAAAGACAGTTCCAGACCAGTCAGGGTTGCACAGCGAGAGTCCATCTCAAAAGAACAGACTGCTAGTCAGAACTATACTGAGCAAATGAGTCTATTAGCAAAGACTGGGCAACAGTAGGGTCTCTCCAATAGCAAAGTAATGATGGAAAGAGAACTGGCTTAGCTTCATCTCCACTGATCAGAGAATGGAAACTGGAACTCTCCTCTGCCGGGATCTGAATTCCTTCTGGAATGACACTAATAAAAGCCCAGGAAAGCTCCTGCTTGAACTGGATTTGGAGTACTGTATAAGCAGAAGCTGCACATTTTTTGGCTTTGTTGTATTTTTTTCCTTTGAGACAGGGTTTCTCTCTGGGTAGCCCTGGCCATCCTGGGACTCACTCTGTCACCAGGATGGTCTCAAACTCAGAGATCCTTCTGCCTCTGCCTCCTGAGTGCTGTGATCACAGGCGTGTGCCACCATCGCCTGGCCTACTTCTGCTTTCTCAGCTAACATGTCAGCCTGGACAACTCCAGCCTAGATTCAGACTGAGAATGCGCCTGCTTCTGCTGTAACTGAACAACCTGCCCTCACTCCTGCTTTTTAAGCAATACACTACCAGAGAAATGAACTTTGGGCAAACTGTGCACTTAAGTAAAACCCACTCCAGTCTTTAGATCCTTGCACCCACATCATACATCATAGTTATCACTTTTTCTACAGTTTGGTTAAATAAATTCTCACATAAACAACAACAGTAAGAAGTTTACTTCTGATTTAAGCAAAGGACCACCAAATTGTTTCTGGTTTCGGCGGAGACTTGCTCTAGGGTCGGGTTACACTCGCTTGTTCCCATGTGGCACGTGTACCTTTGTTCCTTACCTCTGGCAGTCAAGGCACAATGTAGTCATACAGGCTGGGCAATTCAAAACAGCATCGCTGTTTGGAACAGGCTGTTGTTTCTGACGTGGTCTTTGCAATCCAAAAGCGTGATAACTAAAACAGAGAAATGAGTTTGAGAAGGAAAAATACATTAATCTACCAAATCCTAGTTTCTTCTTCTTCTTGTTCTTCTTCTTCTTTTCTTCTTTTTTTTTTTTTTTTGAGAAACACTGTATGACAGCCAGTTTTATTAATACTTTACATATTTGAGGAGCTCATAAAAAAAAAACACATTTATCAGGTTTTTTAAAAGTCATATATAAGCCAGGTGGTATTGGCGCACGCCTGTAATCCCAGCACTCTGGGAGGCAGAGGCAGGCGGATTTCTGAGTTCGAGGCAAGCCTGGTCTACAGAGTGAATTCCAGGACAGCCAGGGCTATACAGAGAAACCCTGTCTCAAAAACAAACAAAAACAAAAAAACAAACAAACAAACAAACAAACAAAACAAAAGTCATATATAAAAGTAAATAATGGAAAAATACCATTTTCAGATTTTTTTTTCCTTCTCGTTCTGGCCCCACTCACTCCAACCCAAAGATTGATTTATTATATGTAGATATATTGTACACTATAGATGTCTTCAGACACACCAGAAGAGGGCGTCAGATCTCATTACGGATGGCTGTGAGCCACCGTATGGTTTTTGGGATTTGAACTCTGGATTTCCAGAAGAGCAGTCACTGCTCTTAATCACTGAGCCATCTCTCCAGCCCTCAGTTGTTTTTTGGGTTTTTTTGAGTTTTTGTTTTATAAAAAAACAATTTCATCTGGATCTGGGGGTTTAACTGAAAAATAATGGTTAAGAGCCTTTGGAATCTACAGCTTTAAAAATACCATGTGGAAATATTGTTTTGGGATTCACAGTCCAAATAAGTCATGGGTTGTTTCTTTTTCTTGCTACTACAGATTTAATAACATTGTTAGAAATATATAGCTTCTGACACCAATTAGACACCAAGGGACAAACCTGAACTAAAAATGGAAATGGATACATTACTGCTCTGCCTAGCAGCCAGGCTGTCCAGTCTTCCCAGAAGGCACAAAGCAGAGCTAGTGAAGGCTGGTCTTCCTCGCCACCCTCAGGCCTTCTTCCTCTTTGTCTCTCCATCCCCATCGCAATCGGCTTCACCAAGCATTTCCTGAAATTCACCTTCGGCTAAGTTTCCCCTAGCTCCTTGGCAATGCTCCTGATGATATTTAGTGATATGCTTCTAGTAGCATCATTCTCAGATAACTTAAATCCTTAAACTTCTCTCTGGCTCAAATCCCGAGGCCTGCAATGCAATCTCCAATTCTTTCAGATCTATGGTTCCTGACCCATTAACATCAAAATAAGTCAAAGGCCTCTTTACTTTCTTGCTTTTGGGTGTCATTCAATTCAGCTTTTGCTGCTTTTTTTTCTTCTATTGGTCTAAGGTTGTACAATGGCTAGATGCCATGTCCCCTGCCGGCACCCCGACCCACGCAGTGCAACAGTTCTCAAATCCTGGTTTCTAATGTCACTGTCCAGAAAAAGGAATCAGCACCCAGAGAAGTAATGAACTGCATAATTATTACTACTTATATTTTTATTTTACTTTAAGTGAATGAATGTTTTATCTGCTTGTATCTAAGTGCACTATTTGTGTGTCTGGTATTCTGGAAGGTCAGAAGAAGGTGTGGTATCCCTATGAATTTGAGTTAAGGATGGTGGGTCTTAGAAACCAAATTCATGTCCTCTACAAGAGCAACAAATGCTCTCAACTACTGAGGCATCTCTCCAGCATCAGAAATGGCTAATTCTAGGGATATCCTAGGGATATGGTTTACAAGATCTAACTAGAAAACCTCACAGAAGCAGAAAGTTAAAAAAAGAAAAAGAAAAGAAAAAAGTGCTCAAAAAGAAAAACAAAAAAACAGGGGCTGGAGAGATGGCTCAGCGGGTAAGGGCACTGACTGCTCTCCCAAAGGTCCTGAGTTCAAATCCCAGCACCAACATGGTGGCTCACAACCATCTGTAATGAGATCTAATGTCCTCTTCTGGTGCATCTGAAGGCAGCTACAGTGTACTTACATATAATAATAAATAAAATCTTTTAAAACAAAAACAAAAACAAATCAAATCTTAGGGCAGCAGAACCTGACTCCTCACTCTTTAGGTCTGAACTGCACACAGTAACTTTTTTTCAGAGTAGACTGTTTAGTGGGATGTGTTAGTCCACGCCTGTACCTGTAACCCCAGCATTCCAGAGGCAGAGGCAGGGGGAGCCAGGCCTAAACTGAGAGTTAAAAAAGCTAAACCTACCAAATAAAAACAAACCAACAACAACAACAAAATCATAGCAACAATGTGATTGTGAGAAAAATCTCAGGTGAATTCTAACAGGAAACTAACTCTTTTTCATACCTGTCCAGGGCTCTTCAAAATACTTAAACTATTTTTATTTGTAGTCAAGAACTTAGGTTGGCCAGGCAAGGGAGCCTATACCAGTAATCCTCGTCCTAGGGAGACAACACAGGAAGGCTACAAATTCAAATGACTGCTGGACTACACAGAGAGCTCCAGACCAATCTGAGAGAATCTCTAAAACACACAAAAAGAGGGCCCAGGAGGCCTGGGAAGTGACTTAGTAAAGATAGTGCGCGCTGTTCAAGTGTGAGGAGCTAAGCCAAGACTCCCGCGGTCACGGAAAGAGCAGGGCACAGAGGGTGGAGACGGGCATCCCTGGGGCTCACTGGCCAGCCAGTGTCACTAGAGAGACTCCGTCTCACAAACTAAAGGTAGAGGTAAGATGGCTTAACATGTAAAGGTGCTTACCTGTAACCTGACAACCTGAATTCTATCTGGAGAACTTGCATGATTCCTATAGGTTGTCTTCTAACCTCCACAAACAAGCTTTGGCATATATGCACATAGTGATAAATAATTATTTATAAATAAATAAATAAATAAATAAATAAGTAAATAAGTAAATAAATGTAAAATAAATTCGGAAAGCTTAAGGCAGG
The DNA here is from genome assembly GCA_964023405.1 of Apodemus agrarius. Taxonomy (NCBI): domain Eukaryota; kingdom Metazoa; phylum Chordata; class Mammalia; order Rodentia; family Muridae; genus Apodemus; species Apodemus agrarius. The sequence continues at coordinate 69,152,935 of OZ030011.1, read as the reverse complement.
AAGAGCCAAAGTTCCCAGTGCAGCGCTGAGCAAATCCTCATGTATGCTTCCTCAGAGACGCGGCCTCAGAACATAGAATAAAGGAAGCTGCAGAAACTAACCACCAGAGGGCGCCAGAGGGAGCAGCACAGACAGAGGGAGTGAGCGCTGTGAAGAACTGAAGCTAAAGGATGTGCAGTGATCCCAGAGCAAGTCAACCCTCCAGACTGGAAAACCAGACACACATCCCCGGCTGAACGGAAGCCAAGCCTCCTAGGCGTGGAGGGTGCAGCTCAGCAGCACGGTACTTGCCTAGCATGTATAAAAGCATATACTCAATATCTAGCACCACACGCACAAGCACACGAAAGTTAAAACACAGAATTACCACAAGATCCTCCTAGGTTTGTAACGAAAAAAAATCAAAGTAGGGATTCAAACCAGCATCTACACATCGGTGTTGACCTCACTATTCACGACAGTCAAAAGGCAGATAGAACACAAACTTCTCTCGGTGGACAAAAAGAGTGAGAGACATATGTCAACGGCATTGTTCCGCCCTCAAAAGAAGCACCGTGCTACAATACAGATGAACTCAAAAGCATTCTGTTCTTGGGCCTGCAAGGTGGCACAGCCTTTAATCCTAGCACTTGGGATTACAAAACAAGAGCAGAAACACTGGGGAAGCAGAGGTAGATGGATCTCTGTGTATTCAAAGCCAGCCTGTTCTGCACAGTTCCGGGATAGTTAAAAAATAAAAAAAATAAAAAAAGCAGAGTGTGTATTTGGGAAAAGTTAATTTTAAAAGACAAAAAAAAAAAAACAAAACAAAACCAACCCAACCAACCACTGAAAAATTAGTTTTATAATCAGGCTTATCAGTATAGACCATAGTCCCTGTTTCTCAAGTGGCTGAGGTAGGAGGATTGCAAATTCCAGGCTACAGAGTAGCTTTAAGGCTAGTCTGAACAACTTAAAGAGGCCTTGTTTTCAAAAGCAAAATGGGAAGCCATGCAGTGGTGGCGTACGCCTGTAATCCCAGCACTCTGGGAGGCAGAGGCAGACGGATTTCTGAGTTCGAGGCCAGCCTGGTCTACAGAGTGAGTTCCAGGACAGCCAGGGCTATACAGAGAAATCCTGTCTCGGGGGGAAAAAAAAAATCAAAAGCAAAATGGGGGTTAAGGCCATCTCAGTGAGACAACACTTGCCCAGCACACTCGGGAGCCCCAGTTCAATCTCTAGTCCCATGGCTAAGGACAAGAGGGAAGGCCAGGCACGATGACGCACACCCTTAGTCCCAGCATGTAGCCTGAAGCAGGGGTGCAGGCAGCCAGGGCTACACAGCAAGACACAGTCTCAGAAAAACAATAAAATATATATTTCATTTCTTAAATGAAGAAGTTTAGATTCATCGATAACGTAACAATTAATTGTTGTGGTTACATACACCTGTCACTTCAGACATCATCTGGAAAGTAGAGGCAAGAGTTTAAGACTAGCCCCAAGTACATAACAAGATTTGAAGCCATTTGGGTTACATGATAGTCTTTTTAAAAAATAAATAAAAATTCAGTCACACTGAGGTGGTGCACAGCTTTGATCCCAGTGCTCAAGCGGTAGAGTGGGGGGGGGGGGCTGGAGAGATGGCTCAGTGGTTAAGAACACTGACTGTTCTTCCAAAGGTCCTGAGTTCAAATCCCAGCAACCCATGGTGGCTCACAACCATCCGTAATGAGATCTGACGCCCTCTTCCAGTGTGTATGAAGCCAGCTACAGTGTACTTACATATAATAAATACATAAATTGTAAAAATACATAAATTGTAAAAAAAAAAAAAAAAAAAAAAAAGGTAGAGAGAGATCTCTGAGTTCTAGGACAGCCCTATCTACAGAGCAAACTCCAAGACAGCCAGGACTACGTAGAGAGATCTTGTCTCAAAAACTGAGAGACAGACAGACAGAAAAAAAACTGTTTGACTAAAATTTGCTGGTTATGTTCAAATAAAGTATTCAAGTTTTTCTCCTCAAACTTTTTTGATGTGTTTGTGTGAAAACAGACACATAAGGTGAAACAGGAAAGCAATGACAAATGACTCGGCTTTCTCTACAGATCCTAAGTATAGATTTTAATCCTTACCCCCTCCTCTTCGCGTCGACCCAGGCCTGGTCTCTGTTATCTTTCTCGGGATCATACAGCAGCTCATCGTTGGTTGGAATCCTGTGCTGTTTCTTCTTCTTCTTCTTGGTCACTTGTGTTAGTTTTATTAGAAAGGTTGAGAATATGAATCAGAGAATATCATGTCTAAAGTTTCCACTTCTTTAATATAAAATGACTCTCCTGTTTCCCATACTATCTATTTATTCTATTTACATTATCTTTTTAAAAGTTGCCTAAACAGGAGGGAGTGACTGGGAAGGAGGCAGTGAGCCAGATATAAAGTGATTAAGTAAAAAATTAATTAAAAAGGCCAAGACAGGGGGCTGGAGAGATGGCTCAGTGGTAAAGAACACTGACTGTTCTTCCAAAGGTCCAGAGTTCAAATCCCAGCAACCACATGGTGGCTCACAACCATCCGTAACGAGATCTGACGCCCTCTTCTGGGGTGTCTGAAGAGAGCAACAGTGTTTACATATAATAAATAAATCTTAAAAAAAAAAAAAAAAAAAAAGGCCAAGACAGCTAAAGCGTTTCTTTAGCAATCCCGGCACTTGGAAGGTTGAAGTGGGAGAATTGTCATGCCTGGGCTAAGCAGTGAGTCCCGGGTACCCTGACAACAAAAATAAAGCCTTATCCCTAAAAACAATGCACAGAATTAAACAAAGCTCTTCTTCAAATAAGAGTCTTGTCCAATTAAGACACTAAAACAAAAGGTAAAGGAGGTCAAAGGGCTAAGTTCAAATAATAAAAATTCAGTCTCTCAAGTCACTTAAAACTCACAGGGCAGCCGGGCGTGATGACGCACGCCTGTAATCCCAGCATTTGGGAGGCAGAGGCAGGCAGATTTCTGAGTTCGAGGCCAGCCTGGTCTACAGAGTGAGTTCCAGGATCACACAGAGAAACCCTGTCTCGAAAAAACCAAAAAATAACCCCCCCCCAAAAAAATTAAAAACTCACAGGGCATGGTGACACTTGTCTGTAATACCAGTGCCTGAGATAGAGGCAGTTGGATCATGAGTTCAAGGTCACCCTTGGCTACATACCAAGTTTGAGACCAGTTTAGTCTATATGGGACCCTGTCAAGAATAGAAGGGAAGGTAGCCGGGCGTGGTGGCGCATGCCTGTAATCCCAGCACTTGGGAGGCAGAGGCAGGCGGATTTCTGAGTTCGAGGCCAGCCTGGTCTACAGAGTGAGTTCCAGGACAGCCAGGACTACACAGAAAAACCCTGTCTCAAAAAACCAAAAAAAAAAAAAAAAAAAAAAAAGAATAGAAGGGAAGAGGGTAAGATAGCTCATTGCCATGAGTCTGACAATCTGAGTTCAATCCCTGGGACTCACGTGATGGCAGAAGAGAAATGACTCTCACAAGTTGTCTTCTACAGCCATATGTGTGCTATAGAATGAGCTTCCATAATACACACACACACAGAATAATTTTTTTAATTAAGAAAAAAAACAGTGCTAAGAATGTGATTTGGGTCTTGTGTAGCCAGAGCTGGCCTCCACCCCAGCCTTCCTTCACTACCCAAGCACAGGGGTCATAGGTGTGCACCGCTGCACCCAGTTTTATCCACTACTGAGGATCACATCTGGGGCTTTTTTTTTTTTTTTTTTTTGGTTTTTCGAGACAGGGTTTCTCTGTGTAGTCCTGGCTGTCCTGGAACTCACTCTGTAGACCAGGCTGGCCTCGAACTCAGAAATCCGCCTGCCTCTGCCTCCCAAGTGCTGGGATTAAAGGCGTGCGCCACCACCGCCCGGCTTCTTTTTTTTTTTTTTTTTTTTTTTTTACATCTGGGGCTTGTGTATACCAGGCAAGCACATCTTAGTCCCATGAACTACTTTTCACATCTAAGATCACCACTAGTTCTCAAACATAAACCATTACTAACCCAGATGATGGTGGCTCACCCTGTAATCCTAACATCTGCAGAGCAGAAGTGAGAGATGAGAACTGACGTGGGCGAGGCCAGTGTCTGCTGCAGAGTTAGTTTCCAGTCAGACGGGGCTACACTCTGAGACCATCTCTCAAATAAATACTCAGATCAGAACAAAACAATATCGAAAAACCAAATGGTAATCCTTGTAAGGTTTAGCTTACGTATATGAGTGTTTCGGGAGAATGCATGTTAAGTACACTGCATGAATGCCTTGCTGAAGCCAAGAGGGACCCAGGCCCTCTGGAAAGGAGTTATGTGTGGATAGCTGTAAGGGGCAATGTGAATTCTGGACAGTGAACCCAGACCCTCTGCAAAAATCGCAGGGGCTCTTATCCTCTGGGCCATCCTCTAGCCCAGGGGTTCTCAGCCTGTGGATTGTGACCCCTTTGAAGGACTTAGGACCCTTTCACAGGGGTCGCTAAAGGCCATCAGAAAACATTTACATTCTAATTCACAACAGTAGCAAAATTAGTTATGAAGTATCCACAAAAGTAATCACCACAACATGAGAACTGTATTAAAGCATCTCAGTATTTTCTTGAGAACCACTGCTGTAGCCCCTTGTTTAACATTCTTAAGGACCCAGAATATTAAAACAAAACAAAAAAGTAGACTTTGGAGTGGAGAGATGGCTCAGTGGTTAAGAGCACTTGGTATCCTGCTAGAGGTCCTGAGTTCAAGCCCCAGGAACACTATGGTTGTTTATAGTGGTGGCGTACACTTTTGATCCCAGCACTAGAGAGGCAGAGGCAGATGGATTTCTGAGGGATGCCAGCCTGGTCTACAGAGTGAGTTCCAGGACAGCCAGGGCTACACAGAGAAACCCTGTCTCGAAACCCCCCCCCAAAAAAAAAAGAAAAAGAAAAAGAAAAAGAAAGAAAGTAAGTTCCAGGACAGCCAGGGCTACACAGAGAAACCCTGTCTCGAAAAACCAAAAAAAGCCGGGCGGTGGTGGCGCACGCCTTTAATCCCAGCACTTGGGAGGCAAAGGCAGGTGGATTTCTGAGTTCAAGGCCAGCCTGGTCTACAGAGTGAGTTCCAGGACAGCCAGGACTACACAGAGAAACCCTGTCTCGAAAAAAACCAAAAAAAAAAAAAAAAAAAAAGAAAGGAAGGAAGAAAGAAAGAGAGAGAGAGATGAGAGGGAAGGAGGGAGGGAGGGAGGGAGGGAGGGACTGGAAAGACGGCTCAGGGGTTAAGAGCGCTGGCTGCTCTTCCAGAGGACCTGGCTTGATTCCCAGCATCTACATGGTGGCTCATAAACATCTATGACTCCATTTCCAGGGAATCTAATACCCTATCCTGGCCTCTGAGGGCACTAGGCTTGCACATGGTATACATATTGATATACATGCAGGCAAAATACCCATTAACATAAAATAAAAATTTTAAATATAAAAATAAGGGAAAATCTAATACTAAATAACTGTTCAGGCAGATATTATTCATAAAATACACCTGCTAAGCAAAATGTTACTCACCTGCTTTGTCTTCATCCTCAGAATCAGAATCAAAATATATCTCATCATAGTACTTTGTTGTAACTCCTCCCACTTTGGCACCGCCCGAGGAAGACCCTACAAAAGCAGAAGTGAGGTTTACAAACACACCACACATGACCCACAGGAAAAGCCTCCACATACACTCCCATCACTTCAAATAGTAATAACTCCCTCACAGTCTCGTTTGTATAGTAAAGCACTTTTACAGCACTCACCTCCTTGATCTCTCTACCCTATGCAACTGTAGGAAATCACTCCTTGATGAGTTCTCCAAATTAGAGGAGAATCATTTTCTCCTTTGCCACGAACTAATTAAATTTAAATGTCCTATTTCCAGGTTTCCAGCATACATAGTATGCTTTAATATGTATACCAGCACACCTTTTAGTGATGCAATACACCACAGAGAATAAGAAAGGAATATCTTGACTCAAGGGGCATAGGCAGGGCGACGAGCCAGGAGCATACTTCCTCTCTCCAGCTTATGTCTCACACGCCTGCGTCCCTGACTCTCCCTCTGCCTCGATTACGGCTTTCAGTTTTTCAAGTCATAAAACATACCAATATGAAAAACAGTTCTGGCTGGGCAGTGGTGGCATACAACTAAAGTATGGAGCTAAAATCCCAGCACTTGGGAGGCAGAGGCAGGCAAATTTCTGGGTTCAAGGCCAGTCTGGTATACAGAGTGAGTTCCAGGACAACCAGGGCTACACAGAGAAACCCTGTCTAGGAAAAAAAAAAAACAGTTCTGATCAGTCTTATTTTCACAAACCAAACCAACTTTTTGGGTCAAGTAAATTATATATAAAGAGCTAAAAATGAAATTTGTTTATTACTTACTACAAAGGGACAGGAATTTGTAGTGACAAACTGTTAAATTTGCCATCACACTCTAAAAATGTTTTTGTATGCCTTGTGCTTTTTGTTCTAACTACAAAAGGAAGTAATGCAAGGACTTGCTTCTAAATAGTATTTTTCCAATGCTACCTGACACATCAATCATCAAAGAAAACTCGAGCACAGGTCACCAAGCACAGCCCTTCCTTCATTTAGTAAGTACTGTGTTAGTAAGACCCTGCGAGGCACCTGTCACCCACTACTCAGGAGGCTGAGATAAAAGGACCACAGAGATTACAGTGAGTTCAAGGTTAGGTAAGTAGCCAGACCCCATCCCAAAAATTTAAAAGAGGTTAGGCTGGAGAGATGGCTCAGTGGTTAAGAGCACTGACTGTTCTTCCAGAGGTCCTGAGCTCAATTCCCAGCAACCATATGGTGGCTCACAGCCATCTGTAATGGGACTTGATGCCCTCTTCTGATGTGTCTGAAGATAGCTACAGTGTACTCATATACATAAAATTAAATCTTTTCAAAAAAAGGTTAAAAGAGGTGGGGCTGTATCTAAGTGGTATAACAACTTGCCTAGCAAACATAAGACTCAGGTTTAAGCCCCCAGCACCACCCACCATTCATTCATTCATCTCTCTCTCTCTCTCTCTCTCTCTCTCACACACACACACTCACTCACACAAAGGTCTAGAGACTCAAAAGAACACAATCCTTTACAGGATAGCTATGAAAACTAAGCCCAAAGTTGACCTGTTCCCAGCGAGGATAACTTGTCCTCCATTGTCTTCATGGTGGAGTTTAGTTCAGCTTCCATTTCTTTTTCAAATTCATCTTCACTTGATGATTCACTTTCTCCAGTAAGACATTCCCGGATGAGTTTCCGCTTTTGGTCTGGGGTTCCATGTAAAAGCACATCCACCTCATCTTCAGAACTAGCATATATTTAAAGTACAGAGAGTATGAATATTAAACCAGGGCCTGGATGTGGCTCAGGGGTACAGACTTACATAGCATGTACAAGGTCCTCAGTTTGAGGTATAGTACCACAAAATAAAATAAAATTACTTAAAACTTCTATCATCATCTTATTGCTTGTGATGGTTTGAATATGCTCGGCCCAGGGAGTGGCACTTTTGGGAGGTGTGGCCTTGTTGGAGTAGGTGTGTCACTGTGTGCATAGGCTTCAAGACCCTCATCCTAGCTGCATGGAAGTCAATATTCTGCTAGCAGCCTTCAGGTGAAGATGTAGAACTCTCAGCTTCTCCTGCACCATGCCTGCCTGGATACAATTAAATGTTGTCCTTCTAAGAGTTGCCTTGCAGGGGCGGTGGTGGCGCATGCCTTGCAGGGGCGGTGGTGGCGCATGCCTTTGATCCCAACACTTGGGAGGCAGAGGCAGGCGGATTTCTGAGTTCGAGACCATCCTGGTCTATGAAGTGAGTTCCAGGACAGCCAGGGCTACACCGAGAAACCTTGTCTTGAAAAAAACCAAAAAAATTAAAAAAAGAGCTGCCTTGGTCTTGGTGTCTGTTCACAACAGTAAAGCCCTAACAGCAATTTTAAGTTTTACAAATTTACATGTGATATACTACCATATTACATATAGGCAATGCTCATTAATAGGCAAAATTCTTCCTATTTTCAGCTTTGGCCTTTTGGGTTTCTTTTTTGGGTTGGGGACAGGATTTCACTATATAGCTCTGGCTAACCTGAGATTTACTATATAGAGCAAGCCTCAAACCTGCAACAATCCTGCCTCTGCTTCCTGAACGCTGACCTGCAGACATGAGCCATAAGTCTAACCTGATCTTTTTCCTCTTGTGTGCGTACAGGCATTCTGCTTGTATGTGTATCTGTGCATCAGTTGTATTGCCTGGTGCTCCCAGAGGCCAGAAAGGGCACTGGATCCCCCAGAGAGAGTTGCAGTCAGATGGTGTGAGCTGCCCTGTGAGTTCTGGGAATCTAATCCAGGTGCTCTGCCAGAACAGCTAATGCTCTTAACCACTGAGCCATCTTTCCAGCTTTCTTTTTGACTTCTTATATTATCACATTGCTTTCCAATACCATTATACCAATTCATTAACTAATTCTATTAAACTAAAAAAGCTTTCTCCAAAGAACTGAGAGTTTTATTTAAATAAAAACAATATAATTATATACAATTAATATCCCAACATAAAATATTCAATAGCAATTAAATATTATAATTTAATTTAAAAGACATGAGAAACTATGCTACAGAAAACTGTGAATAGACAGAACTATGTACACTGACTGGTTTTCCTGGTGCTGGAAACTGAACCCAGGGTTTCATGCACACTAAGCACCTGATCTTAAGGCTAGATCATAGCCTTAAGAAAATCACAGTACATTCCATATTCTAACTAGCTTCTGTCAACTTATGTTGACTTCTGCCAGGTGGTGGTGTCACACGCCTTTAATCCCAGCACTTGGGAGGCAGGCGGAGGCAGGGGGATTTCTGAGTTCGAGGCCAACCTGGTCTACAGAGTGAGTTCCAGGACAGCCAGGGCTATACAGAGAAAACCTGTCTCGAAAAAACCAAAACCAAAACCAAAACAAAACAAAAACAGTTAAACGAATCAAGTCAGACATGGTAGTGTACGCCTATAACCCCAGCACTCTAGAAGCAGAGGCAGACTGATCACTTGAGTTCAAAGCCAACCTGGTCTACAGAGTGAGTTCCAGGCTAGCCAAGGCTACAGAGAAACCTTGTCTTCAAAAACCACAAAAAAGAAAAAAAAAAAAAAAAAAAAAAGGAAAGGAAGAAGGAAGATAAAAAGAAATACACCTCAGTACCCTGGGATGTACCTCTGGTCAGAATACTTGCCTAGCCGGGCGTGGTGGCACACGCCTGTAATCCCAGCACTTGGGAGGCAGAGGCAGGCGGATTTCTGAGTTCGAGGCCAGCCTGGTCTACAGAGTGAGTTCCAGGACAGCCAGGGCTACACAGAGAAACCCTGTCTCAGAAAACCAAAAAAAAAAAAAAAAAAAAAAAAAAAAGAATACTTGCCTAGCAGGTACTAAGCCCTGGGTCTGATCCTTATTATCCTTAGCACAGCAAAGAAGGGTAGGGATGGGGAGAACCAGAAGACCCACACAACGTCCCACCTCAGGAAAATCTCCAGGAACAAAGCCAAATGCCCCAGGTTACACAGCGCATGGTTCCACTCCCACAGCATCCCATAGGAATGACCAAACTGTAGACGTGGAGAAGAGATGTGTGACATCAGGAGGTTCAGTAGGATGCAAGGACAGAAAGGAACTGGCAGTGACTACTAACGGGCAGCAAGAGGGAGCTAGGTGTGATGGCGCACGCCTGTGGTCCTGGTTCTCAGGCAGCAGAAGGGAGAAAAGGCAGCATGGTGGCAGACCTGTAAGGCAGAAGACTATGGAAGTGTGAGGCCAGCCTGAGGTCCACGATGAGCACAGAGGACAGCAGAGGGAGGCCCGTACAATGCAGGCAGTACCAGGCATCCCTGCAATGACACAATATGCTGTCTTCACTGTTTTTAGTGTTCACACAGTGTCTGTACTTATGTATGCACAGTGCATTTGGAAGTCAGAAAATAACTTTGAGAACCTGTCTCTTGCCGTCTGCCTTGACAAGGGTCTTTCTTGTTTCCTGCAGGGTACAGTACTGCAGGCTAGTTGGTCCTCAAGCTTCTGATGGCATCTCCTGTCCCCACCTCTCACCGCACCAGACAAGTGCTGGGATTAAAGACTCATACTAACACATCCAGCTTTTCACATGAGTTCAGGGGATAGAAGTCAGGTCCTCAAGCACTCTGGGAGGCAGAGGCAGGAGGATTTCTGAGTTCGAGGCCAGCCTGGTCTACAGAGTGAGTTCCAGGACAGCCGAAGCTACACAGAGAAACCCTGTCTCGAAAAAACCAAAAAAAAAAAAAAAAAAAAAAAGATAGAAGTCAGGTCCTCAGGTTTGCACAGCAAGGCCCTTTACAAGCTGAGCCATTTTCCCAGGCCCTGAACTATAATGTTCTACATGGTTCTCAACATGCAGGTCATGACCCCCAAAGGAGCTGCATATCTGATATCCTGCAAATCAGAGATTTACATTATGATTCGTAACAGTAGCCAAATTATAGTTATGAAGTAGCAATGAAAATAATTTTATGGTTGAGAGCCACAACATGAGGAACTGTTTTAAAGAGTTGCAGCATTAGGAAGTTTAAGAACCTAGTTAATATAGGAAGAAACAAGTCAGGTGTCTTAGGGTTTCTATTCCTGCACAAACATCATACCAAGAAGCAAGCTGGGGAAGAAAGGGTTTATTCAGCTTACACTTCCACATTGCTGTTCATCACCAAAGGAAGTCAGGACTGGAAGTCAGGAAGGTCAGGAAGCAGGAGCTGATGCAGAGACCATGGAGGGATGTTACTGGCTTGCTTCCCCTGGCTTGCTCGTCTTGCTCTCTTATAGAACTCAAGAATACCAGCCCAAAGATGGCACCACCAACAAGGGGCCCTCCCCTCCTTGATCACTAATTGAGAAAATGCCTTACAGCTGGATCTCATGGAGGCATTTCCTCAAGGAAGGCTCCTTTCTCTGTGATAACTTCAGCTTGTGTCAAGTTGACATAAAACCCGCCAGTACAGCAGGTGTGGGGGCACACACCTTTAACCCTAGCACATGGAAGCAGAGACAAGTGGATCTCTGAGTTCGAGATCCTGGTCTACAGAGCAAGTTTCAGGCAGAACTACACCCTGTCTCAAAAACTAAAATTAAAAAATGAAACATATAGGGCTATAGAGATGGCAGTCAAGAGCACTGGCTGCTCTCCTAGAGGACCCAGGTTCAATTCCCAGGACCCATGTGGCAGCTCATAACTGTAACACCTGTTCCAGCGGGTCCAACATCTTCATACAGACATATGCAAAACACTAAATGTGCATAAAAATAAATGAATTTTTAAATTTTACGTACACACACACATATATGATAAAAAAAAAAATACCTTGGGTTTAATACCCAGGAAGGAGAGAAAAGATAAGTGCTTTAGACTATGTATAAACACTGCAAATCCCTCAAGTAGGATAAATACAACCTTTCCAGAATTATAACAGAACTTCATCAGTGCCTATCACAGGTCATCTAATATGAAAATAGGCACTTCCATTTCCCCTAATATAAGGAAAACAAACCTATGGAAGACAAGAATTTTGTATTTATCTCTATCATAACAAAAAACAAACAAAAAAAAATGCCCACTCATTATTCCATAGTTTTTTTTTTTTGTTTGTTTGGTTGGTTGGTTTTTGGGGTTTGGTTTTCAAGACAGGGTTTCTCTATATAGCCCTGGCTGTCCTGGAACTCTCTCTGTAGACCAGGCTGGCCTCGAACTCAGAAACCCGCCTGCCTCTGCCTCCCAGAGTGCTGGGATTACAGGCGTGCGCCACCACCGCCCGGCTATTCCCTAGTTTCTATTTGACAGTCTTCAAGATAAATCCTTCAAGCAAAGGCCTGTGCCCTCACTAGCTTAGGCTGCTGTCCCATACTTGTACTTCCATTTACAGATGCGAAGCCGAGGGTACCTGACTTGCCTTCGATCACAGTGCTAGTAAACGGTAAACAGGGTTCCAGCTACGGATTTACGCCTGGGGGCCCGCGGAATTCCGGGCATCCCTCTTCCCGCACCGCTGTCCAGCCTGGCTCCCTAGACACTGAGCAGCCCCATCAGGTACCCCGAGGCTCCCGCCAGTGAAGCGCACAACACTGCGCCCCGGGTCGGCAGGCGCGGCGAAGACAGACAACGGCCTCAGCCAAGGCAGGGCGGATACGCGGCCCACCTGCTCAGAGCCGGCTCCTCGTCGCTCGGCTCTTCCACCGCGTAGGGGTCATAGTCATCCTGGAGTCGGTTCATGGCGACCTAAGGACGCCTACACGGTCCGGGTGGCCGTGTACTCCGCCAGTGCCTTTCCTAAAGCCTCCCGGACACTCGACTTCCGCCCGTATTGCGAGTCCTTCCTGTGCGCCTGCGCAAGCCGTCCCCCCCCCCCCCACACACACACACACACAGGAACGCGAGAGACGGGGCGTGCGGAGGGTCAATGTTACCACGTCTCTTTACGTTTTCTTTTCCGCTAAAAATAGCAGTCATCTTTCTGTTCATTTTTCTTCTTTCCTCCTCCTCCTCCCTCCTTCTCTTCTTTTTTTAAAGATTTATTTAGGTTTTGAGGCGGACTCACTAGCCCAGTCTAACCTGCAACTAGTTATGTAGCCCAGGCTGACTTTACTCCGCCTACCAAGACCTGCGAAGGGCTGAGATTACAGTTGAGTGTCACTCTCCAGTCTGATTTATTTCTTCAAAGTTGTTATCTTAGCCTTTCTCCCATGGTTTTTATTAGGTTTAGTGACTGTATGTAAATAAATAATGTATGGTAGACCTACTCAGAAAAATACCACGGAAAAACGATTTTTTTCCTTCACTACTTAAACTTAACAAGGGTGAATCTCTTGGAAGTCTGCCCTATGTGAGGATGAGTTCCCTCCATTAGAAGAAACTAAATGAGCTAAAATGCTCTTTGCCCAGAGCCTGTGGAGCGTACCCAGGACGGCCCAGGGCCTCCAAGCCTGGGTTTTGATTTCCAGATTTGATCTCCTCCTAGGAACAAGCCCCGCCCCGACCCGCCCACAGATTTAGTGGGCGGAGTCTCGCTAAAGGGCCAACACACACGTTCCCGCGACGTCACCACAGAGGCGGGGAGTATGTAGATGAAGATTCACGCAAAGGCTACCGGTTCCCCCCAAAAAAGATTTTTTTTCACGCTGTTATGATAATATATTCACTATATGAGGGCATTTTCAGGAAAAAATGTTAAAAAAGAGAATATAATGTAGAGAAGATGCATTACAGAAGAGACCATAACTAGAGAGTAATTGTACAATAATGGAGAGGCTGGTGGCAGGGTTAACAACTCATACTTACCTGGCAGGGGAGATACCATGATCACGAAGGTGGTTTTCCCAGGGCGAGGCTTATCCATTGCACTCCGGATGTGCTGACCCCTGCGATTTCCCCAAATGCGGGAAACTCGACTGCATAATTTGTGGTAGTGGGGGACTGCGTTCGCGCTCTCCCCTGGTCTCTGTGGTTTCTAAGAATAAAGTAAACTTGGCTTTAGTTCTCTTTAGTTTGGAGGCTCTTCATTGTTAGATGTGGACTTTGTGAGTTTTCATTTGTCTCGTAGGACAGCGCTTGCGGCTCTCACTCTCTTTCAAGAGTCTGAACTTCTCGGTCCACCCACACTTCCCGTTCAGTTCTCCTGGGATTCTAGAACCGCTTGCTGTTTGAGCCAAGGATCTCGCACATTTTACTCCAAAGCACCGGTGCCCACATTGCCCACCCACAGTGCACAGTGGGCCCCTGCAGTCAGGTCGGGTATCCCCAGAGAACGGAGACAGAGGGCTTTTTGGCCGACTTCACAGGAGGACCGGCAAGTGGACCGGAGGGCTCTTCCGTTTCATCCTCAGCCGATAGATAATGCCGGGTTCATCTGTGCAATGCGCCTCTGCTCTTTCTGAGGTCCCCAGGTCAGATGACTGCCACCCAGCCGGACAGCTCCTTCCTCTGGCCTCGGCACACAGGTGGCATACACAAACACATGAATATCTAAATCACGACGAGGGGATGCTTCTCGTTGGTAGAACACTTGGCAGGAAGCGCATGATGTGCTGGGAGCGGGGCGACACCTTCATCTCACACTGCATCCTGTTGTCAGTCAGGTGAGGGAGGTCACTACCAGTTCCGGGCCAGCCTAGGTCGCTGAGTGACAAGGCCCTGTCTCGAATTCCCTCCCACAAGCTGGTTGAAATGATCCCAAGAACAGGGAATAAGTACCCCCTCTTTTCTAGGTTGGTCAGGTGGCAGTCGCTTCCCCAAAGATGTAGTGAGGAGAGAGAGCTCGGCCGACCCTGAGGGCCTGGCTGAGCACAGCCGACGCTCAAGCTCCAGTCCTCTGAGGCCGCACCTTCCTTATCCTCAAGGCTGGCCTCTGGGGCTGCTTCTAGGTCGGCGATCTCTTTGGTTCAAGCGTCTAGCGTCCGTTGTGCAGAATCAAAAGCTAGTTCTAGGTGCTGGAAGTCGGTATATTCGGACGCCAGCGTGGTCGGTCATTTCCATGAGGGCTCTCTTCTAGGTTCAAGTCACTTCTTAGTAACCTCACCTGGTGGGAAATGGCCGTCCAGCTTGATCACTCGGGCAAAACTATGGTTGGAACATTGGAGTTTGGGGTCCAGAGTGAAAATGGACTGGGAACACGTAGGAGATGGTTGTCACCGGCACAGAAAGAGAGATGACATGTCCCTAAAAAAAAAAAAAAAAAAAAAAAAAGCCAGGGCGGTGGCTCAGCAGTTAATCGTATTGGGCTGCTCTTCCAGAGAACCCGGGTTCAATTCCCAGCACCCACACGGTAACTCACAACTGTAACTCCGGTTCTAGGGGATCTGGTGCTCTCTTCTGCCCTCTATTGGGCACTGTACACATGTGATACAAAGATATACACACACACAGGCAAAACACTTAAACACTAAACAAATCTCTTAAGAAATAATACTAATAGGGCTGGAGAGATGGCTCAGTGGTTAAGAGCACTGACTGCTCTTCTGGAGGTCCTGAGTTCAAATCCCAGCAACCACATGGTGGCCCACAACCATCCGTAAGGAAATCTGACACCCTCTTCTGGGGCATCTGAAGACAGCTACAGTGTACTCACATATAATAAATAAATCTTTTTAAAAAAAAGAAATAATACTAATAATAATTTATTATAGCCGGGCGGTGGTGGCACACACGCCTTTGATCCCAGCACTTGGGAGGCAGAGGCAGGCGGATTTCTGAGTTCGAGGCCAGCCTGGTCTACAGAGTGAGTTCCAGGACAGCCAGGGCTACACAGAGAAACCCTGTCTCGAAAAAAAAAAAACAACAACAACAACAACAACAACAAAATTGTTATTAGTAGTATCGTTTTTAATTTGGGTTTTTTTTTCCAGACAGGGTTCTCTACGTAGCCATAACCATTCTGGAACTCTCTCTAGAGAGTTCAGGCTGGTGCAGAACTCAGAGATGTACCTGGCTCTACCTTCCAAGTACTGGGAAGAAAGGAAGGGAGGGAGGGAGGGAGAGAGAGAGAGAGAGGAGACAGAGACAGACAGAGAGAAGGAGGGAGGGAGAGAGAAAGAGAGAGAGAGGAAAGAAAAAGAAAGGAAGTAAAGAGAAAGAAAGGAAAGGGAGGAAGAAAGAGGGAAAGGAAAGAAAGAAAAAACAAAAAGAATGGAAAGAAGGAAAGAGAAAGACAGGAAAGGAGAAACAAAAAGGGAGGAAAGGAGGAAAGGAAAGGAAGATCGTTTCATGTGTGTGTGTGTATGTATGTTTTATATGTTTTATATATATACACACATATATACATATATATACACACACATACATACATACACACACATATACACGCACGCACACACATACACACATACATATACATATATATGTATACACACACACACATACACACACAAATTCTTTTACAAAAGTTTCTTGAACGTTGCTTTGTTGTCGTGACAAAAACAAATGAAAAAGTCAAATGTGGATCCCCAAAGTTGAGAGAGTGACAATAATTTCCTTTGCCTATTTGTAATCATCAGCATACGGCCGTTATAGGTGAGAATGGATTCGTGATGACGTTCTCATACGCGTATACACAATGTATTCCATCCGTGTTCACGGCTCTGTTCACTCTCCTGGTCTCCCTCACACTCTTGCATGATCCCCTTCCTCCTCCCAACCATCCTCCTCCACTTAATTTTTTAAAAAACTTAATGTGTATCCGTGTACTCCTGAGGGTATGTAAGTATGGACATACGTATGTATGTGCACCATAGCAGCCTGTGTGCCAGGACCTGTGCACGTCAGAGGAGGATACTGGATCCCTGGGATAGGGGTTGTGCTGGCTTGTGCTAGATACAAGTTACCGTCCTGTGAGAGGAGGGTTGAGAAACTGCCTCACCCCCCCAAAAAAAGATCAGGCTGGAAAGCGCGAAGGACCTTTTCTTAATCCTTGGTGACCATGGAAAGGCCCAGCCCAGTGTGGGGCGGTGCTACCCCCTGGGCTGGTGGTCCGGGGTGTAGTTAAGAAACCTTGGCATGCACAAATCCCCGCGTCTGTGATCCCCAGTATGGACGATGGCATCTACGCGGGATCAGAAGTTTAGGTTCATCTCAGGCTCCCGGTTGCATAGTGCAATCAAAAGTTTAGGATCGTCTTCGGCTCCAGGCTACAGAGTGAGCTGGAGGTTACCCTGCCCCGGCCAAAAGCGAGCGTGAGAGCGCGAGCGGCGTGTGGGCGGGGCGTATGCAGATGAGAGGTGCGCAATGGCTGCCGGTCCCGCGGAACACGACGAGCCGTGTCTCGGGTGGAGCATCCCGCGTGGCACGCATGTGATTTTCGTGAGGAAGGAGCATCGGGACAGAGGTGTGGAGGGCTAGAAGGCGAGGCTATCGCGCGGAGGAAGCGACCGTGCGTTTGAAAGGAGTGCGTGTTGATGGATAGGCCGGTTGCGGGCCGAGCAACTCATACTTACCTGGCAGGGGAGATACCATGATCACGAAGGTGGTTTTCCCAGGGCGAGGCTTATCCATTGCACTCCGGATGTGCTGACCCCTGCGATTTCCCCAAATGCGGGAAACTCGACTGCATAATTTGTGGTAGTGGGGGACTGCGTTCGCGCTCTCCCCTGATCTTCTTGTTAAAAAATTAGAATGTGTGATGGTTGAGTTCTTTTATACAAGTTTACAACAGCAAAGGTATACGAGACTAAGGGGCTACTAGTTTAATATGCAAGGCGGGTTTTTTGTTCAGAGACAGTGGGTTTCTCTGTACCCTTGGCTGTCCTGTAACTCAGTCTGTAGACCAGACTAGCCTCGAACTCAGCAATCCGCCTGCTTCTGCCTCCCAAGTGCACAAAGCGAGTTTTTAGAACTAAATGCTAACTTTGAGTTTTAATGTAACAGTAACAATCTTAACACCAGCATTAAACGATCAGATACTAACCGTTAGGTGAGACAAATCCAAGAAGGGTTGTACTGAGCAAGCTTTATATAAACTTGAGGCAAACCAATTTCATGAAAACATCAGTTTGAAAAGTTGGAGCATCTCTTGGGTTTTTGTTTTTGTTTTCGAGACAGGGTTTTTCTGTGCAGCCCTGGCTGTCCTGGAACTCACTCTGTAGACTAAGCTGCCTTTCAATGCTGGGATTAAAGGCATGTGCCACCACTGCCAGGCCAAAATTGGACATCTTAATCAGTGCGGGGTATGGGAAGCTCATTGTGGGCCTGAGCCGGCACTCCTGCCTGCTAAGGTGTGAGGGACCAGTAAAGTAAGCAATGCGCCTCCACAACCTTTTCTTCAGTTTCTGCTTTATCCGGTTTCTGCCTTGATTCCTACATCTGCGCTGTCGTCCTTCAGTGATATGGTACTGACGGTTCCAAAATAAATCCTTCCTCCCCAAGTTAGTTGCCTTTGGTCCTGGACCAGAAACCCTAACAGGCATCATTTGTTGTGACTCAATTTCATTAGACTTGTCTGTGTGAAATTAAACGTAATGTAATATGGGAGGTGAGGGGTCTCCCCTCTAACATGTACTGTTGTTTTGCTACATTATCATGTTGTGAAGTTGCCTTCTAAATATTTATATTTATACCCAAGGATTTGTGTTGCTTTCAACTGGTTTTATCTGGTTGAAAACTGTTCAGCGTTTTTTTGCAGCACATTAATGTGGTTAGCTCAGAGATCCACAACTGGTCAAAATGTAAAGAATAAGTAACAGCGCTCAATTGCAGGTGAATTGTCTACATCTGCTCCCATCCAAGATTCTGGGAACTCGGAAGAGGCCAGTCTACTATAAGAACTGTCAGAGTGGGAGAGCTGTTAAGTACTGTCTTCTAGACAGGGCACGGCTGCGGCACGCATCACCTCACCAAAGCTGTGGTTACCAGCGCAGGAGGCTGAGGGGATAGTTCAGTGGTTACAGACACTTGCAGAGGACCAGATTTTCCTTCACAGTTCATCTCCCTGTAACTCCACTTCCAGAAGTAGAGAAGGAGTATTTCCCAAGACAAGCTCCCAAGTTTAGCAAGAACCTGAGTAAATACAGTAGAAAAATCAAGGAAGATACTCTATCTTAACCTGTAACTTTTTCCTACATTCAAACACATGCACATGTGCTCGTACATGTAAACATGCAGGCAGACCACACATATCTACATGCTTTTTGCTTTTTTTTTTTTTTTAAGTCCTCCTGGAACTCACTTTGTAGATCAAGCTAGCCTTGAACTCACAGAGATCTGCTTGTCTCTGCCTCAGGCCCAGTCCAAAATAAATTTTAAATTTGTGTGTGTGTGTGTGTGTGTGTGTGTGTGTGTGTCCGCGCATGGACGTGCATGCATGCATACCTACCTGCCTGCCTGCCTGCAGAGGCCAGGAGAGGGTGTTGTGCCCCCTGGAGCTATAGTTATAGGCAGTTGTGTAATGCCTGATGTAGTCCTGGGAACCAAAGTTGGGCCCTCTACATGAGAACCAAGTTCTTTCTTTCTTTCTTTCTTTCTTTCTTTCTTTATTTATTTATTTATTTATAGACAGGGTTTCTCTGTGTAGTCCTGGCTGTCCTGGAACTCACTCTGTAGACCAGGCTGGCCTCAAACTCAGAAATCTGCCTGCCTCTGCCTCCCAGAGTGCTGGGATTACAGGCGTGGGCCACCACCGCCCGGCAAGTACTCCTTTTTTAAAAAAATGATTTATTTATGTATTTATTTTATATATATGAGTACATGACAGTTGTCTTCAGACACACCAGAAGAGGGCATTGGATCCCATTACGGATGGTTGTGTGACCATGTGGTTGCTGGGAATTGGACTCAGGACCTCTAGCAGAGCAGCCAGCGCTCTTATCCACTGAGGCATCTCTCCAGCCCCAGAACCAACTACTCTCTCTTTTTTTTTTTTTTTTTTTTTTGGTTTTTGGTTTTTGGTTTTTGGTTTTTGGTTTTTTGAGACAGGGTTTCTCTGTGTGGTCCTGGCTGTCCTGGAACTCACTCTGTAGACCAGGCTGGCCTCAAACTCAGAAATCCACCTGCCTCTTCTCCCAAGTGCGGGTATTACAGGCGTGCACCACCACCGCCCGGCTCCAGAACCAACTACTCTTAGGGGGTGAGTGAGCTATTTCTCTAGAATCCTAAACAAAATTTAAAAATTAGAGCTTGTTACATGGTGACGGCACATGCCTTTAATCCCAGCGCTTGCGGGGCAGAGGCAGGCCAGTCTCTGAGTTTGAGGCCAGCCTGGTCTACCAATTGAATTCCAAGACAGCCAGGGATACAGAGAGAAGTAAACCTCCCGAAACTAGAGAGCCTCCCCCAAATTAAAGCTCTCTCAGGCCAATGGTAGTGGTACACACCTTTGTTCTCAACACCTGATAGGCGGAGGCAGGCAGATTGACATTATCCTCCTACTCTAAGGACAAACTTTCCATCCCATGTAATGACTTCTGCCAGCAGAGGTATGTGTCACCACACCATAGCTAAGCCCTGCCGCTTTAAACCTCGGGTGTAGGGAGAGGGGGGCAGGGAAGACCCGACAGGTAAAAAAGCACTGGCTTCACACACCTGATGACCTCAGTTCAGTCCCTGGAATCCACTATTTTGCTTCGTACAAAGCAAGTCTTTCTTTCCTTCCTTCCTTTCCTCTTCCTCCTCCTCCTTTCTTTCCTTTCCTTATTCCTTTCCTTTCCTTATTTCTTTTGAAATGGCTAATCAAAATTCATCGAAAGCTTGACCACATGTAGAGTGATGGGTTTTCTGGATGCACCACATTGGGTGTGGCTGGACAGAGGCGGACACTTAGCTGTAGCGAGCCGCTGGTGTCCGGCCCTAATCCTGGCAAGCAACTTGGTACAGGCGTGCTAATGGGCATGCTAACTCAGCAGTTTCTTATCTGGTCGTATGTTAATGAGGGATTCCTCGGCTAGCCTATCCTGAGGCAAGAGCCAGGCACAGAGACCTAGGTGGCAACTGCTCAGAGATATAAAGCGGCTCTTCCTTTGTCTCGGGGCTCCGCGTTTTCTCATCATAAAAGAGTTCCTGAAATAAAGTGCTGTTGAAGAAGGGTCCTTGGTGTTGTGTCGTTTCTTGCTGGACAAGTTCGGCTGCAACAGCTGGTGGCTCGAATGGGGAGTCCGAGGTGGATCCAGAACTTCTCAGCACCAGGAAGGCGGTACCGGCAAGCTCCCTGGTAAGTAGGGACCATAGGGTAACAGGAGACAATAGAACTCCCTCCTAATTAGGGGTAATAAAGCTCTCCGAGGGTGAGAGCAGATAATAAAGATTCTAGGTATAAATGGGACTATAAAGTTCACAGAGAAGTGACTATGTGGGATTTGCTTCTTAGCTACAAAGCCTTTGTAGTTGCAATTCCAGTTATTTTCTTCCTCGGTCTGTGCTGTTGCTTTTGCTTAATTGGCATCGTCCAGGACACGAGTGTACCTATGACTAAACTCTGTCAATCACACGTACATAAGTGTGCAGGAGAAGGGTGCTGGTGGCCTAAGATAAGGTTGCTAGGCAACATGGGGAATTCGCCATCTAGTCCGGTTGTGATAGCCCTTAAAAACTTACTTCAACAACGCAAGTTAAAATTAGACAAAAGGACCCTTTCATCTTTCCTTGCTGAGTGTGATCATTGCGCTCCTTGGTTTGAGGTCTCTGGCTCACTAACAGTGGGATCATGGGAAAAGTTGGGACCAGATTTGGACCGAGAGGCTAAGAAACAAAAACTGAAGCCAGGCACAAAGCCCATATGGAAAATGATTCGTGCTTGCTTGAGTGATCAGAGATGTGCAGAGGCAGTTAAAACGGGACAGAAAGCACTTGAGGAACATCGAGAGAGCCCTTCAAAGGGAGAAAAGCAGCCTATTGCAGAGAGGAGAAAAGTGAAACAAAAGCCGAGGGAGAAGAGAGTTGAGGCTGACGGAGGGGAGCCATCCCTTTACCCCTCCCGTAGAAAAATGACCTTGGAGGATGACACAGAGCTTGGTAGCAGGGAGGAGGAGGAATTGGAGGATGAAGCGGAGAGTTATGAGGATGACCAATATGGCCTTGACCCTCTACAAGCAAAGTCAGGAGCTATACTGATAAGGGAAAGAAATGAACCATCTGCTCCTCCTCCCTATGCTCCCCTTAAAAGGAGTGGAACTTTTGTCCAGAGACATGGAGAAAGGCTCTAGCACCTTCCCTGTATTCTTGGATGCAAATCAACAAAGATATTATGAGCCACTTGACTTTAAAACAATAAAATCCCTGGCTGAATCAGTAAGAACCTATGGAGTGAATGCTGCCTTTACCTTAGCCCAGATCGAGGCATTAACTAGATATGGCCTGACTCCAGGGGACTGGGGAAGCCTAGCAAGAGCATGCTTAAACCCAGGACAATATTTAGATTGGAAAGCATTCTTTCATGAGTATGCTAATGCTCAAGCTGCCGCTAATCAGGCTACAGGGGTGGCGCCACAAATGCACTGGGATGCCGATATGCTCCTAGGGATGGGCCGCTATGCCAACGCCCAAACTGGCTATCCTGAAGAAGTCTATTACCAAATTAATCAGATAGCAGCAAGGGCGTGGAAGGCTCTGCCAAACTGAGGTCAGGTGAATGGCAACTTAACAAAAATCACTCAAGGGGCTACAGAGCCATTCTCAGACTTTGTAGCTAGAATGGTGGATGCTGCAGCAAGGATTTTTGGAGATGCAGATCAAGCCATGCCTTTTATAAAACAACTAGTTTATGAGCATTGTACCAAAGAATGCCGCAATGCTATAAGCCCATATAAACATAAGAGCTTAGAGGCATGGATGAAAGTTTGCAGAGATTGGAGGCCCATTAACTAATGCAGGCCTCGCTGCAGCCGTTCTAAGTGCAACAAGAAAATTTGGTTCAGGAAATGGAAAGTGCTTTAAATGTGGGAAGACAGGTCACTTTAAACATGACTGTCCTAATCAAGCCCCAACAACAGGAGGAAGGAATAAACCTGGATTGTGTCGCAGATGTAAAACAGGAAATCATTGGGCAAATGAGTGTAGATCTACAAAAACTTTAAATGGTCAGCCTTTACAACAGGGATATGGTGAAGCTCGTCCAAAAAACGGGCAGAGGGGCTCTCGACCCCAGGGCCCTCAAATATATGGGGCCTATACAACGAGGCCTTCCATTGCTCTCTGGTCTCCCATGATATTAGCCAATTATTAGCACTGATATAAAAGATTGCTTCTTTTCCATCCCTTTAGCTCCTCAGATAGTGTCAGATTTGCCTTCATTGTTCCATCTATTAATCATGAGGAACCAGACCAGAGATATGAATGGGTAGTTTTACCTCAAGGAATGGCAAATAGTCCTACTATGTGTCAATTATTTGTTAGTCAAGCTATTACCCTGTTTCGAATATCATATCCAAAGATTAAATGTTTTCATTATATGGATGACATTTTATTATGTGCTAAGGATCAATCAATATTAGAAGAAGCTTATGTAAGATTGTCAAAATGTTACAACAACATGGACTCCAAATTGCTCCAGAGAAGGCACAGAAGGGACAAATATGTGATTATTTAGGAGCACAAATTAGACCTGAATCCATTAAGGTGGAACTTCGTAAGGCCGAGTTAAATACTTTGAATGATTTCCAAAAGTTATTAGGTGATATTAATTGGATACGTCCTTATTTGAAAATTCCTAACTATGAGCTACAACCATTATATAACATTTTGAAGGGAGATTCAGCCCTTGATTCTCCTAGAACACTTACTAATGAAGCCCAATTAGCATTACAAAAGGTAGAAAAGCAGTTGTCATCAGCTATGCTAACAAGAATTGACTCAACTTCAGGCGGGCGGTGGTGGCGCATGCCTGTAATCTCAGCACTTGGGAGCCAGAGGCAGGCGGATTTCTGAGTTCAAGGCCAGCCTGGTCTACAAAGTGAGTTCCAGGACAGCCAGGGCTACACAGAGAACCCCTGTCTCAAAAAACCAAAACCAAAAACAAAACAAAACAAAACAAAAAAAAAAGAATTGACTCAACTTCAGATATCTTACTCTGTATCATGAAAACAATTATACAGCCATCAGCGTTGCTATGGCAAAATGGCCCTTTACTCTGGATTTATCCTAAGATATCTCCTGCTAAAACATTAGAACATTATCCTACTGCTATCGCAGACTTGGCCTTACTAGAAGTTAAAAACTGTCTTCAATATTTTGGAAAACCTCCTAACAGTATTATTGTTCCCTACACTAGCCAACAAGTGGAAGTATTGTGGCCACAATAGACGAATGGGCCATACTTCGCTGTAGTTTCCCTGGTATCATTGACAACCACTATCCCAAGGACCCTTTACTACAGTTTTATAAAGAACATCCAGGGGTTTTTCCAAAAGTTACTTCTTCTCAACTTTTAGTAGGAGCCCCAAATGTTTTTACAGATGGATCAAAGACAGGGTGTGGGGCATATGTAATTGATAATGAAGATCCAGTGCTTTTCTAGTATTATCCTGATACTCCTCAAGTCGTAGAATGCAAAATAGTTACTGAGGTATTTAAAAATATCTCTGGTCCCTTTAATCTTATTTCTGATTCTGCATATGTGGTTAATGCTGTACGCATGCTTGAAACTGCGGGACCTATTAAAGCATCTAGTACGGTGTGCCTTCTTTTTAAGGAATTGCAGAAACTAATATTAGCCAGACATTGCAAGTTCTTTGTTCAACACATCCGAGCACACACAGGCCTTTCTGGGCCTTTGTGTACAGGCAACAATGTAGTGGATAATAGTACTCGTCAGCTTTTTATCTTTCATGCAACACCCTTTGATCAAGCACAACAGTTCCATCGACAATTCCATTTGCCCTCCAAATCTCTCCAACAAAAATTTGGTCTCTCTAGAACCCAAGCTCGCAAAATAGTTCTTGACTGCCAAAATTGCATCACTTTCCTACATCCGCCACATATTGGAGTAAATCCTCGTGGGCTACTACCGCTTAAGGTTTAGCAAATGGATGTTACGCATATTTCATCTTTTGGAACTCTAAAATATGTTCATGTCTCAATAGATACCTGTTCTGGTGTAATACATGCAACCCCCATGACAGGAGAAAAAACACATAATGTTGTTACTCATTGCTTAGAAGCCTGGGCTGCCTGGGGTAAGCCTGAACAGCTTAAAACAGACAATGGTCCAGCATATACTGCTCAATCATTTGCAACCTTTTGTGCACAATTACATGTGTCCCATGTTTCGGGATTGCCTTACAATCCACAAGGACAAGGCATTGTGGAACGTGCTCATCGTACGCTAAAGGAAATTCTATTAAAACAAAAAGGGGGAATAGGCGAAGGTCACACCCCTAGGGAACAAATATCACTTGCTCTTTTTACTTTAAATTTTTTAATATTGGATGATCATGGCCGCTCTGCAGCTGAGTGACATATGAGCCAGACTAGTGTACTGAATGATTATGTAAAATGGAAAGATATTCTGTCTGGCATATGGAATGGCCCAGATCCTGTGATCGCGAGATCTAGGGGAGCGCTTTGTGTTTTTTCCACAGAATCGGACTGATCCTATTTGGGTACCTGAGAGGCTGACAAGGAAAGTA
Organism: Apodemus agrarius; assembly: GCA_964023405.1. Classification (NCBI taxonomy): domain Eukaryota; kingdom Metazoa; phylum Chordata; class Mammalia; order Rodentia; family Muridae; genus Apodemus; species Apodemus agrarius. The sequence continues at coordinate 69,127,787 of OZ030011.1, read as the reverse complement.
CCACGACACGATGAAGATCGTCCTGAGAACACTGACACTGATGGCCTTATGGAGTCTGGTGACACCTGATAAGATTACCTTATGGGCCATAGCTAGAACTTGGCCAGTCCCCTTACCCATACATACTAATTCTACCCTTCTCCCAACATTCTTTTCTACTTCTTGTGCTCATAATTTGCCATGTATTATCCCTTCTGGAGAAGCTCCACAAAAGTATAGTGCCTCTAATTATTCCTTGGCTGGCACCCTATGTTTCACTACCATTAATAGTTCTCTGCCATGTATTTGGCTGCGCAATGGGACCATTGCTAATTGGTTGGATCCTTTGAAAGCTTCGCAAACGAGTCCTCGGATCCTCAATCAGGCTCTTCCCGAAATTGTCTCTGGTGTCTCTCCTAGTAATGGTTCGATTAATAGTGACACTGCTCAAGATCTTAACTTTACCACTTTAATCATGCTTCATTCTGGCATTCACCCCTCTAGTCCCGGGACAGGAAACTTTAACTCTAATTCTACTAAGAGAAAAGTGTTACCCACTTGCAATCCATACCAAGGATTTCCTCCAGAATTCTCACCTTGTCAATCTCCCCAGCATCGTGAGAAGGAAATTATTCCTGGTTTTGAATTTTCACCACCTTTGGGCCAGTATAAGTTTTCCTGGAATCAAACAGGAAAGGAAAATGCCTGGCCATGGTTTGATTGGGTCTTATCTAACAGTCAAGGAGCATTTACTTCACTGACCCCTTTCACCAGATTTGGCAATGAGAGTTTTTCCTTATACAATATTTCTGCTTTGCGTAAAAACAATGGGCAGTTCAAAAATATCAGAATTCAGCAGTTAGTTAGTAGTGCTGGCTTTAGTGCCGCTAAGGTCTGTGTGAAACCCCCATTCTTTTTCCTATTAGCCACTAATATTAGTGATATAAGTTTCAGTTGCAACTCTTCACGAGTTGATTGTTATTTGTCAGAGTGTTGGAGTGAGGGTAATAATGAGACAGCATTGATAGTACATTTACCCATGTTTGTTCCGTTGCCTGTGGAGGATGATACAGACCAATTCCCTATTATCAATATCTTTAGGCAGAAAAGAGATTTTGGCATAACAGCCGCTATCATCTCCGCTATAGTTGTATCTGCTGCGGCTGCAACTACAACTGCCGTAGCTATGACTAATCAAGTACAAACAGCCAGTACAGTGAATACTATAATTGAAAAAACTGCATTAGCCTTGCAAGCTCAAAATAACTATAATGCCCATATGGAATCAGGAATTCTTTCAGTTAATCAAAGAGTGGATGTATTACAAGAAGAGATAGAAGCTCTGCATAAGACGATTCAATTATCTTGTGTACACGCCCTGGAGGGCCTCTGTGTTACACCTATACAGGCAAATGTTACTGCTTTAATAGAACAGCAGGCAGTACTCAGCAATTATTTGAAAGGAAATTGGACCATTCAGGGTGAAATTCTTACTAAACAACTTGTTTTTCAGATAACCTCACTTAATGCGACAAGATTGGACCCTGTCACACTGGGAGACTTCACATCGTGGATTACTCAAGCATTCTCCTGGGTTAAGGAATGGGTGGGCATGGCTGCAATGGCTGCTCTTATGTGTTTGGCTGCTTTCTTTTGCCTATGGTGCTTCTGTCACCTTAAGAGGGATCACACCAATTATAAGGCTGCGATGTACCAAGCCCTTGTTGCCATGGATGAGGGAGAGGAGCCAGCCGTCTGGCTTGCCTCACTAAAACCGTAGCCGGAGGTTTCGCCCCCAGACCTATTTAGGCACATGCTAGGGGTATTTCTGTGTTGACTGTATTCAGTGACGGGCAACCTCCCCGGCGCTTGGATCAACCTAAGACATGGGGCCCGGTGGTCGATAGGGTAACCCTGGGACGGGTAAGACCAAGCTGCGGCAAGGGGATGACCTAAGACAGAAGCAGTCAAAATCAACCCCAGTGTCGCGTCTGGAAGTCCCTTACTTGGGAACACCTCCTAGGAACTGATGAGTGTATGACGAGAGTGTATGATGAAGGCTTGATGAGAATGTGAAATACAGGCTGTAGTATTTGCACTCGATGCACTGTGGCTCTGTCCATATGATTTTTCCGCACTATATCATCCTGCGGGTTGCAAGGCAAAGCACTGCACAGAGAGTGGCTAGTGACCAGTTTAGCACTCTCTGGAAGGAACGTCTGGTTGCATAAAGGTTGCGTGTCCAAGAACCTTTCCCCTAAAAAACGGCACGAGAGCTGGTCAAGGTCTCATTCGAGGGATGAGCTCGATAGCAGACTTTGTACAATACTCCTCACTACCAATTCAGGGGAATCAGACCTCCACCTTCACCCAGGTACGACATTGCGAAAGAGGGTGCTGAAGTGCATATATTGCCTGAAGTGAGTGAGTTGTTTGATTGGCATCAATATAATAAAAAAAGGGGGAGCTGTAGCGAGCCAGAATGTTTCGCCATTACAAGATGGCGCTGGTTTCCGGCCCTAATCCTGGCAAACAACTTGGTACAGGCGTGCTAATGGGCATGCTAACTCAGCAGTTTCTTATCTGGTCGTCTGTAAATGAGGGATTCCTCGTGTAGCCTATCCTGAGGCAAGAGCCAGGCACAGAGACCTAGGCGACAACTGCTCAGAGATATAAGGCGGCTCATCCTTTGTCTCTGGGCTCCCTGTTTTCTCATCATAAAAGAGTTCCTGAAATAAAGTGCTGTTGAAGAAGGATCCTCGGTGTTGTGTCGTTTCTTGCTGGACAAGTTCAGCTGCAACACTTAGCTCCAAAATGCAGGCACACCATAGTTCCCTGGACCCCATCCCTAGCTTGGCCAGTTAACTGCAAGACACTTGTCGACAGAGCCACTGGGTAGCCACCATGGCTGCATAGAAGAGCTGTCTGCTGGAAAGGGGAGCTCTTGCCCTGGTTCCCTAGGACGGAAGGCCGGGACGAACCGGAAGCCGAGTCAGTGGTTCTGTCAGCAGGGCCTGGTCTTTCTGATTCCAGTCTAAAGTTATGTTGGATGATGGACTTTTTCTTTCTTCGTCCTCTCCTATTTGGAAACTGCTGAGGGTCATGCGGGAGGAGGGGCTTTAGAACTCAGGGAATGCTGCCCACCGGTTATGGTGATGGGTACACCCTGGCACCTTGGTTGAGGCACGAATCTGATGGCTAACGTCTCCTGAGGTCTCCACGCTGCCCTCAAGGGCTTCCAGTCCCTCACGGGTCAGCGTCTCTGGCACACACAACCACTGTGATTACTCTCTTTCAGGCATTGCTGCTGGGGCAGATTAATGATTCAATCACCACCCTAGGAAAGAACTTAGAGATGGAGATTGTTCACAATGACCTCTACCCTTAGAAAACATTTGGAGGGCTGGAGAGATGGCTCAGTGGTTAGGAGCACTGCCTGCTCTTCCAGAGGTCCTGGGTTCATTTCCCAGCAGCCACATGGTGGCTCACAACCATCTGTAATGAGGTCTGATGCCCTCTTCTGGTGTGTCTGAAGACAGTGACAATGTACTCATAAATAAAAATAAGGGGCTGGAGAGATGGCTCAGCAGTTAAGAGCACAGACTGCTCTTCCAAAGGTCCTGAATTCAAATCCCAGCAACCACATGGTTGCTACCATCCGTAGCAAGATCTGATGCCCTCTTCTGGATTGTCTGAAGACAGTAACAGTGTACTTAATGTATAATAAATAAATAAATCTTTAAAAAATAAAGAAATAAAAATAAACAAATCTTTAAAAAACATTTGGAAGAATAAAACTGTTAGCGAAGCTAGGTTACAATGGTTTTTGCTACTGAGCCTGATGCAGAGAATCTTAGAGAACAATCTGGAGTTCAGAAAGGCGCACTCTGAAGAGTTACGCTCTTATGGTCAGGGACCAAGAACAGTGGCCGCGCTGGCTGGTGGGACTCTCACTGAGGCTGGGCTGTGAATGAGTTCTTAGACCCATTCCCACCCTCAGCTTCCTGGTGTGATGCATTAAGAACTGCAGGACAGCCAGGGCTATACAGAGAAACCCTGTCTCAAAAAAAACAAATAAAAAAAAAAAGAATTGCTGATGTGTGCATTCTGAGGATTTAAGGTACCTATAACTAATTTTTATATCAAAGTTTAGATTTGTGATTTTTTGTTTGTTTTTTGTTTTTCCGAGACAGGGTTTCTCTGTGTAGCCCTGGCTGTCCTGGAACTCACTCTGTAGACCAGGCTGGCCTCAAACTAAGAAATCCACCTGCCTCTGCCTCCCAAGTGCTGGGATTACAGGCGTGTGCCACCACGCCTGGCGATTTTTTTTTATTCTTATGAGATTACTTTTAAAGACAGATAATAAAATAATCAATCCTTTGCTTTTAACTGTAAATTGCTGCCTGACAGTAAGATAAGCTGGCTGAGAAAACTATCTTGCTTATTTACACTTTGTTAATCTATAGCAAGTTGCTTAGTTATGAATGTACGTGGGTCCTTGGGAATAATCTGTTTTCTTTGCCTGTACTATGTAATGTTATTTCTTGTAAAGGTATTGGGGAACATCATTTTTTCATAGACATTCACTAGAAGAAAATTAAAATGTAATCACATTGTAATTTTATACTGCTTGATTTTGCTGAGATGTATAAGACATGGGAAAAAATAAAGTTGTGTATGGATATGTGTAAAGTTTGTATGGATATGTGTTGGAACTATGCTCCATCCAACAAATCTGTATGTATACATTTATGCATGTGTGCATGTATGCACGTGTGCATGCATGAATGTATGTAAAGCCTGCCAGGGTGTGTGTTGGAGCTTGCTTCATCCACCAATTGTGTGTATGTGTTTGTATGTGTAAGTGTGAAATTCTAGGAGTCTGTTGGAACTTTGTTCTATACACCCATCAGGTATGAGTGTATATTATGTATGTGTGCATATGTGTGTATATACACATATGTGTACACGTGAAATGCTTGGAACCTGCTTGCTAGAGCTTTGCTCCATTCATTCTATGTGTGAATATGTATGTTGTATTTGTCTGTCCATATTAGTATGTATGAAGTTATTTGAATCTGCCTTTTGTTTCATCCACTCTGTGTGTGTGTGTGTGTGTGTGTGTGTGTGTGTGTGTGAATTTTTTATCTTTTCTTTCTCGCTGGCCCCAAGACTTCAGAACGTTTCGCTGGCCATATAGGAGTGTAAGCCCCAGTAAATTAAGCTTTGTTCCCCCAGAGAAAGGTCTGCTGAGTAATTCCTCTAATCACTAGCCGCTTTAGGTATCGACCCCGACGGTGTCAGGATAGACACTTTCCTCTAAGCACTGACCCCTATGGGCTGCCGTACTCCTTTTACCCACACCACAGATGCCACGGGGAAGTCACGGGGATTTGGGACCGTCACCCCTGGAATGGGTTTATTTACATTTCTCCAAACCATCCTAAAGATTCTGGGGTCGGGGTCCACCTAGCTGACTGTCAGTTGCCAACGCCCAGACGGCAGCCTCTCTGGGCACACAACCCTCCCAGCTCTTGACTGGCATGTCTCCCCGTGCCGGGCCAACGTTGGTTTTCCTGTGGTCGTTTTTTTCCTTTGTGTGCGGGACCTTCACTGGTAGAAATAACACCCACGCGGCGTCCCCGTGGGTGAGTGCGGGACCAAGGGCCCTGCATCTGGATTCGGTCCCGCCCTCACCAGCTGCTCTTGAAGCCTCAATCTGGTAAGGACAAGATCCTTTTGACCTCTGGCTCCGTTCTCTCCTGTATGTTGACCTACCTCACAGGGATGTTGTGAGGATTAATAAATGTTGGTGAGGAGCTTCGGAAATGTGATGGTGCTGTGTAGAAGCAGAGAGAGAGAGAGAGAGAGAGAGAGAGAGAGAGAGAGAGAGAGACAGACAGACACGTTTCTCTTATCCGTGGGTGATTTTGTTTTTATCAAGGTCTATTTAGGAGGGGAAAGGAGTGAGTACTCCAAAACTTTTTATTAGATTTCTGCTTATTTGTTATTTACTGTGTAGGAGTGCTTTCGCCTGCCCATCTGTCTGTGTGCCCCATGTGAGCAGTGCTGGAGAAGGCCAGAAAGGGGAGAGGTGGGGCAGCAGAGAACACAGGGTCCCCCAGAACCGGAGCTTCAGTGCGGGTGCTGGGAAACCAACCCCGGTCCTAGGGAGGAGCAGCCAGCGAGCTCCGTCACGGGAACACGTCTCCGACCGCGGAGTTCTGTTTTCAGACGAGTGGATGTAGCGTGTGAGGGAGGGACCTGGCGAAGGTCAGAGGAGGGCTTCTGGGAGTCAAATCTCTCCTTCTGCCACGTGGATTGTGGGGCTCAAACTCCAGCTGCCAGCCGTGGGGCAAGTGTGTTTACCCCAGGCGACCTGGCAGGCCTGGGATTCATTGTGAGTGGGCGTCCTGGGGCCAGGGGTAGTTGTAGCAGCTGCATATACTCGCTTGGGGGCCTTGGGTAAGCCGCAAAGCCCACAGACCTAGAGGACAGTGTGCAGGGCTTTCTCACCAACACCTGGAAAAAATAACATGTGTGGCTGGGCCTTGTGCCTAGTGCCTGTGACCCCAGGACTGCTGCTGTGAGTTTAAGACCAGGCAAGCCCCAGAGGTGAATGGCTGCCTCTGAGAACAAGGGAGGGCAGGTGTGGCTGGGGGGGGTGGGGTGGGGTGGGGGACCTCTGAGTCTCGGGCCAGCCTAGTCCACATAGGAGGTTCCAGGCCAGCCAGCGACTGCATAGATGCTGCACCCCACTTCCACCCTAAAGGTTGGAGCAGTGAGCAGAGTGGCATTGGGACCAGTTACCTGCTGCCAAGCCAGAAAACCTGGGTTTGATCCCCAGAGCCCCTGGGGTGGGGGAAAGAGCCAGCTCCCAGAAGTCAGCCTCTGACCTGGACACAGCACCCCCACACTCACAGGATTAGGTTTAGTTAACGAAACCCAAAGGAAAACATAATGTACATCCATACAATGTACTGTCTGGACACGCGGAGGACAGCTTTGTGCTCATAGAACCAGTCACTGAGCTAGTCCCCCGTAAACACACCCACCCACTCTGCATTCCCTCCCGATGAGGCTGACTACGGTCTGGCAGTCTGGGGAGAGGGGGCACCATTAGAAGTGGCCAGAAGCCTGCAGTGTCCCAAGCCCAAGGGCAGAATTTACCTACCTGGTTGGGGAGGCCCAGGACATGAAACTGAGTTGTGTTTGTTTGTGAGTGTGAAGAGGGAGACACAGGAACATACAAACACACACACACACACACACACACACACACACACACACATGACTGATTTTCCCCAGAGAGACGAAAGGCAGGGAATGAGGCAGACAGGAGATGGAGGACAGGGGAAGAGATACTTATGGGGTGGGGGAACCACCAAAGGACTCCTTCTGGAAAGAGAGGAGACAGACTCCACCCACTGGCGAATGGCAGTTTATGAGGTAGAATGGGAAAGCCCACGTTAAAATGAACTATTTCAACTTGATTGGACGTGTTAATTGGGGTAGTCAGTGGGGGCTTTCAGCTGCTGGATTTGAATACTTTGATAGCTGGACCTCGGTAGTCGGTTTCTGGAGGAGGAAGTGACCAAATAACCTTGTGGCTAGCTCTAGGACTGTACTCTAAGGGTATTTTAGCAAGGCAGAGGGAACGGGGGAGAGGGGCAAGGCCTTCTTGCTTCCCGTGCTCTGCTCGCCCAATGCCTGCAGCGCCCCGGCCGCCTAGAGCCGGTCCCTTCACAGGCTTAGCTTATGTAACCAGTGAGGCTGAAAAGCTGGGCCCAGTGGAGCGTGGTGCAGAATACGGATTGAGAAGGTCTGCGGCAGCCGGAGTTTAACAAGCGACTGCTGTTGGATAACGGATTCATCTATAGGGCAGCGGGAGCGGCGTCTGCCAAGAGCCTGAACCACTCTTGCAGAGGACCGGCGTGGGATCATCAGCATCCACTTTAGGCATCGCTCCCAGGACAGCCTGCAACGCCCACTTCCGGGGTATCCGACACCCTTCTCTCGGACTCCATGGGTAACTGCACACAGCGCACGCCAACACTGTTGTGTAGCCCTTTCTCCACACCACGGGAACTTCTTAGGCTGGAGGCAACAGAACTCAAAACAGCTTCAGGAAGTCGCTGAAACTGACCAGCTCTCCCAGCCCCACCTCCACCCCACCCTCCCAGGACTGAACAGTGAAGGCTGCTGAGTGTCACGCTCAGAGAAGCAAGCTGCAAAGGAGCCCCTGAGAGCAGACCGGCAGGGGGGGACACACCTGAGCCTCCGGGGGGGCGGGGGGGAATGCTCTCCAGCTGCTCCACAGCGGCCGAGGCCCTGTGGCCCACAGTGGCTCCTGGTTTTCTCCTGTGAACTGTTTCCCAGGCCGGGGAGGGCTCTGGTGGTGCAGCTTGAAACGGCAGAATAACGACTGACTCTGAGACGGAATTGTTTGGGAATAAATGCCTAGGCCAAAAGCTTCCGGCTCGTTCCCACTAGCTTGTCCTCAATTATCCATTCATCTGTTCTAGGTCCTGCCACGTGGCTAGTTGCGACTCCTCGGGTTCATGGGACCATCTCCATCAACATTGGGGCGAACGGCTCTAGCCCAGAACCCTCTCTCCGTGCCGGAACTTCTAAGAAACCAAATCTTTTGGGTTCAGACTCCATCCCAGAGACCTTGACCTAAGATTGAACTCAAGTTTACTAACAGCAGGGTACCTAGCACCCATTTCCAGGTTACCCCACAACAAGACCTGTGTCTAGCATCAGTTTCCAGGTTACCCCACCCCAATAAAAACTGCCTCTAGCCAGGCACGCCTTTAATCCCAGCACTTGGGAGGCAGAGGCAGGCAGATTTCTGAGTTGGAGGCCAGCATGGTCTACAGAGTGAGTTCCAGGACAGCCAGGGCTACACAGAGAAACCCTGTCTCGAAAAACCAAAAACAAACAAACAAACAAACAAAAACTGCGTCTAGCACCAGTCTCCAGGTTACTGCCGAACAAAGCTGCACCCCCAGGTTACACACTTGACTTCCTAAGAACCACCAGTGAGGAGGAAAACAGAAGCTGAGTTGAAGGTTTGGCTCCGGCACCAGTCAATTCCGGTAAAGGCTGCAGGGGCGCCACCCAATCAGAAGCGCACTAGGCTTGATGGCCATTTCTCGCCTCTACAAATGCTTGCCTGAAACTGGGCTCCAGGTTCTGGGCCACGTCCGGTTCTCCTGCCTCAGAGACGGTGGGTGACGTGACCCAAACTCGAGGGCTAAATAAAGAGATCCTAATGTGATTGCATCGGACTCGGCTGCTTGCTGGGTTCACGGAGGTTTCACCACTCCCACCTCCGATTTCCCGACTAAGCAATTTTATTGACAGGTGATGCTTCCGAACAAGACCCTAGCGAGCCTCTCCCTACAGCTGTCTCTGCGCCACCCCCGTTCCTTCCTGTAAGTCACCCCTCACCCGTACTCCTGTATGTAATCAACTCCAGTGAAACTCCCTGCTCCGCCGAGCCGGAGCTGGATTTTGGCGGTATCCGTTCTTTTGTCTGCTGTGGGCCCCCTATCTGGGGTGCGTAGACATGTGTGTTGCATCTCCCCGGGAACAGTCTGGTCACACAACAACTCGTACTTAAAACAACAACAACAAAACGAAACAGAACAAAAGCTTGTGAAGGGAGGTGAAAGCGAGACACTCCGCGTACTTTACGCTGTATGGTGGAGCATGTCCACCCACAGGCGTCTTTTTCCTTTGAAACGGGGTACTGAAGAGGTAGGTGCCCGTTGGTATCTAACTTTGACTGGGGGTAATTAAAACTGAGCATCCCAGACAGGAAGGACTGTCCCCCACCCCACCCATAGCCCTACCCCCAGAGAAGACCTGTGGGAGAGAGCTGTGGGCTCTATAGACCAGCCGGCTGGCCAGCGAGCCGGCTGCCCGACCTCCCAAGGCCTCAGCCTGCTCTCCAAGTAGAGCAGTTGGGAGGCGGGAAACTTGGAACGGGGGCTTTGATGTTCGTTTCCTGGCACATGCTCTCCCTGGGGACTGACTGGTGTCCTAACTGGTCAGAGCCATGTCCTGTCCTGTGCGTGGCCGGAGCTGTTTCAGCTGGGGGCAGGGGTAAACCCCACAAAAACCCATGTCAGTCCTGGAGACCAGAAGCAGGATCTGTCCGTCGACTGCATAGCACCAAAGCACCGTCGACGCGCAGATCCCGCAAAATGAGTTGAGAGAGAGCCGAGCTAGATGTCATGGCTGGGTTTGTGCCATGAGGAAGGGACCTCAGTGGAGAAAACGCCTCCCTCCGTGGGATCCGGCTGTTAGGCGTTTTCTCAACTAGTGATCAGCAGGCCGTCCCTGGGCCGGTGTTCCTGGGTTCCATAAGAGAGCAAGGCATGCCCTGCTCGAGCTCCTGTGCTGACCCCCTGCAATGGTGGACTAGGATCTGAAAGTGTAAGCCAAACAAACAAACCCTTTCTTCCCCAACTTGCTTTTTGGTCACGGTGTTTTGTGGGAGAAATAGAAAAACCCTAACTGAGCCAGTAGTGTGGGACTGGATGTTAAGAGGAAGGCCATGGTCTGGCGTCTGGCTCCTTAGGATACAGGTGCGAGCCTCCAGCGTCAGCCCGGCGGCGTCTTCTGCCTGAGAACGTGTAGCTCCTAGGGCTGAGAGCACAGCTCCCCGGGGTAGACAGACTTACTTCCCTTGGCATGCACAACCCCACCCCACCCCACGCCACCCCCAGGGCCATCCCAGGCCATCAAGAAACCTGGGTCAGGCGGGAAGGGACCGCCGCGCCTCCCTAGCGGCGACGGTCGCGGATGAGGCCAGCGAGAGCGGAGAGGGAGAGCCGGGCTCTGGGGACGCGGTCGGGGTCCATCGCCCACGCCCTTCCACACCCTCCCGAGCCATCGGGGGAAACGACGATCCTTGAAACGGCTCGGGCCGTTCGAGCAATGCAGCACGCTGACGTCCATCATAAGCTGATCTCATCAGTTGACCCACAGTTTCTGAAACCCACCAAAGCAGATGACCAAATCTACGCTGAGTTCCGAGAAATTTTTGAGACACTCGGGGTAGATGTATCGGACCCGGAAGAACTCGAATCAGAATCGGCTAAAGGGAAGTGGAGGCCATCCTGCTTAAAATGTGAAGGGATCGCAGAAGCTTCTAACCAAGGTCCTTTACTGCGACTGGGTGGTCCCCAGGGCTACACTGCAGAGAACCCCACCTTTGCACCAGGATTCCATTTTTTGCCATTGAAATTGCTCGGACCCGGGAAGGTTCTAACAAAGCAGTTTCCGTCAGTCCTCAGGACAAAGAAGGAGAGGAAGGAGCCGGCTGTAAAGACGAGGAAGCTGAGAACGGAGCCTATAGCGGAGGAGAAAAGGAGGAAGGAGCACACAGAGAAGGAGAGAAGTCGAAAACTAACGAGGGAGGAGGAAAAGAAGGCCAAGAAACCGGCTGAGCTCGCACGCGTCTGTGCTGCACGCACAGCACAGCCCCCTTTGGGTCAGTGATGCCCTTGTGCAAGTGGAGGACTCGGACGGACATCTTTCTAGCTAGCAAGAGAAGCTACTCTGGCCATAAACACGATTAGTGGAATCTCTTAGTTCATTATTGCTTGATACCCAGTTTCTTGGCTGTAACTGTTGTTGAAGTAAGACATTTTGTAACGAAACTCCTTTTGGTTTATTTAAAAAAAAAAAAAAGAAAGAAAGAAAAGGAAAAGGAAAAGGAAAAGAAAAGAAAGCAAGAAGGAAGGAAGGAGAGAAAGAAAGATGAGAGAGAGAGAGAGAGAGGACACGAGACCTTAGTCAGTTTATCCCACACACACATAGTGTGCTGGAGGTCACTGTGTGCCAGTAGTCTCCTACTCCTGCAGGCCAGGGAAAGGGGGGGGGGGGGAAAAGCCGCATGTGGGCGGGATGTATGCAGATGAGCGGCGCGCAATGGCTGCCGGTCCCGCGGAACACGACGGGCCGTGTCTCGGGTGGAGCATCCCGCGTGGCACGCGTGTGATTTCCGTGAGGGGAGAGCATCGCGACAGAGGTGTGGAGGGCGTGAAGGCGAGGCGATCGCGCGGAGGAGGCGACCGTGCGTTTGAAAGGAGTGCGTGTTGATGGATAGTCCGGTTGCAAGCCGAGCAACTCATACTTACCTGGCAGGGGAGATACCATGATCACGAAGGTGGTTTTCCCAGGGCGAGGCTTATCCATTGCACTCCGGATGTGCTGACCCCTGCGATTTCCCCAAATGCGGGAAACTCGACTGCATAATTTGTGGTAGTGGGGGACTGCGTTCGCGCTCTCCCCTGGTCTCTGTGGTTTCTAAAAACAAAGCTGACTTGGGTTTGCCCCTTTTAGGTCTAGTTTAGAGAGGTTCTTCGTTGAGGGGTATGAACTACATCCGTGCAGGAGCGGACGCTTTCTGTTTGAGCCAAGGATCTCGCAGTCAACAGCACCTCTTACCCCAAAGCACCGGTGCCCACATTGCCCACCCACCCACAGTGCACAGTGGGCTCCTGCAGTCAGGTCGGGTAGCCCCAGAGAACCGAGACAGAGGGCTATTTGGCCGACTTCACAGGAGGACCGGCAAGTGGCCCAGAGGGCGTTTCCGTTTCATCCTCAGCCGAAAATGCCCGGGTTCATCTGTGCAATGCCTCTCTGATCAACTTTCTAATCCAGCGCCTCTGCTCTTTCTGAGGTCCCCAGGTCAGATGACTGCCACCCAGCCGGACAGCTCCTTCCTCTGGCCTCGGCACACAGGTGGCATACACAAACACACGAATATCTAAATCACGACGAGGGGATGCTTCTCGTTGGTAGAACACTTGGCAGGAAGCGCATGATGTGCTGGGAGCGGGGCGACACCTTCATCTCACACTGCATCCTGTTGTCAGTCAGGTGAGGGAGGTCACTACCAGTTCCGGGCCAGCCTAGATCGCTGAGTGACAAGGCTCTGTCTCGAATTCCCTCCCACAAGCTGGTTGAAATGATCCCAAGAACAGGGAATAAGTACCCCCTCTTTTCTAGGTTGGTCAGGTGGCAGTCGCTTCCCCAAAGATGTAGTGAGGAGAGAGAGCTCGGCCGACCCTGAGGGCCTGGCTGAGCACAGCCGACGCTCAAGCTCCAGTCCTCTGAGGCCGCACCTTCCTTATCCTCAAGGCTGGCCTCTGGGGCTGCTTCTAGGTCGGCGATCTCTTTGGTTCAAGCGTCTAGCGTCCGTTGTGCAGAATCAAAAGCTAGTTCTAGGTGCTGGAAGTCGATATATTCGGACGCCAGCGTGGTCGGTCATTTCCATGAGGGCTCTCTTTTAGGTTCAAGTCACTTCTTAGTAACCTCACCTGGTGGGAAATGGCCGTCCAGCTTGATCACTCGGGCAAAACTATGGTTGGGACATTGGAGTTTGGGGTCCAGAGTGAAAATGGACTGGGGACACGTAGGAGATGGTTGTCACCGGCACAGAAAGGGAGATGACACGTCCCTTTAAAAAAAAAAAAAAAAAAAGCCAGGGCGGTGGCTCGGCAGTTAATCGTATTGGGCTGCTCTTCCAGAGAACCCGGGTTCAATTCCCAGCACCCACACGGTAACTCACAACTGTAACTCCGGTTCTAGGGGATCTGGTGCTCTCTTCTGCCCTCTATTGGGCACTGTACACATGTGATACAAAGATATACACACACACAGGCAAAACACTTAAACACTAAACAAATCTCTTAAGAAATAATACTAATAATAATTTATTATAGCCGGGCGGTGGTGGCACACACACGCCTTTGATCCCAGCACTTGGGAGGCAGAGGCAGGCGGATTTCTTGAGTTCGAGGCCAGCCTGGTCTACAGAGTGAGTTCCAGGACAGCCAGGGCTACACAGAGAAACCCTGTCTCGAAAGAAAACAAAAACAACAACAAAAAATTGTTAGTAGTATTGTTATTAATTTGGGTTTTTTTTTTTTTCAGACAGGGTTTCTCTACATAGCCATAACCATTCTGGAACTCTCTCTAGAGACCAGGCTGGTGCAGAACTCAGAGATGTAACCTGGCTCTGCCTTCCAAGTACTGGGAAGAAAGGAAGGGAAAGAGAGAGAGAGACAGAGAGACAGAGAGAGACAGAGAAGGAGGGAGGGAGAGAGAAAGAGAGAGAGAGAGGAAAGAAAAAGAAAGGAAGTAAAGAGAAAGAAAGGAAAGGGAGGAAGAAAGAGGGAAAGGAAAGAAAGAAAAAACAAAAAGAATGGAAAGAAGGAAAGAGAAAGACAGGAAAGGAGAAACAAAAAGAAAGGAAAGGAGGAAAGGAAAGGAAGATCGTTTCGTGTGTGTGTGTGTGTGTGTGTGTGTGTATGTTTTGTCTGCATGTATGATTGTGAACTGAGCCCCGTTTCCCTGGAAGAGCAGCCACTGCTCCTAACCTCTGAGCCATCTTCCCCGCTTCAGGATACTTTCAAAAGTTGAGTTCGGTACAATCTCAATTAACCTGGGATGTTGAAGTCTCAAGTCTTTTGTAGAGCACCACACCCCAGTTCTCCTGACATGCTGGTTTCAGTTTGGTCCTGTGTTTTGTTTTTCACCTTGGTAGCGATTACATCAAGGGTCCCGCGGCAACGGTCAGCAAGTCTGGTGTCCAGAGCCTCCGTTTAGAGGCACCACTGGGGCCGCGGCACCCGGGGGCCTGTCAGATCTGCTGCTGGTCAAAGCCTGATCCTGGGATTTTTCGATTGAGCATTTTTAGTTATTTAATTTGTTGGTGCTGTGGATCGACCCCAATGCTAGGCATGTGTGTCCTCTTTCACCAAGCCACCCATAGCCCCTCCCCACGCCCTAGTTCTTGTTCCTCAGCGTTTTGAGACAGGGTCTCACTGTGTAGTAGCTCTGGCTGTCCTGGAACTCGTTTCGTAGACCAGCCTGGCCTGAAACTCCCAGAGATCCCACTGCCTCTGCCTCCTGAGTGCTGGGAGGGAGGGATTATCTGGCACAAAGTCCTAGTTTTTTCATTGAAATTTCAGGAGCAGGCCGCACTCTCTTGTTTCTGCTGCCTCACAATATGCTCAACAAATTATGTTATATATATATACATACACACACATACACGCACGCACACATACACACATACATATACATATATGTATGTATACACACACACACATACACACACAAATTCTTTTACAAAAGTTTCTTGAACGTTGCTTTGTTGTCGTGACAAAAACAAATGGAAAAGTCAAATGTGGATCCCCAAAGTTGAGAAAGTGACAATAATTTCCTCTGCCTATTTGTAATCATCAGCATACGGCCGTTATAGGTGAGAGTGGATTTGTGATGACGTTCTCATACGCGTATACACAATGTATTTCAACCGTGTTCACGGCTCTGGTCACTCTCCTGGTCTCCCTCACACTCTTGCATGATCCCCTTCCTCCTCCCAACCATCCTCCTCCACTTAATTTTTTAAAAAACTTAATGTGTATCCGTGTACTCCTGAGGGTATGTAAGTATGGACATACGTATGTATGTGCACCATAGCAGCCTGTGTGCCAGTACCTGTGCACGTCAGAGGAGGATACTGGATCCCTGGGATAGGGGTTGTGCTGGCTTGTGCTAGATACAAGTTACCGTCCTGTGAGAGGAGGGTTGAGAAACTGCCTCACCCAAAAGATCAGGCTGGAAAGCGCGAAGGACCTTTTCTTAATTCGTGGTGGCCATGGGAAGGCCCAGCCCAGTGTGGGGCGGTGCTACCTCCTGGGTTGGTGGTCCGGGGTGTAGTTAAGAAACCTTGGCATGCACAAATCCCCGCGTCTGTGATCCCCAGTATGGACGATGGCATCTACGCAGGATCAGAAGTTTAGGTTCATCTCAGGCTCCCGGTTTTGCTTAGTGCAATCAAAAGTTTAGGATCGTCTTCGGCTCCAGGCTACAGAGTGAGCTGGAGGTTACCCTGCCCCGGCCAAAAGCGAGCGTGAGAGCGCGAGCGGCGTGTGGGCGGGGCTTATGCAGATGAGAGGCGCGCAATGGCTGCCGGTCCCGCGGATCACGACGGGCCGTGTCTCGGGTGGAGTATCCCGCGTGGCACGCGTGTGATTTCCGTGAGGGGGGAGCATCGGGACAGAGGTGTGGAGGGCGTGAAGGCGAGGCGATCGCGCGGAGTAGGCGACCGTGCGTTTGAAAGGAGTGCCTGTTGATGGATAGTCCGGTTGCGAGTCGAGCAACTCATACTTACCTGGCAGGGGAGATACCATGATCACGAAGGTGGTTTTCCCAGGGCGAGGCTTATCCATTGCACTCCGGATGTGCTGACCCCTGCGATTTCCCCAAATGCGGGAAACTCGACTGCATAATTTGTGGTAGTGGGGGACTGCGTTCGCGCTCTCCCCTGTTTTCTGCTGTTGAAAAGAAAGACTTCCTGCCTTTCAGCTACTAGCTAGCTTTGTACCCTGGTGAGCAACTACAGTCGCAACTCCTATCGAGTTTTCTTTACTGGTGGTTGGTAAGGGTAGAGTCCTGCTCTTGTCTTGAGTGGTTGCTATCATCTCTTCCTGGGACTTTGGTCCTGCTCTGTTAAGACCGTAGGCTGATTAGAGGCCCAACAGTAAGCTGCACTCCTTCGTGGCCTCTGCACCGGCTCCTGCCCCCAGGTTCCTGTCCCGTTTCGGTTTCCGTTCTGAATTCCTTCAGTGACAGACTACTACCTCGTGGAAGTATAAGCCAGGTAAATAAACCTTTCCTTCCCCCAGTTGCTTCTCGCTGTGGTGTTTCCAACAGAAACCCTAACTAGACAGTATTGGGAATCATGGTCGACAGTACAGAAAGGAAAGCAATAATACATCAGTACGTCTGTGTACTCGGGAAGAGGATAGATACAGTGACCTCGGGAAGAGGATAGGTTCATGGATTCCCCAGGAATTCGAGATATATAGATCGGTACAGCCACCGTGTAGGTGTTGGGAATCAAACCCCGATCCTCTGCAGAGAGCAGCCAGTGCTTTTAACGACTGAGTCACTTCTTCCGTACCCCCCACCCCCCCTCCCACCCCCCTCTACCTTCATGTCTTGTTTCGTCTGGGTGGGTTTGTTGGATTGGTTTGGGGTTTTTTGTTGGTTTGTTTGGCTGGCTGGCTGGCTAGTTGATTTCGTTTGTCCAGGCTCTGCCGGGTTCAGAGCCTGAAGGAAGATGTGCACGCAATCGGCGGAAGAAGACTTGGACCAAGGAGTACAGTTCACACATTCTGCCACTGAGACAACTCAGGCCTCCTGGCATCTCCCCACGTCCTAATCAGGGGATCTAAATCCTCTAACGCCCAGGGTTTCTTGGCAAATTCGTAACCAGAGTCAGTTCCTCATCCTTGCTCGGCTCGCTTCTGAATGTCTTGGAGCCAAGGTCTAACTTTCTGATAATCACCCACCTGACTGTTGTCTGGAGCAGGTCGGTGGGCAGAACCAAGTTCCCATCAGGAGAGAGCATCTAGACATTAGCTGATTACCCAGACCAGGCCCTCTCATGTTGACTCTCCTCCTCCTCCTCCTCCTCCTCCTCCTCCTCCTCCTCCTCCTCCTCCTCCTTCTCCTTCTCCTCTACAAGCAGAGGAGTAGTGATCTGTCTGTTCCATTCCTTCAGACAAATCGGAATGAATCACTGCCCAAGCTTCCTTTCCTTTCCTTTCCTTTCCTTTCCTTTTTCCTTTCCTTTTTCCTTTCCTTTTTCCTTTCCTCTTTCCTTTCCTTTTTCCTTTCCTTTCCTTTCCTTTTTCCTTTCCTTTTTCCTTTCCTTTCCTTTTTCCTTTCCTTTTTCCTTTCCTTTCCTTTTTCCTTTCCTTTCCTTTTTCCTTTCCTTTCCTTTTTCCTTTCCTTTCCTTTTTCCTTTCCTTTCCTTTTTCCTTTCCTTTCCTTTTTCCTTTCCTTTCCTTTCCTTTCTTTTCTTGACAGGGTTTCTCTGTGTATTCCTGGCTGTCCTGGAACTCACTCTGTAGACCAGACTGGCCTCGAACTCAGAAATCTGCCTGCCTCTGCCTCCCAAGTGCTGGGATTACAGGCGTGCGCCACCACCGCCCGGCCTGCTCAAGCTTTCTTTTTCTGATTCTGGGGAAATGTCTGTTACAGACAAAGCGAAAATAAAAACTGCCAACAGCAAATGACAAAATGAAAATGCAAGACAAAAGCAAACCAAGCATTCCCTCAGAAAGGTCGGGAGATTCTGCACGAATATCCCCACAGGTCCTTCCACGTGCGCACCCAACTCCTCAGGCCTTGCCGTGAGGAGAACCGTCTACATTACATGTGTGCACCTTTCCCCAGCAGAGGCTTGGTCACCGCCGGTTTTGGTTTGGTGACCCGGACCTAATATGTATGTAAGCCAGGGTTTCTTCTATTACTGTGACAGAACACCATGACCAAAGCCACTTGGGGAGGAAAGGGTTTACCTGGCTATGCTTCCACACTGACGGAACTCAGGACAGGGACCGCTGTGTCCTGGCTTGTTCCTCATTCATGCCTTGCTCAGCCTACTTTCACCAGGAGTGGCCCCACCCACAATGGGTTGGGCCCTCTCAAACACTCATTAAGTTTCCCCCATCAAACACTCATTAAGAAAATGCCTTGCCGGGCGGTGGTGGTGCACGCCTTTAATCCCAGCACTTGGGAGGCAGAGGCAGGAGGATTTCTGAGTTCGAGGCCAGCCTGGTCTACCGAGTGAGTTCCAGGACAGCTCTGTGAGCTACACAGAGAAACCCTGTCTGGAAAAACCGAAAGAAAGAAAAGAGAGAGAGAGAGAAATGCCTGTAAGGCAGATCTTTTTCTTTTTTCTTTAAGATTTATTTATTTATTTGTTATATGTAAGTACACTGTAGCTGTCTTCAGACACAACAGATGAGGGCGTCAGATCTCCTTACGGATGGCTATGAGCCACCATGTGGATTGCTGGGATTTGAACTCAGGACCTCCAGGAGAGCAGTTAGTGCTCTTAACTGCTGAGCCATCTCTCCAGCCCAAGTATTTTTAAAAGGATCTTGTGCCGGGCAGTGGTGACGTACACCTGTAATCCCAGCACTCTGGAAGGCAGATTTCTGAGTTCGAGGCCAGCCTGGTCTACGTGAGTTCCAGGACAGCCAGAGCAATACAGAGAAACCCTGTCTCTAAAAAAACCAAACCCCCCAAAAAAGGTGTGTGTGTGGGGGGTCTTGTGTGTCTGGGCATTTTGCCTCTCTCTCTCTCTCTCTCTCTCTCTCTCTCTCTCTCTCTCTCTCTCTCTGTGTGTGTGTGTGTGTATGTGTGTGTCTTTGCACCACATGTATGCAGTGCCTGTGACTGCTAGAAGAGTGTTGGGTGCTGCCATGTGGATGCTGGGAATTAAACCCAGGTCCTCTGGAAGAGCAGCTCATACTCCTAAATGTTCTCTCCTGTCCTTGCCAATGCCCTAACTTTTTATACATCCTTTGGTTTTAGCAGGCCTGGAACACAGAAAACTGCCTGTGTATCAGCATGTTCTAGCTACCTGAGCTGTATTGGGGGGAAAGCCCAGACTACTTGCAAGGTAACCGCTCTGCTCTGTAAGTCAGAATACAGTCCAACTCTCCTCTCCTAACACTAAGGCTGCTCCCTGATGCCAACCCTTGTACTGTATAGAACACACACCACAGCGAGAAAACACCTACTTTTGCAGACCATATAAAGCCAGGGGAGAGCGCGAACGCAGTCCCCCACTACCACAAATTATGCAGTCGAGTTTCCCACATTTGGGGAAATCGCAGGGGTCAGCACATCCGGAGTGCAATGGATAAGCCTCGCCCTGGGAAAACCACCTTCGTGATCATGGTATCTCCCCTGCCAGGTAAGTATGAGTTGCGGCCGCCGCGTGTACATTTTCCCTCACCGCACACTCACTTCAAACATACGGTCCCCGCGTCCGCGCGTTCGCTTCCCCATCATGCCCTCCAGACCCGTCGCTGTCTTATCGTCCCTCACGGAAATCGCACCCACCTCGTACGACTATATATGCGGGACACAGCCCGCCTCGATCCACGGACCGGCAGCCTCTGCGCGTGGCCTCATCTGCATACGCCCCGCCCTCGCCCTGACAGCCCAGGCCCGACAGCCCCGCCGCCCCGGGACTCCGCCCAGTGTGCGAGCAACGCCAAGGGCCAGCCCCTGCGGAACCTGAAGGGACTCCGCCCGCCGGCGACACCGACACCGGAGCCCAAGGACCACCCTTTAGACAACATCCCTGGGGACACTGTCCGGATCACGTTTGCGTCCAACTTCCAGAAACACGACACGCTGGGGTGTCCGTTCGGTGTCGACCAAAGCCTATATTTCCAGCACAGTCCAGCACAAGGAGGAACAAGAGTTCAAAGTCACCCTCGGCCACGTAGAGACTGTGAGGCCAGCTTGAGCTACAAGGGGCCATGTCTCAAAAGAAAAAAATAACTCACGCGAGGGGCTCATGGCTTAGCCCGTTCAAGTGCTTGCTACAGAGGCAGTGAGGTTGAGGGCACGGCAGATCTCACTGAGGTCCAGGACAGCCAGGGCTGTTACACAGAAAAACCCTGTCTCCAAAAACCAAGAAGAGAGAGAGAGAGAGAGAGAGAGAGAGAGAGAGAGAGAGAGAGACTTTTTTTTTGGGGGGGGGGTGTCGAGACAGGGTTTCTCTGTGTAGCCCTGGCTGTCCTGGAACTCACTCTGTAGTAGACCAGGCTGGCCTCGAACTCAGAAATCCGCCTGCCTCTGCCTCCCAAGTGCTGGGATTACAGGCGTGCGCCAACTCCGCCCCGCATAAAACCCATTCTTAT
This sequence comes from Apodemus agrarius, assembly GCA_964023405.1. Classification (NCBI taxonomy): domain Eukaryota; kingdom Metazoa; phylum Chordata; class Mammalia; order Rodentia; family Muridae; genus Apodemus; species Apodemus agrarius. Next base: position 69,107,043 of record OZ030011.1, on the reverse strand, counting down.
GAGACAGGTCACCTGTGCTTTCCAACAGCCTGAGTGACTTCTATGCTAGCTTAGGGCCAGGCCAACTCTGACTCCCACCGGCATTGTTTACTTCAGTCAGGATCCCTACACACCAAATCTTGGATGCACTGTCTGTGTCAAGAGTGCCCATTCTTGCCGGGCGGTGGTGGCACACACCTGTAATCCCAGCATTTGGGAGGCAGAGGCAGGCAGATTTCTGAATTCGAGGCCAGTCTGGTCTACAGAGTGAGTTCCAGGACAGCCAGGACTTCATAGAGAAACCCTGTCTCGAAAAAACAAAACAAAACAGAAAAAGGAGTGCCCATTATTTCTTTTCTTTTTCTTTTTTTTTTTCTTTTTTCTTTCTTTTCTTTCTTTTTTTTGGTTTTTGGTTTTTGGTTTTTTGAGACAGGGTTTCTCTGTGTAGCCCTGGCTGTCCTGGAACTCACTCTGTAGACCAGGCTGGCCTCAAACTCCGAAATCTGCCTGCCTCTGCCTCCCAAATGCTGGGATTAAAGCTGGGATTAATACAAGTCAGAGACTGCCCGGCTTGTATCTGACTCCTTTTCCCCTAATTGTCCTGTGCTTAAATATGGCTAAAGTGAAATGATTTTTTCCTTCCCGGATGTAAAGCCTGCCTGGGAATGGGGTTTCCATTGCTGTGAAGAGACACCATGGCCAAAGCAACTCTTTTTTTTTTTTTTTTCAACCAGTCTGAAGGCTGAACCCAGGGCCTTTTGCTTTCTAGGCAAGTGCTCTACCAGTGAGCTAACTCAACCCCTAGGCAACCCTGATAAAGAAATGCAGTCTGGTGTTTTTGTTTGTTTTATTCTGGGTGTTTTGTTTTGTTTTGTTTTGTTTTTTGAGACAGGGTTTCCCTGTGTAGCCCTGGCTGTCCTGGAACTCACTCTGTAGACCAGGCTGGCCTCAAACTCAGAAATCCGCCTGCCTCTGCCTCCCGAGTGCTGGGATTACAGGCATTTGCTGTTGCGGACCATACTCTCTCATGGTCGGGGCCAGGATTCTTTTTTCTTAAGCAGGAGGGTACGGGTTCCAGGCGGCGTGGCAAACAGAACACCAGGACACAGGAAAGGTGTAGAATCTCCGTGTATTTGGTGTCTGAGTGCGCCCAGTTACACTCAGCCAGCAGTTTTTAAACATGAGATCTTTACATATCAAAGGATGTATCTAGTACAGCAGGCACAAAAGACAATTAGCAATAACCATTTACCATGAGGAAATGTAAAATCAGCCAGGTAGGAAACATTTCTGGGACATCCGGAAACAGGGACTGCAAAACTGACTCTTTAGGTCTTAATGAGATTCAGTGAGTAACCTAATTATCACCTGGCGCTCTCTGAGGGAACCTGAGATCTTTATGTTAAATCAGAGTCTCCCAATGTCAGTGCCACTCTCATTAGCATAGCCACAAAAGATCCATAGAAGTATGTAGACTACTAAGCAAAGCGATGGCGCCTAGAACCGAGGTGTTTTGGCCAGTACTGTAGTTTAAGGAATGAATCTTTAATAAACATTCTTGCCTGGTTGCATATAGCTCCGGATCTCAGAAATACCTGAGAAATAGATCAAAAGAAGAAGCAAAGATAGAGCTGCCCTGAGATTAGCATCCTTTCCGGCCAGGGAAATTCACAGCTTTGTTCCCTCAGGGACCGCGATTACTCAAAAGGGTAAACACTGAACCTTGCATTTTAAACAACGCTTATTCAGTGTCTCCTCGAGACTTTCGCTTTACCTGTGGAATTCACAGTGTCCGTGGGGGTCCGTGATAATTTGCCACCACTGCTTGGCCACAGCATTCTTTTCAAACACTTTTTAAAAGATTTTTTTATTTTTATTGGTACATTGGAGCTCTCTTCAGACACACCAGATCTTATCAGAACTCATAACAGATGGTTGTGAGCCACTGTAATGGTCTCCATAAGCTTTTCCCAGGGAGTGGCACTATTAGGAGGTGTGACCTTGTTGGAGTAGGTGTGTCACTGTGGGTGCGGGCTTAAGACCTTCACCCTAGTTGCCTGGAAGTCAGTCTTCCACTAGCAGCCTTCAGATGAAGATGTAGAACTCTCAGCTCCTCCTGCACCACGCCTGCCTGGATGCTGCCATGTTTCTGCCTTGATGACAATGGACTGAACCTCTGAACCTGTAAGCCAGCCCCAATTAAAAGTTGTCTTTTATAAAACTTGCATTGGTCATGGTGTCTGTTCACAGCAGTGAAACCCAAACTAAGACAGCCACCATGTGGTTGCTGGGAATTGAACTCAGGATCTGTAGAGGAGCAATCAGTGCTCTTAACTGAGCCATCTCTCCAGCCTCCTCAGTTTTCTTTCTTTCTTTCTTTCTTTCTTTCTCTCTCTCTCTCTCTCTCTCTTTCTTTCTTTCTTTCTTTCTTTCTTTCTTTCTTTCTTTCTTATAGAACCTAGGACTACCATCCCAGGAATGACACTGAAAGGATGAGAATTACAGCCTAAAAATCCCCTGTGCCTAACTCTTAAATGACCCCAAAAAGTCAGAAATTTAGCCCACTCTTTGTTAGAAACTAGGTGAAAAGTCACATTCCTTGAGCCCGCTCTTTGTATGGAACTAGGTGAAAGGGCCTGAATACTTGATCCTGGCCCCATAACAGGAAATGTGTACGTGATCCTGGCCCTGTAAGGGGAAATGAGCTAACTAATTGCTATATATGGCTTCTATAGGAAACTGACCCGTCCTCAGAGCCTGGGCTTGGATAATTTAAACTGATTGGTTTAGAAGCTATGGAGTGGTACAAATCAATTGGCTGGCACTGCATGGGCTCTCCATGCTAAGGAATGATTGGTTTGCGATATGCGGATTTTGTTGTAAACCTATAAAAGCTGTCCCAGTTCTCCACTGGAGGTCCTTAGTCCTCTACCCATCTGGTGTACAACTGTGAACCCTAGATCCTCTGGAATAAAAATCCTCTTGCTGTTGCATCAAGACCGTTTCTTGAGAGTGATTTGGGTGTCGCCTTCCAAGGTGTGGGGTGCTGGGGCACCCTCGTTTTTTGGGGGTCTTACAACACTACCTACAATGGGCTGGACGCTCCCACCCTTGATCACTAATTGAGAAACTGCTTTATAGCTGAATCCCATGGAGGCATTTCCTCAAGGGAAGCTCCTTTCTCTGTGATAACTCCAGCTTGTTGACACCATAACCAGCCAGTACAGCTGCCTGACACGGTCAGGGGATCACTCCACTCCAAGGTGGGAAGCATGGCGCTGTCTAGGAAGACATGGAGCTGGAGGAGCTGAGAGTTCCACATCTTGATCCAAAGAAAACCAAGAGAAGACTCACGTTGTTAGGCAGCTAGAAGGAAGTTCTCTTCCACATTCAGTGCCCACAATGATGCACTTTCTCCAAGGCCATACCTCCTAAAAGCACCACTCCCTGTGGACCACGCATATTGAAACCACCCCATCCATTCCCTGGCCCCCTTATGTAGGCGCCCGTGGCTACATTCAAATGGGTTACTGGGTTCCCTGAAAGGAAAGCGGGGGGGGGGGGGGGGCGGCGTGGTGGCGCACGCCTGTAATCCAAGCATTTGGGAGGCAGAGGCAGGCGGATTTCTGAGTTTGAGGCCAGCCTTGTCTACTGTTTCTTCTTAGAAAGAGTGGAGGCTATATTTTAAAATAACTCAGCTGGCTGATAAAGATTATTAGCCATCTTCATAATCGGAATCTCCAATATTGGATTATTTCTAGACCACTCCATGATTGAGTCAACTGATCACATTAAAGGAAAGAGAAGTCATTATAACTCCTCCTTTAGATTAATTTTTCTTTTTTTTTCTCTTTCTTTCTTTCTTTCTTTCTTTCTTTCTTTCTTTCTTTCTTTTTTTGAGGCAGGGTTTCTCTGTGTAGTCCTGACTGTCCTGGAACTCACTTTGTAGACCAGGCTGGCCTCGAACTCAGAAATCCGCTGCCTCTGCCTCCCAAGTGATGGGATTAAAGGCGTGCGCCACCACCGCCCAGCAAGGAGTGTTTGATGGGGGAAAGTTAATGTTTGAGAGGCCAGCCTGGTCTACAGAGCAAGTTCCAGGATAGCCAGGACCACACAGAGAAACCCTGTCTCGAAAAACCAAAATAATTAAATAAATAAATATCCAGTTCCATGATCTGTTTTAACCTAAGTTGGAACACCAAGCATAGACAATGATGTAGGCAATGACTATTCGAGCATAGAAAATATACGTAGCATTTTTAGTTGCTTTTTCTGTTAGAGCAGTTGCAACTAGAAAGCCTAAAAATGTATCATTAATCACATGCACATATTTTAAGTTTCTAAAATCATAAATATCATTTATTTGATTTGTAATAATTGATTAATTCAGCCAGGCCTGGTGGCACATGCCTGTAATCCCAGCACTTGGGAGGCAGAGGTAGGCGGATTTCTGAGTTTGAGGCCAGCCTGGTCTACAGAGTGAGTTCCAGGACAGCTAGGACTACACAGAAAAACCCTGTCTTGGATAACCAAAAAAAAAAAAAAAAAAACAAAAAACAAAAAACAAAACACAAAAAACAAAAAAAAAAACAAACGAACAAACAAACAAAAAAATTGATTAAGTCCTCTAGAATTAACACCATTATGTATGTAGTACGGGTAGGAGTTGAGGACACCAAGAACATGTCTTTACAATTTGATGTGCACAATTTCTAAAAATATAAAATTATTTTCAAGTCATTACTATTTTGATGATATAAAGAATATGATTGTATGGCCAACTGTTCCTATGTAAGGCCTCTGGTCTGCCTCGGACACAAATCTCTTGTGACCTTGCCTTAAGTTGTCTTGTCCAGGCAATCTAGAATGAGTTATTTTTTAAAGATTTATTAATTTATTATATATATAAGTATATGGTAGCTGTCTTCAGATACAGCAGAAGAGGGTGTCAAGTCTCATTATAGATGGTTGTGAGCCACCATGTGGTTGTTGGGAATGAACTTTTATATTTTTGGTTGTGAGCCTAGCCTTTTACGGCTGAGACATCTCTCCAGCCCCTGGATTTGCTCTTAAATATCCAGAGGATAGTCATTTAAAGGAACATATCTTTTCTTAACTTGAATTGTATTTGCATAAATAATTATAAAAGTTAAGAATTAGCAGTATCTAATAAGGGAACAATTTCAAGCAATTGTAAGCCATGAGCTATATATTTGCTATCAAAACACAAATTAAAGGCTTGATTTTTTTTTTTGTTGTTGTTGTTTTGTTTTTGTTTTTTTGGATTTTTTTTTTTTTTTTTGAGACAGGGTTTCTCTGTGTAGTTCCGGCTGTCCTGGAACTCACTCTGTAGACCAGGCTGGCCTTGAACTCAGAAATCCACCTGCCTCTGCCTTCCCAAGTGCTGGGATTAAAGGCGTGCGCCACCAACGCCCGGCTTTGTTTTTGTTTTTTCGAGACAGGGCACCACAATGCCTGGCGCCTAAAGGCTCACACCTGTAATCCCAGCACTTGGGAGGCAGAGGCAGGCAGATTTCGGAGTTCGAGGCCAGCCTGGTCTACAGAGTGAGTTCCAGGACAGCCAGGGCTACACAGAGAAACCCTGTCTCAAAAACAAACAAACAAACAAACAAAAAGCTCTAATAAAAAGAATGGGTTTTATGGCCTAAAAGCAATTCTCTAGATTTAGGGGAAAGGGTCTGGGATACGTAAATACAAAGAAATTCTGGACGATATGAGAAGAGCCTGTCTCAGCAGACATCCAAGAATCTCCAGGTTGTAAAACCACATCATTCCTGGCGTTCTAAGAAGAGCACTTCAGGACCTCATTCCCCTGAAGAGGTAAGAGGTAAGCTGTGTAAACTTTCCTGGCAAAGCAAAGGAAGGGGACCTATCCATCCTTTGGTAGACTCTAACGGGAATTCTGTTAAAAGTTTCTCTCTCAGCCGGGCGGAGTTGGCGCACACCTGTAATCCCAGCACTTGGGAGGCAGAGGCAGGCGGATTTCTGAGTTCGAGGCCAGCCTGGTCTACTACAGAGTGAGTTCCAGGACAGCCAGGGCTACACAGAGAAACCCTGTCTCGACACCCCCCCCCAAAAAAAGTGTTTCTCTCTCTCTCTCTCTCTCTCTCTCTCTCTCTCTCTCTCTCTCTCTCTCTCTCTTCTTGGTTTTTGGAGACAGGGTTTTTCTGTGTAACAGCCCTGGCTGTCCTGGACCTCAGTGAGATCTGCCGTGCCCTCAACCTCACTGCCTCTGTAGCAAGCACTTGAACGGGCTAAGCCATGAGCCCCTCGCGTGAGTTATTTTTTTCTTTTGAGACATGGCCCCTTGTAGCTCAAGCTGGCCTCACAGTCTCTACGTGGCCGAGGGTGACTTTGAACTCTTGTTCCTCCTTGTGCTGGACTGTGCTGGAAATATAGGCTTTGGTCGACACCGAACGGACACCCCAGCGTGTCGTGTTTCTGGAAGTTGGACGCAAACGTGATCCGGACAGTGTCCCCAGGGATGTTGTCTAAAGGGTGGTCCTTGGGCTCCGGTGTCGGTGTCGCCGGCGGGCGGAGTCCCTTCAGGTTCCGCAGGGGCTGGCCCTTGGCGTTGCTCGCACACTGGGCGGAGTCCCGGGGCGGCGGGGCTGTCGGGCCTGGGCTGTCAGGGCGAGGGCGGGGCGTATGCAGATGAGGCCACGCGCAGAGGCTGCCGGTCCGTGGATCGAGGCGGGCTGTGTCCCGCATATATAGTCGTACGAGGTGGGTGCGATTTCCGTGAGGGACGATAAGACAGCGACGGGTCTGGAGGGCATGATGGGGAAGCGAACGCGCGGACGCGGGGACCGTATGTTTGAAGTGAGTGTGCGGTGAGGGAAAATGTACACGCGGCGGCCGCAACTCATACTTACCTGGCAGGGGAGATACCATGATCACGAAGGTGGTTTTCCCAGGGCGAGGCTTATCCATTGCACTCCGGATGTGCTGACCCCTGCGATTTCCCCAAATGTGGGAAACTCGACTGCATAATTTGTGGTAGTGGGGGACTGCGTTCGCGCTCTCCCCTGGCTTTATATGGTCTGCAAAAGTAGGTGTTTTCTCGCTGTGGTGTGTGTTCTATACAGTACAAGGGTTGGCATCAGGGAGCAGCCTTAGTGTTAGGAGAGGAGAGTTGGACTGTATTCCGACTTACAGAGCAAGAGCGTACCTTGCAAGTAGTCTGGGCTTTCCCCCCAATACAGCTCAGGTAGCTAGAACATGCTGATACACAGGCAGTTTTCTGTGTTCCAGGCCTGCTAAAACCAAAGGATGTATAAAAAGTTAGGGCATTGGCAAGGACAGGAGAGAACATTTAGGAGTATGAGCTGCTCTTCCAGAGGACCTGGGTTTAATTCCCAGCATCCACATGGCAGCACCCAACACTCTTCTAGCAGTCACAGGCACTGCATACATGTGGTGCAAAGACACACACATACACACACACACACAGAGAGAGAGAGAGAGAGAGAGAGAGAGAGAGAGAGAGAGAGAGAGAGGCAAAATGCCCATACACACAAGACCCCCCACACACACACCTTTTTTGGGGGGTTTGGTTTTTTTAGAGACAGGGTTTCTCTGTATTGCTCTGGCTGTCCTGGAACTCACGTAGACCAGGCTGGCCTCGAACTCAGAAATCTGCCTTCCAGAGTGCTGGGATTACAGGTGTACGTCACCACTGCCCGGCACAAGATCCTTTTAAAAATACTTGGGCTGGAGAGATGGCTCAGCAGTTAAGAGCACTAACTGCTCTCCTGGAGGTCCTGAGTTCAAATCCCAGCAATCCACATGGTGGCTCATAGCCATCCGTAAGGAGATCTGACGCCCTCATCTGTTGTGTCTGAAGACAGCTACAGTGTACTTACATATAACAAATAAATAAATAAATCTTAAAGAAAAAAGAAAAAGATCTGCCTTACAGGCATTTCTCTCTCTCTCTCTCTCTTTCTTTCTTTCGGTTTTTCCAGACAGGGTTTCTCTGTGTAGCTCACAGAGCTGTCCTGGAACTCACTCGGTAGACCAGGCTGGCCTCGAACTCAGAAATCCTCCTGCCTCTGCCTCCCAAGTGCTGGGATTAAAGGCGTGCACCACCACCGCCCGGCAAGGCATTTTCTTAATGAGTGTTTGATGGGGGAAACTTAATGAGTGTTTGAGAGGGCCCAACCCATTGTGGGTGGGGCCACTCCTGGTGAAAGTAGGCTGAGCAAGGCATGAATGAGGAACAAGCCAGGACACAGCGGTCCCTGTCCTGAGTTCCGTCAGTGTGGAAGCATAGCCAGGTAAACCCTTTCCTCCCCAAGTGGCTTTGGTCGTGGTGTTCTGTCACAGTAATAGAAGAAACCCTGGCTTACATACATATTAGGTCCGGGTCACCAAACCAAAACCGGCGGTGACCAAGCCTCTGCTGGGGAAAGGTGCACACATGTAATGTAGACGGTTCTCCTCACGGCAAGGCCTGAGGAGTTGGGTGCGCACGTGGAAGGACCTGTGGGGATATTCGTGCAGAATCTCCCGACCTTTCTGAGGGAATGCTTGGTTTGCTTTTGTCTTGCATTTTCATTTTGTCATTTGCTGTTGGCAGTTTTTATTTTCGCTTTGTCTGTAACAGACATTTCCCCAGAATCAGAAAAAGAAAGCTTGAGCAGGCCAGGCGGTGGTGGCGCACGCCTGTAATCCCAGCACTTGGGAGGCAGGATGATTCATTCCGATTTGTCTGAAGGAATGGAACAGACAGATCACTACTCCTCTGCTTGTAGAGGAGAAGGAGAAGGAGGAGGAGGAGGAGGAGGAGGAGGAGGAGGAGGAGGAGGAGGAGGAGAGTCAACATGAGAGGGCCTGGTCTGGGTAATCAGCTAATGTCTAGATGCTCTCTCCTGATGGGAACTTGGTTCTGCCCACCGACCTGCTCCAGACAACGAAAGTTAGACCTTGGCTCCAAGACATTCAGAAGCGAGCCGAGCAAGGATGAGGAACTGACTCTGGTTACGAATTTGCCAAGAAACCCTGGGCGTTAGAGGATTTAGATCCCCTGATTAGGACGTGGGGAGATGCCAGGAGGCCTGAGTTGTCTCAGTGGCAGAATGTGTGAACTGTACTCCTTGGTCCAAGTCTTCTTCCGCCGATTGCGTGCACATCTTCCTTCAGGCTCTGAACCCGGCAGAGCCTGGACAAACGAAATCAACTAGCCAGCCAGCCAGCCAGCCAGCCAAACAAACCAACAAAAAACCCCAAACCAATCCAACAAACCCACCCAGACGAAACAAGACATGAAGGTAGAGGGGGGTGGGAGGGGGGGTGGGGGGTACGGAAGAAGTGACTCAGTCGTTAAAAGCACTGGCTGCTCTCTGCAGAGGATCGGGGTTTGATTCCCAACACCTACACGGTGGCTGTACCGATCTATATATCTCGAATTCCTGGGGAATCCATGAACCTATCCTCTTCCCGAGGTCACTGTATCTATCCTCTTCCCGAGTACACAGACGTACTGATGTATTATTGCTTTCCTTTCTGTACTGTCGACCATGATTCCCAATACTGTCTAGTTAGGGTTTCTGTTGGAAACACCACAGCGAGAAGCAACTGGGGGAAGGAAAGGTTTATTTACCTGGCTTATACTTCCACGAGGTAGTAGTCTGTCACTGAAGGAATTCAGAACGGAAACCGAAACGGGACAGGAACCTGGGGGCAGGAGCCGGTGCAGAGGCCACGAAGGAGTGCAGCTTACTGTTGGGCCTCTAATCAGCCTGCGGTCTTAACAGAGCAGGACCAAAGTCCCAGGAAGAGATGATAGCAACCACTCAAGACAAGAGCAGGACTCTCCCCTACCAACCACCAGTAAAGAAAACTCCATAGGAGTTAAACATTCTCACAGCGAGCTCTCCACGCGCAACTGTAGTTGCTCACCAGGGTACAAAGCTAGCTAGTAGCTGAAAGGCAGGAAGTCTTTACTTTTCAACAGCAGAAAACAGGGGAGAGCGCGAACGCAGTCCCCCACTACCACAAATTATGCAGTCGAGTTTCCCGCATTTGGGGAAATCGCAGGGGTCAGCACATCCGGAGTGCAATGGATAAGCCTCGCCCTGGGAAAACCACCTTCGTGATCATGGTATCTCCCCTGCCAGGTAAGTATGAGTTGCTCGACTCGCAACCGGACTATCCATCAACAGGCACTCCTTTCAAACGCACGGTCGCCTACTCCGCGCGATCGCCTCGCCTTCACGCCCTCCACACCTCTGTCCCGATGCTCCCCCTCACGGAAATCACACGCGTGCCACGCGGGATACTCCACCCGAGACACGGCCCGTCGTGATCCGCGGGACCGGCAGCCATTGCGCGCCTCTCATCTGCATAAGCCCCGCCCACACGCCGCTCGCGCTCTCACGCTCGCTTTTGGCCGGGGCAGGGTAACCTCCAGCTCACTCTGTAGCCTGGAGCCGAAGACGATCCTAAACTTTTGATTGCACTAAGCAAAACCGGGAGCCTGAGATGAACCTAAACTTCTGATCCTGCGTAGATGCCATCGTCCATACTGGGGATCACAGACGCGGGGATTTGTGCATGCCAAGGTTTCTTAACTACACCCCGGACCACCAAGCCCAGGAGGTAGCACCGCCCCACACTGGGCTGGGCCTTCCCATGGCCACCACGAATTAAGAAAAGGTCCTTCGCGCTTTCCAGCCTGATCTTTTGGGTGAGGCAGTTTCTCAACCCTCCTCTCACAGGACGGTAACTTGTATCTAGCACAAGCCAGCACAACCCCTATCCCAGGGATCCAGTATCCTCCTCTGACGTGCACAGGTCCTGGCACACAGGCTGCTATGGTGCACATACATACGTATGTCCATACTTACATACCCTCAGGAGTACACGGATACACATTACGTTTTTTAAAAAATTAAGTGGAGGAGGATGGTTGGGAGGAGGAAGGGGATCATGCAAGAGTGTGAGGGAGACCAGGAGAGTGACCAGAGCCGTGAACACGGTTGAAATACATTGTGTATACGCGTATGAGAACGTCATCACAAATCCACTCTCACCTATAACGGCCGTATGCTGATGATTACAAATAGGCAAAGGAAATTATTGTCACTTTCTCAACTTTGGGGATCCACATTTGACTTTTCCATTTGTTTTTGTCACGACAACAAAGCAACGTTCAAGAAACTTTTGTAAAAGAATTTGTGTGTGTATGTGTGTGTGTGTGTATACATACATATATGTATATGTATGTGTGTATGTGTGTGCGTGCGTGTATGTGTGTGTATATATATATATATATATATATATATATATATAAAACATAATTTGTTGAGCATATTGTGAGGCAGCAGAAACAAGAGAGTGCGGCCTGCTCCTGAAATTTCAATGAAAAAACTAGGACTTTGTGCCAGATAATCCCTCCCTCCCAGCACTCAGGAGGCAGAGGCAGTGGGATCTCTGGGAGTTTCAGGCCAGGCTGGTCTACGAAACGAGTTCCAGGACAGCCAGAGCTACTACACAGTGAGACCCTGTCTCAAAACGCTGAGGAACAAGAACTAGGGCGTGGGGAGGGGCTATGGGTGGCTTGGTGAAAGAGGACACACATGCCTAGCATTGGGGTCGATCCACAGCACCAACAAATTAAATAACTAAAAATGCTCAATCGAAAATCCCAGGATCAGGCTTTGACCAGCAGCAGATCTGACAGGCCTCCGGGTGCCGCGGCCCCAGTGGTGCCTCTAAACGGAGGCTCTGGACACCAGACTTGCTGACCGTTGCCGCGGGACCCTTGATGTAATCGCTACCAAGGTGAAAAACAAAACACAGGACCAAACTGAAACCAGCATGTCAGGAGAACTGGGGTGTGGTGCTCTACAAAAGACTTGAGACTTCAACATCCCAGGTTAATTGAGATTGTACCGAACTCAACTTTTGAAAGTATCCTGAAGCAGGGAAGATGGCTCAGAGGTTAGGAGCAGTGGCTGCTCTTCCAGGGAAACGGGGCTCAGTTCACAATCATACATGCAGACAAAACATACACACACACACACACACACACACACACACACGAAACGATCTTCCTTTCCTTTCCTCCTTTCCTTTCTTTTTGTTTCTCCTTTCCTGTCTTTCTCTTTCCTTCTTTCCATTCTTTTTGTTTTTTCTTTCTTTCCTTTCCCTCTTTCTTCCTCCCTTTCCTTTCTTTCTCTTTACTTCCTTTCTTTTTCTTTCCTCTCTCTCTTTCTCTCTCTCTCCCTCCTTCTCTGTCTCTCTCTGTCTCTCTGTCTCTCTGTCTCTCTCTCTCTCTTTCCCTTCCTTTCTTCCCAGTACTTGGAAGGCAGAGCCAGGTTACATCTCTGAGTTCTGCACCAGCCTGGTCTCTAGAGAGAGTTCCAGAATGGTTATGGCTATGTAGAGAAACCCTGTCTGAAAAAAAAAAAAACCCAAATTAATAACAATACTACTAACAATTTTTTGTTGTTGTTTTTGTTTTCTTTCGAGACAGGGTTTCTCTGTGTAGCCCTGGCTGTCCTGGAACTCACTCTGTAGACCAGGCTGGCCTCGAACTCAAGAAATCCGCCTGCCTCTGCCTCCCAAGTGCTGGGATCAAAGGCGTGTGTGTGCCACCACCGCCCGGCTATAATAAATTATTATTAGTATTATTTCTTAAGAGATTTGTTTAGTGTTTAAGTGTTTTGCCTGTGTGTGTGTATATCTTTGTATCACATGTGTACAGTGCCCAATAGAGGGCAGAAGAGAGCACCAGATCCCCTAGAACCGGAGTTACAGTTGTGAGTTACCGTGTGGGTGCTGGGAATTGAACCCGGGTTCTCTGGAAGAGCAGCCCAATACGATTAACTGCTGAGCCACCGCCCTGGCTTTTTTTTTTTTTTTTTTTTTAAAGGGACGTGTCATCTCCCTTTCTGTGCCGGTGACAACCATCTCCTACGTGTCCCCAGTCCATTTTCACTCTGGACCCCAAACTCCAATGTTCCAACCGTAGTTTTGCCCGAGTGATCAAGCTGGACGGCCATTTCCCACCAGGTGAGGTTACTAAGAAGTGACTTGAACCTAGAAGAGAGCCCTCATGGAAATGACCGACCACGCTGGCGTCCGAATATATCGACTTCCAGCACCTAGAACTAGCTTTTGATTCTGCACAACGGACGCTAGACGTTTGAACCAAAGAGATCGCCGACCTAGAAGCAGCCCCAGAGGCCAGCCTTGAGGATAAGGAAGGTGCGGCCTCAGAGGACTGGAGCTTGAGCGTCGGCTGTGCTCAGCCAGGCCCTCAGGGTCGGCCGAGCTCTCTCTCCTCACTACATCTTTGGGGAAGCGACTGCCACCTGACCAACCTAGAAAAGAGGGGGTACTTATTCCCTGTTCTTGGGATCATTTCAACCAGCTTGTGGGAGGGAATTCGAGACAGGGCCTTGTCACTCAGCGACCTAGGCTGGCCCGGAACTGGTAGTGACCTCCCTCACCTGACTGACAACAGGATGCAGTGTGAGATGAAGGTGTCGCCCCGCTCCCAGCACATCATGCGCTTCCTGCCAAGTGTTCTACCAACGAGAAGCCTCCCCTCGTCGTGATTTAGATATTCATGTGTTTGTGTATGCCACCTGTGTGCCGAGGCCAGAGGAAGGAGCTGTCCGGCTGGGTGGCAGTCATCTGACCTGGGGACCTCAGAAAGAGCAGAGGCGCTGGATTAGAATGTTGATCAGAGAGGCATTGCACAGATGAACCCGGGCATTTTCGGCTGAGGATGAAACGGAAACGCCCTCTGGGCCACTTGCCGGTCCTCCTGTGAAGTCGGCCAAAAGCCCTCTGTCTCCCTGGGGCACCTGACTGCAGGAGCCCACTGTGCACTGTGGGTGGGTGGGCAATGTATGCTTTGGGGTAAGAGGTGCTGTTGACTGCGAGATCCTTGGCTCAAACCTCCAACAGAAAGCGGTTCTAGAATCCCAGAAGAACTGAACGGGGGACCGCGGAGTCCAGAAGCTTGAAAGAGTGAGGAGAGCCACAATCGCTGCACAGAACAAGACACACGAAGAGAGGACAAACCCAAGTCATCTTTGTCTTTAGAAACCACAGAGACCAGGGGAGAGCGCGAACGCAGTCCCCCACTACCACAAATTATGCAGTCGAGTTTCCCGCATTTGGGGAAATCGCAGGGGTCAGCACATCCGGAGTGCAATGGATAAGCCTCGCCCTGGGAAAACCACCTTCGTGATCATGGTATCTCCCCTGCCAGGTAAGTATGAGTTGCTCGACTCGCAACCGGACTATCCATCAACAGGCACTCCTTTCAAACGCACGGTCGCCTCCTCCGCGCGATCGCCTCGCCTTCACGCCCTCCACACCTCTGTCGCGATGCTCCCCCCTCACGGAAATCACATGCGTGCCACGCGGAATGCTCCACCCGAGACACGGCCCGTCGTGTTCCGCGGGACCGGCAGCCATTGCGCGCCGCTCATCTGCATACGTCCCGCCCACATGCGGCTCTTTTTTTTTTCCCCCCTTTCCCTGGCCTGCAGGAGTAGGAGACTACTGGTACACAGTGACCTCCAGCACACTATGTGTGTGTGGGATAAACTGACTAAGGTCTCGTCTCCTCTCTCTCTCTCTCTCTCTCTCTCTCTCTCTCTCTCTCATCTTTCTCTCCTTCCTTCCTTCTTGTTTTCTTTTCTTTTCCTTTTTCTTTTCTTTCTTTTTTTTTTTTTTAAATAAACCAAAAGGAGTTTCTTTACAAAATGTCTTACTTCAACAACAGTTACAGCCAAGAAACTGGGTATCAAGCAATAATGAACTAAGAGATTCCACTAATCGTGTTTATGGCCAGAGTAGCTTCTCTTGCTAGCTAGAAAGATGTCCGTCCGAGTCCTCCACTTGCACAAGGGCATCACTGACCCAAAGGGGGCTGTGCTGTGCGTGCAGCACAGAGGTGTGCGAGCTCAGCCGGTTTCTTGGCCTTCTTTTCCTCCTCCCTCGTTAGTTTTCGACTTCTCTCCTTCTCTGTGCGCTCCTTCCTCCTTTTCTACTCCGCTATCGGCTCCGTTCTCAGCTTCCTCGTCTTTACAGCCGGCTCCTTCCTCTCCTTCTTTGTCCTGAGGACTGACGGAAACTGCTTTGTTAGAACCTTCCCGGGTCCGAGCAATTTCAATGGCAAAAAATGGAATCCTGGTGCAAAGGTGGGGTTCTCTGCAGTGTAGCCCTGGGGACCAACCACCCAGTCGCAGTAAAGGACCTTGGTTAGAAGCTTCTGCGATCCCTTCACATTTTAAGCAGGATGGCCTCCACTTCCCTTTAGCCGATTCTGATTCGAGTTCTTCCGGGTCCGATACATCTACCCCGAGTGTCTCAAAAATTTCTCGGAACTCAGAGTAGATTTGGTCATCTGCTTTGGTGGGTTTCAGAAACTGTGGGTCAACTGATGAGATCAGCTTATGATGGACGTCAGCGTGCTGCATTGCTCGAACGGCCCGAGCCGTTTCAAGGATTGTCGTTCCTCGATGGCTCGGGAGGGTGTGGAAGGGCGTGGGCGATGGACCCCGACCGCGTCCCCAGAGCCCGGCTCTCCCTCTCCGCTCTCGCTGGCCTCATCCGCGTCCGTCGCCGCTAGGGGGGCGCGGCGGTCCCTTCCCGCCTGACCGAGGTTTCTTGATGGCCTGGGATGGCCCTGGGGGTGGCGTGGGGTGGGGTGGGGTTGTGCATGCCAAGGGAAGTAAGTCTGTCTACCCCGGGGGAGCTACCTATGCTCTCAGCCCTAGGAGCTACACGTGTTCTCAGGCAGAAGACGCCGCCGGGCTGACGCTGGAGGCTCACACCTGTATCCTAAGGAGCCAGACGCCAGACCGTGGCCTTCCTCTTAACATCCAGTCCCACACTACTGGCTCAGTTAGGGTTTTTCTATTTCTCCCACAAAACACCGTGACCAAAAAGCAAGTTGGGGAAGAAAGGGTTTGTTTGTTTGTTTGGCTTACACTTTCAGATCCTAGTCCACCATTGCAGGGGGTCAGCACAGGAGCTCGAGCAGGGCATGCCTTGCTCTCTTATGGAACCCAGGGACACCGGCCCAGGGACGGCCTGCTGATCACTAGTTGAGAAAACGCCTAACAGCCGGATCCCACGGAGGGAGGCGTTTTCTCCACTGAGGTCCCTTCCTCATGGCACAAACCCAGCCATGACATCTAGCTCGGCTCTCTCTCAACTCATTTTGCGGGATCTGCGCGTCGACGGTGCTTTGGTGCTAGCCAGTCGACGGACAGATCCTGCTTCTGGTCTCCAGGACTGACATGGGTTTTTGTGGGGTTTACCCCTGCCCCCAGCTGAAACAGCTCCGGCCACGCACAGGACAGGACATGGCTCTGACCAGTTAGGACACCAGTCAGTCCCCAGGGAGAGCATGTGCCAGGAAACGAACATCAAAGCCCCCGTTCCAAGTTTCCCGCCTCCCAACTGCTCTACTTGGAGAGCAGGCTGAGGCCTTGGGAGGTCGGGCAGCCGGCTCGCTGGCCAGCCGGCTGGTCTATAGAGCCCACAGCTCTCTCCCACAGGTCTTCTCTGGGGGTAGGGCTATGGGTGGGGTGGGGGACAGTCCTTCCTGTCTGGGGTGCTCAGTTTTAATTACCCCCAGTCAAAGTTAGATACCAACAGGCACCTACCTCTTCAGTACCCCGTTTCAAAGGAAAAAGACGCCTGTGGGTGGACATGCTCCACCATACAGCGTAAAGTACGCGGAGTGTCTCGCTTTCACCTCCCTTCACAAGCTTTTGTTCTGTTTCGTTTTGTTGTTGTTTTAAGTACGAGTTGTTGTGTGACCAGACTGTTCCCGGGGAGATGCAACACACATGTCTACGCACCCCAGATAGGGGGCCCACAGCAGACAAAAGAACGGATACCGCCAAAATTCAACTCCGGCTCGGCGGAGCAGGGAGTTTCACTGGAGTTGATTACATACAGGAATACGGGTGAGGGGTGACTTACAGGGAGGAACGGGGGTGGCGCAGAGACAGCTGTAGAGAGAGGCTCGCTAGGGTCTTGTTCGGAAGCATCACCTGTCAATAAAATAGCTTAGTCGGGAAATCGGAGGTGGGAGTGGTGTGCCTAGAAACCTCCGTGAACCCCCAAGACACCAGCAAGCAGCCGAGTCCGATGCAATCACATTAGGATCTCTTTACTTAGCCTCGAGTTTGGGTCACATCACCCACCGTCTCTGAGGCAGGAGAACCGGACGTGGCCCAGAACCTGGAGCCCAGTTTCAGGCAAGCATTTGTAGAGGCGAGAAATGGCCATCAAGCCTCGGGGTAAACACACTTGCCCCACAGCTGGCAGCTGGAGTTTGAGCCCCACAATCCACGTGGCAGAAGAAGAGATTTGACTCCCAGAAGCCCTCCTCTGACCTTCGCCAGGTCCCTCCCTCACGCGCTACATCCACTCATCTGAAAACAGAACTCCGCGGTCGGAGACGTGTTCCCGTGACGGAGCTCGCTGGCTGCTCCTCCCTAGGACTGGGGTCGGTTTCCCAGCACCCGCACTGAAGCTCCGGTTCTGAGGGACCCTGTGTTCTCTGCTGCCCCACCTCTCCCCTTTCTGGCCTTCTCCAGCACTGCTCACATGGGGCACACAGACAGATGGGCAGGCGAAAGCACTCCTACACAAATAAGCAGAAATCTAATAAAAAGTTTCGAAGTATTCACTCCTTTCCCCTCCTAAATAGACCTTGATAAAAACAAAATCACCCACGGATAAGAGAAGCGCCTCTCTCTCTCTCTCTCTCTCTCTCTCTCTCTCTCTCTCTCTCTCTCTCTGCTTCTACACAGCACCATCACATTTCCGAAGCTCCTCACCAACATTTATTAATCCTCACAACATCCCTGTGAGGTAGGTCAACATATTCTTTATAGGAGAGAACGGAGCCAGGGGTCAAAAGGATCTTGTCCTTACCAGATTGAGGCTTCAAGAGCAGCTGGTGAGGGCGGGTCCGAATCCAGATGCAGGGCCCTTGGTCCCGCACTCACCCACGGGGACGCCGCGTGGGTGTATTTCTACCAGAGAAGGTCCCACACACAAAGGAAGAAAACGACGTCTCAGTCGACCACAGGAAAACCAACGTTGGCCCGGCATGGGGAGATATGCCAGTCAAGAGAGCAAGCCCTGCACCAGCACAGGGCGGGGAGGGAATGTGCCCAGAGAGGCTGTGTCTGGGTCTTGGGTGGATCTTAACCCAGGAATCCTTGGGATGGTTTAGAGAAATGTAAACAAACTAGGATCCCGTTCTAGGGGTGACCGGCCGAACTCCCTGTGGTTTCCAAACAGGAGAGGAGTAAGACAAAGATAAGAGACTTCCATCATCCAACTCAACTTTAGACTGGGAGCACGGGGATCACGTCTGGGCCAGTCAGAAAGAGCAGGCGTGGCTGACTTTCTTTCTGTTAGCACCCCACCTTTGGTCCCGGGACCCCACCCCACCCCTCCTCCTAGCAGACAGCTCTCCCGTACACCTCACTATGCAGCCTTGGCCACCCAGTGGCTGGGCTGACGAACGTCTCATTGTTATCTGGTGAGATAGGAACGGGGTCCTGGAGTTGGGGATCCGGGACTCTGATGCTCCTGCACTTTGAAACGGTGCACCCAGAAGCCTGGGCCACCGTACTCGAGGTAAAGCATTCAGTGAACCTGGTTTTGCCATTTCAAAAGAAAGGAAAAAAAGAAAAGAAAAAAAAAAAAAGAAAAAGACCTGCGGTGTAAAGCACAAGCCGGAGCAGTTTATTACGGCTACCCCGAGTTCCAGAGCGACACAGGAGCGTGGAGTAAGGACGCCGTGGGTGTCTCTGGGCGTTTACAATGTTGGTTTAGTCCACAAGTTTAAGGCAAACATACTAACACATCCGCTTTTCTTCAGAGATCACACTTATAAAGCTTACACAAAGTCTGACCCAAAACTTCTATGTTCATTAATTCAAAGTAAATCACGTTAAGATGCTTACACAGATACATGAAAGAACTAAGGGAACAGGACGCTTACAAAATATTCAGAAAGGCAACCTTTATCCTGTGTGAACCATGGACTTTGGGAATGTTAAAACAGGACAAGCGACTCTTAGGTAAATAAGGCCTGCAGCCATAGAATCGCCACATACGAAATAAACACAGTTAAGACACGCTACTTAGAGAAGAGAGGGTTGGACTTTGGGCTTCTTGGAAGGTGGAGCTCGAGGTGGCAGGCTGCTGCCCTGCAGCCAGTGGGCCGCTCCACCGTCTCTCTCGGAAGAAGAGCCGATGCCCTGTGCCCGCTGTCTCTGTTTGTTCCCAGTGAGCTTAGATGCCGGAGGGAGGTCGTCAGGAAAACAAACCGGTGTGAAGGCAGCCCTTTTCAGCAGAAGGCGGAGGAAGCCTATGTGTCTCCATTTAAAACCGCAAGGCAGTTCTGAAGCAGCTGGAGGCTACCCTAGGAAGGAGGAAACAAGCCATCAGGTTTTTTAGTCCTAACAGATTGAAAGGAGTTGTTGCTTGTAAATATTTTTTTATTGTTATTTGATGTGTACGGGTGTTTTGCCTGCATGTATGTCAGGGGCCACACACAAGCAAGCAAGAAAGCATAAAAGAAAATTGTATTCTTTTTTTCCCCCCTGCTGCAATCTGCAAGAGGTTTATTGTTCCAATGTACACTGGGGTCCCTCAGCATGCAGGCAAGAGGAGACCAAAAAATTGTATTTTAATGTCACAATTCTAGAAACAGTTAAATTCTATTACAGTTTAAAAACACAAAGTATCAACTTGTTCAGTAAATAAATTTCTACCTAGATGAGAATGAATGGTTTAGAGTGTTTTACTTAAAAAAAAAAAAAAAAGATTCATTTTTATTTATGTGAGTGCGTTGCCTGATGCCTCTTCTTAGTCTGGAGAGCGCACCAGCGCCCCGGGACTGAACTGCTCCTACTCTAAGCCCCCGAGGCTGCTGGGACTGAAGAGCCTGAGCCCTCTGCAGCAGAGAGCGGCCACTGCTGGGGCAGTCAGTCATCTCCCCACACCCTTGACATGTTTTGCCAAAGGTAAAATGACTTTTGAGTCCAAAGTTAGTAAATGATTTCTGATTGTGTGATAGGCCATTAAACTAGTATTAAAGAAAACCCATTAACATTGCACACAAAAGTACTCTACAGAATTTATACGTGGGTAGCCATTTGTAGAACATTTGAAGTTGCTTCAAAGCTTAAGAGCTATGAGTGGGATCTGGCGAGGCCTCGGTTAATCCCAGCATTTGGGATGTAGAGGCAGGTAGATGGACCTGTGAGTTCTAGATTAGCCAACACTACATGGAGAGACTCCCCCACACCCACTGTGGTGGTCTGAGTACGGACGGCCCCATAGACTCATATTTGAATACTTATGAAGTGGCATTAGGAGACGTGGCTTGTTAGAGGAACTGTGCCATGGGGCAGGTGTGCATGGGGTGGGCTTTGGCTTTCTTGGCCGGTGGATCAGGACATGAAGGTCTCAGATTGGTCTGGCTCCTGCCTGCATGCCTCTGTGCTCCGTACCATGATAATAATGGGCCACTGAAAGCCAGTCCCAGTTTAAATGCTTTCTTTTATAACAGGTTCTTTGAGCTGGATGGTGGTGATGCCTTTAATCCTAGCCCTCAGGAGGCAGAGGCTGATGGATATCTGTGAGTTCCAGGCCAGCCTAGTCTACACAGAAAAATCCTGTCTCAAAAAAAAGAAAAAAAAAGAAAAAAAGAAAAAAGAGTTGCCTTGGTCATGGTCTCTCTTCACAGAATTAGAACAGTGAGTATGACACAACATTGTGCTAAAAGGAAGAACTTTCCATTGGGTGCAGAGGTTTATGACAGTAACCCTAGCCCTGGGAGCCTGAGGCAGGAGATTGTCAGTTTGAGACCATGCTAGACTATCTAACAAAATGCTG
The DNA here is from genome assembly GCA_964023405.1 of Apodemus agrarius. Taxonomy (NCBI): domain Eukaryota; kingdom Metazoa; phylum Chordata; class Mammalia; order Rodentia; family Muridae; genus Apodemus; species Apodemus agrarius. The sequence goes on along the minus strand of OZ030011.1, from coordinate 69,086,139 downwards.
CCATTTTAAGCCTGAGGTGTAGGGAGTGGGAGGCGGGGCAGACAAACAGGTAAAGGCATTGCTTCACAAGCCTGACAACCTGAGTTCAGTCCCTGGAACCCAAATAAAAATCTAAGTGGTCTGAGTGTAGTGGAGCATCTGTGACCCAGATGGTTGGTTGTTAGGGTTTCTCTCGGTTGTGAAGAAGCATGGCCATGGTGGCTCTGTAGAGGAAAACATTTACACTGGGGCTGAGGTACAGGTTCAGAGGGTTAGTCCAGTATCATCGTGGTGGAAACATGGCGGCTCGGAGGCAGACAAGGTGCTCAGAGTTCTGCCTCTGGATCAGCAGGGAGAGAGAGAGAGAGATAGAGACTGAGAGACTATAGCACATTCGGGTAATCCCAGAACTCAGGACAGAAGTACTGCCATGAGTTTAAACCAAGCCTGAATTACAGAGTGAGTTTTGGGAGATTTTAGCTTCAAATTAAAGAGAGAGAGTGAGAGAGAAAGAGAAAATCAACATTTGAAATGGGGTATAGCTCAGTGTAGAATACTTGCCTAGCATATGCAAAGTCCTGGATTTGATCGGCATCACAGAAAAGAAAAATGAAAATCAATATTCCAAAGCCAGCATAATAGTAGATTCAAGCAAGAACCGTCCATGGATTAAAAAAAAAATCTCAGATGTACTTCTGTATATGACTTTTGTATGCATGTATGTATTGTATGCATATATGTATGTATACTCCAGCATGCCTGGTACCTGCAGAGGGCCTGTAATTCCCTAGAAATGGCGTTACAAACCACAAGTGGGTGCTAGGAATGAAACCTATCCCCTCAGAAACCCAGCTCTTAGCCTGTTGAGTTATTTGTCCAACACACATTGATGGGTTTAGACACCAAGGGTCTCGGGCTGGAGAGACCGACGGCTCAGTGGCTGAGAGCACCGCCCATTCTTCCAGAGCCCAGGTTCAGCTCCCAGCGTGGCAGCCCATGGCTGTCTGTACCTCCAGTTCCAGGGGGTCCCACACCTTCACAGACACACATGCAGGCACACACCAATGCCATGAAATAAGAATAATTAAAAGAAACCATCTTGCAGGGTGGCGGTGGCGCATCTTTAGCCCACTGCTCTGGAGGCAGAGCCAGGGGATCTCTGTGCGTTCAGAGCCAGCCTGTTCTATAGAGCTAGTTCCAGAACAGCCAAGGCTATACAAAGTCCCTGTCTCAAGAGAAAAACAAAAAGTAAAAAAATCTTCCACGTTCTATTAGGACTTTCTTTTTTTGCTTATCATAGAATAATAGCCTATATACTACAATTCATCCATTCACCCACTGGCTAGAATATTGCTTGCTTTCTTTTTTTTTTCTGAGACATATCTTTTTTTTAAAAAAGGTATGGTTTTTTTTGCTTTTTTTCTTTTTTGTATTTTTGAGACAGGGTTTCTCTGTGTAACCCCGGCTGTCCTGGAACTCACTCTGTAGAACAGGCTGGCCTCGAACTCAGAAATCCGCCTGCCTCTGCCTCCCAAGTGCTGGGATTACAGACGTGCGCCACCACCACCCGGCGCCAAAAAGGTATGTTTTTATTTGTATGTGTATACCATATATATCCAGGTGCTTATGGGGACCACAACAGGATGTTCTATCTTTTTTTTTTTTTTTTGGTTTTTAGAGACAGGGTTTCTCTCTGTAGTCCTGGCTGTTCTGGAACTCACTCTGTAGACCAGGCTGGCCCAGAACTCAGAAATCCACCTGCCTCTGCCTCCCAAGTGCTGGGATTACAGGCGTGCGCCACCACACCCGGCAGGATGTTCTATCTTTTGAACATAAAGCTAGTATGGTTATGAGCCACTTGATTTGGGTGCTGCTTATAACTGCTGTGTTATCTCTCCAGCTCCAAAGGTCTAACACAGGCTAGACTTGAACTTGTGACCTTACCTCTGCCTCTTCAAGTGTATCCTACAGGTAAGCATTACCAACGTTGGCAAACACCAGTTTTGTGTGTGTGTGTGTGTGTGTGTGTGTGTGCGTGCGTATGTATGTATGTATGTATGTATGTATGTATGTGTGAGTGTCTCTGCATGTGTATAGGTTAGAGTAAAACCTCCCAAGTAGAGGCTGAGGCAGGAAGGTCGCTGAGTTCAAGGCCAGCCTGGTCTACCTACTGAGCTCTATTCAAGCCCAGAGTTAAGAAGCTGCCTCAACAGCGACAGACAGACAACCTAATTCCCGTGCTGTCAGGATGGGAATGTAGCTCCGTGACAGAACGCTGGCTGGCATACACAGAATCCTAGGTACAAGTCTAGTACTGAAAACAGCAGAACCCCAAGTAAGGACCGGGGAGAGGCTGATCAAGTGCGAGCCCTACTGCATAAGCCTGATCCCTCACTTCATCTGGAAACTTATACAAGGGAGAAGCAAACCCAGGAGGTGTCCTTTGACCCCTACACATACATACATGCAAACACACACACACACACACACACACACACAAAAGTATAAAAGAAAACATCCAAATCATCCAAGGACAGTTGTGCCAATCTCCTGAAGGAGGCTGGTCAAAGGAGTAGCGTCTATTTTATAACTGACTCAATTTAAAATTACATGATTAAATATTCTTTTAAGATTTATTTAGTTTATGTATATGAGTATACCATCACTGTCTTCAGACACACCCGAAGAAGGCATCAGATCCCATTACAGATGGTTTGGGCCACCATGTGGTTGCTGGGAATTGAACTCAGGACCTTTGGAAGAGCAGTCGGTGCTCTTACCTCCTGAGCCATCTCCCCAGCCCCCATGATTAAATATTTAATGGCACTACCTTTGCATGCTTCAGTTCTAGTTCGGCAAGTTCCACTAAATTTTTTCTGAATGCAGCAACTCTTCTTGTCTTAAAATCTATCAGTTCTGTAAACAAAAATAAAACAATTAGAACAGCTACCATAAAGCATGTGCAGAGCCCAAAGGGGCATCATCAGTACCTTGTTTTGCAGATTCAGATATTTTTTCAAACTTCTGACAGCACAACTGTTGGGAAGTTTCAGCTTGTAGAACATCTTTGTTTTTCGCTCTTGCCTTGTCCAGTGCTTTATTGGCATTTTCATAGTCCACCAACGATCTAGACCTTCTATAGAGGAGGTCCTGCAAGACAGAACATTCACAGCGTGTGCTGTGCCCTGACTGCAGTTAGATACAACACCACCACCAGCATTCACACACCAGGAACTCTAAATACTCTGTTCTGGCCTTGAACCAGGGCTCACTAATTATGCTCCCAGCCCCTAAATGTTTTTAATAAATTATAGCTTAATTGAAATAGAATTCACATACTTTACAACTGACCCATTTAAAATATACAACCCAGGGTTTATACTATAAGCACAGAGCGGAATAACTATCTGAACCAATGTTAGACACTATTCACCATTCAATAAGAAAGCCTCTGCCCACTATCAGTTTTCAGTCTCATGATTTTACCTATTCTGGACAGGGTCCTAAGTAGTCCAGGATGACTGCAAACGCACTACGAAGCTGAAGATGGCTAAACTCCTGATCTCCAGCTCCACTTCCCAAGGGCGAGGACAACAGGCATGCCGGACAACAGACCTGACTTAGCACCCCACCTCACCCCCCCCCCCTCTTTCTGTGAGACAGAATGTTTCACTATGTAGCCCTGGCAGGCCTGGCATTCCACAGAGATAGATACAGAGGCCTCTGCCTTCCCAGGGCTGGGATTAAAGGCAAGAGCTACCACACCCAACTGATTTCTTCCTTCTTTAATCCCACAATATTTATTAAAAGGTAAAAGCTGAACTTCACATGAGCTTAGAAAAATACTGAGCTGGGTGTGGTGATTTGTGACTTTAATCTGAGGCGGCAAAGGCAGGCAGATCTCTGTGGGTTGTAGGCCTTACAGCGAGACTTCACCTCAAGGCCCCAAAAGCATTCATGAATTTGCCATCATTCTTACCCGGGGTCACACTAATCCTCCCCACACATTCCAATTTACTATGTGTGCTGCTGAAGTGGGCAGCAGCCAGACTTACTTTTAAAGCCATGTCTACAAAGTTACCTATTTCAACCACATTTTCTTTTTTTCTTTTTTTTTCGAGACAGGGTTTCTCTGTATAATTCTGGCTGTCCTGGAACTCGCTCTGTAGACCAGGCTGGCCTCGAACTCTCAACCACATTTTCTAAGAAAGCCTTCAGAAGTGAGGAGCTGGGTTGGGGATAATGCTAAGTAGCAGAGCAAATGCAAGAATCACATTCAAGCCACTTGGGGAAGCACATCTTTAATCCAAGCAACCCCACAAACCATAGCCTTACCATGTAAATTCACAAACCACAACCGATTTGAAAATTAGGGTATTCTCATTGCTTTTTTATGCATCTGTCTTAAATATTTGTTTTATTTTGTTTTTCTAGGTCTTTGCTGTTTGAAAATGAAGCCTTTTATATATAGCAGGAAATGTGTGAGTTACCTTAAAATACAAGGCACTTCTATTTAATAGTGTTCTCAAGTCAGCCAGAGATTTATTTAGACCAAATCAGAAACTAGTACGAATGTGGATCTTATCTGAGCACTTTACTGTTTTTCAGACAGGGTTTCACTGTGTAGCCCAGGCTGTCCTGGAACTTATATATCAGGCTGGGCTCAAAGTCAGAGATCCACCTGCCTCTGGAGTGCTGGGATTAAAGATTTAAAGATGTGCATCAGGGGGTTGGAGAGATGGCTCAGTGGTTGAGAGCACTGACTGCTCTTCCAAAGGTTCTGCGTTCAATTCCCAGCAACCACATGGTGGCTCACAACCATCTGTAATGGGATCCGATGCCCTCTCCTGGTGTGTCTGAAGACAGCTATACATATACTCATACATAAAATAAATAAATCTTATAAAAAAAAAAGAGAGAAAGAAAAAGAAAACGTAAGCTCATTTTTTTTCTTTTTCTTTTCTTTCTTTGTTGTTTGTTTTTTTAAGACAGGGTTTCTCTGAGTAGCCCTGGCTGTCCTGGAACTCACTCTGTAGACCAGGCTGGCCTCAAACTCAGAAATCCACCTGCCTCTGCCTCCCAAGTGCTGGGATTACAGGCATGCGCCACCACGCCCGGCATTTTTTTTTTTTTTTCCTAGACAGGGTTTCTCTGTATAGCCCTGGCTGTCCTGGAACTCACTCTGTAGACCAGGCTGGCCTCAAACTCAGAAATCATCCTGCCTCTGCCTCCCAAGTGCTGGAACTAAAGGTGTGCACCACCATTGCCCGGCATAAGCTCAAATTAAAAAAACCAAAAAAAAGGGGGAAAAAGTATGCCCCACTATGCCTGGCCCAGGAAACAGCATTTATTTATCTTTTGAGACAAAGTCTCACTACATGGTTCAAGAGAGCCTCATGCTCATTTCTCCTATCCACCCTACCAAGTGGTAGGATCCCAGCCATAACAGAACACTGCACACGGTGTGAAAATACAAACCGCTGTCCCATAAGCCAACTCTTCACTTTTCCATCCAATCATATCTGAAGAAATGACAGCAGTTACCTTAGCTGCTTGAGACTCCCGCAAGTAGTACTTTAATAGGTCAGAAAGCTTGAGGTCTTCATCAGCAGACACCCGAGCTTCTATTTTCTGAAAAAGGGGGATCTGTGTATTAGAACTCCGTCTACATTCCACTTTAAGTAAACACACTGAAGAACTACAGACCCCATTCTGCTTTTTCAGGGTGTCTTTTGTAATTCCAATAAGAAATAAACAGAAAAATCAAATAACATTAATGAATTTATGGATTAATAAATAATGAATAAATGGAATAACATTAATGAATTTCCACACTTGAAAACTGGTTTTCCTGCCATTTTTAGCTTCATCATTATAGAATCTACTGCAGGGCACTGGTGGGAGCTCATCAATAGATGACGCTGAGATGGGATGGAGAGACAGGTGGTGGTGGTGATGGCTAACACTGTTAATCAGCACTCTGAGGCAGAAGCCAATGGATCTCTGAGTTTGAGGCCAGCCTGGTCTGCAGATCAAGTTCCAGGACAGCCAGGACTACACAGAGTCTCCAAAAGCCATCCTCTCCAAAAGAGATGATGATAAAGGTAATGTCTTAAAGAAAGTGTCTCCCTATGTAGCCCAGGATGGCCTGAGCTCACGATTCCCCTGCCCCAGCCTCCAAGTGCTATTTCTTAAAGGCACACTCACCAAGTAGCTAAAGCACAGATGACAAAAAACAAAAACAAAAAACAAAAAACAAAAAAACCCCAAAACAACCACCAAGTATGGGCAAGCTCACAGAGCATCCTGAATGCTCAAAGTTATTGTACATGTGTGTATGTGAGTGTGTACACACTATGATATGGAGGTCAAAGAACAACTTTTGCAAATTGGTTCCCTGCTTTCAATTTTACATGTCCACTGAGACAGGGTCTCACTCACAAACCTGAGAAGCCCTTGAACTTAGGACCCTACTGCTGCTGCTGCTCTTGTGTTAGAATTAAGATATGCACTGTACCATCAGACCTAGCTTAGAGATGTTGCTGATTTATTTTCTGAGAGAGAAGAGTTTCACTGTGCAGTCCTGGCAGACTTTGAACTCAGAGATTCAACTACCTCTAATCCTGAGCACGGGGATTAAACATGTACACCAACACATCTGTCCAAAGAGATGTTTTATATGTTAAATGCAAAAAGGGATCTAATGTTGTCTTCTGACTTAAGTTATACCACAAAGAGTCACTTAATTACTTAGAAAGTAATTTGTATTTGGTGGTATTGAGAAAAACAATATTACTGGCTATATTTTTTGTTTGTTTGTTTGTTTGAGACAGGGTTTCCCTGTGTAGCCCTGGCTGTCCTAGAACTCTCTGTAGACCAGAATGACCTTGAATTCAGAGATCCACCTGCCTCTGCCTCTCAAGTGCTGGGACTAAAGGTGTGTATCACCACTACCTGGTTTTCTGTTTGTTTTTTTTCTTTCATTTTAGTATTGGCTATAATTAAAAAATAATTCAAGATGCAAATAAAGACACAACACAGACAATCATGAATATCTGGAATAAAATAACATAGAAAATAAAAAGCAACATAGAAATGATGGTTTTCAGGGAGCCCTAGTAATGTGTATGTGACATTTTCTACTCTATACTTCTCTATACTATACTCACTACTCATATACTTCCCTATAAATCTGAAGTGAGGTCAAGTGTGGTGCTACACACATGTAATTGCAGCACTTGAGAGGTGGAGACAGGATGATCAGTATTCCAAGGTTATCCTAGGCTACATCCTAGTTCAAGGCTAGCATGGGCTAGACCCTGACTTAAAAATATATATCTAAAATTACTGTTAAAATATCTGTTTATTTATTTTTGTTTGTTTGTTTGTTTGTTTTTCGAGACAGGGTTTCTCTGTGTAGCCCTGGCTGTCCTGGAACTCACTCTGTAGACCAGGCTGGCCTCGAACTCAGAAATCCACCTGCCTCTGCCTCCCAAGTGCTGGGATTAAAGGCGTGCACCACCACACCTGGATTTCTTTTTTCTTTTTTTCTTTTTGGTTTTTTGAGACAGGTTTTCTCTGTGTAGCCCTGGCTGTCCTGGAACTCATTCTGTAGACCAGGCTGGCCTCGAACTCAGAAATCCACCTGCCTCTGCCTCCCAAGTGCTGGGATTAAAGGCGTGCACCACCACTGCCCGGCTGTCTATTTCTTAAAGGCACACTCACCAAGTAGCTAAAGCACAGATGACAAAAAACAAAAACAAAAAACAAAAAACAAAAAAACCCCAAAACAACCACCAAGTATGGGCAAGCTCACAGAGCATCCTGAATGCTCAAAGTTATTCAAATGGGAACAAAGCGTGGTAAAATGGAACTGCGTGTGGCACTGGTATTGGAGGTCAGAAGTCAGCCTTTAGGAGTTGTTCTCTTCTTCCACCACATTGGTTCCAAGGGTCAAGTTCAGGTCATGACAGCAAAGGCCTGCACTGTAGCCCCTGAGCCACCTCACTGCTCCCAAGAGATCTTTTTCTCAGACAGGTCATGCTGTGTCGTCCAGTTCAGTCTTGAACTCAGAATCCTCTTGCCTCGGCTTCCTGAGGGCTAGGATGATTGGTAGGGGTCACCATAGAGAAACGGCAGGAGGACACTGCTCCCAGCCTGCTAGCTTCGGGGTGACTGAAGGAAGCTGAGAATCCCAGCAAACTGGGACAAACAGCAAGCATACTTCCTCTTCAGAGAATCCTGATGTTCTGACAAGTAAGCTTCACGCCTGAGAAAGTGACCTCCATGATCCTTTTCTCATGAGAAAGTACTTTTGCTGTTAATTATAAGCAGCAACACATCTAAGAGTTGGACTGCAGACAGATGTCTCAGTCTGCACAGAGGTTCCGGTCACTTTGAACCAAGATAAGCTAGCTATTGCTAGGGAAACAGCAGCTGGTGAGAACTGTAAACTGTGGGAAATCTTTAGTGTTTTGCCTTAAAAAGAAGCTGAGACTTGGATAAAGTGTGCATTGGCTGACTTGGCTGTGCACCCTGTGTCCTGTTAATGCGGCTCTACCCGTGGGAGCCCAACACACTAGATGATGACAGGTCACCACAGCTGATATTCTGAACATTTTTTTACATTACTATTACTTTGTGCCACCACACATGCATCAGTGCATGGATGAAGCATGAGAAGTGAGAGGCGTCTCAACGTTAACATTACAGTGTGATACAGTGTTAGTTTCACAGTGATACTATGTTAAAGTTTCACAGTGCGATACAATGCTCCAGCAGTTCTCTCAAGCTTAGTACTTACTCTTGTCTTATCAAACAGTTCTGAAACTTTGAGGAAAAACCTGCAAGGGAAAAATACTTTCATTAGTAGCATCGTTTGGCTAATTTTTCACTTTGTTTAGAGATAATGACTCTAAACCATATTAATAATGGACGTTTTTGTTTTATCACATAAAACATCTGATGATTTTGTTAACTGAAGACTTCAACAGTTAAAAAAATACTTATACACTTATAATAATAAACTGCTTATTTAAAACCCCAGAATAGTATTATTTTGATTTCCTAGAATCTATATGTTGCTAAGGAGATAAAAATTCCCACAAGTTGTTCTCTGATCTCTACATTTATGCACACATACATAAGTGTGTGTCTCCCAAATAAAGACAGCCAAGTGTGGTGGCACACACCTTTAATCCCCAGCACTCAGGAGGCAGAGGCAGGTGGATTTCTGTGAGTTCTAAGCCAGTCTGGTCTACAAAGGTCTACAGAGATACAACAGTAAGACACTGTTCCCAAAAACAGAAGAAAGTTTAAAAAAAAAATTTTTTTTTTTTTGTTTTTTTGTTTTTTCCGAGACAGGGTTTCTCTGTGTAGCCCTGGCTGTCCTAGAACTCACTTTGTAGACCAGGCTGGCCTCAAACTCAGAAATCCACCCGCCTCTCCTTCCCAAGTGCTGGGATTACAGGCATGCGCCACCACCGCCCAGCTTAAAAAATTTTTTTAAAGCAAGAAATTAAAGGAAAAACACTGAAGTCAGAATACTTTTTAGAGTCCTCTAATAATATTCGGTTCTGGGGCTGGAGAGATGGCTCAGCGGTTAAGAGCTCAGTTCCCAGCCACCACATGCTGGCTCAGAACCATCTATACCGGAATCCGATGCCCTCTTCTGGTGTGTCTGAAGACAGCTACAGTGTACTCACATACATAAAATAAGTAAGTAATTTTTGGGGTTTTTTTTTTTTTTCAAGACAGGGTTTCTCTTGTGTAGTCCCGGCTGTCCTGGAACTCACTCTGTAGACCAGGCTGGCCTCGAACTTAGAAATGCACCTGCCTCTGCCTCCCAAGTGCTGGGATTACAGGCGTGCGCCACCTCGCCCGGCTTAGTAAATATTTTTTAAAAAATTGTTTGATTCTTTATTTCTGGCATTTAAGAAAATTGAGCCCAGGGCCTCATACACTCAAGGCAAGGGCTCTACTATCAAACTACAGCCCCAGTTTAAACACTCATAGCAGCTTTGTTCTGAAAACAAAAATTAAATTAGCAATTGCTATCTGAGAATTCACTTTCAAATAGACAATGTAGCAAGTCTAAATATCAATTTTTCAAAAGTACAGGCTGGGTGTGGTGGCTCAACCCTTAAATCCCAGCATTTGGGAGGTGGAGACAGGCAGATCTCTGTGACTTAAGAGACCAGCAGCTACATAGTAAGAATCTATCTCAATAAAAAGAGGGTTGGAATGGGAGGGGCCGGTAGTAGATAGCTCAGCAGTTAAGAGCCTTTGCTATTCTTCCAGAGGACCCGTTCTGTTCACAGCACCATGCAGGGGACTCCCAATTACCTGTAACTGCAGCTCCAGGGGATCTGACACACTTCTTGTCCTCTGAGGGCACTAGCACACACACAGCTGTCACACACTCATACACATACACACAAATGGAAAGAAAAAATATGTATGTATATAGAACATACAAAGAATATATGTGTATAACTTAAATTACTTTTTATGTATATGAGTGTTTTGCCTGCATGTAAATATATATAATAATGTATGTATGTATGTATGTATGTATGTATGTATGAGTGCTCTGCTGCATGTATACCTTCAGGCCAGAAGAGGGCACCAGACCCCCTTATAGATGGTTGTGAGCGACCATGTGGTTGCTGAAAATTGAACTCAGGACCTCGGGAAGAATAGCCAATGCTCTTAACTGCTGAGCCATCTGACCAACCCCCTAAATTTTTAAATTTTAATGTAGGTATGTTGTGTGAGAATTCTATAGGTACAGAAGGTGCTAGATCTCCTGGAATTGAAATTACAGGTAGCTGTAGGCCACAAACACACATGCTGGTAACCAAACAGGGCCATTTCTCCAGTTCTAAGATTTCATTTTTTTCCCCTTCTTTCTTGGTTTTATGAGACAGGGTCTTACTATGTAGTCCAGGCTAGCCTAGAACTCAAAATTGCTCTGCCTCAGCCTCAGGTACTAGGATGAGATAAATATTGCATCTGCCTCGCAGTTTAATGTTTGAGACAAGGTGTCATGTATCCCGACCCTGATCCAGTCTCAATTCCATGACGTGCTGTGATATACATCCCTATCACACATAATACACAAAATAAATAAATGTAAAATAAAAACTGTTTAAATTTCAATGTTGGTGCAAGGAATGGTAGTACATGCCTGTAAATCCCAGTGGCCAGCATTGATTGTGGTGGCAGAAGCAGGAAAATCCAAAGTCCAAGGTCATTCTTGGCTACATACGACCTTGCGATAGTGCTGAGAAGGGTAACGGGGTGGGGGCGGGGTGGGGGCGGGGACACTGGGTATTTAGCTCAGTGGTAGACTACTTTAATTGTTTAACACTTCAAGGGTTGGCCCTACCACTGGAGGGGGAAAAAGGTAACCAAGGCATTATAAAAAAAGTTTAACCTGAATTCCAATAAAATATATAGCAAATTTGTGAAATGTCCAATGTCTGTCTGTCTGTCTTTCTGTCTATCGAGAGGATCTATCTATCTATCTATCTATCTATCTATCTATCTATCTATCTATAGAGAGGGTTTCCCTCTGTAGACAGGGCTGGCCTGGAACTAACTCTGTAGAGCATGCTAGCCTCATACTCACAGATATTGCCTGCCTTTGTTTCCTAGATGCTGGCGTTAAAGGATGTACTACCATGCCCAGCCTGAAAGTGTTGAACATTTTAAAATAATAATTAGAAAGTGAGAAGACAAAAAAGAAACCATAATAAAAACCCATTTATAAAAAAATGGGTTGATAAAAATGTCCTAAAATGCCTATAGGAATTACAAGTACTATTTCCTTTGCTGCCAGCAAAGCCCTTCATCTGTTTGACTTATATTAATGTTGTTAGCTATAATTCTTACTTGCATATATCTGTAGAGTCCTGAGTTCCTAAAGCATATAATGAAGACCCAATTCTATTGTAATCATCAGCAGCACCTATGGAGAAAGTTTTAAGAATTAAAAAGCAAGTTTTAATAATATATTAACCTGTTGATTTAAAAAATACTTACTGATCACCTATCTGCAAAATGTAATATAAGACACCCAGTAAAGGAACAAGCGGCTGGAATGCAGTAGGTGGGCAACATCGGACATGTGAAGACGACTTTAGGAAGGACGGGAGCAGAAGTGTCTATATACATACATACGCAAAGCACCACCGAAGCTGGGGTCACGGTGGAAACCACAGAATGAACTCGTGTATAGGATGAGCTAATCTTTACCTGACTAACGGGAACTGCACGGAGAAGGGTCGCAGCAATAGAGAGCAGCACACCCAGGGCAGGGGAGACTCAGTGCTGCTAGAGACAAGGGCAGCCAAGGACATGAAGACAGGAAGTCTGGACGCACTCTGGAGGTCAAACGCACCACCAGAGTTTGGGTTTGGGCGATAAATATCACTAAGTATTCAAGCCAAAAGGTGGCAAAAATCAACATAAAAAGGATTTTAGAACGCTCTACCCCTCTAGAAAAGCCTGTTATTTACGGTCTAAAAGTAGAAAGACTGAAAAGGCTGAATGACCAACCAAGAAACAGGCACAATGATCTGGTAATAGATATTAGCAATGATGAAAGTCACTGAGAAGGTCTGACAGGTAGGAATTATAAACAAGAGACTTGATGTACATAGGGGACATACACAAATGACAGCTCCTTTATTCACAGATGCTACAGGGTGAAGGACTGAATCTGAGCACAGTTCCATGGATTTCCCCGCAGGCAGCTCACTTGCTGAGAGAGGATTAAGCGAGTGCTTCTTTTAGTTCAGCATGAAAGGAAGGCAGTGCAACATGGGACCACTCTATGACCTTGGGTGCATCCCTGTGTTTGCAGCCTTATATGGAAATGAGGATGACAATGGTACCCATAACCATAATTTATGTGGAAGATTCAATGAGTTATTCAATGTTACAAAGTGTCTGGAATATAAATTACATGCAACACAAGAACATAACACAAAGTAATTACCACATATTAGCTAGTAATAAACAAGATTGCTCTCTGAGAATTCAGTATTTTCCCTAGTGTCTGTCTCTTAACAAAACAATAATCCATATATTATACTTACACTGCACAAAATTAATGGATAAACACTTGACTATTAGTTATTTAAATTAGAATGGTTCTAATATTTTCATAGTTTAAAAACGTTTTAAATTATGTATATCTGTGTAAGGGTATGTGTTCCTGTGTGCATACCTCCTTGGAGGCCAAAAGAGACCGCTGCCCTCAAATCCCCTGGAGTCAGAGTTACAGGTGGTTACTGAGCTGTCCGCCACGGGTTAGGCCCTCTGGAAGAACAGCAACTGCTCTTAGCCACTGATCTTTCTCCAGCATCAACGTGTCTGTTACATTTTGGATACATTTGGTGTGATGGTGCACACCTGTAATTCTAGAACTAATCTAGTCTAAAATGACCCAAGGCTCGCTCAGTCCTCCTGCCTCTGCCTCACGGTGCTGGGATTATAAGCATGTCGCCGTGAGCTGCTTTATCTTACGGGTGCTCATCAGTTAGGAATACACACTCACCATCATTTCTCCTTAGGCACCGTCTATTTGGCCAAATTAATACAAACCACCAATACTTTCTTCAATTCATTCCCTCCCAGTACCTTTTTCTTTTTCTTCTTTAAAAATTATTTATTTAAACTTTATTATTAGGGGCTGGAGAGATGCTCAGAGGTTAAGAGCACAGGATCAGAGGTCCTGAGTTCAATTCCCAGCAGCCACATGGTGGCTCAAAAACAAAACAAAACAAAAACACCCAAACTGTAATGGGATCCAATCCCCTCTTCTGGTATGTCTGAAGGCAGCTACAGTGTACTCATACACATAAAATAAGTAAATCTTAAAAATAAAAATAATAAAGAAAGAAATTAAACATTATTATTTAAGTGTATGCTTTGAGTATGGGCACAGACATGTCACAGCACAAGTGTACAGGCCAGACGACAACTTTATGGAACTGATTCTCTTCTTCCACCTTTATGCGGGTTCCTGCGATTAAACTAAAATCACTGTGCTTGTACAGCACAAATCTTTACTCACTGAGCTATCACATCTCATTTGCTTCATAGCCCAGGCTGGCCCTCAAGCAATGGGATTACCAGGATATACCAACAAAACCAACAGGACTTAAGAGGGACTCAGGGGCAGCCGAGGTAGGAAGCCTCACAGCTCAAGGCCAGACTGAATCAAACCAGGCAGGGGCTAGTTCTGTGCCTTAACCAGGTGTGTGTTTACCAAACACCCACAAAGCACTGGGTTTGATGGCCACCACTACATAAAAACTGGATAGAGCACATACCTATAAACTCGGTTTAGGCACAGCAAAGGCAGGTTTGGTTACATACTGATTTCAAGAACAGCTTGGGATACATTCTGACCCAAAGAAGACACTTAGGGGGTCTGAATGTCATAGGTCACTGTTCTATATTCAGACTTTTAAATTATAAGTAACATGTTGACTTTACAATGATTTCAGTCACAGTCTAAGTTTGGAGGGCAGGGACATGATGCAGTTAGTGGTTAAGCACATCTGCTGCTCTCGTAGAGGACCTGTCTGGCTTTGGTTCCCAGCCCCATATCAGGTGGCTCACAACCACCTACAACTCCAGTTCTTCCGGCCTCCATGGTGCACATCCACACACCAAGGCATACATAAACACACATAGTTTTTGAGGGGGAGGGCAGTAGGGATAGAGTCTCTCTACAGAGCCCTGGTTGTCCTACAACTCATTATATAGACCAGGCTGGCCTTGAACTAACAGACTGCCTTTTGAGTGCTGGAATTGAAGACATGCATCACCATGACCAGCAAGACAAACAAATCTTGAAAAAAAAAGTTTTTACCACAGAAGCCTTACTTTTGTGAGATCTTGTCATTCTGTCAGATTTAGCAGATGCATCCTTAACTCGGTTGTGATATTCTAAAAGGAATGTTCGTTCATGCTCAAAGAAGTCGTCTACATCCTGCGGGATGAGGAGAGAGCAGTGGCTGTTTACACACGCTTGCTCTACTGTGATCTAAAACCTTGCTGTCATTTACAGTCAGGAAGGGAATACTATCTTCCAGTGCTCTGGCTTGACCCACTGGCACAGGGAGACGTTCGCAGACAAGCCCATGGTTTATGGCTGAAGGCTAGAGTGTCTCTGTTTAGCCTGGAACAGGCCCGGGCTGGACTCTGCTGCCACAAACGTCACTGCAGGAGGAGTGATCAAATGCTTTTGAGGAAGGGGGAAGTTCTGGTATCTGTAAATGAGAAACCTATTCTTCCTGGCCTCTTATACATTCCACAGGTCATTCAGGGGCTGCCTAGCCAACTAATTGCTTGGACAAACCTAGCCAAATGAGCTCTGTGGGAACAATGATACAATTAAGCACCACTTTCAACATGTATGTATGTATGTATGTATGTATGTACGTACGTACGTACGTATATATTTTAACATTCATCTATTTTTCTCTCACCGGTATCAGTGTTTAGCTTGCATGAATGTCTGCACACCACCTGTGTGCCTAGTGCTCACAGAGACAAAAGAGGGCACTAGATTCCTGAAACTGACCATGTGGGTCTGGGGCCACTGGAAGACAACAGTGGTATTGACATGGAACAATCATTTCTCCAGCCCCCAATCTCTTCTTGAAATAAGGCTAGATATATGTTGTAGATAAAAAAACAAATCACTATTAGTGCTTTCTAATGATTTGAGTTACTGATATAATTTAGCATTTATAGCAACAGAATCCCAGCAAGAGTCTGCTCTAAAAAAAAGTGCCATTTAACCATTACTTCAAACATACCACTTTTGTTAACCATGAAAATGAAGATAAATAACTTGTAAGGTTATAATGAAGACTGCAAGCTCACGCCTTAAATGAATATATTATGCACATTCAAAAATGTCCACTAGCAAAGAAAGTCGTTAACTATTAATGCACAGCAACAGTGGAGAGGACGAAGACTGCGTTTCCTTGGGAGAGGAGAGCAGTCCACACCTAGGCTGTGAACACCGCTCAGAGTCTGAGTCAAATAGCACTCACTAGCCTCCCTGAAGACTTAAGAGCTGGTAGTAACAATGAAACAGAAGCACTATTTATCTTAATATTTGCTAATATTGTAACATTTACAGAAAAAAGATTCCAGATAAGTAAATTCATTTTTTTTGTTTTTTTTGAGACAGGGTTTCTCTGTGTAGCCCTGGCTGTCCTGGAACTCACTCTGTAGACCAGGCTGGCCTCGAACTCAGAAATCCGCCTGCCTCTGCCTCCTGAGTGCTGGGATTAAATGCGTGCGCCACCACCGCCCAGCAGATAAATAAATTCTTATACCATTTAAAAAAACATCATTAGGAAAAAATAAATTGTTACTATTTAGTAAGCGACTAATAAATATTTTCTCTCATATTTCATTTATCTTTCCTATAATCCCTTGAACCAAGTGATATTACTTCATTTGAAGATGGAAAAACAGATTCAGAGAAGGCAGTTTTCCCAAGATCACACTTTACCCAAAGACACTACCAAAACCTCAGCTGATCCAAACCTAAATCCAAATCCAGGTCTGCACCAGTATTTGCAAGCGAGCAAGTGCTCAGAAGCGGCCCATCTCACAGCTGCCTGCCCTGCACCCCGGCCAGACCTCCAGAGCATTCTTAAAATACACAGGGCAGCCAGGTATAGTGGCACACACTTTTAATCCCAGAATCTGAGAGGCACAGGCAAATGGGTCTGTGTGAATTGCAGTCCAACCAGAACTATAAAGAAAGACCCTGCCGGGTGGTGGTGGTGCACACCTTTAATCCCAGCACTTGGGAGGCAGAGGCAGGTGGATTTCTGAGTTCAAGGCCAGCCTGGTCTACAGAGTGAGTTCCAGGACAGCCAGGGCTATACAGAGAAACCCTGTCTCGAAAAACAAAAACAAACAAACAAACAAACAAACAAAAAAGACCCCATCTACAAAACAAAGTCTATATTCTCAACTAATGCTGTTCACCGAGTATAAGTTTTATACATTTTACCTTTACTCCTGAAACAATTACTCCATCTGCTGACTTAACCATGTTTTTAAAGAAATCCTCGAGTTTTTCTTTTTTATTTTTTCCTCGAACACTCAACTGAAAGGCAATAAAAAACAAAATATAAGTAAGGTTAATACAGGACTTCCTTTATACTTAAGAAATGCAGTAGGGGCTGGAGAAATGGCTCAGAGGTTGAGAAGACTGTTTTTTTTTTTTTCCAGTTTTTCGAGACAGGGTTTCTCTGTGTAGCCCTGGCTGTCCTGGAACTCACTCTGTAGACCAGGCTGGCCTCGAACTCAGAAATCCGCCTGCCTCTGCCTCCCGAGTGCTGGGATTACAGGCATGCGCCACCACGCCCGGCTTTGGCTTTTCTTTTCTTTTCTAAGATTTATGTATTTATCTTATATGAGCACACTGTAGCTGTCTTCAGACATACCAGAAGAAGGCATCAGATCCCATTACAAATGGTTGTGAGCCACCAGGTGGTTGCTGGGGATTTAACTCAGGACCTCTGGAAGAGCAGCCAGTGCTCCTAACCGCTAAGCCATCTCTCCAACCCAAAGCAAATTTCTTATTCCCCTTACTCTGAATAGGACCTTTTGTCTTGTGTTGGGGTTGGCAACTTAAAGTACAAGGGAGACAAAAGATAACTCTGAGCAGCATGAATAATGTTCCAAACAGAATGTTTTGGATAAAACAAAAATCCCCATATCAAACTTGAGAAGCCTTCTGAGCTGTTCGTTCACCAGGGATGTCTGTGAGAATCCTAAAACATATAGTATATTGCTATTGCTTTGCACCCCCCATAAATAAGAGGTAAGTCTGTACTGCTGAAGATACTATGCACTTCAAAAACAGCCCATAGGCTTCTGTGCTGGAACTGACCTCAATTCCCTGTCCATGAAGACTAGCTTTCATGGTGCAGAAGGCGTCATGCATGCTTCCAAAGGAGGCCCTATCTAGATACGATGCCTATGGGCCACAGTAACAACCGGCATGGCTTGGTCCCACAAGTGCTGTGGTGGCACATATGCTTTGGTGGTAGCCAGCAACTCTCTAACTGAAATTAAGACCAGGTCAACAAGAGGGATCATGCCTGGTACTGAAAACTTAGCTAACTACCTGGAGCTAATGAAATTATGGTTATTGCAGGAGAATCTACAACTATTAATATACTAAGTCGGCACAGACCCTAAAACAGTCTATAAACATGTTATTCATAGATAATTGTTGTTCTCACTCATCAAGGAAACACATCTTTGCAACAAATGAAGACCACTACAGAAAAGCACAACCACTCAAAATGCAGAACCGTAGCCATGCAGTGGTGGTGCATCCCTTTAATCCCAGCACTTGGGAGGCAGAGGCAGGTGGATTGCTGAGTTCAAAGCCAGCCTGGTCTACAGAATGAGTTCCAGGGCAGCCAGGGCTACACAGAGAAACCCTGTCTCGAACCCCGCCCCGTGCACCCCCCCCAAAAAAAAAGTAGAACTGTGAAGCCCAATTCTAATGGGTACAACATTTCAGAAGTGAGGGTGTAAACATTTTAACAGCCAGAGGAGCAGGGAGTTTGCTTTAAGACTGTGTCTCCTAGTAACATCAGAACCTCCCCACCCACCACTGACATGACTGCCCAATTGTGACCTGAAATACGATGACATCAATGACTGTACTAAACTGGATGGGGAAAGACAAGAGGCCTCCACCCTATTAGATTAGAGAATTAATCACAGGAACGGAAGTGCTTTGAATGTGAGCCCCATAGGCTCACAGATCCGAATGCTTAGGGAGAGGCTTAGGAGGTGCAGCCTTGTTGGAGGAATTGTGTCACCAGGGTAAGCTTGTGGTTTTAGAAGTTCAAGCCAGCCCCAGTGTCATTTTCTCTTCCTGATATTGGCTACTCCAGCTGTAGAACTCTCAGCTCCTTCCCCAGCACCATGTCTGCCTGCGTGCTGCCATGCTTCCTGCCATAAGGATAATGGACGGAACCTCTGAACCATTTAAACTTTCCTTTATAAAAGTTGCTGTGGGCCAGGCGGTGGTGGTGCACGCCTGTAATCCCAGCACTTGGTAGGCAGAGGCAGGCAGATTTCTGAGTTCGAGGCCAGCCTGGTCTACAGAGTGAGTTCCAGGACAGCCAGGGCTATACAGAGAAACCCTGTCTCGGAAAAACCAAAAAAAAAAAAAAAAAAAAAAAATTGCTGTGGGGGGGCTGGAGATGACTCAGTGGTTAAGAGCACTGACTACTCTTCCAGAGGTCCTGAGTTCGAATCCCAGCAACCACATGGTGGCTCACAACCATCCATAATAAGATCTGACTCCCTCTTCTGGAGTGTCTGAAGACAGCTACAGTGTACTTACATATAATAAATAAATAAATCTTTAAAAAAAGTTACTGTGGCCATAGTGTCTCTTCACAGTAATAGAAACCCTAAGACAACTGTGTAAGGTAGGAGAGGTGGCTCTCCCTAGAGAACAGCACATCAACTGGTTGTCTAGTGTCCAAAGGTCCGCCCTGAAAACATACATACAACAAACATTATACGGACTCAACAGGTCTAGAAATATATGTATATATAAATACATAGATGCCTGCAATAACCATGACTAAGAAAGAGGCCACGAGTTTGAAGGAGACAGGGGAGGGGCACATGGGAAGTTTGGAGAGAGGAGAGGGAAGGAAAATGCTACAATTATAATGTTAAAAACAAAGAAACAAACCACTAACAAACAAGAAGGAAAAAACTCAACTAATATAATTATTTAAAAAAAAAAACAGGGCTGAAAAGATGGCTCAGCAGGGTCATAAACAAAAACAAATAAAAATAAAACCAACAAGCAAGAAAAAGGAAAACCAGAACTGAGCTGGGTGTAGAGGCACACACCTTTGATCTCAGGACTAGGAGGCAGCAGCAGATGGATCTCTCTGAGTTCAAGGCCAGCTTGGTCTATATAATGAGTTTCAGAACAGCCAGAGCAACACAGAGACCTTGTCTCAAAAACAAAACAAAAACTAAAGTACAGCCAGGCATGATGGCACACACCTTTAGTCTCACCACTCTTGGTAGCAGAGGTAGGAGGATCTTTGAGTTAAGAGACTTGACTGGTCTTTAGAGCTAGGGCTACATAAGGAGACCCAGTCTAAAGACAAGCAGAAGTGCTACATAAACCATCCTCTTTACTCAGCCCCTCTAAACGAACATAAAGAGAGGCACACTTGTAGAAGGTGCTAACTATATCTACTCTCTAACTGGGTGTGGTCACATGCGCCTATATTGCAACACTAGGGACACAAAGCAGGAGGATTCTGCAAGTTTGAGGCTAACTGACCCTGTTTCAAAAGGCAAGGCCAAAATAAAATTAAAATCTAATCTCAGCCGGGAGGTGGTAGCGCACGCCTGTAATCCCAGCACTCTGGAGGCAGAGGCAGGCGGATTTCTGAGTTCGAGGCCAGCCTGGTCTACAGAGGGAGTTCTAGGACAGCCAGGGCTATACAAAGAAACCGGTCTCGAAAAGACCAAATCCACCCCCCCCCAAAAAAATCTAATCTCTATTCCCTTTTTTAGGGCAGGTGGGGGGAGGGGGAGACAATGACAGGGTCTCTATGTAGCCCGGCCTGGCCTTGAGAGAGCCACCTGCTTCTTCTTAGTCTACCATACTGGCTTTGTTAAAAACTTAAAAATATACAACTTCCTGTCTTTGACAACTCAAATGCTACCAACAGCTGTTTCAAATATTAGTCAAATGAAAGGCATGAGTAATAAACTGTATTGAATAAGGGACACACCCACATTATCAAACCAGGAGGATGGCTAAGCAGGTAAAGGAGCGTACGACTGAACCTAACAACCTGCCTTCAGTTCTGGAATCTACACGGTGGGAGGAAAGGCCTCTCACAAACCATCCTGTGACCTCCACAAGTGTACCCACATACAACAAATAAATGTAATTAAAAATTCTCTAATCCCAGCGCTTGGGAGGCAGAGGCAGGCGGATTCTGAGTTCAAGGCCAGCCTGGTCTACAGAGTGAGTTCCAGGACAGCCAGAGCTACACAGAGAAACCCTGTCTCCCAAAACAACCAAAAAAAAAAAAATAATAATAATCTCTAAAAAGTGCTGGAGTCGGGGGCTGGAGAGATGGCTCAGTGGTTAAGAGCACCGAGTGCTCTTCCAGAGATCCTGAGTTCAATTCCCAGCAACCATATGGTAGCTCACAACCATCTGCAATGGGGTCTGGTGCCTTCTTTTGGTGTGTCTGAAGAGAGCAATGGTGGTATACTCATATGCATAAAATCTTTTTAAAAATTTTTTAAATTTATTTTATGTATATGAGTACACTGTTGCTGTCTTTAAATACATCAGAAGACAGCACCATCTGATCTCATTACAGGTCCTTTGGAAGAACAGTCGGTGCTCTTAACCACTGAGCCATCTTTCCAGTCCCAAATCTTTGAAAAACAAAAACAAAAACAAAAAACCAGTGCTGGTATCAGGTATGCTGGTGTGCCCCTAAAGGGGACTCATCATCTCAGGACTCAGGAGACAACCTGGTCAACTCCTAGTATGGAGTTCTGGAGCAGTGGGAGGGCTGGGAGCTCAAGAAGCCAGGCTCTCTCGCAGATGAACGTGTAGTCTATCTTTAACCCTTTTACAATTATTTACTTTTTAAACCTTTTTTATTTTCATTTCATGTGCATTGGTGTTTTGCCTGCATGTATGTCTGTGTCAGCACGTCTAATCTCCTGGGTCTGGAGTTATAGACAGTTGTGAGTTGCCATGTTGGTGATGGGAATTAAATCCAGGTCCTCTGGAAGAGCAACTGGTGCTCTTAATTGCTGAGCCATCTCTCCAACCCACAGTTATGTATTCTTATAAGTACTTTTAAAATTACATTTTACTTTCATATTTGCATAGTTTACTTAAAAACAAACAATGTGCACTTAGAGCCACCAAAACTGAGTATCATCATTAGCTTATCCACCCCCTGAATTTACAAAAGAAACTTCTCTCAGTTTCTAGTTAGTTGTTGTGGTTGTTTTGTTTTGTTTTAAAGACAGCTTCTCTATGTAGCTCTGGCTATCCTGAAACTTACTATGTAGACTAGGCTGGCTATGAATCCTCCTGCTTCTGCTTCCAAATGCTGGTATTATTTCCTAGTCAAAAGAAACTTCTTATGCCACAAAACTAAGCATTTGGCCTTACATTACTTGATATAACTAAAACTTAGAATACTTGAGTATCAAACAGTCTGGCCCAGGGCTCAGCCGGGGCTTAGTGTTAAGAGAGGATATATGGAACACAGGGGATAGAGCTCACGTCTTCTCTGATGCAGCTCACAGGCCCTGAAAGTTACTGAGTATGAAAATGGTTCAAAAAAATAAAAGGTTTAAGCCGGGCGGTGGTGGCGCACGCCTGTAATCCCAGCACTTGGGAGGCAGAGGCAGGTGGATTTCTGAGTTTGAGGCCAGCCTGGTCTACAGAGTGAGTTCCAGGACAGCCAGAACTACACAGAGAAACCCTGTCTCGAAAAACCAAAAAAAAAAAAAAAAAAAAAAAAAAAAAAAAAAATAAAAAAAAAAAATAAAAATAAATAAATAAATAAATAAAATAAAAAAATAAAAATAAAAGGTTTGAATTTCAGTCTGGCTCTGATGGTGCATGCCTGTAATTTTAAAACTAAGTAAGCAAGCAGACAGTATTGAGTTTGAGGCTAGCCTTAAAAAATTAAAATTAAAAAAAAAAAAAAAAAAAAAAGGTTTGGGGCTGGGGACGCAGCTCAGCTCAGAGGGGAAATCCCTCAGCACGTACAACCCGGGCACAGCAGCGCAAGCCTGCAGTGGCAGCAGTCAGGTCAGGAAAGGGGAGCCGAGCAGACAGCCTACACCATCCAGGCTGCACAGCGTGTGCAGTCAGTCTGGGATACCTTGGTTTCTGATTCAGAGAAAGTTTTTGATTTCAGGCTTTTGGATTATAGAAATTCAATTTATAACTTGATTTAACGATCCACTCAAGTTCTCCTGAAACTGTACTTCGCTACTGAAAATGTGGCACTTTAAACTGCCCTGAAAAATCAAAGCATTCAGACCCTGAAAAATTAAAGGTGTCCCCTGGCAACTTAAGTGTGACCTTCAGGTCCCATGTGGTGGAAGTTCTTTATCGCTCCCGGACTCTAAAGCGCCCTGTGCGGGCATCACGCCCAGCTAGGCCAGGGCAGTGCTCCTCCCCCTCCTTCCAAAGCCTTACTAAAGTGACAGACAGCAGTAAAAACTTCCATTGCTGCTTTCATTAATTTGACACTCACATCTTGATTATATTCCAAGAAGACGTGGAAATTTAAATCTTTTCTCAAAATAGGATGAGCTGCAACACGACACAGGAACACCTCATGCATCGCAACTGTCTTCTTGAAGATTGCCAAATATTCACTGGAAACAACACGGAAATACGAGTAAACAATGGGTGCAACTACAAACTCATCCCAAGCTCCATTTGCTGGAGCATTCTAAATGTAAAACTAAAAATGCAAAGACATAATTCATATCAACAAAGCATTTAGGTGAACTGTTAAGTTTAAGATTCTTTTCTGAAGCCGGGTGGTGGTGGCACACGCCTGTAATCTCAGCACTTGGGAGGCAGAGGCAGGTGGATTTCTGAGTTCGAGGCCAGCCTAGTCTACAGAGTGAGTTCCAGGACAGCCAAGGCTGTACAGAGAAACCCTGTCTCAAAAAAAAAAAAAAAAAAAAAAAAAGAAAAAAAGAAAAAAAAAAAGATTCTTTTCTGAGAAAGACTCATGCTATTTTAGTATTGACTGTATCTAAATGTAAAAATTTCAACTCTTTACAAGCTTTTCTATTATGAAATTGATGTTAGGTTGGGATATTTCTTTTTTTTTTTTTTAAAGATTTATTTATTAAGCCGGGCGTGGTGGCGCATGCCTGTAGTCCCAGCACTTGGGAGGCAGAGGCAGGCGGATTTCTGAGTTCGAGGCCAGCCTGGTCTACAGAGTGAGTTCCAGGACAGCCAGGACTACACAGAGAAACCCTGTCTAAAAAAAAAAAAAAAAAAGAAAAAAAGAAAACAAAAATATTCTTTTCTGAGAAAGACTCATGCTATTTTAGTATTGACTGTATCTAAATGTAAAAATTTCAACTCTTTACAAACTTTTCTATTATGAAATTGATGTTAGGTTGGGATATTTCTTTTTTTTTTTAAAAGATTTATTTATTATATGTAAGTACACTGTCACTGTCTTTAGACACTCCAGAAGAGGGGGTCAGATCTCATTATGGATGGTTGTGAGCCACCATGTGGTTGCTGGGATTTGAATTCAGGACCTTCGGAAGAGCAGTCAGTGCTCTTAACTGCTGAGCCATCTCTCCAGCCCCGGGATATTTCTTTTTTTAGGTATAGAGTAATAATTTGATACAACCTTAACAACACAATTTTTATATAATTACAGCCTAAATATATATATGCAAAAAATACCCAAATCTCATTAACCATTTTTTCAGTGTTATTATTTTCACACACACACACCACAGAACAACTATTTATGACATTATATTCAAGAAATGTGTTTAACATATATTATCAATGAATTCAAGCAACCTTAGAGCAGCGTGCACAATTTTGGTTTTGTGTGTGTGTGTGTGTGCGCGTGTGCAGTGGTGGTGGTGGTGGGAACCAGTCAAGAAAAAAGCCTGATATTCTTGCTTCAGCTTCGTACAAGAAGCATACATTTACCTATCAGCACCCACAGGGTCAGCGGTGGGAGCAGTTTGACCTCTGGGCAGCTGGTCACTCAGTGAAAACAAAGGAAAGGTGCAGAGGATGCAGGTGGGGGCAGGTAGCAGTGTTCCGCTCTCCAGCCCCTAACCAGACCACATGACCAGGGCCCGGGGAAGCCAGAGCTTCAACGGTAATGTGTTCTGCTAGTTTCTAGCTTCTACTCTCATTGGACTACTGCAGCACCCAGAACTGACAGGACTCTGATGTGTCACTTTACATTCTAACAATGATCTACTCTGTTCAATTATTGCTTCATAATAACTCACTCAGCATTCTGAACAGGAGTAGCACTGTGATTAGATGCTTGAAAGCAAACAAAGATAAAGAGTATGCACAAAGGGAGAGATGGCACACTGCGCTCAGGGATCATCACCTATGACCTGGAAAGGTGGCTGGCGAGTACCTCTGCGGCAGGCAGCAGGGCAATGCTCTGGGATGCAAGATCACACATGATAGCATGCCTACTATCATAAAGACTCGAGGAGAGCCGGGCGGTGGTGGCGCATGCCTTTAATCCCAGCACTCGGGAGGCAGAGGCAGGTGGATTTCTGAGTTCGAGGCCAGCCTGGTCTACAGAGTGAGTTCCAGGACAGCCAGGGCTACACAGAAACCCTGTCTCGAAAAAAAAAAAACAAAAAACAAAAAAACCAAACAAAAAGAGACTCGAAGAAATTTTCACACCTCCCAAAACTACAAAGTTCAAAAGAGAGTCAAACCGGGCATGCCTGTAAACCCAGCACTTGGGAGGCAGAAGCACGCAGATTTCTGAGTTCGAGGCCAGCCTGGTCTACAGAGTGAGTTCCAGGACAGCCAGAGCTACACAGAGAAACCCTGTTTTGAAAAACCAAAAAAAAAAAAAAAAAACAAGAGAGAGAGTCAAACTATTTTATCAAATAAGTTAAAAGTAAAAAATTATCAAAATTTCAAAGACTTAATACATTCTGAGTGTATAAAAAATAATAATTTTGTCTGCATGTGTTTGTGCACACGTGTTCGATTGCCAGGGAGGCCAGAAGAGGCTGTCAGATACCCCAAAGCTGGAGTTACAGTTGTAAGCCATCTGATATGCTCTGGTCCTCTGCGAGAGCTGCAAGCACTCTAGCCTCTGAGGCATCTCTCCAGCCCCCTAAAAGAAATTAATGAGAACAAAACTTGTCTAACTATTCTCATTAATGTGGTCCTGGTTGTCTTCTTTAGGTGACCTAGAGCTGGCAGTGAAAGGAAAGGAAATATACATGCACCTTAGACTTTTTGTTACTGTTTTTCTTCTGAGACAGGGTTTGTGTGGCCCAGGTTAGATTTAAAATCACTATATAGATGAGGCTGGCCTTGAATTCCTGAAGCTGTAGAGGAACTCCTGATCCTTCTGCTTTTACCACCCAAGTGCTGGGATTAGAGGTCTGTGCTTTTTGTCCCCCCATTTTGTTTGTTTTTCAAGATGGTGTCTCTCTCTGTAACAGGCTGACCTGGAACTCACTCTGTAGAGCAGGCTAGCTGCAACCTCACAGAAACCTGCCGGTCTCTGCCTCTAGTGCTTGGATTAAAGGTTTGTGCCAGCAGACACAGCTGGCTTGTGCTAATATGACTAGGCTCTTTTCATTTGGTTGATTTGGTTTTGAGACAAGAATTCAGTGTAGCCTTGGTCAGCCTGGAATCCACGGTGGAGACTCCATCTGAGATGCTCCTGCTTTTGTTCCCAAGTGCTGGTTCAAAGGCATGCACCACCATGACTGTTTTAGTTTGTTATTTATCTTTTGATTTTTGTTTGTTCGAGACAGGGTTTCTCTGTGTAGCCCTGGCTGTCCTGGAGCTCGCTCTGCATACAAGAAAACACATAGAGTTGCTCAGCACACTGTCTATAAGAAATGGAAGCTGTAGAGAAGACACATGTTGACAGGCAAAATCTTGTGCATGCGGCATGCCCGGCCTTTCGGTGCGGCAGAGCTTCTACCCCAAGCCAGTACCCCACCTTTGAGGGCCATGCTAAAACAGACAGGTAAAGTATGATGGGGGCCAGCCACTTGGAGGGGTGAGGCTAGCATGACTGAGGCCTTATAAATAATTTTTAGAAAATATATACTGTTTTAAAGTCATATTGCCTTCCTACTACTTCAATAAAGTTTTAGATAGTCAATCTACAATTTTCAGTCTATTTAATTTAAAATCTGACAATGAGACAATGCTATACTTTTCCTGAAGAGGCTCTGAGCATGGTCATTAACAGACTGTTATTACCCTGGCTTTTTCAGTCACTGAAAATGATGAAATGGGTATCAGAGAGCACATTTAACAAAGTAGTGAGCCAGGCGGCGGCGGTGGTGGCGCACGCCTTTAATCCCAGCAATTGGGAGGCAGAGGCAGGCTGGATTTCTGAGTTTGAGGTCAGCCTGGTCTACAGAGTGTTACAGGACAGCCAGGGCTACACAGAGAAACCCTGTCTAGAAAAAACCAGCCAACCAACCAAACAACCAAACAACCAAAAATTCCCAAAAGTAGCAAAAAAATAAAAAAAAATCACATACGCTTCCAGCTCCTGCTTCATCTTTGTGAACTCTTCCTTTGTCATCGAGCCCTCCCCCTCTCCGAGCTTCTGCAGTTTTTCCCGTGAAGCATCAAAATCAGGTCTCGGTGGTGCTGGTGGGATCTATAACAAAACCAAATAACTAACTTTAAGGAACAATTTCATTTTTTTAAACATTTATTTGTATTTGTGTGTGTGTGTGTGTGTGTGTGTGCGCGCGCGCGCGCGCGCGAACACACTAGTCTTAGCATGTATAGTGATCAGAGAACAACTTGCAGGAACTGGTTCTCTTCTTCCACGCTCTGAGACCTGGGGTCTCAGGAACTTCAGGGCTTGGTGGCAGACACTTTACCTGATGACCGCCTCACCAGCCCTGCTCCATTTCTTTCAGTACTGTGCCACGGTGTCTGAGGATGATGAATCCAGCACTCAGGAGACTGAAGCTGGATGGCTGCAAATATGAGGCTAACCCAATACTTCTGAGTACAGCCTTAATTACAAGTGAAACTCAAACAAAATACAACACTGTGTTGATAATGCCAAAGTATAAAATATGAACTAAGCATCAGAGATGCCAAGATTCAGATAAGTAAACATCTCCAGTTCGAGAAATCAAGATCTGAGAGTTCTACTGGTGGTGGTGGTCCACATCTTCACTCCTGGTCCTTGGAAGGAAGAAGTAGGCTGATCTCTGTGAGTTGGAAGCCAACCTGGCTGGCTTACAGAGTGAGTTATATAGAGTAAGCCAATCTTGAAAAACCAAGTCCTCTTGCCTCACCCTCCAAGGGGCTGGCCTCCATCATACTTTCTCTGTTTTAGCACAATCCTCAAAGGGTGGGGCGCTGGCTTGGGCTAGGAGCTCTGCTGCACCCACCGAGAGGCCGGGCACCGGCATGCACCTTTAATCCCTGCACTCACGGAGCTGGTGCGCTCTATACAGCAAACTATACAGCTCTATGCAGCCAAAGCCGGCCTTGGCTGCATAAGATTTTGCCTCAAAGACAGTGGCCGCGCCCTGAGAAGCAGATCAGTGTCATGCTCAGCCATCAGAGAAGCTGATGGGGACAAGCACAGAGAGCCACCACTGGACCATGTGTAGTAACAGACCTGGGAACACCCAGTCCTAAATGGACGTCTCTCAATCTTCCCTCTCAGGGCTCTGAGAAAATCACCAAGGAAACAAGGCCTTCACTCCTTCTAGACACAACAGAACCTGATGCACATAAGAACTTCTACACTGGCAGCATGCACAGGGTCTGCACAGGTCTAAGCCCCAGCAAAGAAGCTATCTCCAATTGATAATTTCTCTCAAAGAAAAATTAGTTTTCTCCAACAGAGTCTCACTGTGTATAAAAATCACATTTAAGGGCAGGCCCCACCGTAGCAGCAAACGGCTTACACAAATGAATTGGATAGTATTTTATATATATATATTGGTTTTTTTCAAGTCAGGGTTTCTCTGTGTAGCCCTGGCTGTCCTGGAATTCACTCTGCAGACCAGGCTGGCCTCAAACTCAGAAATCCGCCTGCCTCTGCCTCCCAAGTGCTGGGATTAAAGGCGTGCGCCACCACCGCCTTAGATATATATTTTTAATCATGATGTTCTGTCTGGGTATTTTTAACACTACCAGTCTGTCATTCATATATATATATATATATATATATATATATATACACACACACACACACACACACATATATATGTATATATATATGTATATACACATACATACATATATATTCTGGTTTTGAATATGTGTGTACGCGCAAGCTTCTCATGCCCTTTTCATATTTGTTTTTATTTGTCCGTTTTCTAGACAGGAAGGTGTGGGATGGATGGATGTGGGGATGGATAGGTGGGGAGCTGGGGAGAATCTGGAAGGCAAGGAAGGAAGGGAAACCATGATTAGATGAAAAAAATCTATTTTCAATCTTAAAAAAGCCCAAATAGATAAATAATATGAATTGAAAATTTTTTAATTAAAAAACTTGCTGTGCACTTGTGTTTTGCCTCTGATTCCATCTGCGTACCACATGTGTGCCTAGCGCGCACAGAGGCCAGAGAGGGCCTAGGATCCCTGGAGTCCCCAGATACTGGGTGCTGAGAACTGAACTTGGGTCTCTGCAAGAGCAGCAAGTGCTCCTAACTGTTGAACCATCTCTCCAGTCCCCCTAGTTAAACAAACAAAACAAACAACAACAACAAATTGCTCTGAGAAAAGGGACAGTCAGCTAGCCTCCGATACAGTTGAGGGTATCCACTCAACAGCTGCTACACAGCATCATCAGCTAGCCTCCGATACAGCTCAGGGTATACACATCCAACAGTTCCTATACAGCAGGCACCACAGTGAGCAAAGAGTTTAAAGATAATTTATACTCTTTATGAAGCCTTAATTGATGAGGAATGGTTAGCCTCCTGGTAGAGAAAGCAGAAAAAAGGCACCCTCACATAAGAGGTTGGGAGAAAAGACAGGATTAGAATGCAAAAGAAGGCATTAAAACCTGAGCTACACAGTCTAGGGAGGTGCGGGTCTCAGGGTGGAGGCACAGTGAAGTCGTGATGACCTCAGGGAATTCATAAATGTCAATAGCTGGGGAAGATTAACCAATTACTCTTGATCAAAATGTCTTCAGAAACCTTTAAGTACCTGCCCACTCAGAGTCCAAATCCAGAAAACATTTTCTCATTAATCATCTACTCCAATCTAACAGTAACTATGCAAGCTCAGAGGGCTCCTGTTTATAATCCCAGCACTTGACAGGCAGCATGAAGACTGTTGGAGGTTGAGCTGGAGAGATGGCTCAGCGGTTAAGAGCACTGACTGCTCTTCCACAGGTCCTGAGTTCAATTCCCAGCAACCACATGGTGGCTCACAACCATCTGTAATGAGAGCTGATGGCCTTTTCTGGTATGTCTGGAAACAGTGACAGTATACCTATATACATGAAATAAATAAATAAAAACAAATCTTAAAAAAATAAAAAGACGGTTGCAGATTCGATTTCAGCCTGGACTATATATATATATAGGGAGTTTTAGATCAGGAAGGGGCAGGCAGCACAGCAACACAGTAAGATTCTACTTTGAACAAAACCTAAAGAATTCAAGATCAGGTAAGAAATGTAACAGATTCAAAGTAAGACATGACAGCCCAGGGTAAAGGGTGGTAAGCCACCGCCTCACAGCTGCCATTTTATAAATCACATCAGTTACTAAAAATGCTAAACGAAACCATTTTCCAAAATGCTCTTAGAAAACAAGAACTCAGGCTGAGGAGATGTTTAGCAGGGAAGACACCAGTGCCTTGCACAGGACCTGTTCTTGATACTGTTGGGTGTCCAGCTCTGGGGACATCCAATGCCTCCACCTCCATAGGCACCTGCACTCACATGCACACACCCACACAGTACACATATACACCATTAAAGGTAAACTAAGAGCTGGAGAGATGGCTTGGCAGTTTGGTTCCTAGCACCCATGTCAGGCAGCTTACGATTTCCTGTGACTCATATTCTAGAGTATCTCTCCTGGCCTCTGTAGGGACCTGCACACACAACACCTAGATACATGCACACCGGGGGAGAAAAAGAAAAAGACCCCCACCTCATACTTACAATGTAACCTGCATAGTCTTCATTTTCAACAAAAGAATCATGAAGCCAGATAAATTCCTCATGTTGTCGAACGACTGAAAATTCATTTTGCTTAAAATTTGGCAACGAACTCTGTAAAGACAGCAATTTTCTTGAATAAAAGTAAAATTATCCTTGGATCTTTGAAATACAAGTTAATAAGCACTTAAATATTGTACTATCGTCCCTTAAAATGTATATTTTAGCTGGGTATGGAGGTGCCCATCTTTAATCCCAGCAGTCACGAGGCAGAGGCAGGCAGACCTAGGAGTTAAGGTGAGCAAAGTCTACACAGTGAGTTCCTGGACAGTCAAAGCTACTTGGTCAGACATGTGTGCATGCATACGCAGACAGACAGACAGACACACACACACACAGAGGAAAGCAGAAATATAATTTATGTCTAGGTTCTATGATAATTCCTAAAATCATTAAATAAGTAACTTCTCCAGCCTGGTCTACGTTGGCAGTTCCAAGACAGGCAGAACTGCATACTATTTCAAAAAAACACTTAAACAAAAAGTAACTTCCCTAATTTTGTTTGTTAACATAGCAGTCAATTAAGACCTATGACTCTTTCCAATATATTTAAAATTTAAGTTTCAATCAACATATTACACAAGTAACAGCCTTTCTAAAGTAACACAGAATACAAAGGCCCAGTTTACCTTTGTGTGGACAGTGAACTTGACTTTATCCCTTTCACTGAGAGCATCGGAAATGTCCACTTGCAGGGCAGCATCACTTTGGAGATCTACATTTATTGCTTTAAGCTAAAAAAGAGAAAGTACAACATAAAGAAAGATGTCTGTTTTGTCTGTGTGTGTGTGTGTCTGTAAATATGTGTACCATGTGCACAAAGGAGCCCAAGAGGGTTAGAAGAGGCCGTAGGACCCTCTTTGAACTGCATTACTGGCAGCTAGGTGGTCTTAACCAAGGAGTCATCTTTTTTTTAAGTCTCTTTTTTAAAAGACAGACAGGTTGGCTCAAACTTGTGATCTTCCTCTGCCTCCTGAGGGCCGGAATGAAAATGTATTACCAAACCTGGTTCTGTATACTTTTATTTCAATCTTCTTCCAACAAGACAACACAAAGCCAGGAGAGACCAGGCTTGCACTCCCCTGTGGCCCAGCACACAGGAGGCGGAATGTCGAATACAAGACTAGCCAGACTCCATCTTAACCTCCACCACCAAACATGGAGGGGACTCTTTTTTTTTTTTAATTTAAACTTATGTTCAAGCCACTTTTAAAATAATTACTGTGGCAGGCTGGCTAATGGCTCCCAAAAAGTATCTATATCCAAACCCCCACAATCTGCAAACGGGCCTTGTGTGGCTAAAAGGATTTTGCAGATGTGATTCACTTAGGGTTTTCCACAGGAGACCATTCTGGTGTACTTTAAGTCTTAATCATTTTTATTTTATTTCATATATGAGTACACTGTCGCTGTCTTCAGACACACCAGAAGAGGGCATCAGATCCCATTACAGATGGTTGTGAGCCATCACACAATTGCTGGGAATTGAACTCAGGATCTCTGGAAGGGTAGTCAGCACTCTTAGCCACTGAGCCGTCTCTCCAGCCTATGCCAGTCTTTAGGGACAAACGACTTTGCGTGGTGGTCCTTACACTCTGGAGGAAGAAGCAGGTGGAGCCCTGTAAGTTAGAGGCAGATCAAGTTTCAAGCCAGCCAGGGCTATATGGTTTTGAGATGCGGTTTCAAAACAAGAACTGATCCAACTGAGAGAAGGCAACAAAACTGCAAAGCTCAGAGCAACACTGCCCCCTACTTCTAAGTTCAAGGAGAAGAATAAAACCCTAGAGGACTCTGGAGGGAAGATACTGGGTCTCCGGGCAGTCATGCTGATTTCTAATTTCTTTTTTTCTTTTTTTTTTGTTTGTTTTGTTTTTTGTTTTTTGTTTGGAGACAGGGTTTCTCTATGTAGCCCTGGCTGTCCTGGAACTCACTCTGTAGACCAGGCTGGCCTCGAACTCAGAAATCCGCCTGCCTCTGCCTCCCAAGTGCTGGGATTACAGGCGTGCGCCACCACCGCCCGGCTGATTTCTAATTTCTAGAATTATGAAAATTACTGTAGTTTTAGCCCATTTGAGGTGATTTGTAATAACATCCAAAGCAAGCTAGTACATCATAGTTTTGGGAATAACTTTACCTTTATTTTGTTCTTTGTGCAGGCATGCAAGAATGGGTGGGGCAGGTGAGGTGCGTGGGTCGTAGTGGGGTTGGGTGTCACCAGGGATCCTTGCCTGAGGTGAGCCAGGGCTGTACAGCCTAGCTACAGTCCCAGCTCACACTTCCCCACCTGGTGTTTTCATTGTCCACATTAGCATTTCCTAAACACAACTGATAAGAATCAACAACCAGGTGAGGTGGCACTCGCTGAAATCCCAGACAGAAAGCCATCCGGAGTCAAGTCTGTGGCTCTTTAGGCTACATATGAGCAATGGGCCAGCCTGAGCTTTATGCTAGGACTTGGTTTCAGAAAACAAAGATTACTCCAGGTAACTCAAAGTTTTTTTTTCTCCAACTTCCTTATCTTTCAATATGAAATACAATGCCTTCCCCCTTTATCAATTGCACAACACTTGGCTTTTCCTTGTTATCTGAAACGAGGTTTCGCCTTACAGCCCGGACTGGGACTGACCTTGAATGCAAGGGCTCCGGGAGGGCTAGGATTTACAGGTTCCATGGAATTATAGGCACCAACCCACCACCATGCCCCAAAAGACTTTTGAGTCTATCTTTATAAACATCCCGGAGTCACATAATGAATTTTATCTAATTCAGTGAGCAGTAGGCAGCCTTCCTAATGCTGCCATGCTCTGATACAGAGCCTCATGTTGTAGTGACCCTCAATCATAAAATTATTTTCATTGCTACTTCATAACTAAAATTTTCCTGATGTTATGAATCATAATGTATCTATGTTTTCCAATTCTCATAGGCAATTCCTGAAAATGAGCTATTTAACCCCCAAAGAAGTTAAAACCCATAAGTGTTGATTTAGTCCATGATTATAATTTTTAGGTACAGCCAGGCGTGG
The DNA here is from genome assembly GCA_964023405.1 of Apodemus agrarius. Classification (NCBI taxonomy): domain Eukaryota; kingdom Metazoa; phylum Chordata; class Mammalia; order Rodentia; family Muridae; genus Apodemus; species Apodemus agrarius. The sequence continues at coordinate 69,052,095 of OZ030011.1, read as the reverse complement.
TGGCGCACACCTGTAATCCCAGCACTTGGGAGGCAGAGGCAGGCGGATTTCTGAGTTCGAGGCCAGCCTGGTCTACAGAGTGAGTTCCAGGACAGCCAGGACTACAGAGAAACCCTGTCTCGGAAAAAAAAAAAAAAAAAACCAAAAAAAAAAAAAAAAATTAGGTACGATTTACATATAATATGCAAGTCTTAACAATCACGTTGCAAAATGCCAAACTGAGATAATGAAAGATTTCTTTCACTTCCAGAGAGTTCCTCTGCATCCCTTTAAGAAATTTTACGTTTCTGTGTGCAGCTTGTGACCACGTGGGGAGGTGCATGTGCTGTGCGCTGTCAGAGGCAAGTGTCACCCTCTATGTGGCCCCGGCCACACTAGAACTTGCACTTTGACATCATAAAACATTGTAAATTTAATGCTAATCACATAAGTTATATAGAATTCTCAGGTAGACTCTGTTTTCCATTTTTTGGGGGAAAAGCCAGTGACTTTAGAAGGTTTTAATAAGGAAAAGAATTAATGTAGAGACACCTATGATCACCAACATTTAATCAAATTTCTGCAACTAGTGAGTTCAGTTTGAGGAAATTTCTAACTAGACTTTAACTGGTTTAATCTTTATTTGGTCCGATAAACTTTGTACTTCAGAGACAGTAGGTTAAACATTTGTGTGGTTCTTCATAAGACAGACAAGGATGTAAACAGTAAGCAACAAAAAGCACAGTATCATTAAAAATAAAAGACCAGCTGGGCAGTGGTGGCACACGCCTTTAATCCCAGCACTTGGGAGGCAGAGGCAGGTGGATTTCTGAGTTAGAGGCCAGCCTGGTCTACAGAGTGAGTTCCAGGACAGCCGGGGTTACACAGAGAAACCCTGTCTCTAAAAACCAAAAAAAAAAAAAAAAAAAAAAAACGGGGCGGGGGGGGGGGGAGGACATCTGGGACATATGGTGAGGGGGGAACTGGGAAAGGGGAAAGCCTTCGGAATGTAAACAAAGAATATAGAAAATAAAAATAAAATAAAAGACCAGCGAAGTGCTGCACACCTTTAATTCAGGGCTGGCAACAACAGGCAGATCTCTGAAAACTTGAGGCCAGCCTGGTCTGCATAACAAGCTTTGTCTCAAAAAAATTCATACAAATAAATAAAATAACAATTTAGAGATCTTGAGCTGGGGAGATGGCTCAGCTGTTTTAAGAGTACTTGCTATTTTTCCAAAGAATAGAGGACAGAAATTTGATTATAGCACCCACATGGTGGCTCACAACTACTGGTAATTCTTCTAGCTCCAGAGGATACAACACCTTCTTCTGGATTTCAAGAGCACTTGCACAGCAATCTTGTACAAACAAATACACACACACTTAAAAAGCAAAACCTTGAGCCAGGCGTGGTGGCGCACAACTGTAATCCCTGCACTTGGGAGGCAGAGGCAGGCGGATTTCTGAGTTCGAGGCCAGCCTGGTCTACAGAGTGAGTTCCAGGACCGCCAGGGCTACATAGAGAAACCCTGTCTCGAAAAACAAAACAACAAAACAAAACAAAAAAATTAATCAGTTTCTTTGGTAGAAGAGCATTAGCATTAGAAAGTATGTAGAGCTTCCGAGGAAGGGGAATTATTGTAATCTCCTGCTGTGTCTGTTTTGACCTTTAGCAACCTGTTCCTTATAGACTCAGTGCTACATTCTCATTACTATAGACATTATTCCTGAGTTCAAAAAGGTTTCCAACTGGAAAAGCCAAAGTCACTGCAGCAACCCACCGGGCAGTCTAACATCTCACCTGACATCACCTCTAGTCCACTATGACTCTGGCTCACTGCGGTCCTGCCACAGGACCTTGTCATCTAGAGCACACAAGCAAGCTGCCACTTCAGAAGTCTTTGCACCATACCACATGGGAATCCAATGCTTTGTATTCTAAATAAAACAAATCCTACCCCTTAGGAGAACTGCTCTGAGTCTGAGGGAGTCTGAGCTATATACAACAAGAACTAAGTACAACTAAGATGATCATGGTAGCCTTGCTTTTTCTTTTTTCTTCTTCTTCTTCTTCTTTTTTTTTTTTTCCAAGACAGGGTTTCTCTGTGTAGCCCTGGCTGTCCTGGAACTCACTCTGTAGACCAGGTTGGCTTTGAACTCAGAAATCCGCCTGCCTCTGCCTCCTGAGTGCTGGGATTAAAGGCGTGCGCCACCACTGCCCAGCACATGGTAGCCTTTCATCCCAGCACTCCAAAGACAGAGGCAAGCAGATCTTCTGAGTTAGAGGCAGACTGTCTCAAAAACAAAATTATTTCTACTTAAAGAGGGGTGGGGAAGCCGGGCGGTGGTGGCACACTCCTACTAGCTATAGATAACCACAACCAGTTCTTTAATCCTTCTGAATCTGTATAAATGTGTCAATACTGTACAGGCACACAGATAACGCTAATATCTGTTCCAGGTTTTAAAAGAATTTCCAGTCAAAGAAAATGTGTGAGGAGCCCCTCACAGCACTGAACTGCATATACCAAGTAGACAAAGTGCAGAGGTGCTTCGAGGACAGACAGACGGAGCTTGTGTGGGGTGGGAGAGACATGGCCAGGCCAGCCACAAAGAGTAGTCAATGGTGACAGATAGATAGAGCATAAGATGGCTGGACTTTACTCCAGAAGAAATGGGGCACAGGGGAGTCCTTTGGGGAGTGGTTTACTGATTTTAACTGTGAGATGGAAGTCAGAAGGATGGAAGAGCAGCCGTGAGCTCTGCTACAGCCCAGAGAAACGCCAGCGCCGCAGGGAAGGAGGATGGAGGGCCTATGAGATGCACTTGCCACTTGGGCTGGTTTCTGTCAACACAGACCAGGAGTCACTGGAAAAGAGCAAACTTAAGTGAGGAACTGACTTCATCAGACTGGCCCTGCGCGTGGTGCCTCCTCAGGTGAGCTCGGTGGTCAGTGAAGCAGCTGAACAGGACAGCTGGCAGCACCCTCCAGAGCTCGGCTTCGGTTCCTGCCGTGAGCTCCTGCCCTGGTCTCCCTCACAGATGGATTATATAACCTGTAAGCCAGAAAGCCTCTCCTTCCCAGGGTGGTTCTGATCAGTGTTGTATCACAATAGAAAGCAAACCACAACACCACACACGCTGAGAGCCTGATGACCTATCCCTGGAACCTACGTAATGGTAGAAAGAACCATCTTCATGAAGTTGTCCTGACCTCCACACTTCCAATTAACAATAAATAAAAGTCTTACAAGTTTTTAAAAGATACAGCAAAAATTTCCAAGGTGAACTTAAGCTGGCCTCCATGACTGCTCTGACCTGAGGATCTGTGTGTGACTGAGCGGAGCGTTCTTTGCACAGCTGGAGTAGGACACCACTACGAGCTGAGTCCAGAGGATGCATGCCCCACCCACTACAGCTGTTTTTAAAACAGCATGCCATTTAGAATTAAAAGCACATGCTAAGGGAATTAGGCCATCACTCTGACACGCATTGCACATCAAAACATAGTGCCGTTCCAGTTCAAAGGACTCATTTGTTTATTAAATGATATGTTACTGTCCTTCATTTCTGTGTGAGGCTCCTGAAGAGGTGGAGCTGAAGAAAGCGAGGCTTAGCCCATAGCTGTGATGCTGTGAGGTTGTACTGTTGTAACTTTGGGGGTGGGGGGTACACTCTTAGCCCAGCCGTCCTCTACCTCAGGTCTGCCAAGAACATGGATTCCTGGTATATGTCACCAAATATACTATTTTAAGCCTTCTTTTTAGTCACCATAAAACATTTTCTTTTTGTCCTGAGCCTGTCCTGATAAAATACCATGGATGAAAACCTACATCTGCTTTAAAAGATCTCCTTTAAAATACTGGCTTTACTTTTACCTACTCATTATTCTACATGCCAGCGTTATTTCTGAATCTTTAATGTTTCTTTTTGCTACCTAGATCAAACACTCACTTTATACTTTTCTCTCAGACTCCTTTTCAAAAGCTGGATGTGATGGTGCACACAGGCAGTCAGAGTACTTGGGAGGGGGAGGCAGGAAGCCCAGGGTTTGGGGTACACAGGGAGATCCACCTGAAGAACAAATCAAAGAGCGGTGGGAGGGGGAGAGGCTGGTGCAAAGGCTCCGTGGGTGAAGGAGTCCGGAGCGTGAGTCCCCACATGGTAGGAGAACCAACCCCTGCTAGTGGTCCTTTGACCTTACATGTGCATCCCTCAAACAAGATAAAACAAATCCACCGTGAAGGGGGAGGGGGAGGAGAGTCCCTTTTCTATAGGCTGAGCAGAATGGTCTAAAGCAGTGGTTCCAACCTTCCTGATGGTGCAACCCTTTAATACAGTTCTCATGTTGTGGTGACCTTCAACCATAAAGCTATTTTTGTTGCTACTTAACTTTGCTACTGTTATGAATTGTAATGTAAATATCTTTGTTTTCTGATGGTCTTAGGTGACCCCCTGGAAAGGGTCCTTAGGTTTCCCACAGGAGTCACCACCTACTGGTTGAGAACTACTGTTCTGAAGTATAAACGAAAACTGCAATGCCTTAAAATCTGACTCCTGGGATCTACTTCCAAAAGGACAGTCATGACACATGCAAATTTAAACAGGCCAGACACTTCTATTCCAAAAATGAGGAAACAGCAAATTAAATGTGCAACAGTAATCAAACTTCAGTGAACAAGAAACTTCATGGGCTGCTGGAGCCAGCGCGAGAGAGCTGAGTAAGGAAGTGCTTGCTGTACAGGCCTGCTGACCTGATTCAAGCCCAGAGACCTACAGAGACCTACTGTCAGCACCGCCTCTGAAGGCTGTCCTCTAACCTGTGTCCGCGGGCTGGAGGGATGGCCGCATGGCGGCGCGTGTCTGCCGCTCTTCCAGGGGACCTGTGATTGGTTCCTTCGCTCACGCTCCTGTGGCACCGCCACACACACACTCGTAAAAGGAGAGAAAAACTAGGCTTCCTTCAGGTATTGGCTGAACAGTCCACACAGCGCTTACCACACTGTTCAGCCCTAACTGCCGACTCAGCAGTTCTACAGCGCCACAGCAGGGACGAACTGGACGGTGGACACAGCCACCACAACATCCTAATAGCCTACGACATTTCTTTTTAGAGATTCAGGCTTTCTTCTCTTTTCCTTTTTTTCTTGAACATTTTCCTTTTTTCCCAAGTGAGGGAGGAGGCAAGCCACAGAATGCACGAGGTCAGTCGCTGGGCACCTTGTGAGAAGGGGTCTTTGCTTCGTCATCTGCATCCCAGGACTGACCGACTGCAGGCATTCAGCCTCGGTGGGTGGGACCCATGCACACAGTCTAACTCATGACGCCTGTCCCACTTGGGGGGGGGGGTCCAGACCCAGTCCCAGACCCACACTGGACGAGCTGCATCCCTGGGCTACCCTCCAGCCTGGGCTGTGTTTGTGTGTGTGTTTTAGATGTCTCCTCGGAACCCCTCCCACTCTCACTTTTCCTTAATAAATTGACATTTGCTCTACTAATACTTTCAGTTCTGTACACAAATTTTACAAAGGCAAAAAAAGCCACCAATACAAGTTATGCATTAGAAAACATCCTGCTTTTCTTTCTTTTATTTTTGGTTTTTCGAGACAGGGTTTCTCTATGTAGTCCTGGCTTATCCCGCTTTTCATAGCATTAATGTAAAAAAAAATTGGGGCTGGAGAAATGGCTCAGCGGTTAAGAGGTACTCTCCCAAAGGTCCTGAGTTCAATTCCCAGCAACCATATGGTGGCTCACATCTGTAATAGGATCTAATGCCCTCTTCCAGTGTGTCTGAGACAGCTACAGTGTACTCACATATATAAATCTTTTTAATAAATAAATAAGTAAGTAAGTAAGTAAATAAATCTTTTAAAAAGTATTTAAAAAAATCAACACTTTAGCTGGGCTGTGGTGGTGGTGCACACCTTTAATCCAGCAGAGATTAGGAGGCAGAGACAGGTGGATCTCTGAGTTTGAGGCCATCCTAGTCTACAGAGTGAGTTCCAGGATAGCTGGGGCCACACAGAGAAACTCTGTTTTGAAAAACCAAAAGCAAACAAACAAAAATAACAAGTGAACAATTCCTGCTTGCTTTTTTTTTTTTTTTTTTTTTTTTTTGGTTCTTTTGGTTTTTTGAGACAGGGTTTCTCTGTATAGCTCTGGCTGTCCTTGAATTCACTCTGTAGACCAGGCTGGCCTCGAACTCAGAAATCCTCCTGCCTCTGCCTCCCAAATGCTGGGATTAAAGGCGTGGCCACCACCGCCCGGCCCTCCTGCTTGCTTTTTAAGGTAGACTACAAAAGACAGTTTTTTATCTAAACAAAGGAGACTACATGCTTTTTTGTTTGTTTTTGGATTTGGTTTTTTCGAGACAGGGTTTCTCTGTATAGCCCAGGCTGTCCTGGAACTCACTCTGTAGACCAGGCTGGCCTTGAACGCAGAAATTCGCCTGCCTCTGCCTCCCAGAGTGCTGGGATTACAGGCGTGCGCCACCACCGCCGGCTGACTACATGCTTTTAAAACAATCAGTTTAACTGAACTAAAACTAATCTTATTTCATCAATTAACTGCTAGTTTCTCCTATTTTATTTCCAATATCAAGGATCTAGGCCAAGGTCTTACACTCACCACTGATTTTCAACCCCACTTTTCCCCTAAAACCCAAAATATGCCAGGCAGTGGTTCACGCCTTTAACCTTAGTACTGAGGAGGCAGAGGCAAGCAAATAGCTATGAGTTTCTGGCCAGTCTCAGCTACAAATCGAGACCCTGTCTCAAAACATCAAATAAACTCCAAAATACAATTAGTAAATTCATCTTATCCAAAAACCACACACACACACACACACACACACACACACACACACATTTTGTAATTAATACACATAAACATTGCTTTATAGTTAACTAGAAGTTAAATTTTGGAAACCAGAAATCATATGATGCTGCTATGTGAACGGAGGGAGTTAATTTACCATTTACAAAAACATCTGAAGCCGGGTGTGGTGGCGCACGCCTTTAATCCCAGCACTTGGGAGGCAGAGGCAGGTGGATTTCTGAGTTCGAGGCCAGCCTGGTCTACCGAGTGAGTTCCAGGACAGCCAGAGCTACACAGAGAAACCCTGTCTCGAAAAACCAAAAAAAAAAAAAAAAAAAAAAACATCTGAGCTGGGTGGTGGTGGCGTACGCCTGTAATCCCAGCACTCTGGGAGGCAGAGGCAGAGGCAGGTGGATTTCTGAGTTCTGAGGCCAGCCTGGTCTACAAAGTGAGTTCCAGGACAGCCAGGGCTACACAGAGAAACCCTGTCTCGAAAAAACCAAATCCAAACAAAACAAAACAAAACAAAACAAAACCAAAAAAAACCAAAAAAACAAAAAAACAAAAAAAAAAACCCAACATCTGGCTGCTACTCTCAAGCCTCCCTTGACGAGTCTATGTCCACACCACAAGTCTTTTAAAGGCACCTTAGAGAAACTCAGACCCCATGCTCCTGGGTGTGTTTGTCTTTTTGAGAGAACGGCTCTCTCCTAATCCTCATGTTTAAGCCTGTATTAAATAGTTTTATTAAACCCCAACCTTGGTCTGCAAGATGGTAAGTAAAGGCTTGCTAACAACCTGAGCCCAATCCCAGAACCCACGAGGCCACGTGTAAGTAGGAGAAGGCTGAGTCTACAAAGCTGTCCTCTGCAATGGACTACAGATGACAGCGAAGCAGAAAGGGGACTATGAGGAGGAAGGAAATGGAGTAGCCGTAGGATGGGCCCCTCTGCCACACTAACTTTTAAAAACTCTGCCTCAGGGGCTGCTGAGAGGACTTCAGTAGTTAGAGCACACTGCTCTTACAGACCTGAATTCAGTTCCCAGCATCCAGAGACTGCTCTCAACCACCTGTCACCAGCCTCTGGGGTCTGCCACCGCCTGGCCTGCGGGCACCTGCACACAGGTGCACCTTCCCACCACACACAAAGAACTTCTTACCAACAACATCCTGCATTGTTTATCATCTATCCCAAACCTACTAACACCTGCATATCTCACATAATTTAGGATGGAGAAGGAGAAGCAAAATAGAAAACAAAAGGAAAACTAGGCTGGGTGGCATGTACCCATCGCCCACACTTGGAAGGCAAGGAAACATGTCTTAAACAAAACAAAACAAAATAAAGGGTGAACTGGTAAATGGTAAGATGGTGACAATGAAACTTTGCCTAGCGACAATCATACATGAGTAGCAGTATTTTTTCATACATGAGTAGCAGTATTTTTTAACCCTACACCTGTATAAAGGCACGGCAAGCATTCACTTCACTAAGCATACCCTTCACTAAGACAAATGGGGCGCTGGGGGAGAGGGGGTATGAAGTGGAAGGGAGAAATGAGACCTTTCAAAAAGGGGCAGGGCAGGAAGGGGGAAGAGGGGGAGTGGTCAAAGGATACAAACTTTCAGTTTTAAGTTCTGAATACTTAATGTACAGTGGAGAGATTAATAATAATAATGTATACTTGAAACTCTGCTGAGAGTAGACCACGTGTTCTCTTCAAAAAGAAAATGAAGGTACCTGAGTGAGGTCTATGCTAATTAACTTGACAATGGTAATTATTTCACAACCTCTACACGCATAAAAATATCACACTGTACATCTTTATATAAATTATTATTCTGTAAGTCATACCTTGATAGAGCTAGAGATGGGAAACAATACCGAGAGAACCCTGAAAAGGATAGGGGTTGAGGAATATACTAGGAAAAGTAAAGATACCAAAGGCTATCAGTTCTTTGCAAAATCTTTTAGGGCACAACCGAGATTTGCTGATTGCAAAAAAATCATTACAAAAGAGTAAATTTAGACCAAATCCATACCATTCAGCAGAGAAAGGAGAAACGAGGTTCCAGAAAGCCACAGAAAGAAGATTTTTGACAGTACCACCGGGAAGGTCTGAAAATGGGTTTCCTGGCCCAGAGAGTCAAGGATGGGGGCGTTCCAACCCGGCCACCACCTTCGCCACCCCACCTGCAGCGGGGCCTGGGAAAAGCAAGCTCAGCACAGGGTTGGATCGCCCGCCCAAGGCGAGAAAGCGGCCACGGGACCAGCGGAACCCAGAAGCGCCCGACCCCAGGGAAGAAGGGTTGCAGAAGGGCGGGGCGCGCGCCGCGGAGATCGGAAGGGCGACACGGGGCGGCAGCGCAGCCTGGGACCCCGCAGGCCACGGCTGGGGAGGGACGGAGGGTCCTAGACGACAGAAGACACAACTTACTCCGCGGTCTTCCTCCGAGAGGAAGTCGGGGCCGTCATCCAGGCCTTCCTGCGGAGTCGGCGGGCCCAGCACACCGAAGGGGAGCAAGGGAAGGGGGAGACACAAAGAGAGACATTAGCGCCCAGCCCGCGCCGTCCCCGCGCCCGCCGCCCCCACCGCGCGCCCCGAGTTCGGCGCCGCCGTGAACACCCACCATCATGGCTGCTTCGAGTCCAGGGCTCGCGCAGTCGCAAAAGCAAGGCCACGAACCGAGCCTGCCGCGCGGGTGGGGCCGAGGGCGGAACCGAGCGCCAGCCCCGCCCCCTGCTCGCTCCAGGAGTGGGGGAGCTGTCCCTGAAGGGGAAAGGACGCAGGATCCTTTGCTCTAGGTAAGTGGGAGGGTCGGCCGAGCAATAGTCGCTGCTCACAGCTAGTGAGCTCAGGCTTGGGAAGGCCCAGTGGCCACCGGGAGAACGGACCAGTTCCCTTGCCCCAAGGGCCCCTAAAAAACTGTACACGCACTCCCAGGAAGTCACAGTAAATATTCTTGTCTTTATATTGAGTTACATGATGATTAATCACCATTAAAACCATATTGCCTGTGAAAGTTTCAGGAACCAAGAACCTTCACACAGTAAGCAGACAGGGGCTATAATCAAGCTTTTACTGCTGGGGAAGTAATAAATAACTACCTCAGTTTGGGGTGCTAATGACTGAGCACTATAAAAACAAAGCTGTTCTCATTACAGACTATTCCTTGTCTTTATACTAAGAAACAATCTCCAGACCTGATCTAACTGTCCAGCCTAATAGCACCAAGCCAGTATCCACAGATGCTTCAAGAAAATAATCTAATTCATATGTGTTACAAAGAATCTTTCTTCTCTCTCTCTCTTTTTTTTTTTTTTCCATTTTTTTTTCCCTGAGTCAGGGTTTTTCTATGTAGCCCTGGCTGTCCTGGAACTCACTCTGTAGACCAGGCTGGCCTCGAACTCAGAAATCCGCCTGCCTCTGCCTCCCAAGTGCTGGGATTACAGGCGTGCGCCACCACGCCCGGCACAAAGAATCTTTCATCACGTGTCCTTTCGCGTACTTGCTTTAGCAGAACATCCCCTCTCCTGTGTCTGCTTCAGCCAAACGTTCCTTCACGAGTCTGCCTTAGCCTTTCACCTGTGTCCACTTTAACAAAACATTCCTTCACATGTTTGCCCCAGCAAAACACCATCCAACCGACTTTCCAATCCCCCTCTTTCTAAAAGATTTATTTATGTATTTATTTTATGTGAGTACATTGTTGCTCTCTTCAGACACCCCAGAAGAGTGCATTGGATCTGCTTACAGACGGTTGTGAGCCACCATGTGGTTGCTGGGAATTGAACTCAGGACCTCTGGAAGAGCAGTCAGCGCTCTGAACCGTTGAGTCATCTCTCCAGCCTCCCAAAGGACCCTTAAAGTTTCTACTTCAATGGTCTCTCCAAGGCATGGTTGAGAGGAGGTTCTTATTGTAGATACAAGAGAGGGTACAGGCACCTGGAAGAGTCCAGAGCAAGGAGAGAAAGTAGATTGTACATGAGCAGCAGACTGGACCAAGGGCATGAAAGCAGAAAGGGCGGATGGGGAGAGTGAAAGAGGGAGGGAAGAGAGAGCCGAGAGAGGGTACCAAGAGAGCACATGGTCAGAATGGCAGGGCTATATAGGAATGGAAGCTGGGAAGGGGAAGTCGGTGAGCTGGAAATGTTTAGGGCAGGGAGGGTTCAGAAGAGCTGAGGGAAGCCAGGCTGCCAGCATGGGCCCTGCAGCAGGTGTCTGAGATGCCGAGAGCCCGGAGGCCAGCCTGCATGCACTTTGGCCACAAGGTCTTCCTCAGCTCCAAAGGGAATTTGAGACCAGCAGAAGCCACGTGGGATCCTCCCAACCACCCCATTCCTCCCTCTGTCTCTGCTTCTCTCTGTCTCTCTGTCTCTCCCTCTGTCTCTCTCTCTGTCTCTGTCTCTGTCTCTCTCTCTCTCTCTCTCTCTCTCTCACACACACACACACACACACACACACACACACATTGCACGAACGTAAAAAAGGGAGTTCTTTTTTTTTTTTTTTTTTTTTTTTTGGTTTTTTTTGAGGCAGGGTTTCTCTATGTAGCCCTGGCTGTCCTGGAACTCACTCTGTAGACCAGGCTGGCCTCGAACTCAGAAATTCGCCTGCCTCTGCCTCCCAAGTGCTGGAATTACAGGCATGCGCCACTACCGCCCGGCCCAAAAAGGGAATTCTTAAATGATTTGTTAACAGATATAAAGGTGCTAACTTGTTTTCTGACTGAAGATAATGGTGCCTGCCATGAATAGGTTGAGAAAGAGGAGTGGCGCGTCAATCAATGAGCAGGATTTGTGTACAACTCATAGCAGTGTGGTGTTTGGCCTTGTAGAAGAAGGATGAGAAGGACTACACGGAAACACTTCAGGTACTTTTGATTATTCTTAAATATCTTTTTTAAAAGATTTTATTTATTTATTTATTTATTTATTTATTTATTTATTTATTTATTTAATGTCTATGAGTACACTGTAGCTGTACAGATGGTTGTGAGCCATCGTGTGGTTGTTGGGAATTGAACTCTGGCCCCACTCACTCTGGCCCAAAGATTTATTTATTATTATATGTAAGTACACTGTCACTGTCTTCAGACACACCAGAAGAGGGCATCAGATCTCATTACGGTTGGTTGTGAACCACCGTGTGGTTGCTGGGATTTGAACTCAGGACTTCTAGAAGAGTAATCAGTCAAGTACTTTGTACTTGAAAATACAAGTAGCGCAATTTAAATGACTAACGAAGACCTAAGGTGCCGACTGCAGCTGTATTCCTGGCAGAAAACTCATGTGCATAAAGAATTTGTCCTTGACACAATAAAATTGTTAACTAATACCCAAGCTTTCCTTTCTGAGCAAAGGTCACAAGCAATATTCTGTGAGTGACTTAAAAAGTAATTATCAGCAGGACTGGGAGGTACACACCTTCAATCAGCCCTGGAAGCCAGAGGCAGGTGGGTGTCTTCAAATTCAAGGTCAGTCTTATCTACATAGTGAATTCCAGCTCAGTTAGAGCTACAGAGAAAGAGAGAGAAGAGAGAGAGAGAGAGAGAGAGAGAGAGAGAGAGAGAGAGAATCTCAAAAAAACCAAAAACCAAAAACCAAAAAAAAAAAAAAACAGATAGTATCAGTAACTGATAGTAAACAACCCACGAAAAGATATAAAAGTTAAGGAGAGGCCTGGAGAGGTGGGTCCAGGGTCAAAAGCATAGGCTGCTCTTTCAAAGCACCCACATCTTGTAACTCCAGCTCCTGGGATCTATGCCCTCTTTCAGTTTCCATGGGCACCCATACAGATCCATATACACATAAATTTTAAACTAACTAAATAAAATAGTTTGAGCCAGCCTGGTCTACCTAATGAGTTCCAGCACAACCAGGGCTATCCAGAGAAACTCAGTCTCAAACAAACAGACAGATAGATCTGATTTAAAACTTTATGGAAGGGTTTGGGGAATGGCTTAGAGAATAAGAGCATTTGTTTTATAACCACAGGGACCTGCAGTTTGAATATCCAGCACCCACATAAAAAACCTGGTTCATCAAGACAGCCTATCTCCAGGCAGCATGGTGGGAAGGGATAGAAAAGGACTCATGGCATCCTGCTCTGGCCTCTGAATTCTCGCTCATGGGCTCATGTAATCTCATATGCATGCACTGCCCACATACAACACACACACACACACACACACACACACACACACCACAATTAAATTAATTTTTAAAAAAACAGTGAGATGGTTTGGTGGATAAAGGAACTGGAAGGCACACCTTACCACATGGTTCAATCCCGGGCCTGGAGGTGAGAGAGAAGCAACCCCTGCAGCTGTGCTCAGCCCTCACACTCAGGCCGCAGTGTGTGCATCCACATACATAAACACACATGCACTAAATAATTTTTTTAAAAGACCATGTACAGTAGATGTGGTGGTGGTTTGGATGAAAATGACTCCCCAAAGGCTTTTACGTTTGAATTGGCCCCCAATTGTTGGAACAGTTTGGGAAAGAGCAGAAGGTGTGGCCTTGTTGGAGGAGGTGTGTCTCTGGGAATGGGCTATCCAGAAGAATCTCCATTTTTCAGTGTCTCTCTGTCTCCTGCTTTCAGATCAAAAATGTGAGCTCCCAACTGTTGCTGCCACCATGCCTTTGCTTCTCTATTATGGACTCCAGCCCTCTGAAACCAGCTGAACAATTTCTTCTTCCTCCTTCTCCTCCTCCTCCTCCTCCTCCTCCTCCTCCTCCTCCTCCTCTTCTTCTTCTTCTTCTTCTTCTTCTTTTTGGTTTTTCGAGACAGGGTTTCTCTATGTAGCCCTGGTTGTCCTGGAACTCACTCTATAGACCAGGCTGGCCTCAAACTCAGAAATCCGTCTGCCTCTGCCTCCCAAGTGCTAGGATTAAAGGCATGTGCCACCACCGCCCGGCAGTTGAACAATTTCTTACTAAGTTGCTTTGGTTGTAGTGTTTTGTCCCAATAGTAGAAAAGTAAGACAGAAGGTGATCTGACTCAGCAGGTGAAGATGTGTTCTGCCAAGACAGGGGCCTGCGTGTGACTTCCAGGACTGCACCAGACGGAAGAAGAGAACTGACTCTGGCAAGTTGTTCCCTGATCACATGAGTGTCATGGGATGCCTGTGTGTGTGTGTGTGTGTGTGTGTGTGTGTACACTGAAATCTTGAAGAAAGTTGTCTGTCTACTATGACAGTAGACTAGGGAGAAATCCTTAAGAGGCCTTCAGCAAATATTTTTAATTGAGTTGCAATAAAATGCAGAAAGAAGCTGAAAACTAGGAAGCAAGCCTAACCTTGAACAGAAAGGCCAGAGAATGGGGTTTCCAAACATTGCCTTAAATCAGACAGGATTGCTTGGCCGTGAGTCTTGGACTTGCCACTTAAATGAAATGGACTTTGCTTTTGTAAATACCAAGTTTAGCTTAGCACAGTGTCACACGCCTTTAGGCCCAGCACTTGGGAGGCAGAGGCAAGCTGATCTCTGAGTTGAGGCCAACCTGGTCTACATAGTGAGTTCCAGGACAGCCAGGATATATACAGTGAATGAATGAATGAATGCCAAATGTAAGTCTCTAAATTTTGATGTCTAAACTTTATTTTGCAGCTTTCTAGGCTAAGATTTCTAGGCTAAGATTCTGGAGGTTTACGGACCCAGGCTGAGCTCTTCCTTCCTTGGGAGCACTGTGAGGGGAGGTACCAGCAGGCTGCCCCTCAGTATTCAGTGTAGCTCCATTCAAGCAGAGGGAACTCTGGGGGTGAGGCTTTCCCTGTGGTACGGTGGAACCTTCAAATCTTCCTTTCCCAACCTGGATGAGCCCGTCCTCAAACTCCGGGGTCAGCAACAGGTCTGTGAACAGGTCTTCCATGGTGAAGCTCCTGGTGCTACATACCAAGACCTGTTTCAAATAGGAGGGGGAGGGGAGGAGGAGAAAGGGAGAGGAGGGTGGAGGGAAGAAGTGGGAGGAAGAGGAAGGGAAGGGAAGAAAGTAAGAGAGGGAGAGAGGGAGGGAGGAAGGGAGGGAGGGAGGGAGGGAGGGAGGGAGGGGACGAAAAGAAAAGAAAGCCTAGGCCCTAATACAGTGGCTGCCATGCCTGGCTTAGGCCCTCTCCTGTCTGTCCTACCCTTTATCTGTTCCCATTCCTCACCACGCCTAGGATGGATTTAGTCCCAGCCTTCTGAGAGCCAGAACCCAAGACCTCCTGCTGTTTGTTTCTGCTCTGGAGTCCAGCAATGAGTTGAATTCTTTACTCTGAGATTCCACAGTGAGATTAGTCAGCCTTGCTGATCACATGATGCCCTTAGCCCTGAAGTTTCTAAAGGCAAGTAACCCTGAACATGGGTGTGTGTGTGTGTGTGTGTGTGTGTGTGTGTGTGTGCCCTCACTTTAGAAGCACATAGGCAGCATACACTGAATTCTAAATTTATTCAGATTATTTCTTTACTCATCTTCCTTTAACAAAACAGGTTCCTTCCTTACCTGTGGTTTAAGAAACCTTCAAACATTCTAAAAGAAACCAGCTTCAGTTGTGCAGAATTCACCAAGACACTGAGGTTGTAAAGGTCACGAAAGTGTGGTGTGGCCAAAGTGTGTATTTTTTTCTTCAAAGTTTGTTGTTCTTGTGAAGCCTACCAGCATTTACCTAACCTGTGGTACCCAATGCCTAGAAACTTCCATTAAAGTCCATAAAGGAGGCAGGTCAGGAGCCCTGGGTAAGAGATTTCAATGGGCAATGGCTGGAAATGATGTTCTCACATCTACCCCCAATAAACCTTCTCACATGGTTAAAGTCAGGGCGTGGCAGACCAGGAACCTTCTAGAAACTTGCAGGAGGTGTGAGTCCTTGCCCCCTCTGTCTTCTGCATTCTTTGGTTTTATGATCCTTTCTTGCATCACTGAATCTTCTGTTTTTGCTAAGTTCTTTCTGCTTTGACTTTTGATCTTTTTTTAAACAACATTTTTTTTTTTTTTTACAATTATCGATTTCTGTATTTATTGGGAGGCAGTGTGAACATGTCGTGGTGGGTGGTCAGAGAACAACTTTCAGGGGTCCTTTCTCTCCTTCCTAGTGTGATGGAACCAAGTCCTCAGGCTTAGGCGAGAAAGCACCTTTACCCACTGAGCCATCTTGCTGGGTCATTTGTTTTCAGACAGGGTTTCAGTATGTTTTCAAGGTGGGGCCTCAAACTCACAGTCCTCCTGCCTCAGCTTTCCCATTACAGTTGTGCACCACTATGGCTGGCTCATTTTTATTTGTTTTTTGTTTGTTTGTTTGTTTGTTGTTTTTGGTTTGGTTTTTTTTTTTTTTTTTTTTTTTTTGAGACAGGGTTTTTCTGTGTAGCCCCGGCTGTCCTGGAACTCACTCTGTAGACCAGGCTGGCCTCGAACTCAGAAATCGGCCTGCCTCTACCTCCCAAGTGCTGGGATTACAGGCGTACACCACCGCGCCTGGCTGGCTGGCTCCTTTTCAGCCAACCTGTCTTCTTTTCTGTTGTTTCTTCTGTTTTCTTGTTGGATACAGCTATGTGGCCCTCGACAAGAACTGTTCGTTGACAGAGGAAGGGAAGAACACTCCCCCTGCGATCTAGTTTGCCTTTCCTGCTGACCAAAGGTCAAGAATTTGACCACAGCTGATAATGCCTAGATTGCCTGGAGAGAGAATGTGAGTTTCCCTACAGACTTCTCAAACAAGGGTTGTTGAAAACAATAAACATGCTTAGTCAGGGCCCGGATGCTGGCAACCTTGAGTTTTGCTATTTAGAATTCCTGTGATCCTTTCATCTAAACCTCATAAAATCATACTTCAATTTTGTTTAGGTAAGAGAAATGAGTAAGCCCTGTTTTTTTTTTTTTAATTGTTAAACTTATTTTTTGTTTGTTTGTTTTGTTTTTTGTTTTTTTCAAGACAGAGTTTCTCTGTATAGCTCTGACTGTCCTGGAACTCACTCTGTAGCCCAGGCTGGCCTCGAACTCAGAAATCCACCTGCCTCTGCCTCCCAAGTGCTGAGATTAAAGGCGTGCGCCAGCACCGCCCGGCTTTTTTAAAATTTTCTTTTAAGATTTATTTATTTATTGCATGTAAGTACGCTGTAGCTGTCTTCAGACATTCCAGAAGAGGGAATCAGATTCCATTACAGATGGTTGTGAGCCACCATGTGGTTGCTGGGATTTGAACTCAGGACCTTTGGAAGAGCAGTCAGTGCTCTTAACCGCTGAGTCATCTCTACAGCCCTTTTTAAAAAAATTTTCTTAATCTTTAAACTTTATTGCAAATTATATCCTATAAGCATTGTAACTTAAATAGTCGTGGATCTGGTTCTCCTAGCAGTCCTGTGATCCAGCACTTCGGGGGTAGAGGGAAGAGGGGCTGAAGCTTAGGGCTTCTGCTACATGAGACCCTGTCTCAAAAAATGTATGTGTATGTGTGTGTTTATGTGTATGTGTATATGTATATGTGAGCCACCATGTGGTCGCTGGGAATTGAACTCTGGACCTCTGGAGCAGTCGGGTGCTCTCAACCACTGAGCCATCTCTCCAGCCCATTTTTTAGGAATTTTTGTTTTTTTGTTTCTTTTTTTGTTTGTTTGTTTTTTGGATTTTGTTTTTTTTGAGACAGGGTTTCTCTGTGTAGCTCTGGCTGTCCTGGAACTCACTCTGTAGACCAGGCTGGCCTCGAACTCAGAAATCCGCCTGCCTCTGCCTCCCAGAGTGCTGGGATTACAGGCGTGCGCCACCACCGCCGGGCCTTGTTTCTTTTTTTAAATTAACTTATTTATATATTTTACGTATGTGAGTACACTATCACTCTCTTCAGATACACAGAAGAGGGCATCTGATCCCATTACAAATGGTTGTGGTTTGTTTTTTAATTTTTTAAAGATTTATTTATTTATTATATATAAGTACACTGTAACTGCAGACACACCAGAAGAGGGCATCAGATCTCATTACAGATGGTTGTAAGCCACCATGGGATTGCTGGGATTTGAACTCAGGACCTCTGGAAGAGCAGTCAGTGCTATATATATGTGTATGTGTATGTGTATGTGTATGTGTATGTGTATGTGTATGTGTATCTCCATAAGGGGAATTCTCCAGTTGTAAAGCACTTATGCTGTATGCTCCATTTTCTAAAACCTCCATTTAAATCTAAAGTGTATATTCTCCTTTATCTTAATAAACTCATACTCAAAGCCGGGCGTGCTGGCGCACGCCTGTAATCCCTGCACTTGGGAGGCAGAGGCAGAGGATTTCTGAGTTCGAGGCCAGCCTGGGTCTACAGAGTGAGTTCCAGGACAGCCAGGACTACACAGAGAAACCCTGTCTCGAAAAAACCAAAACCAAACCAAACCAAACAAAAACAAAAACAAACAAACAAACAAAAAAAAAACCCTCACACTCAGGGGCTAGAGAGATGGCTCAGTGGTTAAGAGCATTAGCTGCTCTTCCAAAGGACCCAGGTTCAATTCCCAGCACCCACATGGCAGCTCACAGCTGTCTGTCCAGTTCCAGGGGACCTGGCACCCTCACACAGATAGCCACGCAGGCAAAACATCAATGACCATAAAAATAAATGTCTTAAAAAATAAATTCAGACTCATCCTAAAATTGTTTTCTGAGACATGATCAAGAATCTAGCTTTACCTGAATGAATATCTCTCAGTGGGAAGGGATGGCATGCCCTGTTTTGATTAACATATAGACCAGGCTAGTCTTTTGTCTCTTGGTGGTAGGATTATAGGCACAATCATACCAGGCTTCCTTTGACCATAATGTCTTTCTTTGTGGTAGAGATCAAATCCAAGGCCTTGTAAATAAATGCCAGGCAAGCACGTTACCACTGACCTGCACTCCTTGCCCTTAAATGAGCCTATTTATGCAAGAGAGAGAGAGAGAGAGAGAGAGAGAGAGAGAGAGATTAATCTTACTTTTACAAAGGCCTATAGGACTCCTAACCCTGTGAACCTAAAATAAAACATAAATTGGAGATGGTAGGCTATGTATTCATCGGGGCATTTAAGAGGTTGAGGCAGGGGAATGCTGAGTTTGAGGGCTGCTTGGGCTGCATAGTGAGTTCCTGGCCAAGCTGTGCTAGAAGTAATACTGTACCTCATAGCAAGGTGTGGTGGCCATGTCTTTAACCTCAGCACTGCAGAGGGGACAGGTGGATCTTTGTGAGTATAAGTCCAGCCAGTACTACATAGTGAGGCCTTGTCTCAAAAACAAACAAACAATAAAAATCCCACAAACAAAAACATTTTAAGCGGTCAGCCGGGCGTGGTGGCGCACGCCTGTAATCCCAGCACTTGGGAGGCAGAGGCAGGCGGATTTCTAAGTTCGAGGCCAGCCTGGTCTACAGAGTGAGTTCCAGGACAGCCAGGACTACACAGAGAAACCCTGTCTTGAAAAAACAAAACAAAACAAAACAAAACAAACAAAAAAAAAACATTTTAAGCGGGATTCCTGAGAGGGCTCAGCAGTTAAAGGAGCTTATCACTTGTCACCGAGCCTGACCTCTGGGACCCACATGGTAGAGCAGAACCAAGTCCTATAACCTCTCTCTCTCTCTCTCTCTCTCTCTCTCTCTCTCTCAAGATTAATTTATTGTTATATGTAAGTAGACTGTAGCTGTCTTCAGATACAACAGAAGAGGGCATCAGATCTCTTTTATGGATGGTTCTGAGCCACCATGTGGTTGCTGGGATTTGAACTCAGGACCTTTGGAAGGGCAGTCAGTGCTCTTAACCGCTGAGCCATCTCTCTAGCCCCCTATAACCTCTCTTACATCTTCCATAAACATCCCTTCCCCCAAATGAATAAATGTTAAAAAAAATTAAGAACTCAGGAAGACTGCCGGACATTGTGGCATATGTCTTTAATCCCAGCACTCAGGAGGCAGAAGCAGGTGGATGGATATCTGTGAGTTTGAGGTCAGCCTGGTTTACATATCAAGTTCTAGGACAGCCAGGACTATATAGTGAAATCCTGTCTCACAAAAATAAACCACACAGACAAAAAAGAAGAAGATGAGGAAGACAAGGAGGATGAAGAAAAGAAGGAGGAGGAGGAGGGGGGAGGAGGAGGAGGAGGAGGAGGAGGAGGAGGAGGAGGAGGAAGAGGAAGAGGAAGAGGAAGAAGAAGAAGAAGAAGAAGAAGAAGAAGAAGAAGAAGAAGAAGAAGAAGAAGAAGAAGAAGAAGAAGAAGAATCATCTTTTGGTACAGAGTTCACTGTGCAGGACTGAGCCGACTCCACACTCTTGCCCCCCAGCATGCTCCATGTCATGTGCCACCATCGCACGCGCGCGAGCACACACACACACACACACACACACACACACACTTTTTAAATCATAATAAGCCTGTTAGCCCCATGCTCTTTGGCCTCCCTGCCACAAGCGTGCTGCTTCCTGTGCTTCTGCTTGGGCAGTGTTGGGTTGGCAGGGAAGGGGAGTGTAACATATTATTACTGAGACTTGATTTGCAGCTTATTCAGGCAAGAAGCCAAAAGCTAAGTCCTGGGAGAGGGTTGTATTTAACCCTTTGGGAAGCTTCAACAGCGCAAGTAGAAATGACTGGGTTCCTGGGCCTGACTGTGCCTCCACTGCCTGCCTTAAGCCCAGTCTAGTCAACCAAATTCTATTGCCCCAACACCCTGTTCTTTCTGTGTTATCCCAGGCTGGCCTCAAACTTACTATGTGGCCAAGGATGACCTTGAACTCCCAATCTTCCAGCTTTCACCCCTCCAGTGCTGGCGTAACAGTGGTTCATTACCACCACACCCAGCTGGTGGTTTGGTTTGTTTGAGACAGGAATTCACTTTGCATCCCAGGCTGGCCTGGAACTCACTATGTAGCTTCCAACTTGTAACAGCGAGCCTGCCTTAGTCGCTAGATTGCAGGTGTGAGCCACCATGCCTAGTTGAATGATTGTGGTTTGAAACCAATAATCATTTGGTAATCAATAATGTTTACAGTAACTTACTTGAAAGCAGTGACTGGCATAACCACTGAGATTTGTTTTGTTTATTAAAATAAGGTCTCACCATCTAACTCAGAATGGCCTTGAACTCATGGTGGATGATCTTCCTGCCTCAGGCTTCCAAATGAAGGGATTACATGTATGTGTTAATAAACTTCCTGGAGACTGACATTTTATCCTTCTCCTTCCTCCTTTCTTCCTTTCTTCCTTTCTTCCTTCCTTCCTTCCTTCCTTCCTTCCTTCCCTCCTTCCTTCCCTCTTTCCTTTCTTTTTTCTGAGACCAGGTGTCACTGTGTGGCATTGGCTGCCCTGGAACTCCCTATGTAGACCAGGCTAAGCCAGGCAGTGGTGGCGCACGCCTTTAATCCCAGCACTTGGGAGGCAGAGGCAGGCGGATTTCTGAGTTCGAGGCCAGCCTGGTCTACAGAGTGAGTTCCAGGACAGCCAGGGCTATGCAGAGAAACCCTGTCTCGAAAAAACAAAACAAAAAATAAAAAAAAAACAACAAAAAACCAGGCTAGACTCAAATTCACAGAGATCCAATTGCCTTTCTGCCTGCAGGGATTAAAGGCATGTGCTACTGTGCCCAGCCTGAAACTGGAATTTCAATACTGAATGAAAATTAAGTCATGACTGTTTCTAGATATGGTGGAGGAGAAGGTTTTTACTGACAATGAGAGGGAGAATGTGGCAGGATATTTGGTCACATTGTGAACCCCTAGATTGTGAACTAGAAAAACCTTGCTGTGTTGTGGCTCCGTTCCAGCACACACCTTTAACCCAAGAGCTAAATAAAGTCAACCCTAGGTCAAGAGACTAAGCAAGCAACCAGCTGACAGGAACTGAACTTAAAGTAAACAGGAAGGAGGGACTGCAGTTGAAGGGTATTTAAGACCGCATGGAGAAGGAACTTCCCTCTGGGACATTGGTGGAATCGCAAGGTTGGCTGGGTGTTTTCTCCGCCTCTCTGAGCTAGCAGGTTTTCACCCTAGCATCTGGTTCCTGAGTCTTCAATAGTAACACTGAATAACTGGGATTTAGTTACTTTAACACAAAAGAAAACAGCCAGAGGCATCTGGAAGAGTCCAAACTGAAGAAGGCCAGCGGAACAGACCAGAGTGTGAGAGGAGAGAGAGAGGAGGGGAGCAAGAGAGGGGACCAGGAGCCAAGAGCAGCGGACCAGGATGACGAAGAAGACAGAGACCCCGAGGCTGAGATGGCAGGCTTTTATAGGAATCAGAAGCTGGGAGAGTAGAAGCTGAGCTCAGGGGCTGGCGAGGTTTCAGGTAGGGGCAGGAGTGAGACGTGCTGGGAGGAATGGACTCTGGGACAGGAACCAGGAGGCCAGCTTGTACTTCGGTGTGTTAAATAGGCACCCAGTTAGCCATTTGCCCCGAGTTTCTTTGGGACCTGACAATATGTTTCACACAGAGATTAGTATAAAACACGAGTCAGGGCAGTAAGTGAGTGAGGATTCTTGGAAAATGGAACCAGAGTGCAGACTGGGAGTCTTACCCCAGTGCAGACTGAAAGTGCCATTGTGGAAGAAAGTGGAGGAGAGGGCACCAGACAGACGCAGACCAAAGGGGATGACAGAACTGGAGAGGAACGCAACACCTGTCACATGACAAATACCTGAGCCGCTGCTGACCGGGCGAGCTGGGCTTGAGACCGGAAAGCTAACTTTGGAAAGAAAACATTTCAAGTTGTTAGAATGTCCTTTGAACTGTTCCCTGTGTTAAAGACTCTGCAAACCGATTAGAATGCGGTAATTGCAGAGTTGGAATGTAACAGATCCAGAGCCACAATTACCTTGGGGTATCTCTCATCTCCTTAATAGTAATCACTGCCATGTCTATATCAGACTCCCCATCCTTTAAACCAGCGGTTCCCAACCTTCCTAATGCTGCCACCCCTTAATACCTCCTGTTATGGAAGAGCCCCAACCATAAAATTATTTTTGTTGCTACTTTACAACTGTAATTCTGATACTGTTATGAATTATAATATAAATGAGTGTTTTTCTAATTGTCTTACTTGACCCTCATGAAAGGGTTGTTCGATGCCCAAAGGGGTGGAGACCCACAGGTTGAAAACACTGCTTTAGACTATCAAGATCTTTGTAATATATTAACTTAGCTGGTCAGTAGTTCCCTCCAATTTTAAAGCTAAGAATGTCAGTTGAAAGCACCTGAAACCTACAGAAGAATTCTATCTAGCCTCTTTGCTATAATCCAGATACCTAATGCCCCCACTTGTGTATTTAATAAATACATTTATTTATGATTTTATTTTGTTCTTTTAGTATAAAAAGGTCATGTAACTGAACCTGGGCATGGTGGCGCATGCTTGCAGTCCCAGCGCTGGGAAAGTAGAGGCAGGAAGACCAGGAGTTCAAGGTCATGCTTAGCTACAAAGGGGGTTTGAGAATAGCTTGGGCTAGAGACCTTGTCTCAAACAAATAATACAGTTCATCTGGGTAAGGTAGTACCTGGTTTTAACCCTAGTAATCTAGAGGCAAAGAAAGGTAAACCGTTGTGAGTTCGAGGCCAGCCTGAGCTGTCTCCAAAAGATAATAATGCAGTCCTAGCAGAAGCCCAGGTTCTTAACCCTCAGCACCCAACAAAACCCCAACCCCAACTGCCCCTCCTTCATCACCGTATCCTGGCCCACACCTCTAGTGGCCTCCTACCCTATCATTGGCCAGGCCAGTATTCTGAAAACCAGGCAGAAATCTCCTACCCCACCAGAGGCCAGGCCGGTATCCTGAACTCCAGAGGATCCAGGGCCAGATCAGAAGGCACACACATCAACAGACCTTCAGACCCTAACATGCGGAGAAACCCCCTGCTTAACAAGAGGCCATTCAGGCCATAAGAAGTCCAGTCTCCAACTTAGGTGGAGATCCTCTGTTCAACAATAGGCCACTACAGCCAGAAGACCAGAAAGGAAACAGAGACCAAGGAAGAAAACACCCATCCAACAAAGATAAGCCCAGAAATCAGCACCTAGACCTATAACCACTCCAATTCCACATGATTAAACATCAGTGTAAGAATACGGCTGACAACAACCAGGGCAGCATGCCGCCACCAGAGCCCAGCCATCCCACTACAGCAAGCCCTGACTGCAACACAGCTGGAGAAAACAACCTTAAGATGGGCGTGGTGGCACATGCCTTAATTCAGACACTTGGGGACAGAGGCAGGTGGATCTTGTGAGCTGGGGGGCCAGCCTGGTCCACTAGGTGAGTTCTAGGATAGCCAGGGCTGTTACACAGAGAAACCCTGTAAAAATAAAACAACAAAAAAATCAACCTTAAATCAACTTTATGAAGATAATGGAAGCCTTAAAGAAGAAATGAATAAATCTCTTAAAGAAATCAAAGAAAGAACAGTCAAACAATTGGAAGAACTCAATAAATCTATTAAAGAATGTCAAGAAAGCGGAGAGAAAACAAATAGTTCAAGGAAATGAATAAAATTGTTCAAGACCTGGAAAATGGAAAATCTAGGTAAGTGAACAGGAACTATAGATGCAAGCATCACCAACAAAATATAAGAGATGGAAGAGAGAATCCCAAGCATTGATGACACATAGAAGGAATAGATACATCAGTCAAAGAAACTGATAAGTCTAAAAAATTCCCGCCAGGCATGGTCGCACACGCCTTTAATCCCAGCACTTGGGAGGCAGAGGCAGGTGGATTTCTGAGTTCAAGGCCAGCCTGATCTTCAGAGTGAGTTCCAGGACAGCCAGGGCTGCACAGAGAAACCCTGTCTCGAAAAACCAAAAAAAAAGAAAAGAAAGAAAAATCTGGGATATTATGGAAAGACCAAACCTAACAATAATAGGAATAGAAGAAGAATCCCTGCTCAAAGGCCCAGAAAAAATATGTATATGTATATATATATATATATATATATATATATATGTGTGTGTGTGTGTGTGTGTGTGTGTGTGTGTGTATACATATATGTATACATATATATGTATACATATGTATACATATATATGTATACATATATGGTTTTTCGAGACAGGGTTTCTCTGTGTAGTCCTGGTTGTCCTGGAACTCACTCTGTAGACCAGGCTGGCCTCGAACTCAGGAATCTGCCTGCCTCTGCCTCCCAGAGTGCTGGGATTACAGGCATGTGCCACCATGCCCGGCAAAAATATATTTTTTAAAAGATTTATTTATTATATGTAAGTAAGTACACTGCAGCTCTCTTCCGATACCAGAAGAGGGCGTCAGATCTCTTTACAGATGGTTGTGAGCCACCATATGGGTGCTGGGATTTGAACTCATGACCTTTGGAAGAACAGTCTGTGCCCTTACCTGCTGAGCCATCTCTCCAGCCCCCAGAAAATATTTTTAACAAAATTATAGAAGAAAAAATTTCCTAACATAAAGGATATGACTATAAAGGTACAAGAATCTTACAGAGCACCAAATATATTGTACCAGAAAGAAAATCACCTCACCACATAATTAAACACAAAACACATGGATCAAAGAAAGAATATTAAAAACTGCCAGGAAAAAGGCCAAGTAACATATAAAAGCAGACCTATTAGAATAACACCTGAATTCTCAATGGAGACTCTAAAAGCCAGAAGGTCCTAGACAGATGTGCTGCAGAGTCTTAAGAGAACACAGATGTCAGCCTAAACTACAATACCTAGCAAAAACATGCTATTCCATGATAAAGTCAAATTTAAAAAATATCTATCCACAAATCTAGCACCACAGAGGGTACTAGAAGGAAAATTTCAATCCAAGAAGGTTAACTATAATCACATGGACAATAAATAATCTTATACAGCAAAACCCAAAGAAAAGAAACACACACACACACACACACACACACACACACACACACACCAGCACCACCACCACCAAAATATCAGGAATTAAAAGTTTTTGGTTGCTGGGTAGTGGTGGCGTACGCCTGTAATCCCAGCACTTGGGAGGCAGAGGTAGGCGGATTTCTGAGTTCGAGGCCAGCCTGGTCTTCAGAGTGAGTTCCAGAACAGCCAGGGCTATACAGAGAAACCCTGTCTCGGGGAAAAAAAAAAAAAAGCTTTTGGTCTTTTATATCTCTAAATATCAATGGACTTAATTCCCCAATAAAAAGACACAGATTAAAAGAATGGGTTCGAAAACAGAAACCATCCTTCTACTACATACAAGAAACATACATCACCATCAAAGATACACATTATCTCCAAGTAAAAGTTTGGAAAAAGATTTTTCCAAGCAAATGGCCCCAAGAGGCAAGCTGGTGTAGCCATTTTAATATCTAACAAAAGGGTAGCACATCTGTAAAAGAAACACTATTATAGCTTAAATCACACGTACACTCTCACACTCTCACACATTGATAGTGGGAGTCTTCAATACCCAACTCTCACCAATAGACAGGTCATCTAGACAAAAGCTAAACAGAGAAATAACAGTTATCTATAGAAAACAGAGCTGACAGTTATCTATAGAACAGTTCCTTCCTTCCTTCTTTCTTTCTTTCTTTCTTTCTTTCTTTCTTTCTTTTTTTCTTTCTTTCTTTTTCTTTTTTTTCTCGAGACAGAGTTTCTCTGTTTAGCCCTGGCTGTCCTGGAACTCACTTTGTAGACCAGACTGGCTGTGAACTCAGAAATCTGCCTGCCTCTGCCTCCCAAGTGCTGGGATCAAAGGTGTGCACCACCACCGCCTGGCAGAACATTTCACACAAACACAAAAGAATATACCTTTTCTCAGCACCTCGTGGAGCATTCTCCAGAACTGTCCACATACTCTGTCACAAAGCAAGTCTCAGCAGATACAAGAAAATGGAAATGACCCTTTGCATCCTATCAGACGACTAAAGCTGGACTTCAATAACAACAGAAAGCCTACAAATTCACAGAAACTGAACAACTCTATAGAGTGACTACTGGGTCAGGGCAGAAATAACGCAATTAAAGATTTCCTAGAACTCAACAGAGAATCAAGGCACAACATACACAAACTTATAGGCCACAATGAAAGCAGTGCTAGGAGGAAAGTTCATAGCACTAAGAGCATTCATAAAGAAACTGGAAAGATCCCATACTAGTAACTTAATAGCACACCTGAAAGTTGTAGAACAAAAAGAAGCAAACACACCCAAGAGTAGTAGAAGGCAGAAAGTGTTCAAACTGTTCCCCATACGCAGAAGTAGTTGGCCAACACAAAACAAACAACTCAGTGGCTCTTTGGATGTTCTTTGTTTTATAATGTTCTGTCAGGACACCTTTTTTTAACCTGACAGATCATTTGTGTATATATTATGACTTCTGGTTATGAGTTGTTTAATGGGGTTCCTATGTGTGCACATGTGCTTTGCTCTGTATCTGTTTCTTATGCTTTTTCTTTGTTTTTTATCTTCTTTCTTTTTTTTTCCCTAAGCCAGTTTTGCCAATTTTGTTTTATCTTGTTTTATTATTGTTTAGATGCCTGCTTGTTTTCTTTCTTTCTTTCTTTCCTTCTTTCTTTCTTCTTTCTTTCTTCTTTCTTTCTTTCTTTCTTTTTTTAAAGATCTATCTATTATATGTAAGTACACTGTAGCTGTCCTCAGACATTCCAGAAGAGGGCATCAGATCTTGTTACGGTTATGGAATGAGGCAGAGTAGGAAACTGAGCTGGCCCTGTGAGAGAGACTCTGCTGTCTCTGGCTAGAAGGCGGAAGGGAGCCAAAGCTAAGCAGTGCAGCCAGGTCCCCCCGGAAGCAGGACAAGACCAGGACACTGTCTCCAGAAGGAGCGCCACTCGGCCAATGCTCTGATGGTAGACCTTGATTTTAGTGAAGTTTCTTTTGCACTCTGACAATCTACAACCATATTGGTGTTTTGTTTTTGGGTTTTGTCTTTTGGGGCTTTGTTTGTTTGTTTAGGTTGTTTTATTTTAAGACAGGGTCTCACTAGGTAGCCCTGGCTGGCTTGGAACTTGTTATATAGCTTAGGCTAGCCTTGAAGTTACAGAGATACACCTGCTTCTACCTCCCAAATGCTGGGATTAAATGTGTGCACCACCATACCAGGCTTCTTTTGTTTCAAAACAGCGTCTTATCAGTTCAGGCTGGCCTGGGTCTCATAATGTTGGTGACTACAATCTTGGCTTTTGGTTGCCCCAGTTTCCACCTCTACAGTGCTGGGATGACAGGCAGGTACCACTACCCAGATCAACCCAGGGGTCTGACCCGCCCTAGCAAGCTGACTGAGCCATACCCCAGTTCCAGGCTTAGGGGGATTTGGCCCAGCGGGGGTGGGGTGGTGGGAGGTGGGGGGTGGGGGGTGCAGGGTGGAGGGAGGTGGAGGGGGTGGAGGAAAACATGCAGCACTCTGAATTCTGTGGAGCTCAAATTCTCTTAAATTCTCTCTCTCTCTCTCTCTCTCTCTCTCTCTCTCTCTCTCTCTCTCTCTGGTTTTTCGAGTCAGGGTTTCTCTGTGTAGTCCTGGCTGTCCTGGAACTCACTCTGTAGACCAGGCTGGCCTCGAACTCAGAAATCTGCCTGCCTCTGCCTCCCAAGTGCTGGGATTACAGGCGTGCATCACCACGCCCGGCTTTTAAATTCTCTTTTTCCTGAAGCTAGTTTGTGTTGGATTTTGTTCTTCAGCAACTCCATTTACAAAGATTGCAGTCATTAAACAGTGCTCGTTATCAGAGAGAAAATAAAAACATGAAATAAAATAAAATAAATCTATTGACCTCTACCTATTTCTTTTTAGTGGTTCTTCTCACAGCCTTTAAGGCTTAACCTCTGTGACCCCAGGCCCTCCCTTTTAGTACTTTTCAAAGACCACACATACATCTAAATCGGTGGTGGCGCACGCCTGTAATCCCAGCACTCTGGGAGGCAGAGGCAGTTGGATTTCTGAGTTCAAGGCCAGCCTGGTCTACAGAGTGAGTGAGTTCCAGGACAGCCAGGGCTCTGTAGCAAATTTACTTCCTGTCTCTCAACTGGCAGAAAGCAGAAGTCAGCCATTGCAATTACGGCTGCAGGACTCTTCCCCAAGCACGTTAGTTATCCTTGCAGACGTGCCGCCCTCAAGGGTCTCAGAGAAGATATCTAGAGATGCATAGACCACCTGTCAATTTCATAGAGCTTCCCAACTCCTTTGAAGTTCAGACAGTAGTTCAAAACCTTTCTCCGTTTTGGGAGGCTGGCAGGACGGTGTCCTACTTGGGGTTACTATTAATGTGATGAAACGCCACGACCAAAGCAAGCAGGGGAGGAGAGGACTTTTTGGCTTATACTTCCACATCATCGCCCACCACTGAAGGAAATCAGGACAGAAACTGAAACAGGGCAGGAAACTGGAGACAGGAGCTGGGGCAGGCCTTTGTGGAGGGGTGCTGCTTACTGGCTTGTGCTCATGGCTTGCTCAGCCTTGCTTTCTTGTAGAACCCAGGAGCACCGGCCCAAGGTTGGCTGCACCCACAATGGGCGGGGTCCTCCTCCATCAATATTAATAGAGAACCCCTAAGCTGAGTGAGGTGGCTTCTCACCCCTGCACTTAGGAGGCAGGGGTAGGTGGATCTCTGGGAGTTTGAGGCCAGCCTGGTCTACAGGGGGAAGGACAGCCAGGACCATTGCGTCATTGAAAAACAAACCCTGTCTTGAAAAACAAACGACAGAAAGAGTAAGAAAGAAAGAGCATGCCTGGCCCAATGCTCTCATTGAGGTTCCCTCCTTTCAGATGACTAAAGCTTCCGTCAAGTTGACATAAAACCAGCCAGAACAGGTTGCTCAGGAGTTAAGAGTACGCGCTACTCTTGCAGAGCATCTGCATTTGGTTCTCAGCGTCCTCACGGGGCTTCCGTTCCAGGGGTTCGCTCAGTCGCCCTACTGGCCTCTGAGGGAAAGCGGCACACCTGTGGTGCACATATAAACAAGCAAGCCGATGCTTACACATATAAAATAACTTGTATTTATTTTTACTTTCTGCGTATAAATGTTTGCCTGTATGTGTGCGTGTGCATGTGTATCACATGTGTGCCTGGTGGATCCCCTGCAGCCAGGGTTACGATGTTTGCGAGCCTTTGTGCGGATACTGGAACTAAACCCTTGCCTTCTGTAAGAGCAACAAGTAGGGCTGGAGAGATGGCTCGGTGGTTGAGAGCACTGACTGCTCTTCCAGAGGAGGTCCTGAGTTCAATTCCCAGCCACCACATGGTGGCTCTGTAATGGGATCTGATGCCCTCTTGTGGTGTGTCTGAAGATAGCGACAGTGTACATAAAATAAATCTTAAAAAGAAAAAAAAAAGGAGCAACATGTACTTTTAGTCACTGGACCATTTCTGCAGTCCCCCAGATAAGTAAATAAACAGACAAGCAAGCCATTCCCAGTTGCTGGGAGAATAAGGGGTGGCCTTTGGCTCTTGAGGTCTTGCCAGAATTCTACTCTTCAATGTGTCTCCTCTCTTCCCCATCTCTCCTATTGTCCTGGTAAGTATTTTGTCAACTTAACTTCCGTGAGGATCATCTTGGAGAGAGACCCTCAGTTGAGAAAGCGGCCTATAACCAGATCTGTGGAGGCATTTTCTTAAGATTTCTGTGGGAGGGCACAGTTCATTGTGGGTGGTGTCGCCTCTAGGCAGGGAGTCCTGGCAGGTGTAAGAAAGGCAGCTGAACAGGAGCCTGAGATACTCCTCCACGGTCTCTGCTTCAGTCCCTGCCCCAGCTTCCTGCTCACTTCAGTCCCTGCCTTCTCTCCCCTAAAATGATGGACCATGACCATAAGCCAAATAAACCCTTTCCTTTCCAAGATGGTCGTGTAAAAAAAAAAAAAACAAAAAACAACTCTCTAAAGCTCCACTCCTCCCTAGTATACACAAGAAGATATTATTGAAGGCTGAAGGTTAGGACCATGACTTCTAGAGTCGAGAACTTCAAACCCATAGTCTGTCCTTTCTTTCTTTCTTTCTTTCTTTCTTCTTTCTTTCTTTCTTTCTTTTTATTTTTGATTTTTTTTCGAGACAGGGTTTCTCGGTATAGCTCTGGCTGTCCTGGAACTCACTCTGTAGACCAGGCTGGCCTCGAACTCAGAAATCCACCTGCCTCTGCCTCCCAGAGTACTGGGATTACAGGCGTGCGCCACCACCGCCCAGCTAGTCTATTCTTTCTTAACATGAAGCTATACTGTTTTATCTCCTCCTCCTTTCAGCCTGTAGCCCCCTAGACATTATGCTAGGTCCTTCTGAAGGTCCCTGCTGTGCACACTTTGGAAAAGGCACCACAATGTCAGAGGTTGCAGAGGCAAGTCCCCCAGCCTCCTCCTGTCTTTAATTTCTCAAAGTCTTGTTCTTTTCATTTTGTTTGTTTGTTTGTTGTTGCTGTTGTTGTTATTGTTGTTGGTTTGTTTTCTAATCAGGGTAGCCCAGACTGTCCTGGAACTTATTCTGAGACCAGGCTGGCCTTGCCTTGTATAAAAGAACAAGACTGCCTCCAGAGTGCTGGAATTAACGATGTGGCCTAGCACCACCCAGCTTGTTAGCTTGTGAGCTTGATTCTTCTTCTTCTTCTTCTTCTTCTTCTTCTTCTTCTTCTTCTTCTTCTTCTTCTTCTTCTTCTTCCCTTTTCTTCCTCTTCTTCTTCTTCCTCTTCTTCTTTTCAAAATATTGCTTGCTTACTGTATATATGTATGTATGTGTGTGCATCTGTGGGCACGTGTATGTCACAGGATACATGTGGAAGGACTCAGCTCTCTACTTCTGCCATGGGAGTCCCAGGGATTGAACTTTTGTCATCAGGTTTAGTGGCATGTGAGAGAGCCTGCTGAGCCTTCTTGCTAGCTCTTGTTTATTTTCCATAGAGAAGTTTACCTCTTCCTTCCTTCCTTCCTTCCTTCCTTCCTTCCTTCCTTTCTTTCTTTTTCCAGATAGGGAGGGTTTCTCTGTGTAGCCCTGGCTGTCCTGGAACTCACTCTGTAGACCAGGCTGGCCTCGAACTCAGAAATCTGCCTGCCTCTGCCTCCCAAGTGCTGGGATTACAGGCGTGCGTCAACAACACCTGGCAGTTTAACTCTTTCTTGACTGGATCCCAGGCCATTTGGCTTGTTTTCAGAGGGCCTCATCCTTATAATGAATTGTAAAATGGGTCCCTACATGTCTACAGTTCTAAGACTGGAGATTGTTGAGGTTTCATGAATACCCAGAGATGGTGGTGACAAAGAATGACAACAGCACTGAAGTGACTGTGTTGGGTTTTGTTTTTTTGTTTTTATTTTTTCTGAGATAGGGTTTCTTTGTGTAGCCTGGAACTCCCTCTGTAGATCAAGCTGGCCTGGAACTCACAGAGATCAGTCTGCCTCTGCCTCCTGAGTGCTGGCACTAAAGGCGTATGCCAGCCACCACCACCTGGCAAAGTGAGTATGTTTTTATATGAAGAAAATAAATTGATTTTTCCAAAGAAAACAGATGGCCTTTTATTTGACACAAGAGATATTGCTGTTCGCTGTGGAATATAAGCTAGCTTCTCTGAAACACTTTAAGCTTTTAAAATAAAAGATGCTTAGATCTGCAGATGGCTTTTGTAAATGTGTGCACAGGGCAGCGTGCCAGCAAGTTCCTGGAAGGCAGCAGGCTATGAGCCTCATTTGTGAAGCCTGTGTGTTACTGGTGTCATCAGATCCTCCCACTGACCAAGGAGAAGTAAAAAGACACAGGCACATAGTCTATTCTGCAATTCAAACAAGTGCTGACACTTCCTGAGGATGGTGAAAAGCATACCAAGTGTGCATGCCAAGTATAAGTTACATTCTGATTTAAAATTTAAATAAGATGAAGGAAACTGTATCTTGGAACCAGAGAGAACAGTAGGAGCTTCTGCTTCCATAGGCCACACACATTCCTAAATGTCCTCAGCAGTGTTGTGATTAAATAAACACATAGTAGGGTTTTTGGTTTTTTTGTTTTTGTTTTTGGTATTTTGTTTGTTTGTTTTTGAGATGGTCTTACCAGGTAACTTTGACTAGCCTGGAACTCCTTGCATAGAATGAACTAACCATAAATTCACCAGACCTACCTGCCTCTACCTCCCCAGTGCTGGGATTCAAGGTAGTACCCCTTGGCTAGCAATGGGTAGACTCTTTTTATTTGTTTGTTTGTTTTATTTTTTTCAAGACAGGGTTTCTCTGTGTAGTCCTGGCTGTCCTGGAACTCACTCTGTAGACCAGGCTGGCCTTGAACTCAGAAATCCACCTGCCTCTGCCTCCCAAGTGCTGGGATTACAGGTGTGCACCACCACGCCCGGCTAATGGGTAGACTCTTAAGTAGGTATAAGGTCAATAAACACCATGAACAATGGCAAATGAAGAGTTTGGTGAGGATTAAAATATCTGAGACAGCCAACAAGATGGCTCAGTGGGGAAAATCACTTTCTGCCAAACCTGAAGATCTGCTTTTGACCCACAGGGCCCAAGTGGTAGGAGTTATTCCTGTACGATCCAGGTACGATCAATTCCTGTAAATTCTCCTCTGACCTCCACTCGTTGTCATGGCACCCCGCCCCTCCCCCCCCCAGGATCTCTGTGTAGTCTTGGATGTCCAGAACTAGCTATATAGACCAAGTTGGCCTCAAACTCACGGAGATCCCTCTGCCAAGTTCTGGGATTAAACGTGTGAGCCACTTCTCTGGGCCCTTATCTATCTATCTATCTATCTATCTATCTATCTATCTATCTATCTATCTATCTAAAAATACATTTTTGGTTATGTGTGAGTCTGTGTAGGTATGTGTATATGAGTTCAGTGCCTGAAGAGGTCAGAAGAGGCCGTCAAACTCTCTGCAGCTAGAGCTGGAAGGAGTGCTGCGCCACTAGTCAGCTGCTGGGAACTGGACTTGTTGGGCTGGAAGAACACTTGCCTAGCGTGCAGCAGGAAGACCCTGGTCTCTTCCCCAGCGCACACGGGGAGGGAGAGAGAATATAAAAATATTGGGCAAACAAGTTTTCATTAACCGAGTGTTAGGTTTAAATAATGATTACATTATAATTAAATGATCAAATATACTGAAATCTATACATTAAGTATGTTACATTGCTCTGAATATACATGTGTAATACTGGTTTCTATAGAGATGCAAGAATGCTAAGGATAGAATATTGCAGTCTCAGTGGCTCTAGCCTTTCTTCCTCCTCCCCCTCCTTTTTTTTAAGACAAGATCTTACATAGCCCCAGCTGGCCTGGAACTCATTATAGGCCAGGCTGACTTTGAACTCCTTACATTTTGGATCCACCTCCTGAATGCTGAGATTACAGGCATGCGCTATCACACTTAACTCATAGTCCTTTCTACTTTAAGAAACTTAAAGCAGGGGACTGGAGAGATGGCTCAGCAGGTAAGAGTACTGAGTGCTCTTCCAAAGGTCATGAGTTCAAATCCCAGCAACCACATGGTGGCTCACAACCATCTGTAAAGAGATCTGATGCTCTCTTCTGGTGTCTGAAGATACACATATAATAAATAAATAAATCTTTAAAAAAAAGAGTAATTTAAAAAAATTTAAAAGAAAAAGAAACTTAAAGCAGAAAAAAAAATCCTAATGCCGGGCGGTGGAGGCCCATGCCTGTAATCCCAGCACTTGGGAGGCAGAGACAGGTAGATTTCTGAGTTTGAGGCCAGCCTGGTCTACAGAGTAAGTTCCAGGACAGCCAGGGCTACACAGAGAAACCCTGTCTCAAAAAAACAAACAAACAAAAAAAACAAAAAGAAAGAAAGAAAGAAAGAAAGAAAGAAAGAAAGAAAGAGGAAAGAAAAAGAAAAAAGAAAAGAAAAGAAAAAGAAACTTAAAGCAGCCAGGCACAATAGCTAATACAGTAATCCCAGCACTCATGAGGCTAAAATAAGAAGATTGCTCTGAGCTTGAGGCCAGGCTGTGCCATAATGTAAGACCTAGTATCCGTATCCGACAACAAAAAAGAATGAAAATAAAGAGCTTAATGAAGTTCATCCCTTATCTGTAGGTACTAGGACTTAAGAATAAATAAATTAATTAAGAACTGCCCCTTGGAGCTGGAGAGATGGCTCAGAGGTTAAGAGTAATGGATTTTCTTGTAGGACTAGAGTTTGGTATCCAGCGTCTCCATCAGGCAGCTCACAGCTGCCTCTTACTGCAGTTCCAGGGATCCAGTGCCCTCTTTTGGTCTCCAGAGGCACCTGCACACACATTCTTTTTTATATAATGTTTTTTAAAGACTTATTTATTGTTATACATAAGTACACTGTAGCTGTCTTCAGACACACCAGAAGAGGGAATCAGATCTCATTATGGATGGTTGTGAGCCACCATGTGGTTGTTAGGATTTGAACTCAGGACCTTTGGAAGAGCAGTCAGTGCTCTTAACTGCTGAGCCATCTCTCCAGCCCCTGTACACACATTCTTGAGGACATACACAGATGCACAAACACACAAATTAAAAAATAATAATAATAAGCCGGGCGTGGTGGTGCACGCCTGTAATCCCAGCACTTGGGAGGCAGAGGCAGGCGGATTTCTGAGTTCGAGGCCAGCCTGGTCTACAGAGTGAGTTCCAGGACAGCCAGGGCTACACAGAGAAAACCTGTCTCAAAAAACCAAAAAAAAAAAAAAATAATAATAATAATAAAATTTACCCCTTGACTGGTACTGTGATATAGGCTCGTAATCTCAGCTCTTGGTAGATAGAAGCACAAGGATTGGGAGTTCAAAATCACCCTTGGTTGCATTGTCAGTTTGAGATTAACTTGGGCTACATGAGACTCTGTTTCAAAAAACAAACAAACAAACAAACAAACAAAGTTAAAGAAAGAACTACCCCTTATTTCTGACATAGCAAACTCGAAGATGTGCTAGGACACGGTCTTCATTTATAATAGTGAGAGCAAATGACCTTGTGGGGGGCCTGAAGGGTGCTGATGAGGATGAGTGGCTCCCCCGGTAACCCCAGCATGGTGAAGCAGAGGAAGGAGGGTGGGATCAGGAGTTGAAGGTCTGTGCCACCACCCACAGTGGGCGATGCAATCCCACCTCAGTCACTAATTACAAAGACACATTACTGACCTGCCCACAGGCTGAGCTCACTGGGGGCATTTTCTCAAACAAGGTTCCCTCTTCTAGGTGACTCTTGCTTGTCTCAAACTGACATAAAACTGGCCAGCATAGGTGGGGAGACAGGTGCTCAAAGCCCTGTGGTCCTGTGTTAAGGTACCGAGTGTAAGATGGCTTTGTGACTGAGACAGAGAAGGAGAAGATGCTTCCCAGAATTGGAGGATTTTAAGCAAAGAGGCAAACGAAAGGGTCAGACTCACACTTAAAAAAAAAAAAAAAAAAAAAAAAAAGCCTTCTTTACCAGTGCAGAAGAAGTGGAAAGACTAAGACAAGGACCATAGTTAAGAAGCTATTAAATGCCTGGCGTGGTGGCGCACGCCTGTAATCCCAGCACTTGGAAGGCAGAGGCAGGCGGATTTCTGAGTTCGAGGCCAGCCTGGACTACAGAGTGATTTCCAGGACAGCCAGGACTACACAGAGAAACCCTGTCTCGAAAAACCAAAAAAAAAAAAAAAAAAAAGAAGAAGAAGAAGAAGCTATTAAGCCAGTCTAGGGATGTAGGTCAGCAGAAAAGGAGGAAGAGGAGGAGGAAATGGGGGAAGGAGAAAGGAGGAGGAAGTAGAGGAGGACTATCTCTGCCTCCCTAGTGCTGGGATTAGGCACGTGCTTCCATGCCTTACCATATTCATGAATTTTTATTTTTTTGCTCATTTTTGTTTTGTTTTTGTTTCAAGACAGGAGTTCTCTGTGTAGCCCTGGCTGTCCTGGAACTCACTCAGACCAGGCTGGCCTTGAACTCGGAGATCTGCTGCCTCTGCCTCCCGTGCACCGCCACTGCCAGCTCATCCTCATTTTCTTTTCTTTTCTTTTTTTCTTTTTTCTTTTTGGTTTTTTTGAGACAGGGTTTCTCTGTGTAGCCCTGGCTGTCCTGGAACTCACTCTGTAGACCCACCTGCCTCTGCCTCCCAAGTGCTGGGATTAAAGGCGTGTGCCACCACCGCCCGGCTATCCTCTTTTTCTTAATGAAGTTTAGTTTTGTTGTTGTTTTTACCTTTAACCTTCATTTACATGGAAGAGGCATTTCTTGGAATTCCTTTGACCTTACCTCAAGCTCTACCCTGGAACCGCAGGGAGACAAGGCTCTAGTCTCTGCCTGAGTTCTCAGGTGCGCCTCCTTTGTTCAACAGGGCTGTGACAGCCAGCAGCGTCTCTGAATCCCTGCATGTGAACTGTGTCAGAGTCACTGTGGGGTGGGCCACAGGCTGTGAGGTGATGTCCTCGGAAAAGCATCCCTCAAAGACTTGTCTTCTTGGTGCTTGCTTCCCAAGAGAGCCTGCCATTGCATGAGGTGGGTTGGACAGCTTGAGATGATTCTAGGGACCTTTCTGAATAGTAAGACCTGAAAGAAAAAACAGGGTACTTCTGCACCCCATGCCTTGGAAACCGGCACCCCAAAACACTCACGAGAGACAGACCTGATGCAATTTTGCAAGAGGATTTTAATATCCAGAGCTCTGGGGGGTTACAGTCTCCCCAGCAAGGTAAAGATGTAAGCCCGCCGAGGAGTGGCTTGCCTTGGCCTTTATAGACTTATAACAGAACCCGCCTACCACAAGCTTCTAAGCCAATCAGTTCAAACCATCCGAACTCGCGCTCTCTGACGACCTACCAGCCTCTCACAGAGGCCGGAAGAACTAGTTAAGTCATTTCCGCTTACGTGGCCTCCACGCAGTGTCGCGCCCACCCTCCCCCACTGGCGTTGGGGATTCAAGTGCCCCCCACGTGCCCAGGCATGGGGAATTTCTAGCTTATAACCTTATCTTTTCAGAATCATGCCTGCGTGCTGGTTTTTGTCAACTTGACACACGCTAGGATCATCTGGGAAGAGAGGACTGAAGAGCCAGCCTGCCTCCATCTCCGGCTTAGCAGCCAGCAGGTTCAGTCCTGTTCATGACTAAACCTCTGTCTGATCCTCAAGGATTGGGCTATGCCCCACCTGTAACCTTTCTTGGGTTGCTTCTTTAGTTAATTTGGCCAAGCCGACTGGTGTCGGTAGTCTTTCTCCTCCCATCTTTGGGATTAATAGGAAGCTTCCTTGAGAAAACGCCTCCTCATTGTATCAAGCCTGGGGACGTTTTCTTGATTATGATTGATGTGGAGGGATCAGTTCACTGTGGGCAGTGCCACCCTTAGGCGGGTACTCCTAGGTGCTTTCAGAGAGCAGGCTGAGCAAGCCGGTAAGCACCCCCCCCTACCCCCATGGCCTCTGCTTCAGTTCCTACCTCCACGTTCCTGCCTTGAGTCTCGCTTTGCCGTGATGATGCACTGTGACGTAGAAGTGTGAGCCAAGCAAAAGCCCTCTTCTGCCGCATTGCTTGATTACGGCATTGGTCACAGCAGCAGAAACCTAACCAGTGCAGCGCGAGTGTGTGGCTCTTCTGTGTGCCTAGGAGCTGCTCGCTCTCCAATCCTCCTTGTCTTGCTCTTCAGAGATACTGACCTGTATAGAGTAGTTCAGTGCAGGCCACTGGAGTCCAACCAAAGAAATGCCCCACGGAGATTGGAAGAGAGGTCAGCATGGAGGGAGTTACTGCCCAACTTCATCCTAGGGCTAGCGGGAACCTCCCCATGGCTCCCCCCCCTTCCCAGCCCCTAGGGGTGAAGCCTTGCTGTTTCCTGGACAGTAGTGCACGCTCGTGAAACTGTGTTACACTGGCCCTCCCTTGAGTTCTGCTAATTGAGTGTGCCACCTGTTTCCTCTTGGGACTTTGACAGATACACCTTGATTGAAGCAATTTACTACACTAGGCTTCTCTGTAAACATCCCATTACAAATTAGTTTATGAAACCGTTTTCAAGGACTAATGATATACAGTAGGCCCCAACAGGACAGGACAGAGAACAAATACATCTTCGTGAAATACAAGGAGGCTGGGGGGTTGGGGGCGTAGCTCACTGGTAAGCGCCTGCCTCATGGATATACAAAAAGACCTGGGTCAGATTCTGTGTTGAAAGGGAAGGGACATGATGCAGGGCCAGGAAGCAAGACTCTGGACGGTCACACAAGCCTGAGGGCCACATCGGCATCAGCAATTTGCTCTGGAATCTCATTCTCAGTCTCTCTCTCTCTCTCTCTCTCTCTCTCTCTCTCTCTCTCTCTCTTCCCCCCTCCATCTGTCCCCCTCTCTCCCTCTCCCCCTCTCTCTCCCTCCATCTGCGAGAGTGCCCCTTTCTCTCTTTCTCCTTCTCTTCCCCCCTGCCCCCTTCCCCATGGTGACGTCCTTGGTCTTGGTCCTTGGGGCCAGTGAACTTGCCATCCTGAGAGCAGCTTCCCAATAAACCTGCCTTGAATATAATCTAATCCGGCAGCAATAATCTATCAGAAATGTGGAGATGCAGAAGAAATAAAGAGGTAAATCTATCTTTCTGTGAAAAGACATCTTAACTAAGCCAACTCAGGAAAGCATTTAACTGGGTTCTGCTTAGAGTTTCCGGGGCTTAGTCCATTATTATCGTGGTGGGGAGCATGGAGGTCGGCAGTGCTGGTGTTGAAGTTGCTAAGAGCTGTCCTGATCTGTAGGCTGGGTCTGGCATAGGCTTTTTGACACTTCTACCCATCTCCCGCCATCCCACAGGACACACTTCCTCCAACAAGGTCACACCTCCTAATCATTCTAACCTTTTCAAAGAGTTTCACCCCCTGGTGACTAAGCATTCAAATATCTGAGCCTATGGGATGGGACTGGGGGTTCTGACACCTTCTTCTGACCTATAAAAGCATTGCATGAATCAGGGTACATGACCGCAAAAAGCACCCATTCACATAAAATAAAATAAATCCTGTTTTTTTAGATTTTTTTTTATGTCTATGAGTACACTGTAGCTGTACAGATGGTTGTGAGCTGTCATGTGGTTGCTGGGAATTGAACTCAGGACATCTGCTCGCTCCAGCCCTGCTTGCTTGGCCCAAAGATTTATTTATTA
Organism: Apodemus agrarius; assembly: GCA_964023405.1. Lineage (NCBI taxonomy): Eukaryota > Metazoa > Chordata > Mammalia > Rodentia > Muridae > Apodemus > Apodemus agrarius. The sequence goes on along the minus strand of OZ030011.1, from coordinate 69,012,276 downwards.
TTTATATGTAAGTACACTGTAGCTGTCTTCAGACACACCAGAAGAGGGCGCCAGATCTCTTTACAGATGACTGTGAGCCACCATGTGGTTGTTGGGATTTGAACTCAGGACCTTCAGAAGAGCAGTGTTCTTAACTGCTGAGCCATCTCTCCAGCCTCTAAAATCCTGTTTTTTTTTTTTTTTTTTTTTTTTTTTTTTTTTTGGTTTTTTTGAGACAGGGTTTCTCTATGTAGCCCTGGCTGTCCTGGAAGTCACTCTGTAGACCAGGCTGGCCTTGAACTCAGAAATCTGCCTGCCTCTGCCTCCCAAGTGCTGGGATTACAGGCGTGCTTTTAAAAATGGCAGGACTAAGAAGAGTGAGGCAGCCAAGACTGGGAGGTTGAGCCTGAGCTGCATATTTTAACAGGGCCCCAAAGCTTTGCACAGCTGACTCCACGATGGAAGTGGGGTTCAGGCTGTAAACTTTAGCACATAGACAGTACCACCTGCCAAAAGGAAAACAAAGACTTAATCCATCAAAGTCCAGAGTTCTGGGAAAGTCTCTAAATATATTAACTCTTTTACTTTTTGGTTTTCATAGTTCTGCTTCTGGCTGACTGTTCTTGTTAACTGAAGTGTGTGGAGCTAGAACATGGTGTTTGTGTTTAAAAACTCACCCTGAGAAAGGCTCAGCGATACACAGGGATCCCAAACACCCAGTATAGTCGCCATTGGCTAATAAAGACTTTCTATTGGCTTAAAACCAAGTATGTCTTCTCTGGTGACTGCCCCACAACAATATATGAAGAGTGTTTAAAAAAAACCATTCAGATAGAGACAGGTCTTGTGTCACATACCTTTAATCCCAGCACTCAGGAGGTAGAGGCAGAGGCAGACAGATCTCTGTGAGGTTAAGGCCATCTGGTCTACAGAGCAAGTTAGTTCCTGAACAGCCAGGGCTACACAGAGAAACCGTGTCTTGAAAAAACCAAAAAACAATCCCCCCTTCTGACTAAAGAGTGAATTTGGCACTAAAGCAACCCAAAAGATTTCTCTACTTTTTTTTGTTGTTGTTGTTTTGTTTTTTATTGTTTTTCGAGACAGGGTTCTCTGTGCAGTCCTGGCTGTCCTGCAACTCACTCTGTAGACCAGGCTGGCCTCGAACTCAGAAATCCGCCTGCCTCTGCCTCCCAAGTGCTGGGATTACAGGCGTGTGCCACCACGCCCGGCTCATTTCTCTACTTTTAATAAGATATTTAAGATATTACCAGAGATAGAGCGTTGTAATTGCCCTGAATTCTGAGCCTTGGGGTCTACAAAGCTTTAGTGGTTCCTGGCTCTGCTGAAGGAACCAGTAGAGGGCAGGCTTAGCCTTGTACACTGTGGAAGATGGCTGGGACTCCTCTGTCACCTTTAGCAAGCTACTGCATTCAGCCTTACTGTAGGAGCTTGCCCGTTGAACTATAGAATGGATTCGGGGTGTGTTAATTAACATTAAACAAATAATTTTAAAAAAATTCCCAGAGAATGAGAAATCAAAACTTCAAGAACACATCTGTAAAAGACACATCTGGCTGGGTGTGCTAGCAACAGAATGTGATTCCGGCACTTAGGAGGCTGAGGCAGAGTCAGAAACTCAAAGTCAGCGTCGGCTATAAAGGACCGTGAGGTCAGCCTGTTCTGAGATCTTGTCTCAAAACAAAAAGGGCCAGAGAGGCCGGGCGGTGGTGGCGCATGCCTTTAATCCCAGCACTTGGGAGGCAGAGACAGGCGGATTTCTGAGTTCAAGGCCAGCCTGGTCTACAGAGTGAGTTCCAGGACAGCCAGAGCTACACAGAGAAACCCTGTCTTGAAAACCAAACCAAACCAAACCAAACCAAAAAAAAAAAAAAAGGGCCAGAGAGATGGTCAAGGTTGAAGGCCTGAGTTAGGGTCCAGCAGCCATGTTAAACAGAGCGTGGCCTCACTGTTCACAGAGGATTGGTGGCCTACCTCTGGGTTCAACGAGAAACTGTCTCAAAAGACTCAAAAAGCTAACGTAGCCTCATACATTTGCACACACCATACACACATACACTTCAATCACACACACACATATACACACCCAAACATTCACACACATGCATACACACACCTAGAAAGATGTCTTCCCAGGCTGGCCATGCCCGCCTGTAGACAATCCCAGCACGTGGGAGGTAGAGGCAGGAGCATTAGGAGTACGAGGTCATCCTGGACTCTATGAGACCCTGTCTCAGCAACACTCCCTACCAAACGTCCTGCACAGTGGGGGGATAAACTGTAGTATATCCAGACAACGGAACATTACGTCAGCACTAAAAGGAAATGAGATTCAAAGCCGTAAAAAGACATAGGGCATCTTAATACTTAAATACCTGTTAGTAACAGAAGCCAAGGATGCATGCTGTATGATTCCAACTTTATCTTAGGAAAGAGAGAAAACCACGGAGCTGGTAGACAACCCCTGGAGGGGTTGCCAGGGCTTAGGAAGGGTGGTGGTGGTGAGCAGGGAGGGGCACAGGGCAGATCTACTCTCCTCTCTCTCTCTCTCTCTCTCTCTCTCTCTCTCTCTCTCTCTCTCTCATTCATCCATCCATCCACCCAGATCTACTCTCATCTATCTATCCATCCATCTATCTATCTTTAAGGCAAGGGATGGTCTTAACCTCCACCTGAGGGCTTGGATGACTATCTGTTACCTCCACTGGTGGACACACTTATCCAACCTACAGCTGTAGTACTAAGATGAACTGTGCAGTGCGCGGTGGTGCTGTGACAAGGATATATCTATGTAGACCTACAGAATGAAACTCCGTCCCAGACTGTTGTGGGGTGTTGCTGTGTGGGGGTAGTGGGTATATGTGGTGTCTTTGTTCCTACAGCCCAGAACTGCCAACAACCTAAAAGTGCTATCTGAAAAGTCTTTTTAACACTGGGTGTGGTAGACACACCTTTAACCCCAGCTCTCAGATGCAGAAGAGGGGCATCTCTGTGGGTTAGAGGCTCCCAGAGCTTCTGACACTACCAAGGCTATATAGAGAGACCTTGTCTTAAAAAACCTAGTTTTAATTTAATTTAATTTAATTTAATTTAATTTAATTTCATTTCATTTCATTTCATTTCTTTCTTTAAATATTTTTGTCTGGTTTTTTTTATTATTATTTATTATATGTAAGTACACTGTAACTGTCTTCATACACTCCAGAAGAGGGCATTGGATCCCATTACAGATGGTTGTGAGCCACCATGTGGTTGCTGGGACTTGAACTCAGGACCTTCAGAAGAGCAGTCAGTGCTCTTAACCACTGAGCCATCTCTACAGCATTCTTTCTTCCTTCCTTCCTTCCTTCCTTCCTTCCTTCCTTCCTTCCTTCCTTCCTTCCTTCCTTCTTTCCTTTCTTTCTTTTTGGTTTTTTGAGACAGGGCTTCTTTATGTAGCCCTGGCTGTCCTGGAACTCACTCTGTAGACCAGGCTGGCCTTGAACTCAGAAATCTGCCTGTAGCGGGGGTGGGGGTGGGGTGGGGGGTGGGGTGGGTAGGGGGGGAGTGGGGGTGGGGGGTGGTGGTGGAGCACGCCTGTAATCCCAACACTTAGGAGGCAGAGGCAGGTGGATTTCTGAGTTCGAGGCCGGCCTGGTCTACAGAGTGAGTTCCAGGACAGCCAGGTCTACACAGAGAAACCCTGTCTCGAAAAACAAAAACAAAAACAAAAAAAGAAAAGAAAAGAAAAGAAAAGAAAAGAAAAGAAAAGAAAAGAAAAGAAAAGAAATCCACCTGCCTCTGCCTCCCAAGTGCTGGGACTAAAGGCATGCGCCATCACTGCTCGGCTTATTTGTTTGTTTGTTTTAAATATTTATTTATTTATTCATTTATTTATTTATTATATGTAAGTACACGGTAGCTGTCTTCAAACACTCCAGAAGAGGGAGTCAGATCTTATTACGGATGGCTGTGAGCCACCATGTGGTTGCTGGGATTTGAACTCAGGACCTTTGGAAGAACAGTCAGTGCTCTTGACCACTGAGCCATCTCTCCAGCCCCATTATTTATTTATTTTAAGTTTTTAAACTTTTTTTTGTTTTGTTTTCTTTTTTTTTTCTTTTTTCTTTTCTTTTTTTTTTTTTTTTTTTTTTTGGTTTTTCGAGACAGGGTTTCTCTGTATAGCCCTGGCTGTCCTGGAACTCACTCTGTAGACCAGGCTGGCCTCGAACTCAAAGATCCGCCTGCCTCTGCCTCCCAAGTGCTGGGATTAAAGGCGTGCGCCACCACTGCCCGGCTTTGTTTTGTTTTCGAGACAGGGTTTCTCTGTGTAGCCCTGACTGTTCTGGAACTCACTCTGTAGACCAGGCTGGCCTTGAACTCAGAAATCCATCTGCCTCTGCCTCCCAAGTGCTGGGATTACAGGAGTGCGCCACCACCGCCCGGCTTTTAAACTTTTATTTACTTTTTTCTTTCTTTCTATATAACAGCCCTCACTGTCCTGGAACTTACTTTGTGGATCAGGCTGGCCTTGAACTCAGAGATTCACCTGCTTTTACCTCCTGAGTGCTAGGATTAGAGGCGTGTGCCACTACTGCCTAGCAAAAGTCTAGTTTTTTTTTTTTTTTAAAGATTTAATTATTATATGGAAGTACACTGTAGCCATCTTTAGACACACCAGAAGAGGGCATCAGATCTCATTACGGATGGTTGTGAGCCACCATGTGGTTTGCTGGGATTTGAACTCAGGACCTTCAGAAGAGCAGTCTTTAACCGCTGAGCCATCTCTCCAGCCTTTCTTTTTCTTTTTTTTTTTTAATGCAATTCTCCCAAGGAATGGAGCATCCCTAAGATATTTAGTGTGTTCTTTGAACCAGCTAGTTAACTGTACAGGTTTACAAGCTATAACATAAGCACAATTAGCAGGGTTTCTGAATCCTAAACACTCTTTTCGGAACCAAATTCCTGCACAAGTCCGTTGGCTTCTCCCCTTTCTCTGGTTAACTCGGCACCACTACTGCTGCCCGGCACGCCCTGAGCCGCACAGTGCACCGTGAGCACTCACAGCCCTTTACCTTTTATAACATGGGATTATGATTTTCCCTGCAAATGTCCAGAAATAGAGCTTCGTCAGAAATAAATCAGTATGTGCTTTTGATGCGTCCAAGTCCACATGGAGGAGGACAGGAAGCTATCAACCGCTGGAGTCCTCCCGGGGTGCACACCTGGTCTCATTTCACAGCTCTGTGATGGTGCCTACTCTCGAACTGGCCCGATCTATATTCAGACACTCTGCTGGATTTCCTTAGCGCTCCCTGCGGCTGTGGCCACAGTGGGGCTCACGCTTAGTGACTCCTGGCTTCTCATCCTGGAATCTGCCTTCTGTTCAAACGCTTTCAAAGTCAGTGTTTTTGATTTGTATCTTTTAAAGTCTTTTGTAGGGGCAGGGGGACAGGAGAGGGAGGCTGAATAGAGTAGTGATGGAAGACTGGCTGTGTATACTTCTGTAATATATATTTTCTGGTTATGTATTCAAGTGTAGCCTTTTTAGTAAGGAAGGGGAAAAGGAAATTTCTAGACAACTACTTGGAAATAATGTACAGCTACACTGCAGTGTTTATTCTATTTTTAACTACACAAGCACATTCAAACTATTATATATATATATATATATATTTAAGACATTATATGATATATATATATACATATGTATATAAAGAAAAATTAAGAACATAAAATTTGATGGGTAGGTAGGGGGACAAATTGGGGGAGGGGGCATGATGGTCAAAATAGATTTTATGACCTTTTTTGTTTAAAAAAAAAGTAAAAAGAAAAAAAAAGACAATGGTGGTAAAACCCACCCCCAGTCAGTTACTCTGTCTTGTATAATTTGTTTTGAAAGAATTATTAAATAAGATTTTAAGTTAAAAAAGATCATATATATATGATTAAGGATGCTTTTGAGAGGAAAAATGAGGATCGGCACGTCTGTGTGTGGGTATTTGCTGTTCTTTGTCCCTTGTGCCCCACACAGAAACACAAACAAAAGCTTCTCATTGTTGCCTCTAACCAGCTGATGACTAAGGGGCTGACTAAGTCGTCCGGAGCGGCTGAAACCCCAGTCCCAGTCACTTGACACCATGTAGGGAAGACTATGTTGGAAATGTGCAGCTGTTCAGGTCTCCGCCCCGCCCCGGCTGGAAAGCCCGGCCCTTGAGGAGCAGGGAGTCTGTCTTTTTTACAGGAAACGCTTCCAGTGAACAGCTCTCCCGTTAACCTAGGGCGAAACACACTTCTCCCTTTTCCGTAACGGTAGCAAGACTGTTTTCATAATTAACTGGAGGCAAAATGCAGTGCTGGGGGTTGGTTTCTGAGCAGGGATAATCTCGCCATGATGAGTCACCCTCTGAGGAGAAGAGCTCACTGAGAGAACGTGGCACTGGAAGCGCACAGTCTCTAGGCTCCTGCTGCCTCAAACCTTGACCTACAGCCCCAGGGAGAAGGGGCCGCCTTTTGCTGTTGCTTGTCTTGAGATCGGATCTCATGTAGCTCAGGCTGAACTTGAACTCATGATGTAACCAAAGAATAACTTCAAACTCGGGACTTGCGCCGCCACAGGAGTTTGTTCACTGCTTTTCAGTCTGATTAAACTTGAGAAGCTGAGCGGATTTGCTGTGATCTTTGTGACTGTTATGTTCGTTGACTGAACACCAACAGGTTTTATCAGGTTCATTTGTTTATTTGTGTTGGAGTTTGTGGGTATGCATGCGTCATGGCACGTGTGTGCAAGTCAGTCCTCCCTTTTATTAGATGGGTTCCAGGGGTCAAACTCAGGTCACGAGGCCTGGAGGCAAGCCCTCTTCTTACCTGCTGAGCTGGTGTGCCAGACGTACATTTTTATCTCCAGATTCTTTGGTAACTATACTTTTTGGGGGGAGAGGGATTTTAATTCTTTGCCTTGGGCCATCTCAATATACACACTCATATACAAATATACACAAATATATACATATACATATGTATGTGTGCATATGGGGCTACGGGTCAAAATAAGGTGCTTTTCTCAATAGCACTCCATCTCATTTTTGTTTTTGTTTTTTTTCGAGACAGGGTTTCTCTGTGTAGCCCTAGCTACTCCATCTCATTTTTATAAAACATTTTGTGTCTCTGTTTGTCTGTTTGTGTGTACACGTAAGTACCACAGTGCACAGAGTGGAGGGTCAGAAAAACCACTTCTGAGAATCTGGTTTCTCTTTCCACCAAGTGGCTCCCTGGTGGCAGGAGCCCTCATCTTAGGACCAGTCTTCCTGGCCCCTCCCCTCTTTTTTTTTTTTTTTTTTGAGTAGGAGCTCTCACTTAGTCAGCTGGAGTGGCTGGCCACTGAGCCCCTATCCTCTTGCTCTTCTAGACTTAGTATTAATACGCCATCCCTGTGAGAAATCACTCCTTACACTTGGAGACTAACAGAGGGAAAAGGCTTTAGAGTGTAGTGTGCACCCAGCTCTGGCTGATGGCCGAAGAGGGCCCAGCCATGAACAGGTCCTACTAACCGACATACACTTTTGCTTTATGCGTTCCACAAACACTGCCATCCTAAAATTTCTTTTGAATCCTGGGTCCAGGGCACACATTGAACAATTTAAACAGACAGGAAACTGCTAGTCTGGCTGTTTGGGCAGATGGGAGATGTACACAGCACAGGTATTGCATATTGCTAGAAAGATTTTAAGTACACAGTGTTGTTCAGTTTTGAATAGTTGTCACCTAGGGTCATCTTGCCACATGGCAGAATTATGCTTCTCTCTCTCTTCCTCTCTCTCTCTTCCTCTCTCTCTCTCCTTTTAAAAAATTATTTTATATTTTATATGCATTGGGTGTTTTTCTTGTATGTATGTCTGTGCACCTGTGCATACCTGTGCCCAGGGGGGTCAGAACAGGACATCTGATTCCCCTGAAACTGGGGCTACAGGAGGTTGTGAGCCACCCACCAGCACAGGAGGGTGCTGGGAACTAAACCCAGGTCCTCTGGAAGAGCAGTTAGTGTTCCTAACTGCTGAGCCATCTCTCCAGCCCTGGCAGTAGCTTTTCTTCAGGAGAGAACTGGGGGGTGTGGGGGAGTTTCATGGCAGGCCAGGACTTAGTGATGGCGGCCACCCTGCTCTGCTCCCTGCTGCGCATGCCCGCAAATATTCTCACAGGGAAATGGGCTAATGGCGGCCTGCGAGGCTGGGCAGGGGTGGGGGTGGTGGTGGGTGGTGGGGGTGGTGGGTGGGGGTGGAGGTGGGGGTGGGGTGGGGTGGGGGGTGGGTGGTGGGTGGGGGGAGTGATGGGGGGATGGAGGGTGGGGGGGTGGGGGTGGCGCACGCCTTTAATCCCAGCACTTGGGAGGCAGAGGCAGGTGGATTTCTGAGTTCGAGGCCAGCCTGGTCTACAAAGTGTGTTCCAGGACAGCCAGGGCTACACAGAGAAACCCTGTCTCAAAAAACCAAAAAAAAAAAAAAAAAAAAAAGGCGTCCTGCAAGGCCAGGTCGCCTCTTTTTTGTTATGGGAATGGAGACTGATGGCTGGTTGTAAGGCAGGGTTTGTCTTGTCTCGAGAATAGAGCTGGTTAGTACTTGTGAACAAACATCTATATCCTAAATGCCCCCTGTCTCTAACAGGCCTGGTTAGCACAGTACTAAGTTTTGGGGTGTTTTGGAGGTAGCACCCCTTCGCTAATTTCTACTTGTGTGACTTAATATCTCCCCAGAGAATCTATTAGTAAATCATTTGTTGTTATTGTTTTAAATTTTTGGAACAGGGTTTTTCTGTGTAGCTCTGGCTTTCCTAGAACTCACTCTGTAGACCAGGCTGGCCTCAAATTCTCAGAGATCCACCTGTCTCTACTTCACAAGTGCTGGGAATAAACTCGTATACCACTGTGCCTGGTGTCAAACATGTTTTAATTGTCTTTTTTGGGGGGGTTTTCGAGACAGGGTTTCTCTGTGTAGTCCTGGCTGTCCTGGAACTCACTCTGTAGACCAGGCTGGCCTCGAACTCAGAAATCTGCCTGCCTCTGCCTCCCAAGTGCTGGGATTACAGGCGTGCACCACCATGCCTGGCTAATTGTCTTTTAAAAAACTATTATTTTAAATTATGTGTGTAGGGAGGAGTGCACACATGAGTCTAGGTGACCATGGGGGCCAGAAGACCGGGTCAGATCCTCTGGAGCTGGAGTTACAGGTAGTTACAAGCTGCCGGCGGTTGGTGCTAAGGACTGAACTCTGGTCTGCCTCTGCAAGAGTAGTTCATATTCTTAATCACTCCAGCCCCCTGGGTTTTAATACGTACAGAAATGCATTCTATACAGCAAGCTTCCTGTGGGTGTCCATGTGTTGGAGTTGGCTAACTCAGTGCTCCATTTTGTCAAGGACACAGATTCTTTCCACTTGTTTCCTACCACCCAGACTGAACTGGCTTTACTCCCGGCTTGTGTCTTGGTGGGCCCCTCCTCTTCCTGACTACTCTTCAGTTCCTGCCCCCAGCTTTCAGGTCCAGCGCCCACTCAGGCCTTCCTCAAAGGGGTCTTGCCTCCGGAGTGCGGAGGGCCAGGGCTTGGCACCCCAGCTGACCTCTGCTCTGCCCCTCCAGGTTATCTGATACGACTCCAGCTCCGCCCCTAGCTCTTCTAGCTCCATCTTAAGAATTAATCCACATCTAGAGTGAAAAGCCACTAGCACCTTGGGAGTAGGGCATGTCTAAAGATCTGATTCCATATTCCTTCCTTCCCCTGGGAAGTCCTGCCCCCTTGACCTTCTTGGGACGGCAGCAGGATCTGCTGCCTTTGGTTCCCAGATGCATCCCAGAGTTCAGACTCATTCACACAAGTGTCTCTTCTGTGAATAGTCACCCATTGTGGAGACCCCCCCTGTCACTTTTTTTTTTTTTTTTTTGGTTTTTCGAGACAGGGTTTCTCTGTGTAGCCCTGGCTGTCCTAGAACTCACTCTGAAGACCAGGCTGGCTTCGAACTCAGAAATCCGCCTGCCTCTGCCTCCCAAGTGCTGGGATTACAGGCGTGCGCCACCACGCCCGCTCCCCTGCCACATCTCTACTCATGGCTTTTTTCTTTTTAAGATTGTTTTTATTTTCTTTTGTGTGTATGAAAGTTTTCCCTGTATGTGTGATTGTGCACCAGGTACACCCGGCTTTTTTTTTGTTTGTTTGTTTTTTTGAGACAGGGTTTCTCTGTGTGACAGAGCCCTGGATGTCCTTGTTTTGCAGTTCAGGCTGGCCTTGAACCTACAGAGATATGCCTGCTTCTACCTCCTGAGGGTTGGGATTAAAGCAGGCTAGCTTTCTTTACCTTAACAGGTTCCCATCTCCAATGTCTTGTCACCTAGATAATATGTCCCTACTTAGATGTGGGCGTGTCATAAACGGAATGCTCTGTTTCTCTTGTCTGCCAGCACCTGTCACTGTGTATGTGTATGCTGTTAACATTTATTATTGGATGACTTATTAGTCAAAGCTAAGAGCTGAACAGAGCTGCCTTCAGCACAAACCGCCTTCTCCATTCCTGTAAATACTTGTCTGAAAAATGGTGACTCTGGAGATGGAGACAGGAGGATCCTGAGTCTGAGGACAGCCTGGTTGTATGAAGAGAACTTACCTAAGAAGTAGTTGATGATGATGATGACAAATTGCTGGGACCTGCATTTACATAGGACTTCATTTACATATAACCTCCACTGAAGTAAATAAAAAAGACCTAGCTCCAAAGACTGGAAGGCTCAAACTTCGGAAGTGACTACAGGAGACGTGATAGGTAAATGCAAAGTGACATTTAGCGTCTTTGTTCTCTTTGGATCTAGACCTACTTATTAATTTTGTCATTATTTTCATGAGTGCATATATGTGCATGTGCGTGAATGATATGTGTATGTGTGTAGAGGTCAGAGGACACTTTTTCAGAGTCGGTTCTCTCCCTCAGTCTTTATGTAAGGTCCAGGCATTGGGTTCAGGTCTCCAGTTCCGGAGCAGGTGCCTAACCTGCCGAGTGCTTCCTTGGTCTTGTCTTGCTCATTTGCTTTTGGACAGGGTCTCATATCCATATATACATAGGTGTGGGCAAGGCTCAGGGAGAAGAAAGACTCCTACTGAGTGTTCTATTGCCCCCTGGAGACACTCTCACTGACTTGTAGGCTAGCAAGACTCTGATCTTCCCTCTGCTCTCCATGGCGCTGGCGTCACAGGGTATGCACAGTCATTACAGGGTATGCGCAGTCATTCTTGGCTTTTTTTTTTTTTTTTTTTTTTACATTGATTCCAGGTTCTGGGGATTGAGTAGCAAGTAAATGCTCTCATCCGAGCTAGCTTCCCAGTTCCCTGTTTCAGATTTTTGAGATGGATTATAGGTGTGAGCCATCACACCTGGCTTACCAGTTTTATATATTTGAAACACTTCAAAATTAATTGTTCCAGAAAGGCTGTGACAGAGAACTCCTGAGGAGTGAGTGGGTGTGCATGCGCACATTCATTCTCAGATGAGTGGAGTGTATTACCTTCTACTTAGAAGCTTTGGACATGTAATCATCCACGGCAGCCAATGAAATCACTGTCTGTGTGAAAGCCCTAGCAACAGGTTGATGGACGCCCTCCTACTTCTTATCAGCAAAGCTCTATGTTAAATGTGTCTGTTTGGCATCTATGATGGTTTGTATATGCTTGGCCAGAGAGTGGCACTATTTGGAGGTGTGGCCTTGCAGGAGTAGGTGTGTCATTGTGGGTGTGGGCTTAAGACCCTTGTCCTAGCTGTTGGAAGCGAGTGAGTCTTCCTTCTCCTAGCGGCCTTCAGATGAAGATGTAGAACTCTCAATTTCTCCTATACCATGTCTGCCTGAATGCTGCCATGCTCCCCCCTTGATGATAATGGACTGAACCAATGAACCTGTAAGCCAGTCCCAATTAAATGTGGTTCTTATCAGAGTTGCCTCGGGTCACAATGTTTGTTCATAGCAGTAAAACCTTAACTATGACAGCATCTTAGCTAACAAAAGTGGGCTCTCAGGGAAGACTGTCAATATTTTCACATGGCAAGGAAGGCCACAGTCATTTCTGTCTTTCCACATTAGATGGTGATGACTCTTTGTGGAATGACCTCATCTAGGCAAATTGTGACTGCCTTAGTTAGGGTTTCCACTGCTGTGAAGAGACATTACAACCAACGCAACTCTTATAAGGGACAACATTTAATTGAAGCTGACTTACAAGTTCAGAGGTTTAGTCCATTAATATCGTGGAGGGAAGCATGGCAGCTTTCCCTCATGGCATGATGCTAGAGAAGGAGCTGAGAGTTCTGCATCTTGATCTGAGTACAGTCAGGAGGCACTGACTCTTCTGCATTGGGTGGAGCTTCGAAACCCACCCCCACGGGGATGCACTTCCTCCAAGGAGACCACACTTCCTGTGGGCCAAGCATATTCAAAACAGACATTCCACTCCCTGGCTCCCATAGGCTGGTTCAAACACATGAGTCCACGGGGGCCATTCCTAGCCCTAGCATAATGCAAAATACATTTAGTCCACCTTCCAAAGTTCCCATAGTCTGTAGCAGTCTCAACAATATTCAAAGTCTCTTCTGAGATTCATCCAATCACTTAACTGTAAGCCCCTATAAAATCAAAAATAAAAAAGATTGCAAACCTCCAACATCACAGAATATATATTACCATTCCAAATAATAATGAGGAAATACTGGACCAAAGCAAGACCAAACACCAGCCTGGCAGACTCCAAACTCAGCATCTCCATGTCTGATGTCAATGCTCTCTTCAGGTCTCCAACTCCTTTCGTCTTTGCTGACTGCAACACAATTCTTTCTCTCTCGCTGCTTCTGCTCTCTGTCAGCACCTTTCCTCAGCAGGAATCCCACAGCTCTGACATCTCAAACATCTTGAGGTATCCAAGGCAACTTCAACTTTACAGCTTCTTGTTCCAATATCTGAGACCCACACATGATCTTCTGGACTCCTCCAAAGGGCTTGAGTCACCGCTCCAGCTCTGCCCTCTGTAGAACTCTAGGCTCTGGCTGACTCACTCCAATAGCCTCTCAGAGGCCCTCTTCACGGTGCCAAGCCTATTTTCTTTGCATGACCCCTTCAGTCCTCAGCTGTTAACTGCAAATGAGGCTGTACCTTCAGTGACAATCTTTCCTGACCACTCACAGTGCCAAGCCTCCGCTGCTCTCTGTGACCCATTCATGCCTTCAAAACCAGTGCCACCTGGGTGATTCTTACGCATTACCAAGTCTAGCTGCTAGCATGGGGTACAACCTTGGCCACCTCTGGAATATAGCTTCTTTTGTGCTCTCAGAAAACACTTCCCAGAAGATTTTTACCTCAGTGATGCTTGTCTCTTCTTAATCACTGCTAATTTCTTAGCTCCAGTCAATCAGTATCAACTCTTGACTCTAAAGCCAGAGCCACGTGGCCGAAGCTGCTGAGTTCTGCTGCTTGCTAGGGCTCGAACATGGCCCCCTATCTATTACATCCTTTACTGCCTAGGCTTGGCTGTCCTGGAACTTCCTTAAACTCAGAGATGTGTATACTTCTGTCTCCTGAGTTCTGGGATTAAAGGCATGTACCACCACATTTGGGGCCTAAGCTTTGATGTACTTGGGACTGCCTCTGTGTCAGACTGGCCTTGAACTTAGAAGAGACATGCGTGCCTCTGTCTCCTGGGATTCAAGGCATGTACCACCATGCATGAGCATAAGCTTTCACACTTACTGTGCCTCAAGATCCAGATCAGAGAAGCCTGTGTCTTCCAGCTACAAGATCTGGATCACAGGTGTGCCCTCCATTACAGTACTGTAGTTCATTCCAGATTAAAAGTCCAAATGAAAACAATAACCAGCTCTTAATAATGCCAGACATAATATAACTATTCCCCTGTTCAACTGCAAATACATAAACAACAACTTAGCTGAGCGGGACCTTGCCCCGAGGTCACCGCTCCCTTCATCTGTTTATCTCCTTAAACACAGGCTCCAGCTCCATTTCACTTCCTGGTGCCCCTTATTTCTTGAACCATACATTTTGTATTTTTCCTTTCTAAACTTGCTATACTTGATCAAAAATGTTCTCATGAGAGTAAACCAGAGGACATCTATGCTGAGCTTTTTTTTTGAGATTTCCTTTGTCAATACAGTTAATCTGATTCTCTTCACTTTAGTCTTAGCCTCAGGCAGACTCTTCAGACAAGGGCAAAAAGCAGCAAAAATATTAATTATAAGAATAGTCTCGGTGGGCAGTGGTGGCGCACGCCTTTAATCCCAGCACTTGGGAGGCAGAGGCAGGTGGATTTCTGAGTTCGAGGCCAGCCTGGTCTACAGAGTGAGTTCCAGGACAGCCAGGGCTACACAGAGAAACCCTGTCTCAGAAAAAAAAGAAAAAAAAAAAGAAAAAGAAAAAAAAAAAGAATAGTCTCTTCTACAGCTACTGGTCTGCAGCTGTCTTATGGTAGCAGTTGTAGCATTCCTCTGTGGGAAAGAAACTGTTACACAATTTAATACCTCTTTCTTAGCCATACAGAATGAGGAATATGTGTGACAGACATAGGTGAACAACAACAAAAAAAAGTCTCTAGGCCATACACTAAAATTTTTCTCTAAAACCTCCTGAGCTAGGACTCCACAGTTCAAATCACCCTCAGCAACAAAGTCTTCCATATTCCTACTAGGATGGTTCATTAAGCCTTCCACTGCTTTCCAAAGTCCCCAAAGCCACATTCCTCCAAACCAAACCATGGTTGAGCCTTTACCCCAGTCCTTGGTACCAACTTCCCTCTTAGTTAGGGTTTCCCATTGCTAGGAAGAAACACCATGACCAAGGCAACTCTTATAAGGGGCAGCATTTAATTGGGGCTGGCTTACAGGTTCAGAGGTTGAGTCCGTTATCATCAAGTATGGCAGCATGCAGGCAGACACATGATGCCTACCTGGTAGCCTAAGTTCTACATCTTGATCTGAAGGCAGTCAGAAGAGACTATCTTCTAGGCAGTTAGAAGGGTCTCCAAGCCCACTCCAACAGTGACACACAAGGCCACACCTACTCCAACCATGTCACACCTATTAATAGTCACACTCCCTGGCCAATCATATTCAAACCACCACACAGGGTTTCTCTGTGTAGCTCTGGCTATCTTAGAACTCACTCTGTAGATTAGGCTGGCCTTGAACTCAAAGATCCACCTGCTTCTGCCTCATGAATGCCTCACCACTGCCCAGTAAGCCTTGGACTTTAAAAAAGATGTATATTTCCTTGATTATTCCCTGATTAGAAGTAAAATAGCCAGAGATTGAGATGGAATATTCTACTATAAGATCTAGAAACCCACAATAACTTATATTCTCTTCAGTTTACATGAAAGTTTATTAACTTAATAACCTATCGTTTGGATGGTCTTGTGTGCCAGGAACCGTTTCAGATGCTAGAGTTCAAATTTTTAGAGGTGGTAAAACGAGTCTGAAGCATAAAGATGTGAGGAGGGAAGTAAAAAGGAAAAATACTCGGAGATATTCAGAGGAGTAAGCTGCAAGAAACAGTAACTGGAACCTCTCCCCACCCTCCGGCACCTTCGAGTACTGGTCACTCTTTCTTCCTTAAGAAATTGAGAATAAGCACTGAGAACATTTTAAAGCTCTCCGACACTAAAACACAGGACCAGTGGCTCTGTGTCGTGAACAGAGTTGTTTCCCAACTCTCAGGGCGGGTAGCATGTAGCCGAAGCGAGGAACGAATCATGTGGAGTAGTGAGTGCCCTGCTGTCAGTCTGTTTATTCTGAGTCAGGGTCTTAGGTTGTCCAAAGGAGTCTTGAATTAGCTGCTGAGGATGACCTTGAGCTTTTGACATTGCTGAAGCCACCTCCCGAGTGCTAGGATACAGGCACGCTCCACCACACCCGGTACTGGAGGCCGGGCAGGCACTCTACCCACTGAGCTACATCATCATTTGATTATTTTTGGATCTCACGTAGCTGAGGCTAGACCCCCACCTTGCTGTGTAGTAGAGGATGAACCTGAGGTCTGACTTCCCTTGTCTCTACCTCTCATGTGCTGGAATTATAAGCTCTTTTTGTTGTTGGTTTATGACACACTGGAGAATAAAGACACTCTGCTTCATGGATGTTTGGAAGGGACTGTCCTTTGGGTGTGGTGTTTTCAATCAGTCCCAGGGCCTGGTAATACTAAGGATACAGCTCACTACCACTGAGCTATCTCCTCAGCCTTTATTTTGTTCAGCATTTAAGCCATTTGAGTTAGCTTCTGCAGGAAAGCCTACTGACCTTAGAGCCAGATTTAGACTCCATTCTGTCCCATGTACGACAGGCCTGCAGTGTCTGTGCTCCTGAGTTGGCAGAAGCATAGCACGTGTGTCGCGTCCCTGTGGCATTCTGCCCGGGAGACTTCCGTTCTAACCCCCCGGCCCATCCATCCCTTGCTAGCCTCATATATGTTTTTTGTTAGGCATTTCACCAATACTCCATGACTTCAGCTATATGCTGTCATTTTCAAATGTCTCTTTTCAGAGTTACAAATCTGCTCAGCACGTTTACAAGAGCAATCAGTTTATAATTATAAGAAGAAGGTAGGTGGAGAGCCACTCTTTTCACTCAGTAATCTTCAAAGGTGTCAGGGTGGTTCACATCTGCAATTCCAGGATGTAAGAGGTTGAAGATTGCTTGAGCTCCAGGCTCGTCGAGCCTGTGTTACAAAACACTGTCTCGAAAAAGGATTTTTTAAAAATTATGTATTTAGCCCCCCAATTCGTGTGTGTGACCTCATTGTGTAAAGCAGCCTGGCCCCACGGCAGCACTCCTGACTCATCTGGGTCTGAGACCAAAGGCACATGTCACCATGAGTATCCAGAAACGATTTTTAAATATTTACTTTTATTTTATGTGTATGAGTTTTTGCCCACATTATATGTCTGTGCACTGCAAGCATTCAGTGTCTTGGGACTCTAGAAGAGGGTGCTGGGTCCCTTGGAGCTAGAATTACATATGGTTGTGAGCCTCCATGTGGATGCTGGGAATTGAACTCAGGTCCTCTGCAAGAGCAGTAAGTGTTCTTAACTGCTTAACTGCTTCTCCAGCCCCCAGAAACTGTTCTTATACCAAATTTATAAAAATATTGATATATAGAGCAAAATAAAAGCATGAGTAAAGCACCCACTGTGCGTGCATTTAGCCTGGGGCTTCTTAGGCTATCCTATATGCCTCAGGGTTTCTTAACGTGGAATAGGTGACTCCCGGAGTACGATCCTGCTCTGGCCCCACACCTTCTGCAAAATGTCTTAACAGGAGGACTTCTGTTCTTTTTGTATTATTGAAAAGATTTATTAGCTTTATTTATTTATATGTGTATGTGCTGGGCATGCTGTGTGCGTGGGACTTTCCACAGTCAGTTCTCTCCTTCCCTGCTGTGGGTTCCGGGACTGGACTCAGTTGTCAGCCTTGGTGGTGGGCACCATCACCCACTCAGCCCGTCTCACTAGCCTGAGCCTTTTATTCTTGATTTCAAGCCCATATGCTCGGTGCAGAGCAAGCCTATGAGACACTCACCTCACATACTCTGTGCAGAGCAAGCCTATGAGACGCTCACCTCACATACTCAGTGCAGAGCAAGCCTGTGAGACGCTCACCTCACATACTCAGTGCAGAGCAAGCCTGTGAGATGCTCACCTCACAGCAAGCCTATCAGACGCTCACCTCACATACTCAGTCCAGAGCAAGCCTGTGAGACACTCACCTCACATACTCAGTGCAGAGCAAGCCTGTGAGACACTCACCTCACATACTCAGTGCAGAGCAAGCCTATGAGACACTCACCTCACATACTCAGTGCAGAGCAAGCCTATGAGATGCTCACCTCACATACTCAGTCCAGAGCAAGCCTGTGAGACGCTCACCTCACATACTCAGTGCAGAGCAAGCCTATCAGACGCTCACCTCACATACTCAGTCCAGAGCAAGCCTGTGAGACACTCACCTCACATACTCAGTGCAGAGCAAGCCTGTGAGACGCTCACCTCACATACTCAGTGCAGAGCAAGCCTGTGAGACGCTCACCTCACAGACTCAGTGCAGAGCAAGCCTGTGAGACGCTCACCTCACAGACTCAGTGCAGAGCAAGCCTATCAGACACTCACCTCACAGACTCAGTGCAGAGCAAGCCTGTGAGACACTCACCTCACATACTCAGTGCAGAGCAAGCCTATGAGACGCTCACCTCACATACTCTGTGTTTGGAGGGATCACCTCACCCCCCCCCCCCGGGTGTATATGTTCTAAGCACAGTTTAAAATTCACTTCTGGCCATGTTTTTGTTGGATCTTTTTTCTTTCCATGAGCTATTCAATTGCTTATCACTGAAAACTTATTAGTTCACAGATCTAGTTTGTCTCTCTAGCTGGAGTATAAAAGTTTGAGAAGTTTCTTGGGATAGCCTGGAGTGTTCTACAAATAGACACTCAATGAATGCTGCCTGATGACAGAAAGACCTTCAGAAAAGTGAATTTACTTACCAAAAAAGGCAGATTAATAACTTGTATTATGATGGAGAAAAAGGAACCTCCGAGTCTAGACATTCTCAAAAGTGTGTGAAAGGAATTAAGAAATTATGCTTAAGTAGCTTCTATCGGCTAGCAGGAGTTGTTTGTTTATCTGAGACAGGGCCTCACTGTATATCCCTGGCCTAGAACTCACTATACATGTAGACAGGGCTACCCTGGCATTCAGAGATCAGTCAGCCTCCCCAGATTCTGGGATTAACTGTGTGCATCACTGTCCCTGGCCTAATGGGGGTTTAAATGTTCCTTTAATTGAAAGTTGTTGTTCAGATAACCTGAGAATTCCAGGTTTATTTATCATGAGCAAAGAGTGGGACAAACTTTCTCTAGTAAGAATATTATATAAACAGATGATAAAGGACAATGAAAAATTAAGTCCTAAAATTTATTTTGTTTATTTATGGATATCTGTGTGTGTGTCTCTTGCAGAGAGCCTAGCAGCTATATCAGGAGGCTCACAAGAGGCTGTAACTCCAGCACTAGGGAATCTGAGGATGTCTGTGCCTGGTCTCTGTGGGCATCAACACATATGTGGCATACACTTACACTGACACACAAACACACACTAAGAGGCTTTCAAAAATCCAACATTCCATGAATATATTTTAAAAATATATAAGTATCAGACTGTTTTAGGGTTTCTATTGCTGTGAAGAGATACCATGACCACAGCAACCTTTTAAAAGTGGTTTAATTATTTTGATGTGTGTTGGTGTTTTGCCTACATATATGTCAGATCCCCTGGAACTGGAATTATAGATAGTTGTAAGCTGCCATGTGGGTGGGGTGGGAATTGAACTTGGGTACTTTGGAAAAGCAGCCTTAACCTATGAGCCGTCCTGACCAAAGCAACCTTTTTTTTTAAAAAGCTTTTTTTTTGTTTTGTTTTGTTTTTTTGAGACAGGGTTTCTCTGTACAGCCCTGGCTGTCCTGGAACTCACTCTGTAGACCAGGCTGGCCTCGAACTCAGAAATCCGCCTGCCTCTGCCTCCCAAGTGCTGGGATTACAGGTGTGAGCCACCACGCCTGGCTTTATTCTCTTTTTAAATACTGTACAGTGAAAAATAAATATGCCTTCTCACCTTCTCATCCATCAGACAAGGCTATCCTCGCCCCAACTCCCTGGGAACCCTTGTCACCCCCCTTCACACACACCCATGGTTCCATCCCACAATCTTCCCCAGGCCTCACAAACCCACAAATATCTTCACTAGCCAGTTCAAAACTTCATTAGGGGTTGGAAAGGCATGGCCTGGTCAGGCACGGCACAGCAATCTCGTAACTCTAGAACTGAGGAAGGGAAGCTGAGCAGGAGGCTCGTGAATCAAGTCAATGTGGGCTACACTGTAAGACACTGTTAAAGGGGCGGGTCAGAAAGGATGGGGAGGAAGAAGAAAAGATAAATATCAACGTTGGGGGCCAACAGAGTCATTTGGTGGGTCAGGCCTGCCCACCTGAGTTCAACCTCTGGGGTTCTACGGTGGAAGAAGGTAAGTGACTGCCACACATTGCTCTTTACATGCATGCTTGGGCATGAGTTCACCACCAGGCCCCAATCAATACGTAAAATGTAATAAATATATTAAAGGTCAAAGTTTGGAGCTGGGAAGACAGCTTTGTGACTAATGTGCTTGCTGTGAAAGCATGAAGAACCGAGCTCTGATTCCCAGCACCCGCATACGTTTGGCATAGGGCTGGGCGTGGTGGTGTTTAATTCCAGCCGGGGAGGCAGAGGCAGGTGGATCTCTGTGAGTTTAAAGGTAGCCTGGTCTACAAAGCAATTTCCTGGAGAGTCAGAGCCAGAGCTGTTACACAGACAAACCCTATCTCAAAAAACAGCAAGCAAGCAAGCAAGCAAACAAACAAACAAACGTTTGCCATAGAGGCACACATCTCTAGCTTCAGAGCTCCTGGTGACCGGGTGAAGACAGGCAGTTCCAGGGCCTTGCTGGCCAGCTAGCCTAGCTAAAATGGCTCAGTGAGAGACCCTGCCTGGAAAATAAAGTGGAAACAACAACAACAACAAAAACAAAGAGAAAAAAGCCGGGCGTGGTGGCGCATGCCTGTAATCCCAGCACTTGGGAGGCAGAGGCAGGCGGATTTCTGAGTTCGAGGCCAGCCTGGTCTATAGAGTGAGTTCCAGGACAGCCAGGGCTACATAGAGAAACCCTGTCTCGAAAAAAACCAACAAAACAAAACAAAACAAAACAACAAAGAAAATAAAGTGGAGAAGAAGCTAGAGAAATGGCTCAGTAGTTGAGGGCACTGGTCTGATTCCCAACACCTACACTGTAGCTAATGAGTTGTCTATAATTCTAATTCTAGAGAATTCCTCTTCTGATCTCTGCAGGTAATAAATACATGTGGTATACAGGCATATATGCAGGCAAAATATACATAATCATAAATTTCTAAATAACTAAATAAATAAATAAGGCAGAGAGCTGGATGTGGTGGCACACATATTTAATCCTAGAACTCTGAAGGTAGAGGAAGGAAGATCTCTGTGAGTTCAGGGCTAGCCTGGTCCATACAAGAAGTTGCAGGCCAGCAAGGACAACAATAGTAAAATCCTGTCTCAAAACAGTAGCAACAACAATAATCAGCAAGGTAGAGAATTACAGAGGAAGAGCCTAACCATTGATCTCTGACCTCTGCACGTCCACAGGCAACTGCAACTGCACTCGGTTGTGCATAGCACACACACACACACACACACACACACACACACAGTAAGTAGTGAGAAATGAATGCAGTCCTGAGTGAATCTGCACTGCTGACTTGTGCACGCCCACGTCAAGGACCCCTGTGTCTCGTCTCAGACCTATGGAAACAACAAATCCTTCCCCAGTTCAGGCTCAGGTAATGGCAAAGCCCTGGGCAAAGAAAGACTATTGGATGTACGGAAAGTATCAACCGTATCAGCCACACCTCCCCCTGGATGACGTCCCCTGAGGCTCCTCCCCTATGTAAGCTGCCCACTGACACTGGCTAACGGTGGGTCCTTGTTCAGCTGTATGCCTAACCCGTCATACCTCAACTCAGATGTATAGAATACACGTGCTGAGTTTCCAGGCAGCGTGGGGAGTGTGGCTCCCTCAGTGTGGCCAACGCGGTCCCAGCCTTTTTGTTGGTTTTAAGAGCGTTAAATTGAAAAATAGTCTTCAGAGTGAGCTCCAGGACAGCCAGGACTACACAGAGAAACCCTGTCTTGAAAAACCAAAAAAAAAAAAAAAAAAAAAAAAAAAAAAAATTGAAAAATAGATTTATCCCCATCCAAGGCCAGCCTGGTCTACAAAGTGAGTCTAGGATAGCCAGGGACAAAAAAACCTTGTCTTGAAAACCCAAACTATTTTTTTCATGAAATATATTCTGGTTATGGTTTTCTCTCCCCAGTCCTTCCAGACACTCCCACGGACGTACATCCACATCCTTTCTTGCCCTCTCTCATTAGAAAACAGCAGGCAACTAAAAAGGAAAAAGAGTTATAATTAAACAAGAGAAAAATAAGCAAACCTGCATAGGACAAAACAAACAAGCAGAAAAAAAGCCAAAAAAAAAAAAAAAAAAAAAAAAAAAAAAGAAAAGAAAAGAAAAGAAAAGAAAAGAAAAGAAAAAGAAAGAAAAGAAAAAGCCGGGCGTGGTGGCGCACGCCTGTAATCCTTGCACTTGGGAGGCAGAGGCAGGCGGATTTCTGAGTTCGAGGCCAGCCTGGTCTACAGAGTGAGTTCCAGGACAGCCAGGACTACACAGAGAAACCCTGTCTCAAAAATCCAAAAACGAAACAAAACAAAACAAAACAAAAAAAACAAAAACAAAAAAACAAAAAAAAAAAAAAAAAAGAAAAGAAAAAAAGAAACACACATAGGCACAGACACATGTTGCCAAACACAGAAATCCCATAAAAACACAAAATCAGAAACCATGGTATATAAGCAAAAGACCTTTAGGATAAGAAAAGAAAAGAAAATGCTCGGTCAAAGCATTATGAGACCAAAATCCAACTAACCAAAGAAGGCCAAAACCCACAACCAAACCTTCCAAAAACACCACTGAGTTGCTTTGTGTTCACCAGCTAGTGCTGGGCATGGCCCGCCCTTAAGAGTAGTTTGTATACCCAGTGAGGCTCCCTTGAATAAAGCTAACTGGCGATGGCTCCTGGGTTAGGGGTGTGGCCTCTGTCCTCCTCCACTCTCAGCACTGGGACCCTGTGCATGCTGCCACAGGCTGAGTGTTCGTATGTGTAACAGTCCTGCTGCATTTGGAAGGCCTCCTTTCCTCGATGTCCTCTGTCCTGTTTTTTTTTCCTTCCACAATTCTCATTACAGTATCAGTCTGAGGTGCATTTCAGAAAGAGCAACCGCTCCACCTTGACAGGAAGAGTTGTTCTTCAGCTTCTACAGGTTTCACATTTGACCTTGTGACATGGTAGCCTCAAGGACCCGGCTCATACCACCTCCCCAACTTATCCAGGGGCTTCCCGCTAACTCCCCTGGCTGTGCTGCTTGGCAGGGGCCGTGGACAGCTTTCCCTTCCCTAAAACATATCATCCCTTAGAGTCCAGCAGGAGTACTACTTCTGTAAGGCCGTCCCAAACTCGTCCTAACTCCTCCTCCTGCTAATTCTTGCAGTCTATCATCGCGCATTGTAGTCTAGCATAGCATATCAAGAAAAGGGATGCATATAAACAATTTACAATTTTTAAAAATAAAAAGGTATGCATGTTTGTTGAACGGAACTGACTTTGATGTTCTGATCTAAGTAATTGGGAAGCAGAGATGGGATGTTTCCAGAGTGATTCACAGCTGCAAGGTGATCAAGTTTCTCCACAGTAAACATAAATCTTACATTGCTGTAATCCTGGGGATTACCAGACTCTCTTGGAACAGTACACCAAAAACAAATACTCTCTTATGCTAAATGAAAGCTAAGGAGTTACTATTAGGCCTGCAGGATATGAGACAAATTAATGAAAATTACTTTCCTATCATCTGTACAGTTTATCTACCTAATGCAAAACATAGATATCCTGCTTCATCTTCATTATTTTAGCAAAGACAAACAGAATAGAGGTGGCTTAATTCCAGCAAGAATTAGTACCTATTAAACTTTTTAGCACACAAATAGGAAGGTAGAGTTTCAATATATTTGAAATTATTTTGGAAAAACAATTCATGCAAATGGTGCATATTATCAATGTCCAAAAGTAGAAGGCATAACCATACAGGAAAAATTTGTGGTTTCAAATACTTGAAGTGAAAAATACAAATAAACTGGGCATGACGACAAGCCTGTAATGATAGTACTAGGAAAATGGAGGTCGAGGAGTTTAAGACTAACCTCAGCTACATGTCTAGTTCTGTGAGAGCCTGAACTATACACCATCTTGTCTCATGAAACTATAACCAACTGTCTTAGGGTTTCCATTGCTGTGAAGAGACACCATGACCAAGGTAACTCTTATAAAGGGTTAAAATGTTTATTAAATGGGGCTGGCTTCCAGGTTCAGAGGTTCAGTCCATCATCATAAAGGTGTGTAGCATGGTAGTGTCCAGGCAGACATGGTGATGGAGGAGCTGCGAGTTCTTTTTGTTGTTGTTGTTGTAATTTTTTTTGTTTTTTTGTTTTTTGTTTTCCAAGACAGGGTTTCTCTGTGTAGCCCTGGCTGTCCTGGAATTCACTCTGTAGACCAGGCTGGCCTCGAACTCAGAAATCCTCCCGCCTCTGCCTCCCAAGTTCTGGGTTAAAGGTGTGCGCGCCTGGCTGAGCTGAGTTCCACATCTTAGTCCAAAAAAAGCCAGAAGCAGACTGTTTCCAGGCAGTTAGGAGGAGGGTCTCAAAACCAACTCCACAGAGACATGCTTCCTCCAACAAGGCCACACCTCTTAATAGTGCCACTGCCTGGGCCAAGCATATTCAAACCACCACACCAACCATACATAATACACATACCCTAAATTTCCTAGCCTTGCTGGGTGTGGTGGTATACAGCTTTTTTTTTTTTTTTTTTTTTTTTTTTTTTTTTTTTTTTTTTTTTGTTTTTTTTTTTTTTTTTTTTGGTTTTTTTGAGACAGGGTTTCTCTGTGTTGCCCAGGCTGTCCTGGAACTCACTCTGTAGATCAGGTTGGCCTCGAACTCAGAAATCCGGCTGCCTCTGCCTCCCAAGTGCTGGGATTACAGGAGTGCGCCACCGCCGCCTGGCAGTGGTATACAGCTTTAATCCTAGCACTCAGGAGGCATGAGGATCTCTGTGAATTTGAGGTCAGCCTGGTCTACATAGAGAATTCCAGGACAGTCAGAACTATGTAGTAAAACTCTGTTCTCAAAACAACAACAACAACAACAACAACCAACAAGCCAGGCAATGGTGGTACATGCCTTTAATTCTAGCACTTGGGAGGCAGAGGCAGGCAGATTTCTGAGTTAGAGGCCAGCCTGGTCCAGTGAGTTCCAGGACAGCCAGGGCTACACAGAGAAACCCAGTCTTGAAAAACCAAAAAAAAAAAAAAAAAAAAAAAAAAGATAAGATTTATGTGTGTGTGTTGTGTTGTGCATTCACATGTGCATGGAAGTGCCCTGAGAGACTAGAAGAGCATCATGTTGGTCCCTGCAGCTGGAGTTACGCTCAGTGGGCACTGAGAATTGAACTGTGATCCTCTGCTTGAGCAGAATGCTGAGCTCTCTCTAGTGTTCTTTCTGTGTATGCCTCTCTGGTTGAGACAGGGTTTCTCTGTGTAGCACTAGCTGTTCTAGAATTAGCTCTGTAGATCAGACTGGTCTTGAACTCAAAAGATTCACCTGCCTGTCTCCCAAGTGCTGGGACTAAAGGTATATGCTACCACTGCCTGGTTCTGTCTAAAAACTTAAAAAAATAATTTATTTAGCTGGGCAGTGGTGTGCACGCCTTTAATCCCAGCACTTGGGAGGCAGAGGCAGGCGGATTTCTGAGTTCGAGGCCAGCCTGGTCTACAGAGTGAGTTCCAGGACAGCTAGGGCTACACAGAGAAACCCTGTCTCGAAAAAACAACAAAAACAAATTATTTTGTGTGTGTGGGAGCACGAGCCCCACGGCATGTGTGTGAGGTCAGAGGACACCTTGTGGAGTTGTCTCTGTCCTTCACCACTGGTTAGGGGGATGGGACTCAGGTCATCAGATTTAGCAGTAGAGGCATTTCCCTGGCTCTGAACATGTTACTTCAGAAATACAGCTTTTAAAAACTCCACAATTTTTTTTTGTGTTGGGTTTTTATTGTTTTTTTAAAACAGGGTTTCTCTGTGTAGCCCTGACTAGCTAGGAACCGACTCTGTGGACCAGGCTCAGAGATCCACCTGCTTCTGCCTTCTATCTTAATCACCAAGTCATCTTTATAGCCTCCCCCAAATAGTTTTTAAGAGTGGCCCAGTAGAAGCTAGGTTGGTGGCATAGGTCTATAATCATAGGCCTTAGGAAGCAGAGACAGGAGGATCCCAAGTTCAAGACCAGCCTGGGCTACACAAAGTTCCAGTGTAGCCAACGTTGGCAATACAGTGAAATAGTCTTAAAAACCAACCCCTGGGTTGGTGAGCAGGGGGAGGGGGGATGGGATATGGTATTTTCAGAGAGGAAATCAGGAAAGGGGAATGAAATGTAAATAAAGAAAATATCTAATAAAAAAACAAAAACAAACAAAAATCCCCAAACCCTAAAGAGAAGTATCCAGAAAAATAACAACCACACCACATCAGCCAAAACTTTGGAACTTTCCTATAAGGATGTCCTTAAATTCTTTTAAAATGTAAGGCTCATTTTCTAGTATCCTATTCATTATTTTGTACACTGATAGTATTTACATTTATTCTTCACAGTTCTTCATTATTTGTCAACAGCAGCAAATAAATCTGAATAACAAATCAGAATAAGACTAGCTAAGAGTAGGAAATTTCTAGCCGGGCGTGGTGGCGCACGCCTTTAATCCCAGCACTTGGGAGGCAGAGGCAGGCGGATTTCTGAGTTCGAGGCCAGCCTGGTCTACAGAGTGAGTTCCAGGACAGCCAGGGCTACACAGAGAAACCCTGTCTCGACAAACAAACAAACAAACAAAAAACAAAAAACCAAACAAACAAGAGTAGGAAATTTCTGTGGTGGCAACGACATTGAATGACACTCGAATTCTGAAACTCTCTGTAACTAGGGCCCACCACCCTTATCTAAATCACTCCCCTGCCCCCTCCTCCTTTCTTCAGACAGGGTCTTGCTGTCAGGCAATATGCTCTACCATACTCACGCTTCCAAACAAATGCATTTTTAATAAAAAGATATTTAAAAACAGCAACCAGGTCCTTGTGGATGCTCAGCACACAGTCCACAGCCCTAACCCCTAGTACTGTACTTACATGTTTAAAGACAGAGTCTCCCTACACAGGCCTTGAGCTAGCAATCTTCCTTCCACAGTCTCTAAAGTGCTAGGACAACAAACACGTATACCATGACTTCCAGCTTAAATTTTTTTTTTTTTTTTTTTTTTTTTTTTTTTTTGGTTTTTTCGAGACAGGGTTTCTCTATGTAGCCTTGGCTGTCCTGGAACTCACTCTGTAGACCAGGCTGGCCTCAAACTCAGAGATCCACCTGCCTCTGTCTCCCAAGTGCTGGGATTACAGGCATGCGCCACCACGCCCGGCTAACTAAATTTAAAATTATATTTATTTATATATATATATGAGAACCCAGAAGGCAACCTGTGGGAGACAGTTCTCTCCATCATCTTCTTTCTGGGGGTCAAGCAGAGGTCATGAGTGTCTTTACCCCAGTCACTTTTCTAGCCTCTGATCTTTAAAAATCCCATGTCTATGTTCTGACTATAACTGTGAAATTTTCTCTTCCTTTAGTTGTGTTTTCCTCCAGTATTTTTAAAACTCTGCTCTTAGACTCATATATTTATGGTCATTTTCTTTTCTTGAGACAGGATCTCACCATGTAGCTATGGCTGGCCTGAAATGCAATACATAGACCAGGCTGGCCCCAAAATCACAGAGATCTGCCTGCCTCTGTGTCCTGAGTGCACTAAAGGCATGTGCCATAATGTCCTGCTGGTCATTTGTCTTTCTGATGAATTGACTCACTGATATATCATTATGTGATATCTCTCTGTCTTTGGTAATATTCTTTCTCTTTAAGCCTACTGTATTAATTATTCTACTTTAGTATAAAAGTTCTTAGAAATAAAACATTGCACACCCAGGCTGGTCTATAAAGTGAGTACCAGGACAGTCAGAGCTACACAGAGAAACGGTCTCAAAAAAACCAACCAAACAAAACACACACAAAAAATATATTTAATTTTTAGTGACACTTGTTTTCTTTTACCATTACTACTGCCTATTTAAATTTTTGTAATTGTTACAAATAGTTACTGAGTACACTGTTGCTGTCTTCAGACACACCAGAAGAGGGTATTGGATCCCATTAAGGATGGCCGTGAGCCACCGTGTAGTTGCTGGGAATTGAACTCAGGACCTCTGGAAGAGCAGTCAGTGCTCTTAACCGCTGAGCCATCTTATCCATGAGTATGTCTGGAATATTTACTCCATTCATACTGAAACGAAATTTGGTTGGATTTAGTTTGTCAGGTTCAACAATTCTCAGAATTCTGTTTTTTATTTTTCTTTGTTTTGTTCAGTCCTGTCTGGCTTGGAACTTGTCATGGAGACCAGGCTAGCCTTGAACTTCCATCAATTTTCTAGCCATCTGCCATCTTGTCTAGCTTCAGAATTCAATTAGTTATTGCCAATTTAGCCATTTCTTACCAATATTTTTTCTGCTTATAAAGAACAAACATTTCTCACTGTTCTAGAAGCTGATAATACATGAGCAAGACAACAGCTGACAGTGTCAGTGGGCTCTCTGGTTTACTGATGGTGTCTTCTCACTGTGTCCCCAATGGTCGGACTTACATTCTATTTAGTAGCTACATTTACAGTCCATTTAAAGTGAAAAGCTACAGCAGTTCTCAGAGATTCCATAAGCGCCTTCTCTGCTCCACAGGAGCTATTAATATCACAGAGAGATGCTCTACTCCTCAGGTCTTTACTTATTTACTTTAAAAAGCTGCCTTGGATCGGGCGTGGTGGCGTAGGCCTGTAATCCCAGCACTTGGGAGGCAGAGGCAGGTGGATTTCTGAGTTCAAGGCCAGCCTGGTCTACAGAGTGAGTTCCAGGACAGCCAGGACCACAGAGAGAAAAACCCTGCCTCGAAAAACAAAAAAAAAAACAAAAAAACAAAAACAAAAAAAAAGCTGCCTTGGTATACCATAGAAAAGGATTTCTGAGTCTGGGTACCTGTGCCCCAGTGCTAGAGTCCCTGCTTACCATGTCAAAGCTCTAGATTTCATTCCTAACACTACAGTTAAACAACAAAAAAAGAAAAACTAAAACATGTTTCTTTGTTAAGTTGATAAACATAAAATAAAAAAATGGAAACAGCTCTACTATCTTCCTAATAAAGATAATTCTTAAGTAGCAAACAGTCAGTGTATTCATATTACTAAAAATGTAATAGTATTGGGCTAGTGAGATGGCTCAGGAGTTAAGAGCATGGACTCTTCTTCCAAAGGTCCTGAGTTCAAATCCCAGCAACTACATGGTGGTTTACAACACCTGTAATGGGATGATGCCCTCTTCTGGTATGTCTGAAGATAGCTACAGTGTACTTACATATAGTAAATAAATAAATTTTTTGTTTTGTTTTGTTTTTTGGATTTGGTTTTCTCCGTATAGCCCTGTCCGTCCTGGAACTCGCTCTGTTGATCAGGTTGGCCTCAAACTCAGAAATCCGCCGGCCTCTGCCTCCCAGAGTGCTGGGATTATAGGCATGTGCCATCACCACCTGGATAATAAATCTTAAAAAAAAAGGTAAGAGTATCAAAGTTGAAAATTAATGTGTTTACTTTTTTGTTTTTTTGAGACAGGGTTTCTCTGTGTAGCCCTGGCTGTCCTGGAACTCACTCTGTAGACCTGGCTGGCCTTGAACTCAGAGATCTGCCTGCTTCTGCCTCCCAAGTGCTAAGATTAAAGGCGTGCATTATGTTCAACTTTGTAGATTTTTTAAATGCTGCTTTGAGTATGGAGGCCAAAGGACAACTTTCGGAGTCAGCTCTCTGCCGTGGGTCCCAGGCAGCAAACTCAGGTTGTCAGGCACCTTCAGCTGCTGAGTCTGTATTGTTTGTTAAAGTAATTTTAAAAGATTACTTTTATTGCAGTTTCCATGCCTTATTATTTTCAGCCTTTTGATTTTGAAACAGGGTTTTTGAAACAGGGTCTTTTATGTAGCCTGGGCTAGCCTTCACTATGTAGCCTGCCTCCTGACTCATAGACATACACTTTTGGTTTACTGGAATGGAATCCAAAGGTTTGTATCTGCTAGGCAAGTACTCAATCAACTGGGCTATATCCCCAGCTATTTTTAGCGTTTTAAGACACTGTCTTACTACATAGCTAGCCACGCCTGTCTTAAATTTGTGGTGACCCTCTAGCTTCTGCCTATCATGTGCTTGGAGTACAAATATGTACCAACACTCAGAATTATATCTTAGCTATTTCTCAATAATCTTTTCTTTTTTTGAGATAGAATCTCATGTAGCCCAGACTGACCTCAAACTTATGTTGTAGTTTCCAGACCTGCCAAGGGTACATAGTGAGATTCTGTCTCAACAAACAAATTAGAGGTCTCTATGTGATACTATAAACTCTACAATATACTTCTTTCAGAACTGGTAGGGGAAGCCTGGTGTGGTGGAGCATGCTAGTAATTCCAGTGTTTGGAAAGCCGAGGCAAGGCAGAATGGCTTATTAAAGTATGTCCTGGGCTATCCAGGTCTGGTGTGGCATGCGTGTAATTCTAGGACTTAATGAGGTGGGGGCCAGAGGACCAGGCACCTTCCTACATATAATGAGTTTGAAGCTAACCTGAGCTATGTGCAATCTTTGTCTTAAAAAATAATAATCATGAAGTTAGAGATTTTAACACTATGAGTAATATGATTTTATTTTACTTCAAAATTACTTGAAAGCAAAAGGCCAGCTCTCCATATTCACTCATCAGGACACCCAAAATGTTAAAAAGTCATGGACACAGACTATACTCTATATTTGTGTTTGTGTACGTGACTGTGGAGGACAGAGGTCAATATCCAGTTCAACCGCTTCTCTCCCTTAGTTTTTTTTGTTTTTGTTTTTGGAGACAGGGTTTCTCTGTGTAGTTCTGGCTGTCCTGGAACTCACTCTGTAGACCAGGCTGGCCTCGAACTCAGAAATCTGCCTGCCTCTGCCTCCCAAGTGCTGGGATTACAGGCGTGCGCCACCACGCCCGGCTCTCAGTTTTTGAGGCAGCGTTTCCACTGAAACTGGCACATTCAGATCCCACTAGGCTGGCCCGTCTCCACCTACCTAGCACTAGGATTACGGTACGTACAGGTATGGCTTCTACACTGTGCATAGCAAGCACTTAGTCACCCCTAGCACTCTGTATACTTATCAGCTAATTAGTATTTAAACTATGAAATCAAGTGGAATTGTTATAAAAATAGAACGAGTGATCTTCAATAAACCAGCCTACTTTCTACCTTAGCTCCCTAAGTGCTGGGATTAAAGGTGTGTGTCACCACACCAGGCGTTTTTACACCTTAAAAAAATGTATTTAGCAGGGCAGTGGTGGCGCACTTTGATCCCAGTACTTGGGAGGCAGAGGCAGGCGGATTTCTGAGTTCAAGGCCAGCCTGGTCTACAGAGTGAGTTCCAGGACAGCCAGAGCTACACAGAGAAACCCTGTCTTGAAAACCAAACCAAACCAACCAACCAACCAACCAACCAACCAAAAACCTACTTAACTATTAAAGGCAAGATGGCTCATCTGTTAAGAGCATTTGGCGCTCTTGGAGGGGACCTGGATTCGGTTCCCAACACTATATTGTTGCTCACAACCACCTATTACTCATGTGCCCTCTTTTGGTTTCCCTGGATACCAGGCATACACACAGCACACATACATATATGCAGACACACATACACATAAAATCAAAACAAATATATCGCTGGGCGGTGGTGGCACACGCCTTTAATCCCAGCACTTGGGAGGCAGAGGCAGGCGGATTTCTGAGTTTGAGGCCAGCCTGATCTACAGAGTGAGTTCCAGGACAGCCAGGGCTAAACAGAGAAACCCTGTCTCAAAAAACCAAAAATATCTTTAAAGGCAAGTGGTTTAAAACTTTTTACATTTACATAGCATTTTTCTGTTTCTACAAAGCACTTCCAGGACTGCCTGGAAGTACAATACCCAGGTTTGATTCCCAGAACTGCAAAGCACTTATTTCTACATTTGATACTCAGATGCCAGATATGGTAGATATCATCTTTCCCTACACTGTGGCTCAAATCCCCTGAAACTCACCAGGTGTCATGTTGTACATCTTTAATCCCAAAAGAGACAAGATCTGAGTTTGAGACCAGCCTAGTCTACAGTGAATTCCAGGCTGGCCACAGCGATAAGGAAGGCAGTATCTCAAACAAAGCACAATTAAAACCATGAACCTGTGCTATCTGAAAAGCAAGTCACATTCAGAGGTCCTCACAATTTGTTTGTACAGGGTCTTGCTTTGTAGCTTTGGCCTGGACCTTGCTATATAACCCAGGTTAGTCTTAAACTTGCACTGATTCTCCTGCCTTAATTTCCTGAGTGCTGGGATTTTAATCTTGCACCATGACACCAGCCTTTCCGGTGGCTTTTACATTCAGAGAAAAGTGAATGTTCATGGCCTTTTGCATAGCTTAACAGACAGGACCCAACGACAGAAGCCCCCCTCCCTCCATGTGAATTCAGATCAAACTCAGGCAGTCAGACTCAGTGAAAAGTGCTTTTACCCAAAGAACCATTTAGCCAGTTCTAAGGTGGGTTTTGTTTGTTGGTTCTCTGGTTATTGTTTATTTTCCATAGTCTAGGCTAGCCTCAAACTTACTATAATCCTCCTGCTTCAGCCATTGAGTGCTGAGATTAGAGGGACATGCCATATTTGGCTTAAGATATTTTTTATAAGAGGGAAACAACCTTGACATTGATTTACCACAGCTGAGACTTATTCTTTAATGAGAAACCACTTTCAAAAGATCCCATAAGGGCTAGAGAAATGACCCAGAAGTTTAGAACAAGTGTTCTTTCAGAAGACCTGGGACCTTACACTTACCTGGCAGCTAACAACTATCTGTACCTTCAATTCCAGGGGATCAGCACTGCTATAAGCCAGGCTGGCCTTGAACTTGCACTGATCCTCCTGTCTCAGTCTTCCAAGTGCTGGGACCTCTGCAGGCCCAAGGCACTCACATTGCACACACACATATATCAGACAAAACACCCATACACATAAAAACAAATGAATCATTTTAAAAGAATAATGCTGACCACATCATTATATATGGAAAATGACAGGAAGAAGTCAGTTAAGGACAAATGCTAACTGTACCATTTGCCTGAAAATGGTTAACACTGCTGTAATACTCAGTGACACTCTTTTTGTGTGTGTCATATAATCTAGGATGGCTTGGAATTCAATATGTAGCTGAAAAAGACCTTGAAGTGCTGATCCTGCTTCTGAAACTCCTTGAGTGCGGGAATTTCAGATATGTGCTGTCAAGCCTAATTCTGAAATTGGGATTTCTAAAATCATATCTACTACTATTATATTTCTGTGTGCATGATGTGTTTATGTGCACATGAATGTGCCACTGTGCAAGTGTGGAGGTCAGCAGACACGCTACAGGGCCCCTTTGCTCCTTCCTCTGTTAAGTGAGAACTGTGCTCAGGTGGCCAGGCGTGCACCTTTATCTTTATCTATTAAGCCATCTCCCTGGCCTGAAACAGGATTTCTAAAGGAAAGCGTATTAACTAAATCCTGAAAAGGCTGCAGATAATGTTGCCTCCTTAATCCACAATCTTAGCTTTCCAACTTTCAGTGTTTTAAATGGAAGTAAACACATCTCAACAGCTTTAAATATTTTCATGTATTTTTATTTTTAAAACACTTATAATTTTGCAAGCTAGCAGTAAAATATTGCCCTCAATATTTTACTAATTAGCACCGTATAGCTTTTAAAGCTGACTGGAACATTGTTTCACTGTAAATGACTGTAAAATAAGATGTCAAATTAGTCTCAACATAAGATCATAAATTAAATCATTATCTTTTGGCTCTGGGCACATTTGTGTACTTTAAAGATGAACTTAACTACATTAATGTATTTGGCCAATAGTATAATAGTTTAAAGCAGCATTTGATCTCTGAAATTATTCTAAAAAGCATATAAAGAATTTGAGAAATCAACTATAAAAACAAAAGATTATCCCTTCACTTTTTAGAAATGTCCTCATATTTGGAAGAATAACAAAATAACTTGGAGAAAAAGTCCTTTGGTGCAAAGATCAGTTAAGCATATGGTTTAGTACACATTACAATTCTCATGCTTTGCTTATTAGCAGCCTTACCAAAAAGCCACGGAAAGGTCTGGAACAGCAACAGCTGGAAGGCTGAAATAAAACTGCTTAGTGCTAAAAAGATCCCAAGTCATTTGTGTAGTTTTAAATGGAAGCCCAGACATGTAACCGCTGTGTTAATGTTCTCATCTGGAAAAAAAAAAAACTTCAAAAGGTAGAAAAAAAATATAATTTTACCCAAATTCCTTCCACATATTTTAAAAAAGGATATTTTCATTTCCTATATTCTGATAAAAGCATTCTTCACGCTATGGCATTAGAGTCCAGAGCCACAAATGACTGCTCACTAGCACGCCTGCCTTGCATACCGGTAGAATCAAGTCCAGTTTTGCCATCTGTGGATGACTATGACAAGATACAAAAGCATGTGTTTGCCATAAATAGCTCTGGCTAATAGCAAAGAGTGCACACTGAGCAGATCAAATTCTCTATAAGGAGAGAGCTCTGGACCACAGCCAAATTCCATCACTAATGTTTAAGACGACTATACTATTTTTTTTCCAAATCATTTTGGAAAAGATATTAAGGAATTGTGGCTGAAACAAACATTCCTAAACATCACAATCATCATTAAACCTTTAAATGACATTTTACAAATTATTTTCATTATGACCAAGTAATAAAAACATTCTACTTATACTACTCAATTATTTAGTAACTGTAATAATGTAACTCTGAATTAATATCCTAATTTATCTAGAGAACAAATAAGATACTGGAGTATGCCAAAGTGCAAAGAAATTTTTTTTCTGATCTCCATAAACATCAACACCTATAAAATTACCACTCTTTTAATGACTGTATATAAGTGATCTTAAGATGTTTTTAAACCAAAGATTAAAGGAAAAAAATTCCAAATACCAGTGCAGAGCTTGATCACCGTTTACCCTAAAATTTCACATAACTATTTGCAAAATTTCCAAGGAAAACAAGGCAACATTCTGTAATCTGCCACAATTTTTATTGCAACGTGGCCACTTTTGTGAGGGTAGGGAGTTTGATCTCAAAACAATGTTCCATTTAAGGCTCTTTTATACAGAAATTGCCATCATGACTGATATTCAAAATATCTGTAGTGTTTCAAGACTCATATGGTAAACATAAAACTCCTATAATTATACAGTAGTGTACACTCATTGGGAAACCAAAGACAACAATACAGCTATTTCTTTGAAGAAAATATTCAGGTAAGAAGAATGAACACTGAGATACTAGGATAAATTGATGACAGGTAATGAAACTTAATTGGCATTCTTTATAAGGGATTAAACGCATTACAAAAAAAAGTGCTTTGAATGAATAGTGTTAAATCTGTGCTGCCGTGTCAAAAAACAGGCTTGCCAAGGCAGGTGAGGTGTACGAATGCTCCAGTGCCTCAGAGAACTGTAATCAAGTGCGACTATAAATAATACTGAAACAAGTTTCCCATATGACCAGTGGATAATACTTTCAAGGCATTCAATCAGCTTACCCTTTGTAGTACTCTAAGCTATTCACATTGACAATCACATCCATTGTAGTGCTCACTGCAAGGAAGGCATGTAACCAGTTGTTTTGGCTAAAATAAGACAGGAAGGCATTCCTTGGGATCTACAGAAAAGGAACTGTATGAAACAGTCTAATGGCAATCACTGACAGGCTTCTTCGAATCACTCATTCATTGTGTTGAACGGGACCAGTGGAGAGGGAAGAAACAAAAAACAAAACCTAATACAATTCCAGTGGACTGAGCTGGAGAAATAACATAAGCCCCTTAAGATCAAATGGCACTTGGCTATTATTTTATAGTGGCTTTCCTTCAAGGGAAACTACAACACTGCCTCCCAGTTTCTCTCCCAGTGTTGAGCGGTCCTTAATATCGTCCAAGCCATTTACTTGCCACTCATGTTTAATACCTAAAAAGAAAAAAAAACACACACTCCATTAACCTTATAATTAAGAAAGCGTCTTTTTTTTTTTTTTTGTACAAAACAGTCAATGTTTATACCTGTAAATTTCTTTTTAATGGCATCTTTAGAGCTAGCATAAATCATCTTGCTTTTTAACGGTGCACTTTCAGGAGCCCTATGGGGGGAGAAAATGTTGAATTTCAAAAGAAAAACAAAGGCAAAAACCAACTATGATAATAATAATCCTTGCATTTTTAAAAGTACTTTTTTTCTTTTGTTTTTACACACCAGAATATAAATACTAGGTCTTCTTTCTTAGACTCTTTTGTTTCGTATGTGGCATCGTACAAAGCATATCGGCAATCATTCAGAGGTAGCAACTTCACAAAAGATGTGTAGGGGTCCTCTACAGTGTCACCAATGTCACCCACCAAGATCTGCTTTGCTTCCTCTACAATTATTTGTCTTTTGTCATCGCTTAAACAGAAGAGAACTGCTTTCTTTCTTTTTTTGATCTCCTCCTGTGTAGAAGATTTTCTTACTTTCATATCATTAAAAACTTTGATGACTTCATCATTCACTGTAACTCCAGATGCCTGAAAACAAACAAAGGATGGGAATTCAGAACAAGGATTTTGGTTTAAACCAAAATCATTGACTAACAAAAGCTTCAAATTCAGGCTGGCCAGACTATTCAAAACAGCACCAAACAACGTGAGCAGTTCTATTACATCTGTCACATTTAAATATCAGAAGAAGATAGGGCTAAAATGTCTAACTCATACTGCCCATTCATCCTTCTTAAAGGAGTACGGAGAGAAACGCTAACGGGAGGTGGGAAGGGACAAATAGAGTTGAGCCATGCCTGAAATGTTTCCTATTTCACTGGGTGATGTCAGAGCTTCAGGAGCAGCAGCAAAAATACCTTCTGTATTGTGTCAACTCTGCAGGCCTTAAAAAACACTCCAGGATTTCAGTTAATGCTTCTACTATTTTTTTCTTTAAAGCCGCCTTAGCCACTGCTGCTTCCACATAAGGAAAGGGAATCAAGTGTAAACTCCAACCGGCTGCGGCTACAGCAAAAAAACGCCCCGCCGCCCATGGGCAGCCGCTTTGAAATTAACGGGTCCAGGGCAAAGGCTTCCTACGGCGAGAAAGCGTTTTAAAATAGGTTCCGACCTGCTCGATGTCCTCAGCTCGGGGTTATGGCCGGCCTCCTAGACCCTCACCCAGAGGCTTCAGGACACGTACCAACCTTACAGCGCGCGAGTTAAAAACACTGAGCCGCACAGGGCTGAGCGGCACGCGGGGCCGTGGCCCAGGGAGCGACCCTCTCGCGCCAGGCCTGCGCCTGGCCCTCCCGCTTCAGGTTTCCGAGCGGCCGCAGGCCCGCGCCCGCCCGCCCGCCTGCCGCAGGGCCTCGAGCCCCCCGGCCCGCAGCGCGGAAGCGCCCACCGCACAGGCCCAGGCAGGGTAAGATGGCGGCCGCGCGGGGGTCCGCGCCGCGCTCAGCATCCCCCGCCGGCGCGCCCACCTTACCATAGTGCCCGCGGCTGAGGTTGCTGCGGCGGCGGTGGCTCGGGCTCCGGCTCGGTGGCACTGGGACGAGAAGAAGGAGGGGCCGGCGGCGGGCAGCAGAGAGTGCAGGGCACGCCGGGAGCTGCAGCCGGGCGGGCGGCGGGCTGGAGGGCCGCAGGGCGGGCGGGGCGGTCACGTGGTCCGGCCCCGCCCCCGGCCCCCGCCCCTCGCCGCCCGCCGCCCGCCGGTGTCCTCCGCCTGACCCCCGAGCCCAGAACCGCTAGTAGAACCACGCAGGGGCGGCCGGAGCCCCGATGCTGGCAGGAATGGTCGTAGCGACCATCCGGGCTTCATCGCTCGAGCGGTTCGCGGGCTCTGGGCGCTGCTCCGGGGTTGCAACGAGAGGAAACGGGGTGTGGTAGGGTAGAGCTCTTTTGCTTCATTCACCTGCGCTTTCCACTGAAAGGGTCAGGATTGTAACATTTTGGGTCCTTTTTGGAAAACCCCAACTTTGAATGAATCGTTAAGATCTTATTCTTTGTGTGTTTGAATTGAGACAGGATCTCGTTTGGAGCCTTTGCGGGTCTCTTGATTCGTGAAGTGGCTGCAGATGACCTTGACCTGATCATGCCTCCATCCTGCAGGTGTTGGGATTGCAAGCAAGCACCTCCTCCCTGGGTTTAGACCACTCTTATCATTAAAATAAGAACAAACACTATAAATATTTCCTCAGGGATGAAGTACTAAGCAAAGGCAGAATGAGAAGCAGGAATGTAGGCTTACACCGGGAATCCTGCAAGAAGAGGAAGAGGTCACAAAATGCTCTGGATATACCTTGGACAGAATTACAATCCAAGTAAAACCAGAAGCTGCAAGTTACATTTCTTTTCCCCTATAAATGGGACGTATTGAGATTACTAGAAAAATACATGTTTATATGTGGGAAGAAAAAGGCCTTAAGCATTTGATTTGGTAATTGTGTTGAAATTTTGTGTGTGTGTGTGAATATGTGTGGGTGTGTTGTGACACACGTGAAGAGGTCAGAAAGACAACTTATGGGAGTCGTTTCTCCTCTACTGTGTGGGCCCTGAGAATTAAAGTCATCAACTCGGTAGTTCCCAATCCCCCCTGTTAGGCAGCACACAATGAATCACCTGTGACTTCAGCTCCAGGGACCCTGACTCCCTCTTCTAGCCTTCACGGGCACCTGCACATGTGCACACACAGAAAATATAAATCTAAAATAGTATCCTTTTATTTTTACTCAGTGTACACGTGGTGTATTTGTGTGAAGGTGCTAGGTGTGTGCTGTGCCCTTGGTGGGCAGAAGAGGTTTGATCACTGGATCTAGAGTTGCAGACAGGTGTGAGTGGCCTGATGTGGGTGCTGGGAACCGAACTTGGGTCCTCTGTTAGAGCAGGAAGTGCTCTTAAGTGCTGAGCTATCTCTCCAGCCCCAAATATATATTATATAATAGTTATATATATATATATGGGTTTTTCAAGACTGGGTTTCTCTGTGTAGTCCTGGTTGTCTTGGAACTCACTCTGTAGATCAGGTTGGCCTTAAACTCAGAGATCGGCTTGCCTCTGCCTCCCCAACACTGGGATTAAAGGTACACACCACCATCACCGTTTTATTTATTTTCAAGGCATACACTTTTTTTCATATGTTTTTATAACAGGAGTCATTGTAATAAACATGAAGGCTCATAATAACACCTTCTAATAGTTTGTTCTTCCTACGAATGAGTGCTTCCTGGGGATGGGGGAAGGATTGAGGGAGGGGGTGACCAGGATGCAGGCAGTGAGCAGGATGTAAAATGAATAAGTAAAAAATTTACAAAGAATTTAAAATAAAGAAAGTGTGCTTGCTTTTAGGAATTGTATAATGAAGTCCCATGCAGGACAGCTGGCATCAAATAAACAAGCCAAGAGTAGAAATCTACTATTCTGGTAAAGCCAATTGCTGACCCAGTGCAACTTGTCCTTTAAAAATTTCTTAATATTTTTGAGGCAGGCTCTCACTACATGTGAGAGCACTGACTGGTCTGAATTTGCTATGGAGACCAGGTTAGCCTGCAGAGATCTGCCTGCTTCTGCATCCTGAGTGCTGGGATTAAAGGTGTGCTGGCCGATTTTATTAATTTTTTTTTTTTTTTTGGTTTTTCGAGACAGGGTTTCTCTGTGTAGTCCTGGCTGTCCTGGAACTCACTCTGAAGACCAGGCTGGCCTCGAACTCAGAAATCCGCCTGCCTCTGCCTCCCAAGTACTGGGATTAAGATTTTATTAATTTTTTTTTTTTTTTTTGGTTTTTTGAGACAGGGTTTCTCTGTGTAGCCCTGGCTGTCCTGGAACTCACTCTGTAGACCAGGCTGGCCTCGAACTCAGAAATCCGCCTGCCTCTGCCTCCCAAGTGCTGGGATTAAAGGCGTGCGCCACCACGCCCGGCTTGATTTTATTAATTTTTAACATGGTGACTTCCACGTCTCATCTGTGGTTGTCATCTCCCTCTGCCTTCTGCCTTTGCTGTGCAGAAGCTTTCAACCTCATGTGGTCTGTTTGTCAGTTATTGGTATCATTTCCTGAGGTATTAGAATCCTTTTCAGAGAATCCTTGCCTAGGCCTGTATCTTGAAATATTTTTCCTATATTTTCCTCTAGCAGTTTCAAAGTTTGGAGTCTCAGATGAAGGTTTTAGACCCATCTTAAATTTGTGTGTCCATGTAAAGCGAGACCATTCTCCTTTCTGTGGGAATCCAGTTTCCCAGGATCATTTGCTGGGAACTTTTCCCCAAAGTATTTTAAGTTAATTTGTTAAGATTTTGTAGATTTTTATTTTATCTGTATGAGTTGTTTGCCTGTATGTATCATATCTGCACACCATGGAGGTCAGAGAGGACTCCAGTTCCCCTAGAACTGGAGTTACAGATGGTTGTGAGCTGTCATGTGGGTGCTGGGTATCAAGCCCGGGTCTTCTGGAAGAACGGCCAGTGCTCTTAATTGCTGAGCTAACTCTCTAGTTCCCCAATATATGTATTTGACATCTTTGCCCAAATTAGACAACTATAGTTGGGTTTCTTTTTGAATCTTGTATTCTATTGATGTGTACATGTACTTGTCTTTGATGTTACTGTGGCAGACCAAGTATTTGAGACTAAGTCTTTTTAAAAAAAAAAATTATTTATTTACTTTATTTATATGAGTATACTCTGTCTTCAGACACACCAGAAGAGGGCATCAGATCCCATTACAGATGGTTGTGAGACACCATGTGGTTGCTTGGAATTGAACTCAGGACCTCTGAAAGAGCAGTCAGTGCTCTTAACCACTGAGCCATCCATCCCCTGGGACCAAGTCTTCTAATAACTCCAG
This sequence comes from Apodemus agrarius, assembly GCA_964023405.1. Classification (NCBI taxonomy): domain Eukaryota; kingdom Metazoa; phylum Chordata; class Mammalia; order Rodentia; family Muridae; genus Apodemus; species Apodemus agrarius. Next base: position 68,971,395 of record OZ030011.1, on the reverse strand, counting down.
AATTGCTTTTGTCTTTGAGACTGCCATTTGTAGTTTTGTAAATAATGTCTTTGAATTTTAAGGTAGATTGTATTAATTGCTTTTGTTAGCAAGCATTTTTACAATATTAATTCTACCAATCTGAGCGTGGGGCAGGATCTTCCCAGCTTCCAGTATCTTCTTTAGCCTCTGAAATGTCATAAAGTTTTGTTTTTATGGTAGAGGCTTTTCATCTCCTTGACTAGGTTTATTCCTTGGTATTTATTTATTTGAAAATGATTGGAGCTGGGTGTGGTGGTGCACACCTTTAACCCCAGCACTCTAGAAGCAGAGGCTGGTGGATCTCTGTGCGTTTGAGACTTCTCTCTCTCTCTCTCTCTCTCTCTCTCTCTCTCTCCCTCCCTCCCTCTCTTTCTCTGTCAAAACAATTGAAATCTTATTTTTTAGATTATCTTAAGTAATTTTCTCCCATCTCTGTATATACATCTTATGCTGACCTGGTACTTGAGGAGGTCAGGAGAGGGCATTGGCTTCCTGGAACTATAGTTATGGAGTTATATGCCACTATGTTGCTGCTGGGAATTAAACCTCCTCTGTAAGAACAAGTGCTCTTAACCACCAAGCCATCTCTTTAACACCATATTTATTTATTTTTAAAGATTTATTTTATGTGTATGTGTTTTGCCTGAAGGCATACATGTCGGCCATGCTTGTGCCTGGTGCCTTGAGAGATGAGTGTCATGTTCCCTGGACCTGGAGTCCCGGATGGCTGTGAGGTGGAGTGGATGCTGGGAATGGAGCCTGGTCCCCTGCAAGAGCAGCTGTCTGAGTTAGGATTTCCATTGCTGTGAAGAGACACCATGACTAAGGCAATTTTTATAAAGGACAACATTTATTTTTATTTTTTTCAAAGATTTATTTATTTTTATGAGTACAGTACTACTGTATTCAGACACTCCAGAAGAGGGCATCAGATCTCATTATGGATGGTTGTGAGCCACCATGTGGTTGCTGGGATTTGAACTCAGGACCTCTGGAAGAGCAGTCAGTGCTCTTAACCGTTGAGCCATCTCTCCAGCCTGATCTGTTTGTTTTAAATAACTGAATAGCATTCCATAATGTAGATGTACTTAGTCTAGAGATTAAAACGAAAAGGGTATTCCTCTGTCAAAGCCCATCCCATTCACTGAATTATTTTTTTCACCTCTCCTGAATAAATGTGTTTGCTCTGCTCATTCCTCATCTATATTTCTTTATTAGCCTTGGGTGTGACACAGCAAACTCAGGAAACACTGGTCCAGCGTGGCTTTTGGTGACTATCTGCTACCCTAGCTCTAAGTTAAGTCACCAGAAGGTGAGAAAAGCTCTTTTTGTTTAAAAAACAAATGAACCCACAGCAAAACTCCACGACATGTTATTCCCAGCTGTTCACTTTTCCTTAATCTACTGTTTATTCTGCTAAGAGGAGGAGGAGGAAGAGGAGGAGAAGGAAGAGGAAGACAAACATGATCCCCATGTAAAAAAGCCAGGGAAAGAAGACCTTAAGGGCCTGAAGATTTACTCTGTGTCTCTGGGTTTTGCTTTGTTTGGCTTTTTGTTGCTGTTTTAAGGCAGGCTCTCACTGTGCAACCCTGGCTGGCTGGGAACTCCCAAGGTAAACCAGGTTGGCCTTGAACTCAGAGATCTGTCTGCCTCTGCTCCTCTGCCCCTGAAGTGCTGGGCTTAAAAATGAGTGCTGCCAGCCGGGCGGTGGTGGCGCACGCCTGTAATCCCAGTACTTGGGAGGCAGAGGTAGGCGGATTTCTGAGTTCAAGGCCATCCTGGTCTACAGAGTGAGTTCCAGGACAGCCAGGGCTATACAGAGAAACCCTGTCTCGGGAAAAAAAAAAAAAAAAAAACCAAAACCAAACCCAAATCCATAAAACAAAACAAAACAAAAGTGAGTGCTGCCACTCCTGGGTCAGGTCTGTTTTGAGCACTTCCTTTCAGGGTCCCCCTTCTGCTCTAGCCTGGAAAGGAAGGTTTGAAGAGCTCTGGAAAGAACAGGTCTGCTGATGCCAAAGGTGGGCTTCCAAAGATGTCAGTAAGCTCCCAGAGCGACTCTAACCATTGTGCCAGCCTGTCCCCTTCTCCTTAGATGAAGTTCCATCTCCCATGCTCTAGGCTTACTTCCCCAATGCATCTTTGTCTCCACGTATGTTTTGCCTTACACTGACTTGTTACTGCCACCCCCATTGACTGTGAGCTACTTAAGGATTTGGAGCCATCTCATCTTTGAATTTCTAGAGGCTGGCACAGAGTAAGTGCTCAGGAGATGCTGAAATGCTGAAGTTAGACTAGCTTAGTGCTCTACAGAGGGAGCTGGGCTGGAGATATATCTCCTTTGGTAGAGCGCTTGCCTAGTGTATACAAAGCCCTGGGTCAATCCCCAGTATCCACCTGCGCTTTCTATCCAATTGTGTTGTACCTGTTAGCTGTCCTCTGTCAGGTACAGAACAGCAATCCCAGCACTCGGGAGGCAGAGGCAGGAAGACGAGATATTGAAGGTCATTGTCAGCTACATAGAGAGTTTAAGGCTATCCTGGGCTACATGAGACCCTGCTTCCAAAGAAAGGGTGGTGGGTAAGGGATTCCTGGAACAATGGCTCTGTGGTTAGGAGCTCTTCACTTATTTTTTGTACAGACCCAGGTTCAATTCTCAGCACCCATATGATTATTAGTAACTATCTGGAACTCCAGTTAGAGGATCAGACACAGGCTTCTGACTCTCGGCATCAGGCATATGCGCGTGGCACACATAGATACGAGCAGGTGAGACGCTCACATAACATCTAACAAGTTATTTTTGTTTTGTTTGAAAGAGAACAGCTGGGTATGATGGATGGCTCATGCCTGGGATTCCAGGACTTTTTTTTTTTTTTTGGTTTTTCGAGACAGGGTTTCTCTGCGTAGTCCTGGCTGGCCTGGAGCTCACTCTGAAGACCAGGCTGGCCTCGAACTCAGAAATCCGCCTGCCTCTGCCTCCCAAGTGCTGGATTAAAGGCGTGCGCCACCAACGCCCGTTTTTTTTTTTTTTTTTTTTTTTTTTAAGACAGGGTTTCTGTGTGTAGCCCTGACTGTCCTGGAACTTGCTCTGTAGACCAGACTGGCCTCAGCTCAGAGATCTACCTGCCTCTGCCTCCCAAGTGCTAGAATCAAAGGCTTGTGCTACTATACCCATCTTGATCCCAGCAGTTAGGAGGCAAAGACAAGAAGAATGCTGCATGTTCAAGGCCTTTCTGTTCTCCACAGAAATGTTCCAGGCCAGCCGGAGGCTGTTTAAAAAGCACCTCGAATCTCGCCGGGCGTGGTGGCGCATGCCTGTAATTCCAGCACTCGTTGGCAGAGGCAGGTGGATTTCTGAGTTCAAGGCCAGCCTGGTCTACAGAGTGAGTTCCAGGACAGCTAGGACTACACAGAGAAACCCTGTCTCAAAAAAAAAAAAAAAAAAAAGAAAAGAAAAACAAAAACAAAAACAAAAACAAAAAAAAAAAACACTCAAACTCAAACCTAGTCTATCCAATTGTGCTGCACCCCTTAGCTGTCCTCTGTCTGTAACCCCTCTCTGAACAGTTCTCAGTCTCTGTTACCACCATGTCACGCTGAGGTCAAGTACTTGTGAAGTGATGGTCTCACCCATTCACATGAAATAGTGCAGCAGATCAAACTCAACCAGTTCTAATCGCGGGAAACCAGGGGTTTGGTGTCCAGGAAGGTACGGATTCAGCGAAGACAGACTCAAAGGCAGAGGTGGTTAGAATCTGAATGTATTTTGCTGCTCTGAAGCAAGAGCTTTTTTTTTTTTTTTTTTTGGTTTTTCAAGACAGGGTTTCTCTGTGTAGTCCTGGCTGTCCTGGAACTCACTCTGTAGACCAGGCTGGCCTTGAACTCAGAAATCCACCTGCCTCTGCCTCCCAAGTGCTGGGATTACAGGCGTGTATGCCACCATGCCCGGCTGAAGCAAGAGCTTTTAAGCATGAGGAGTGGATGTATCCAGTAAAGCAGGCACAAGGAACAATTAGCATAACCATTTGGCACAAGGAAATGTAAAATCAATCAGGTAAAATGTTTCCTGTGTAACAGATATAGAGGGTCTTCCAGATACAGAATCACTCGTAGTTAACAAACTTTCAAAGAGAGTTCAAAGAATGTTTGGTTAGACCCCCTGGGTCTAAATGAGTTTCTTTACTAGATTCACTGTGCTTAATCAATGCTTTTCATACCACAGTGTCAGAGCCACTCTCATGTACATATTGTTGGGAGGTAAAGATAATTATGTAAACGACTGAGGCAAAGAGTTTTTGGGCCAGTGATTCTACTTCAAAGAGAAGTAGACATCTTACTGAACTTTCTCAGCCCCGGGCCATTAGGATAATCTTATGAGAGAAGAAAAGGGGGGAAGTTGGAAGCAAGCAGGCTGCCTCGAGAGCTACAGCTCAGAAATAACTTCTAGCTAGGAGAGTTTCACAGGCTCTAGGAGACTTCTCTCCCATTGGAGGGTAATGCCTCAGTCTGCAGAACTTTGTCATACAGAATCTACTAGAGCTGCCATGACAAAATGGAAATGAAATAACCTAACCCTCACTCCCTCTGAAGGCCCAGGTAAAGTTTCTTCCAGATTCTTTAGAAACTGGGAAAGGTGGGTGTTCCCTAATGAACATTCTCCCAATAAACAGTCAAGATGGAGAGCTTATGACAGGTTAAAACTTTGAAGATCATTTTTAAGATCTTTCAAACATGATGAATCTGAGCCAGGCCAGGTGCCAAAGACCTGTAATCCCAGTGACTTGGGAGGCAGAAGCAAGAGGATTGCCAGAGGTTCTCGGCCAGTGTGGATCACACAGCCAGCTCCCGATCACTCTAGGCTGAACTGTAACATTGCCTAAAAAATCTCACCCACAGCCGGGCGGTGGTGGCGCATGCCTATAATCCCAGCACTTGGGAGGCAGAGGCAGGTGGATTTCTGAGTTCAAGGCCAGCCTGGTCTACAGAGTGAGTTCCAGGACAGCCAGGGCTACACAGACAAACCCTGTCTCGAAAAACCAAAAAACCAAAAAAACAAAAAAACAAAAAACAAAAACAAAAACCCACCCACCCCACAAAAAGAGAAAGGATAGATGTGGAAGATATATTGTTTTTAACTTTACGTGTATGTGCATGTGTGTGTATGTGTGTGCATGTGTGTGTATGTGCACATGCTAATGTAGATACCCACAAGGTGATTATGAACTGCCTGATGTGGGTGCTAGGATTCGAACTCAGGTCCTTGGCAAGAGGAGTAAGTGTTCATATCCATGAGCAATCTCTCCAGTCCCTGTTTCGCTTTTAATTTCATTTTTTGTGTTGTGACACAAGGTCTCGTGTAGATCAGGCTGACCTTACACTCACTGACTTGCTGAGATGGGCTTTACCCTCCTGATCTTCCTGCCTTTGTCTTCCAAGTGGTAGGACCATGCCTAACAATGCCTAGTTTTGGTAAAACCACTTTGAAAAGTAGTTTGATGACTTACAAAAAATTTTTTTGAGATAGGGTCTGACTCTATAGTTGTGGCTGTCCTGGAACTTGCTGTGTATGTCAGGCTGGCCTTGAATCCACAGAGTTCCTCCAGCTTCTGCTTCCTGAGTGCTGGAATTTAAGCCATGCACCACCAACTCCTGCAAAACTCCAACCTCCCATAAAGCCCAATGAGTCCATTCCTGTGTACATATCCCGAACACCCTGGAGCTGTAGGTGTTATTCATAACAGCTCAAACTGCAGGCGACTGAGATGTCTCCCTGCTGATGAACGGATGAAGGAAGTGTCCCCGGGCCCCAGACGAGGATTAGCCATAAAAGGAGCGAAGGACGTGCAGTGCTGCAGCCTGGATTATCCTAAACATGCTGTTGAGAGTGAAAGAATCCAGTTCCCGAGACCACCTATTACCTAGTGGATGCGGAGCCAGACGACCTGCAGACTGTTAGCTGGTAGTTGGCTATGGTGGGACAGAGAGAATGTACACACAGACTGCAATGAGCAGGGGCGTTACTTCTTTTGGGGAGGTAAAAATGTTCTAAAAATTAGGTAATGGTGATGTCACACAACCGTGAGTTTAGCAAAAGCAAGATGGTACACGTAAAAAAAGCTGAGTTTTCTGGTCTGTGACTATCTCAGTATAGCTTTGGTTTAAAACTGCATGTGAAGGGTGATGGGGTGGCCCAGCGGCGAGGAGGGCTCGCTGCTTTTCCAGAGGACTCACGGTCATTTGTCAGCACCTTCACGGCTGCTCCCAACTCTCTGTAACTCCAACACTGTCTTCTGGCATTCTCGGGCACCAGACACACATGTGTTGCACAGACATATATGGGGCTCCCTGCCAGCGTCACGTCCAGGAGAAAAGACATCCAAGTGAGGTAAGAATGAACTCAGCCTACTTACATAGCAGGGCCTGGGCCAAACTTCTGGAGTCTCACACTGGGTGGTTTATTGAAAACAGAACAATTCTGGAAAAATGTTTTCTGATGACAACTCAGTTCTAAGTGTACAAACTAACTTAAGTCATGTTTACATAGAAACTCCTTACAAAGTACATATGGCTTCTTTCGTGAAGATGGAGTCTGTTGATCAGAAACAATGCTCAGCATAGGAAAACTGATGGAGTCAGGACTGGCCGGGCCCTAAGATGACATAGAAGTCCCTTAGGCTATGGTATAGCACAGGTGACATCTCATAAGGGTGGGTTCTATCAATGGAGTAGCAATGCTCAAGAACTAGTGTGTGTGTGTGTGTGTGTGTGTGTGTGTGTGTGTGTGTGTGATCTATCTGGGAAAAATAAATGTAATACTCTGGGAGGATTTGAGTGAAGTTGGGCCCTACAGATAGCAAAAGATCACCTTCTTTTCCAGCATTCTTGGAGGGAGACAGGTAAACATTTCCTTCCGTTGAGGAATCCTGCACAAACACTGGCTTCTCCGGTGCTTGTCTGTGCACAAGGACCTCTTGCCCTCTATGGACATACATGCGAAACACTCATAAGTAAAGAATAAAATTGAGACTGAAGGGTCTGTGTGGTGGTTTGAATAAGATTGGCCCCCAAAGGCTCATACATTTAAATGCTTAGGGAGTGGCCTTAGGAGGTGTGGCCTTGTTGGAGGAAGTGTGTCACTGGGCTCTGGAGTCTCAAATGCTCAAGCAAGGCACATTGTCTCACTCATCCTGCTGCCTGCCAATCCAGACATAGAACTTAAAGCTACCTCTCCAGCGTGATGTCTGCCTGCATGTTACCATGCTCTCCGATAGTATTGCAGGGAAGTAACCTCTGAACTGTAGATCAAGCCCCAGTTAAGTGTGTTTCTTCTAAGAGTTGCTGTGGTCATGGTGTCTCCCCACTGCAATCGAAGCACTAAGACAGTATTGCTTGGTGGGAGATGGTTTTCCTAGCATGCCCCCGGTAGTTTCTCGGTACTTCAGGAAAAGGGAAGGGAAGGGAAGGGAGGAAGAAGAAAAGAGATGGGAGAGGAAACAGGGGTGGAGGAGGCAGAGGAGGAAAAGGAAGAGGAGGAAGAGGAGGAGGAATGGGGGTGGGGAGGAAAGAGGGAAGGAAAGCAGGTTCCAAAACCAGGCACGGAGGCACTTCTAATCCCAGCATTCTGGGACTGGAGGCAGGAGCAGAAGTTCAAGGCCATCCTTGCCCAGGTAGGCTACATAGTGAGAGCATCCCTGTTAAAACAGACAGCAGCAATAGCAGCAGACTCAGAGGGTTGTAAGTCTTGCCTGCCTAACCATCTGCAGAATAAAGTTCTGACTGTAGGATTGCCTGTAAGATTTAGAAGACACAGTACCTCTAGCACAAACAATTCAGGATTTTTTCCCGTCCTTTCCTTTCCTTTCCTTTCCTTTCCTTTCCTTTCCTTTCCTTTCCTTTCCTTTCCTTTCCTTTCCTTTCCTTCCCTTCCCTTCCCTTCCCTTCCCTTCCCTTCCCTTCCCTTCCCTTCCCTTCCCTTTCCTTTCCTTTCCTTTTCTTTCCTTTCTATTTATTTATTTATTGATTGATTGATTGATTGATTGATTGAGAGAGTCTCACTCTCTAGACTGGGCTGGCTCGGAATTTACAACCTAGCCCAGGCTGATTTTGAATGCATGGCAATCCTCCTGCCTCAGTGCTAAGACCACAACCAGAGGTCACCACATCCATCTAGTTGAGGTTTTATAATAAGTGGCATCGGGATCTGAACTGTGTCCGTGAGCTGGTAAGTTAATAACTTGCAGCTGCTGTGCAGTTACACGATTGAAGCTGGCCGGCATAACTGGCGTTTGAGGCCGAGCTGGAGAGCTGTCACTACTGCTGCTGCCGTCAAGCCTGCATGTGACTCAGACTGCTAAGTTCCTTTGCTGTGAGGTCATGCTCCTGAGTTAGAAACAGCTAGCAATGAGATGTGTAAGGCCCACATCTTACGCAGGTTTTGTGGATCGGAGAGTGAGGCACAGAGCTCAGACTACAGCCCATGGCAAGTGCTGCTTATTCTCTAGTTCTAAGTTCAACTTGAATGTCAGAGAGCATGTAACCCTCCCAAGTTTGCCACCAGTGTAGGGGGTAAGAAACAGCAGGCGGGAGATGGTGACACACAGGCCTTCAGCTCAGGAGGCAGAGGAAGAGAGGTCTCAGAGTTCGAGGCCAGGCTGGTCTACAGAGCAAGTTCCAGGACAGCCAGGAACTGTCTTGAAACACTGTCTCGAAAACCAAAGCATATGACAGGGCTGGGCGACATAGCTCAGTGGTTAAGAGTATACACTGTCCGGGCGTGGTGGTGCACGCCTGTAATCCCAGCACTTGGGAGGCAGAGGCAGGCCGATTTCTGAGTTCGAGGCCAGCCTGGTCTACAGAGTGAGTTCCAGGACAGCCAGGACTACACAGAGAAACCCTGTTTCGAAAAACAAAAACAAAACAAAAAAAAAAAAAAAAAAGAGCATACACTGCTCTTCAAGAGGACTCGAACCTTTTCTACATTCTGCAGGCACCTGACCTCAAATGTATTCGCACCCATGCAGACACTCACGTCTTAGGGTCTTACTGCTATGAACAGACCAACGCACAAGGCATTTCACTGGGGCTGGCTTACAGGCTCAGAGGTTCAGTCCATTATCATCAAGATGGGAAGCATGGCAGCGTCCAGGCAGGTATGATGAGGAGGATCTGAGAGTTCGACATCTTCATCTGAAGGCAGACAGGAGAAGAGGTTGTGATGTAGTGTTTTGTGTTTTAGTTTTTGTTACTCGGTTTTTTTTTTTTTTGAGAATTTCATATATGAATACTATATTTACATCGTTTCCCCCTCCCCCTCTTCCTTCCAGTTTTTCGTGTGTTCCCTTGACTCCTCAAATCCATGACCTCTTTTTCTTCATGTATAATTGTTATACACACACACACCCCTACACACACATTCAGAACTACAGTCTGCTGAGCTCATTAGTGCGGCTTGTATGTGTTTACAGCTGACCTTTGGGATTGGCTAGCCTACCCTGGGGCTTCTTCCTGAAGACTGACTCTTTCTCCGTAGGCAACCTGTAGCTGTTGGAGGGCTGAAGCCTTGCGAGAATTCCCCCATCTATGTTGCCATGTCAGTCGGTGGTGTAATTTTCTGGGTCTTGCTTTGCAATCCTATGTAGTGAACGTTCTGGTTTCTTTATGTGCTGGTGTTTTTGTTTTAATCCCAGCTGTGGGATACAGGACGGCTTCAGTTTGTCCACAGCTGCTAACTATGATTGTCTGGTGCTCTAGGAGGGGCATGGTTTGTTTGTTTGCTTGCTTTTTAGATTTATTTATTATGTATTCAGCATTCTGTTTGCATATACGTCTGCAGGCCAGAAGACGACACCAGATCCCATTACAGATGGTTGTGAGCCACCATGTGTTGCTGGGAACTGATCTCAGGACCCCTGGAAGAGCAGCCAGTGCTCTTAACCACTGAGCTATCTCTCCAGCCCTGAGGGGCGTGATTTTCGACATTTGTAGATAGTTTAATTCTGGGGACTGTGGAGAGGGGATAAAGGCCAGAGCCTGGGAGGGGAGGGAGGAGAGGGAGGCGAGGGAGGGGAGGGAGGCCCTCTGGAGAAGTAAGCAGCAGCCGCTCTCACTGCTGTCCCAAGAGGCATAAAGTTGGAGATATCCTGACTACGGAAGACTGGATTTGCCCCAAGGAACCCAGAGACCCCAATCAGTAGGAAGTAGTCTATTTTGTTGGCTGAAAGGGGTTTATGCCCCCTTTCCCCTCTGACCTTCTTTCTCTCCTATCTAGTGGGGGGTTAGAAAGGATTAGGGTAAAATAAAGGTTGGAAGGGTGAGAGAGATGAGAATCCATAAAATAGTAAACTAGTAACAACAACAACTATACTATTGTGGCTTTTTTTGTAATATAAAGAAGCTTCTTTGATGAGAGGAGAGAGCTACCCTTATCTGTGAATAAGTATTTAAAATGCACTTGGAGCCGGGCGTGGTGGCGCACACCTGTAATCCCAGCACTTGGGAGGCAGAGGCAGGCGGATTTCTGAGTTCGAGGCCAGCCTGGTCTACAGAGTGAGTTCCAGGACAGCCAGGGCTACACAGAGAAACCCTGTCTCGAAAAAAGCAAAAAAAAAAAAAAAAAATGCACTTGGGAATTACAGTGGCTCGGGAGAGGCAGTAGTGGGTTCTGTGCGCCCTCACCAGCCATGCATACTGTATAGAACCTGGCATGAATTTCCCTCCTGTGCACGGAGCCTTCCAGAAGGTCCAGGAGATGGGAGCCACGACTGTATCTTTTGGGGTGTCTTGTCATTTTGACCATTGTTGCTGGTAGGTGTCATCTGGCTAGGATGCTTGTTTTCCTCCACTGGCTGTTCCTTCTGATTTGTTTTTTTATTTCTTCAAGACAGGGTTTCTCTGTGTAATGGCTCTGGCTGTCCTGGAACTCACTGTATAGATCAGGCTAGCCTTGAACGCAGATCCTCCTGCCTCTGCCTCCCAAATGCTGGAACTAAAGGTGAAAGACACCGTATTCAGCTGGGGTTTTGTTAGGTAGTCTATGGCTCTTGGAGGAACATTGTCCCTCCAAAGGACACGACTTCCTCTAAACTGTGTGGTTAGATGTTTAACTTCATTTAAATATATATATATAATTTTAGATAAGTGTATTAAGATCCCCCGAGGCTTTTTCAAACACCCCAGTGCTATCGAGCCCACTTCCTTCTGTGTTGTCTTCCTTCCCACAACATTCCTCTTTTCCAGTTTCTCTCCATAGATAATGGAGTGAAATTATCCATGGAGATAATGACTCACTATGTAGTCTAGGCTGTCTGAAACATTATGTAGCCCAGGCTAGCTGCTGACTTCTGGTCCTCCTTTCTTTGCTGAGTGCAAAGGTCATAAATGTGAGTCCAGCCTCCTCTCTCATACTTTCTATATTCTTTGGGGAAAAACTGGGAAAAAACAGTCTTAGAAATGGGTTACCTTTTTAAAAAATTAAACACATTTTACAGATTTTAATTTATGTGTGTGTAGAGTATGCACATATATGTATGCACACATATGCGTGTAGGGGCCTATGAAGTTTAGAGTGGACAGTGGATCCCCAGAACTGGAATTGCATTCCGTCAGGAGCCACCTGATGTGGGTGCTGGGAACCAGACTGTGATTGTCTGCAAGAACAGCACATGCTCCTAACTGTTGAGCCATTCTCCCTAGAGTATCTTTTAATTGATTTTTAAGAGTTATAACTATGATTTATATTATGGACATAGGCCCTTACCAGATACATAGTTTGAAAAAAAAAAAACCAACTCTATTCTGTGGGCTTTTAGTTTTTTTTTTAATAGTATCCTTTGTAACACAAGATTTTAATTTTGTTCTTTTCTAAGAGGGTATCACAGTATAGCCTAGTCTGGCCTCGAGATCCTCCTGCCTCTGCCTCCCAAGTACATGCTGGCCTGAAACTCTGTAGATCAGACTCATACTTACAGTGATCCTCCTGCCTCTGGCTCCTGAGTGCTGGGTTAAAGGCATGTGCCACCGTGCCTGGCATTGAAGGTTAACTTCTTGTTAATGTAAGCCTTAAAAACAAAACAAAACAAAACACAAAACAAAAAACAAAAAACAAAAAAACCGTATTGAGTGCTGGGTGTGGTAGTGCAGGGTGTGGCAGTCCCAGTAATGTGCAGGCCAAGAAAAAGACCTGTTCCAGGCAGTCTGGGCTATATATAACAATGTCTCAAAAGTAGCTAAGAGGGGCTGGAGAGATGGCTCAGTGGTTAAGAGCACTGACTGCTCTTCTGCAGGTCCTGAGTTCAAATCCCAGCAACCACATGGTGGCTCACAACCATCTGCAACGAGATCTGATGCCCTCTTCTGGAGTGTCTGAAGACAGCTACAGTGTACTTACATATAATAAATAAATAAATCTTTAAAAAAAGTAGATAAGAACTGGGTTCCTACTATGTGTCAGGAATTGCACCCTAGCGTTGAGCAAAACACCCATTGTCCTTACCCCGAGGTCTGGTGAGAAAGCAGCAGGGTTCTGTGGTTACACAGGGGAGGTAGGGAAGGTTGCTGCAGGTGGAGAGTCAAAGGCAACAATGTCTGAACTAAGGGCGAGCATCAGTCTCGAGCATCAGTCTCCGGCGGAAGTAAAAGAACGGGAGCATAGCTCACGAAGGGAGTCAAGAGGCGCCGAGCGAATAGGCCAGTTTATCAGAAGCCTGTGAACTACAGGGCAAGCTGCCTTGGGTCCCTTTTAAACTGCTCCCTGTGCCCTGGGTGCTTAAATCTTCTCTACAGATGCATTTTGTTTTATGTATGTACACAGATGCACACCAGTAGCCACAAAGGTCAGGAAAGGTGTCGGCTCTCCTGGCACTGACCCAGGGGTAGAGAGCTCTCTGTCCCATGTGGGTGGTAAGAACTGAACTCTGGTCCTCTGGAAGGGCAGAACTTACTCTCAACCCAAGCCATCGTGCCAACCCTGTATTTAAATGTTAAGGGAAGCATAGCGACACCTGTTGGACACCACAGGAACTTGCTTTGGTTTTGTTTTTGATTACTTAAATATTTTATTTTTTGTTTTTGTTTTTGTTTTTTTGTTTTGTTTTGTTTTGTTTTGTTTGAGACAGGGTTTCTCTGTGTAGCCCTGACTGTCCTGGAACTCACTCTGTAGACCAGGCTGGCCTCGAACTCAGAAATCCTCCTGCCTCTGCCTCCCAAGTGCTGGGATTAAAGGCGTGCCCCGCAAATATTTTATTTTTAATAAATTAATTTACATCTTGATCGTAGTTTCTCCTCCCTTCTCTCCTCCCAGTCTTTCTCCCCCCAACCCCATCCACTCTTCCCCTTCTCCTTAGAAAAGGGAAGGCCTCCCCTGGGTATCGGCCAGCCTTGGCATATCAAGTTGTAGTAAGACAAGGAACTGTAGAACCCCCCAAAAAAGGGAGACCCTCACTCAGGATAGCGTGCCCCATGGACATGAGCCATTGCAAAGGCATACCGGCTGTCGGTATAAATATTTACAGCCTTCCCTTCTGCTAGTCTTAAAGCCTGAGTTAGGGCAATGAGTTCTGCTTTTTGAGCTGATGTCCCTTCAGGCAGGCTGCTGGCCCATATGACAGATTTCCCATCCACTACTGCTGCCCCAGCCCTACGCTTACCTTCTACCATGAAGCTGCTCCCATCTGTGAACCAGTTCATCACCCCTGGCCAAGGTTGATCAGTTAAATCTGATCGAGTCCCAGTTTCTTCTGCTAGTGTCTCTTTGCAGTGGTGTATGGGGGTTTCATCAGCTTCAGGTGGCAAGGTGGCAGGGTTAAGGATGGCGGGTGGAGCAAAGGTCACCCGCTCAGTCAGCAGCAAACTCTGGTAGTGGGTCATCCAAGCGTTAGTTATCCAGCAGTCTGGGGGCTGCCGGATAATGCTCTCAAGGGCATGTGGGGCCACCACAGTCACATTTTGGCCCATAGTCAATTTATCAGCATCTTTCACCAATACGGCAGTTGCTGCTATCGCCCGCAAACAGGAGGGCCATCCGCTGGTCACAGGATCCAGTTTCTTTGACAAGTATGCTACAGGGTGCTTCCAGGGTCCTAGAGTCTGAGTGAGGACCCCCCCTAGCCTCTCCATTTCTCTCATCAATGTATAGGGTAAAAGGTTTCTTCAGATTAGGCAACACTAGGGCAGGGGCCTGTAACAATGCCTTTTTGAGAGTCTCAAAAGCCAATTGATGTTCCTTAGTCCAAATGAATTCCCCCTTTTCCTTTGTTAGGGGATATAAGGGGGTTGCAAACCCTGGGATCCATAATCTACAGAATCCCGCTGTTCCCAGGAATTCCCTTACCTGGCGAGGGGTGGTTTGGGTCGGAATCTGTGTCACTATCCGTTTCCTGGCTTCTGTGAGCCATCGTCGTCCAGTCTTTAGAGTATATCCCAGGTAGGTCACCTCGGTTCGGCATAGCTGTGCCTTTTTAGCCAAGACCCGGTATTCCAACTCATCCAACTCAGCCAGGAGATCTTGAGTTCCACGCTCACATTCCGTGCATGTTTCTGTGGCTAAAAGAAGGTCATCTACATACTGCAGAAGAGACACCTGTGGATTAGTGGCTTGAAAAGGGGCTAAGTCTCGATGTAGGGCCTCATCAAATAGAGTGGGCGAATTTTTGAACCCCCGAGGCAACCCGGTCCAAGTAGGTTGTCCGGTTCTTCCATTCTCGGGATCCCACCATTCGAAAGCGAACAAGGGCTGGCTGCTGGGGTGTGGCCTCAGGCAAAAGAAAGCATCGTTAAGATCTAATACTGTATACCAGGCTCATTCAGGTGGCAATGTACTGAGCAGATTATAAGGGTTTGGTACTGTGGGGTATATGTCTTGTACTCTTTTGTTGACTTCTCTAAGGTCTTGTATGGGGCAATAATTCATTCTCGGTTTCTTTACTGGGAGCAAGGGGTGTTCCAAGAAGATTGACAGGGGACCAAGATCCCTTCTTGAAGCAACTTGGTAATGTGGGGGCGTATGCCCTCCCGTGCTTCTTTTCCCATGGGGTATTGTCGGACCCTGATGGGGGTGGTTCCAGACTTAAGTTCGATCACTAAAGGGGGGGCTTGTTTTGCCACCCCCATCCCCCCTGTTTCTGCCCA
This sequence comes from Apodemus agrarius, assembly GCA_964023405.1. Classification (NCBI taxonomy): domain Eukaryota; kingdom Metazoa; phylum Chordata; class Mammalia; order Rodentia; family Muridae; genus Apodemus; species Apodemus agrarius. The sequence goes on along the minus strand of OZ030011.1, from coordinate 68,956,248 downwards.
TGCCTGAGGAAATCGATTAAGCCACTCTTGTAATCCCTCAGGAGGCATCGTTTCCTTTTGGTAAATCCTATATTCTTCTCCTAATTGTAGAGACAATCCCAGGGTCTGGGGCAGCGTATTACCCCATGACAATTCTGGTCCAGAAGAGGCAAAAGTTATTTGTGCTTTCAGCTTGGTCAATAAGTCTCTCTCTAAGAGGGGTGTGGAACACTCTGGGATGACAAAGAATGAATGGGTCACTATATTCTTTCCTAGGTCCACCGTCCAATTGGTGGTCCATGGGTAGGATTTTTGTCCTGTGGCCCTGATCACTAGTGTCTTCTCTCTCTTTTTTTTGTCTTCCCCAAAGGGGTCTTAAGTACTGAGTATTCTGCCCCTGTATCAATTAAAAAACTTACAGAGGTCCCCTCCGCTCTCAATGTTACCCTAGGCTCGGGGAGGGGAGCCGAGCCCCCTCCTAGTCCTAGTCCTCATTGTCTTCAAGAGTCAACACCTTTTTTCCTCTTCTTTTCTTAGGGCAGTCACAGGCCCTGTGCCCCTTGGCTTTGCAAAATGCACATTGATTGTTCTCTACGTACTGCTTTTCTCTTCTCAGTCTCCTTGGCCCTGCCATTTTTTGTCTCCCAGGTCTCCTGGCTGTCTAATCCTATCTTTTTTGTCCCTGTCTGCCACTGCGGTCAAAGTTTTCTCTTGTCTCTTGTCTCTTCTTTCCTCATCCTCTCTTCTTTCATTCTTTTCTCTCTCCTGTTTCTCCTCTTCTGTCTCTCTCTTATGATACACCTTCTCAGCCTCCCTAACTACATCCCTTATAGTATAATCTTGTGGTCCCTCAATCTGCTGCAACTTCCTTCTGATGTCTGGGGCTGACTGCCCAATAAAAGCCATAATCACCAAAGCTCGCTGCCCCTCAGACGTAGAATCAAAAGGGGTCTACCTCCTGTATGCCTCCATAAGTCTTTCCAGGAAAACCGAGGGAGGTTCAGTTGCCCCATACAGGACCTCTCTTACCTTAGCCAAATTAGTGGGCCTTAATGTGGCACCTCTGAGACCTGCCACTAGAGCCTGGCGGTAATTGGACAGCTGTTCCCTTCCCTGTGCTGTATTGTAGTCCCATTGAGGATGCATTAAAGGGAACCCCTCATCTATTTCAGCTGGAGTCTGGACAGGGCGTCCCAGATTATCCCTGACATTCTTCTGAGCCTCGAGGAGAATCCTCTCCTTCTCCTTGGTGGTGGACAGGGTCTGCAGGAGCTGTTGACAGTCATCCCAGGTGGGCTGATACGAAAACATCAGTGACTCTATCAGGCTTGTTAGTCCTGCAGGATTTTCTGAAAAAGGAGGGTGATTAATTTTCCCGTTACAGAGATCCGAGGAGGAGAAAGGCCAATACTGTAAAAGTCGTAAACCATGTTGATCATCTGGGTCAGGAGGCAGCCCAACTGCCCTAAGGGGAAGTGCCACAGTGGAGTCAGGGGTGGCTCCCCGTCGATTTCTCATCCTCGCTGAGGGACCCTCCCTCCCTCCTCCAGGGGCTGAGGCTGGAAAAGGAACCAGTGGGGCTGAGGGTTGGGGTTCTGGTTGGGGAGCTTGAGGGTAAAGTGGAGGTGGAGGAAGAGGCCACTCGGGGGTTCTTCTATTTCAGAGTAAATCTTAGGGGCGGGCGGCTGTGGAGGTGGTGGAAGGTCATTTTCTCCATCTCCTCTCTGCTGCCTCTTCGGCTTCCCACTCGCAGCACATTTTTGGACAGCCAGGATCTTGGAACTGGAGCAGTGGGGTAGGAGGAATGGCTGAACCCATGGAGGTGGGTAGCTTGCCAAATCCTCCCACACCGTGATGTACGGTTGCTGGTCTGGGTGTGATCCCCGTCCTTCCTGGAAAACAATGGCCTTCACGACCCTAATGGTAGGCAAATCAAAAGTTTCTACGGTTGGCCAGCCAACTCCCAAAGTAGGCCATTCCGAAGCGCAGAAAGTCTGCCAAGGGCCTTTTTAAACTTCTACTGACAAGTTCTGTCCTCTAGCCCTAACGTCTGTCCAATGGTCAACTGCCAAAGACAAAGAGGTTGTCACAGTCTGCCCCATGGCAAAGAACAACAAACACAAGAACAGAATACAGACACCAGACACTAACATGTCCAAGCACACTTGTCAGCGCCTAGACTTAAATCGGCAGTCGAATGCGACCTCTGACGGAGTAGAATTCCGCATCCACTCCCGCCTGGGTAAAAGGAGCACTCCGTCTCCTTTGTTCCGAAAAACCACAGTCAGCTCCCCCTGACTGTCCACCACCCGTGGAACATCTTCCAGGGCTGCAGCCTGTGGGCCCAGGGCGTCCCCCCTTCCTCAGCCAAAGGGTCCCCACGGACCGCAGAGGCGGCTGCACGGAGTGGGATTCCGCGTCCACTCCCTTTGTTTCAAACCGAAACCAAAACACACATACACACTGTGGAGCCGCTCACAAACATTCAAGACTCATGCGTACCTCCAAGGGGTCTTCGGGCTCCAGGGGGTTGTGCAATTATCCCAGACTAGCCCCCACAGATGTAGGACCTCCCCCAAAGGGAGACCCTCACTCGAGTCTCAGGATAGCGTGCCCCAGGAAACACGAGAGACCGGCTTGATGCAAAAGCAAGAGGCAGTTTAAAGATGGAGCTCCGGGCCAACACGTATCTCACGCAGGAGGCAGAGGAGTCGACCCCGAGGCTCAGAAATCAGGGGTTTATATAGGAAAAGTTAGGGAGTTTGGAGTGGTTATACATAATTGGTTGATTCAAACATTGGCGGGCTACTTTTGACGCGCAATTACATCAGCATGTAGTATGTGCAAATTTACATTCCAGCAATGTGGTAGGGCAGTTTATTTTGGTTAACCTCAAAGGAAGGGGAAGAGGGGGAAAGTGGGCTATACCAGATGGTCCACGGCCTTGTGGAGATTGTTTATCCTTCATGGCCAGCTAGTTTCTCTGATGACTTGGCAGCCTTATTTCAAGCTTGTCTAGGCATGCCCAGGCCTGTCCTTCTTTGTCTCTTTCTTTAAGTTTGTCTGCTTGACTATAGATTCTGGGCACTTAAATTTTAACTCCTTCAGAACAACTTCTATTGAGGCTAGGTGGGCAGCCCAGTAGGGGGCAACAGTCCCAAAGGCAGGCACCCGAGTCTCCTAACAGGGGGCAGCCTCTGCTCCCCCTGTTAGGAGTCCCACATGGAGACCAAGCTACACAGCTGTTACATATGTGCAGAGGCCTAGGTCAGTCCCTTGCATGCTTCCTGGTTGGCAGTTCAGTCTCTGTGGGCCTCTGTGTGCTCAGGTTAGTTGGTTCTGTAGGTTTTCTTGTGTTCTTGAAGCCTCTGGCTCCTACAATCCTTCCTCCCCACTCTTCTGCAGGATTCCCCAAGCTCTGCCTAAGGTTGGTCTGCATCTCTTTCCATAAGTTGCTCTAAGTGCAGCCACTCTGCTCTGTCTGCAAGTACAGCGGAACATCATTCAAGTGTTGGGATGCGCTCCTGCTCATGGCATGGGTCTCAAGCTGGGCAGTCATTGGTTGGCCATTACCTCAACTTCTGTTCTGCTTTTACCCCTGTACATCTTATAGGCAGGTCAAATTGTAGGTCGAAGGTTTTGTGCCTGGGTTGGTGTCCCAATCCTTCTACTGGAAGTCTTGCCAAGTGATAGGAGATAGCAGGTTCAGGCTTCATATCCCTCATGGCTAGGAGGTTTAGCTAGGCTCACCATCATGGATTCGGGGAGTTTCCATTGCCCTAGGTTTCTAGCTCATCCCAGAGATGACCCCCTTCTAGTTCTCTTTCCCTCCGTTCTCCCAAGACCTGATCCCTCCTGTTCCCATCTCCACCTCTGCCCTCATCCAATCCCCTTCTACCACTGTCCACCCAACATTTCTATTCTATTTCCCCTACTCAGGGAGGTTCTTGCACACACACACACACACACACACACACACACACACACACCGTTTGAGCCTTCCTTGTTGCTTCTTGTTACTTAGTTCTTTGGGTCTGTTGGACTCTACCATGGTTATTCTTTACAGCTAAGGTCCACTTATCAGTGAGTACATGCCATGCGTGTCTTTCTGGGTCTGCTTTACCTCACTCAGAATGATCTTTTCTAGTTCCATCCATTTGCCTGCAAATTTCATGTCACTGTTTTTTTTTTTTTTTTTTTGGATTTTCAAGACAGGGTTTCTCTGTGTAGCTCCGACTGTCCTGGAACTCACTCGGTAGACCAGGCTGGCCTCGAACTCAGAAATCCGCCTGCCTCTGCCTCCCAAGTGCTGGGATTACAGGCGTGCGCCACCACCGCCCGCTCATGTCACTGTTTTTAATGGCTGAGTAATACTCCACTGTTTAGGTGAACCACATTTTCTTTATCCATTCTTTGGTTGAGAAACGTCTAGGTTGCTTCCAGTTTCTGGCTCTCAATAAAGCTGCTGTGAACATATCTGAGCAAGTGTCCTCGTGGTGTGTATGGAGGAACATCTTTTGGGTCTAAGTCCTGGTATGGTATAGCTGGGACTTGAGGTAGATCTCAGTTTTCTGAAAAAACTACCAAATTGATTTCCAAAGTGGCTGTACAAGTTTACACTCCCCCAGCAATGGAAGAGTGTCCCCTTGCTCTACATTCTTGCCAGCATGAGCTGTGACTTGATCTGTTTTACATTTGCAATCATGTGATTTTTTTTGTTGTTGTTGTTCTTTGTAAGGAAAGGCAAGTCGCTTGGGGAAACCAGCACTGAGAGATGATGCCTCTGTCTACTCTCTAGTTCCAGGGTTTGAGAAGTTATGCAGTGCCATGCAGTCAATAGGTTGATAAAACAACACACATTTAGTAAATTACAGTAATTAATTACATTTAAGAAAGGATCTTGTTGTGTAGCCCAGACCTGCGAATCATTATGTCCAGGTTGCTTCAAACTCTCAGTGGTCCTCCTGCCTCAGCTTCCAGAGTAGTTGGGTTATAGGTATGAGCTGCCGTGCCTGACAAGATATGAGCATTAATTACTGAAGCAGTGTGGGAGGAGCCTTAGGCACTGTACATCTCAACGATCACAATCTTTATAAGCTTATTTGGACAGGTATCAATATTTAGTGTCGGCAGACCTGGAACGCTCACTTAAGAAGCAAAAACAGAAACAAAAACCTGAGGTTGGAGAGATGGCTCAGTGGTTACAGCACTTGTTGCTCCTGCAGAGGACATGGGTTCGATTTCCAGTGGTCACATGGAGGCTCACAATCATCAGTAGCTCCAGTTCCAGGAGATTCCCCAGAGTACCCTCTTTTGACCTATTAGGCCACTAGACACAAAAATACTCATACACAGGCAAACAAAATTATTAAATAAAATCAAATTCACAAGTCAAAAATTGATCTCACTGGAACTAGTTTTGACTAGAGAAAGGAAAATAGAAGGAAATCCCCTTGCACGTTCGTGTGCATTGCTGCACTGCTCATAGCAGCTAGGTGATCCAGTCGGCCTACATGTCTTTTTTCTTTATTCTTTTCTTTCTTTTTTTTTTTCTCAAGACAGGGTTTCTCTGTGTAACCCTGGTGGTCCTGGAACTCACTCTGTAGACCAGGCTGGCCTTGAACTCAGAAATCCACCAGCCTCTGCCTCCCAAGTGCTGGGATTACAGGCGTGCGCCACCACTGCCTAGCCCTGGGTGTCTTTCAACACTTGACTGGATAATGGGCATGTGACACATATACACAGTACGAATCTAGTCAGCTCTAAAAGGAGAGAAATTATGAACTTTGCAGGGAAAATGGGTGGAACTGGACGATAGTGAGGTGACCCAGGCACAGAAAGGCAACCACCACGCCTGCTTCCTCACGCGGGGATCATGCCTTTGAACTTTCAGGTTTGTGTGTTTAATCTGGGCTGTGTAGAGATCAGGAACCTAGAACAGGCTTATGAGAGAAGGAAGGGGCATAGGCCCTAGTGTGGAAAGGGATAGCAGATAACATGGAAAGGACAGTGGAAGGGGTGAAGGTTTTAGTAGGGGCTGGGGGTGGGGCGGGGAGAGGGGTTGGGGTGAATACCTTCTTGATAAGAGCTCCGTTGGCAGCTGTGGTAGTCTGGATGAGAATATCCCCCTGGGCTCGCATGTTGGAGTGCTTGGGTCCCAGTTGGTGGAACTGTTTGGGAAGGATTAGAAGGTGTGACTCCTGTCACTGCAGCTAGTCTTTGAGGTTCAAAAGCCCATGACAGGATCTCTCTCTCTCTCTCTCTCTCTCTCTCTCTCTCTCTCTCTCTCTCTCTCTCTCTCTGTTGTTTTTCGAGACAGGGTTTTTCTGTATAGCCCTGGCTGTCCTGGAACTCACTCTGTAGACCAGTCAAATGCTTTCTCTTATAAGAGTTGCCTTGGCTGTGGAGTTTCTTCACAGCAATAGACCAGTCACTAAGACAGTCCTTACTGCTGGTCATTTTCATAGTGTAGGAAGGTGCTAGAGTTTCCAGGGGAGACAGGCCATCCACAGCCTTAACTAGCAACAGACCCTGATCTATTAGATAAAATGTGTGCAGCGGTAAGAGCCGCATGACTGCTTAGGGTAACCAACCAAACTCTACTCAGATTTGAGGCCACTTCCACAGGAGGGAATTCATGTCCGGGACTGTAAATTCCAGTCATAGGCTGCCCATGGCTGGGAGGTTGTATACCCTGGTGGGCAGCCAACTACATTATTTTGCTAAATGGGAATGTTGTGTCAAACTGTCTTCTAACACTGTAAGCCTGTGCTTGTAGACTGCTCCTGCTCCCAGCCTCAGGGAGAGAGGCTCCTTCTTGCAGTGGGCGCAGTTAATGCAGAGATGCACAGCTGGTTGGAGCACTGGAGACAAACCATTGCAGAGCGCTCAGCTGTGGCTGGGGTATCTGTCTTAACATCCCACCCCAGGGCTCAGGGAACACTGAAAAGGAGATGGAAAGACTGAGCGGCAGAGGTGGGAATAAGCGCGGTGACGTGTGGTCTTCTGGGAAGGACTGTCTACTGCACTCATGAACTCACAGTAGCCACGCTTAGACTTTGGTGAGATCAGACCAGTGAACATTTTAACATGAATGGTGGAGGGGCTCATGAGGCCCCAACCCTAGCAAGAAAACTACTGGCCATTGATGGGTACCGGGGAAGTTATTTCTGCTTGGGGTTGTGCTCTTTGAATGGACCTACATCCATGTGTAAAAGTAACTATTATTTGCTTAATGTAGTCTCCAAGGCTAACTGCCTCGGTCTGCGTACAATCTAATTTAGGCCTACAATGTTTTCAGCCTCTGAGACTTACTGCTGAACAAGCTCACTGGTTCCTAATTCTTTCTGATCTCTGGCTGGCTGGTCAGCTCAGCTGTTTGGGCTCAAAGCGCCTCCCCATGCTGACTGACTCAAACTGACTTCTTTCAGCTTCTGACTGAATTGCTCTGCCTGGCCTCACACTAACTTTGGTAATCTGTTCTAATCTTCTGGCTCCTTCTTATTCTTTGGCTCATTTTGTCTCCACCTGTGTCTCGTTTGTTCTTTCTCTGCAACCCGTCTCTGTACCACTGTCTCAGTAAACCACCTCTCCCCTGCTCTGCCCTGCTCTCGTAAGTCACCTTTCTTTCCTCGCTCTTCTTGTAAGAGCTGGGCATATCCTATTTTGTCAAGTCTTTCTCCAATTTATCCTTTGTCTGCCTCTACTATCAGACCTCACTTTTAAACATGGGTGCTTCCTTCTACCAACTAACTTTACCTTCATTGTTTGGGATTAAAGGCATGTACTAACGATGTGTCTGTATTCCAGCCAGAGGGATTAAAGGTGTGTGCTAAGGGCTGAGCCACACCACAACTAGAAAAAGGTGTTTCTTCAGTAAATAACACAGTCTTGGGGGTCACAGTGTGACCAACTATCCTACAACATCCATGGGTACACGGGCAGCACTAATTGGACTCAACGAGTTATTGAGAAGAAGATGTGCTAGTGAGGGGGGCTTGGTGGTGGGGTTGGAGGGAGGTGGATATAATCAAGATATATTGTATGTAGGTAACTATGGAAGAATAAATATCAATTATTCTTAACAACAAAAGAAATTTGGAAAGGCTCTTAGTTAATGGTTTCATTGCTGTGAAGAGACACCAAGACCAAGGCAAATATTTAATTGGGAATGGCTTACAGTTTCAGAGATTCAGTCCATTATCGTCATGTTGGGAAGCATGGCAGCCTATAGGCAGACATGGTGCTGGGGAGAGGAGAGTTTTACATCTTAACCCAAAGGCACAGCAGGAGACGCTTTGGCAGGCAGCCCGGAGAAGGGTCTCTTGAGAGTAGGGCTTCAGAGCCCACTCCTGCAGTGACACACGTCCTCTAACAAGGTCACGTCTATTCCAACAAGGCCACGCCTGCTAACAGTGCTGCTTCCCATGGTCTAAGCATTCAAACAACCACAGGCTCTAATTGTAATGTATGGGAGAAATTGAACTACCTGAGTAGAGTTTCTTCAGGAAATGCTGTAAAAAAAAAGTTAGCAAATACTTTCTTGATGAGAACTCAGCACATTAAAAGTCATAAACATAGACTAGAGAGATTTCTCAGTGCTCAGTTAGGAGCCCTGGTTGCTCTTTCAAAGGACAGGGGCTTCTGTTCCCAGGACCCACATGGCAACACACAACTGTCAATAACTCCGTTTCAGCGGATATGACACCTTCACACAGACATACGCTTGAGCACGAAGCCAATGTCCATAAAATAAGAATATATAAATCACTTAAAATGTTTTTTTAAAGAGTCATAACTATGGTAGCTGGGTGCTGATTGGCACACGCCTTTAATCTCAGCACTGGAGGCAGAGGCATGTGGATCTCTGAGTTCCAGGATAGCCAGGGCTATAAAAGGCATAGACATGGAGTAAAAACTTTTTTGATTTAAAAACTGGATGCTCCTTCCTGACAGCCTTCATTACAGTACCAGAGCTTCATAGCTCCTTGTAGACCAAACTCCATCTGGAATCTGCTATGACGAACTGTTCCTTTTAGTGGAGAGAGCAGCTCTGTTTCAAGAACCTGAGCTGAAGCCGCCTAGAGCCATTTGTTCATCAGATCTCAAGTGTCCGGGGTTTCAGGGAGCCTTCAAAGAGTCTTTGGCTTTCCAGCAGGAAGTTATAAAATGAGCAGCATGTGTCAGCTGCGGTAACAGATGGGCTTAGAGAGCTCGGGGAGGGAACGTTATCATCTCTCACAACGTGTCTCAAGCTGACTAGCTTGAGCTCAGTGCCCACTGGATATTATTATTATTATTATTATTATTATTATTATTGTTGTTGTTGTTGTTGTTGTTTTTTGAGACAGTGTTTCTCTGTGTAGTCCTGGCTGTCCTGGAACTCACTCTGTAGACCAGGCTGGCCTCAAACTCAGAAATCTGCCTGCCTCTGCCTCGAAAGTGCTGGGATTACAGGTGTGCGCCACCACACCTGGCTGCCCACTGGATTTTATATCCAAGTGCATTGCCCTGACATTGAGAGACTTTGTGTACTGAATCCAGAATTAGAACATGTATTTTCTTATATTTTATTTAAGATTTTACTTTTAATTTTGTGTATGTGTGTGTCTTTGTGTATATGTGACATGTGCAAGGTGCCTTCAGTGGCCAAAAGAAGGTACCAGAATCCCCTGGAGCTGGAGTTACAGGTGGTTGTGAGCCACTCAATATGGGTTCAAGGACCCAAATCCAGGCTCCCTGGAAGAAAGCAAAGGTTAAAACAGCCATCTCCCCAGGCTCGTTTTCTCATATTTTAGTTGAGATTTAAATTTTTAAAATTTGACTGTGTGTTTAGTTCTGAGTGAGATGTGTGGGTTGGAGGGTGGCTTCTGGACGTTGGTTCTCTTCCCCCTTCATGTGGGTTCTGGGGCCTGATCTCGGTCACCCCTGTCAGGCTTGCAGGGCAAGCACCTTTGACGCACAGTCATCCTGATGACTCCAAGAGATCTGTTTTTAAACTGGGCCATTCATCTCTTCAAAATTCTCTTGCTAGAAACTTCAGCTAATAAAACTCCACTCTGGGGCTGGCAATGTGCTCAGAGAACTTGTAGAGGCAAGAAGGTCGGAAGTTCAAAACCATCCTTGACTACATAAGTTCGAGGCCAGCTTGGGCTGCATGAGACTCTGTCTCCAAAACAATTTCCACACTATATATATTTGCCATTATCTTACTCCCAATCCTGGCTTGAATTTTACTCTCTCTCTCTCCTCTCTCCTCTTGCCTCTCCCTTCCTTTTTGCCTTGTAGTATAATGAACCCAGGGCCTTACCCATCATCCAGCTACATTGTCAACCCTCTTTATTATACATTGATTAAACTGGGTTTTTTGAAACAGTCTCAGTATTTAGGCTTGCCTACACACTATGTGGATCAGGCCAGTTTTAAAGTCACAGCGATCTGCCAGCCTCTGCCTCTGCCCTTGCCTCCTGAGTGCCGGGATTAAAGTATGAACCACCACGCCTAGCCCCTTTTAGTATTCTGTTTTATTTTTTGGGAACGTGTCTCACGTCACCTGTGCTGGCCCTGATGGCTGTACGTCCCAGCCCACTGGGCACTGGGTTGAAACCTTTGTGCGTGTGAGCACTGGGTTCCCTCTGTCTCTCCCCCTGCCTCCCCCTTTCCTCTTTCTGTCCCTGTAATCATCCGAATGTTGACTAAGATATTTGACAATACTAAGAAAGTGGTTCAGAGCTGGAGAGCTGGCTCAGCGGTTAAGAGCCCTGACTGCTCTTCCAGAGGTCCCAGTTCAATTCCCAGCACCCACATGGTGGCTCACAACCATCTGTTATGGGATCTGATGCTCTCTTCTGGTGTGTCTGAAGACAGTGACAGTGTACTCACATACATGAAATAAATAAATCTTAAAAAGAAATTAGTTCAGCTATTTACATGTTCGTTTTTGTTTGGAGCCCCCTTTCTCTTAGTGATACATCTTGAGATATTTATGGAAGAAGTAGAGGAACGAATGGGATTTTTTTCATAACCATATGGGGGAAGTGGTGGGAAGGGCAATAGAACAGGGCTGGTGGGGAAGTGATGCTTGTTTAAGATGGGGTAATAAACACAGGGAGATTATTCCATCCTACTGACTTTGTATATGTGAAGAGATACATATTCTGATATACAATTTCCCTTGTGTTTTATGTGTGTATGTTTGTGGGTATGTGCTTGTTTGAATGCAGATGCATGAGAAGTCTAGAACAGGGTGTCAGGTCCCTCTGAATCTGAAAATGGAGCTACAGATGGTTGTGAGCCACCTGATATCAGTGAGGGAACTGATGCTGGGTCCCCTGCAGCAGTGTGAACTCTGAACTGCTGAGCTCTTTCCAGCCCCATTTTACTGTTATTTTTTTTAAGTGTGTGTGTGTTGGGCAAGGAATGGCTCTGGAGATGTTTCAGTGTTAAGGGGACACTTGTCCAGCAAGTGTTTGGGTTTGGTTCCCAGGACCCGGTCGAAGTTCACAATTGCCTGCACCTATAGCTCCATGGGATCTGGTGCCCTCTACTGGCCTTGGAGAGCACTGCATGCACATGGTACACGTTCTGACAAATAGACACACACATAAAGAAGAAAATAAATGTGCATGTATGTGCTGGGGAGAAAATACGCACATGGGTGAAAGTGCCCCAGTGGCCAGAAAAAGTGTGAGTCACACATTGTGGGTGCTGGGAACTGAACTCCAGTTCTCTGCAAGAACAGTGTGTTCAGTCTTCAGCCATGTCCTCAAAGGGTTTTGTTTTGTTTTGTTTTTGCACCTTTCTAAGCTCTTGGTGAGTGTGAAGGAATATCATAGAAGACTAGAGGATACTGGGTGTGGTGGCACACTCCTGTAATCCCAGCACTTGGGAGGCAGACATAGGTGGATTTCTGAGTTCGAGGCCAGCCTGGTCTACAGAGTGAGTTCCAGGACAGTCAGGGCTACACAGAGAAACCCTGTCTCAAAAAAACAAAAACAAAACAAAACAAACAACAAAAAAGAAGACTAGAGGACAATTTGTTTTGTTTATTGTTGTTGTTTGAGACATAGCTCTGGCTGTCCTGGAACTCACTTTATAGACCAGGCTGGCTTAGAACACACAGAGAATCCCCTGCATCTGCCTCCTGGGGGCTAGTACTAATTGTGTGCATCACCATGTCTGGCTAAGAACAAGTTTTTGATGATTTATTGTAAGGATATTTAAAAAAAAGAATTGCTTGTATGACTGCTCAAATCCTATGAAAGTCTTTGTCTTAGGAAAGCTCTTCTCAAGCTCAATTGCTTCAATTGTATGAAATCACATTTTCTTCTTTCTTGAAGATTTATTTCCAAGGTTAGATGTGGTGACACACGCCTGTAATCCCAGCACTTGGGAGGCAGAGGTACCTTTTGAGTCCCAGGCCAGCCAGGGCTACACTGTGAGACTTTGTCTTAGGGTTGTTATTGTTGTTTTTGTGTTGTTTTGTTTTTCTAGACAGCTATTATGTAGTTCTGGCTGTCCTAGATCCTAGACTCACTTTGTAGAACAGGCTGGCCTTGATCTCACAGAAAACCTTCCGTCTCTGGGGTTAAAGGCATGTGCCAGCACTGACTGGCAAGAAAAAAAATTAATTTGAATGTGTATGTTTCTCTAGCAAGTGCTCCTAAGCATGAAGCTGTCTCTCCAAGCCCAAGAAATCATCCTTTCTAACCCCAATTTGAACAATGAAGGTCATTCTCTTTTATGAAGGATGTTTAGTAAAGATTTACAGGGCTGTAGAGATGGCTTAGCTGATAAACTGCTTGTGGTACCAGGAGGAAGACCTGGGTTTGGATTACCAGTTCCCATGTGAAGAAAACAGGCTAAGGGTCTACACCTGTGGCCACGGCGTCAGGGCGGCAGAAGGGGGCAGAGGGGGCAGACTGCCCGAGCTCACTGGCCACTCAGCCTGGCCAAATGGGTGCTCTCCAGGTCTCCGGAGAGCTTGTCTCAAAAGAGAATAAGGTAGAGGATTGAAGAAGACACCGATGTCAGCCTCTGGCCTCCGTGTGCCTAAGGACATGTGTGCACACCGCCCTCACTGCACACACACACATACACAGAATGAAGTACTATTCAGTCTTACAGAAAAAGAAGGGCCAGCCAGCAAGATGTGTGAGCCAGCAAGGGCTCAGAGTGTAAAGGCGCTTCCTACCAGGCTCGACAGCATGAGCGTGACACCTGCTACTCACATGGTAGAAGAGGATCACCCTCTAAAAGCTGGGCTCCGGCCGCTACACAACCCCTTCCCCCAAGTCAATACATATAATAAGAAATGCTTTTAGAGACAAAGGAAATTCTGTTATTTGTAATGAGTGATGCCATGGAATGCATTGTCGGGTAAGATAGGTGAGGTACAAGAAGATGGAGGATACCCATATACCTAATCCAGATATGGATTGTAACAAGGCTGATCTACAAGGTCAGAAAAACAGAATGATGGCTTATCAATGTTTTGGGGATCAGGCAGATAAGAGACTTGGGGAGCACCAAAGGACACATCATTTCAGTTAGAGTAAATTCAGAGAGCTGCCATACAACATACTGTTAGCATAGTCTCAAGAATTTCTAATAGCTGGGCTTGGTGGCATACATCTAAAATCCTAGCACCAGAGATGTAGAGGCAGGAGGATTTCTGTGAGATTGAGGCTATCCTGGTCTACATAGTGAGTTACTGCCCAGCTAGGGCTACATATTGAGAAAAACAACAAGACAAACTCCAGAAACTTTAAATGTTCTCATTATAGAAAACGAGGCAATGCACGTTAGTATACACAATGCATGCACATATTTGAAGCATCTCATATACATGTGTGTGCGGTGGTTTGATTGTGCTCGGCCCATGGGACTATGGGGCTGGGCTTTGAGGGCCTGTGCTTACGCTCCACTCAGGGCAGACAGCACCTTCCTTTTTCTGCCTGTAGAAGATGTAGAACTCTCAGACTCTTCTCCAGCACCAAGTCAGCCTGGACTGGATGCTGCCAAGCTTCCTGGCTTGATGATGATGGACTGAACTTCTGGACTGTAAACTGGCCCCAGTGAAATGCTGTTTTTTTATAAGAGTTGTCTTGGTCATGGTGTCTGTTCACAGCAATGAAAATCCTAAGGCAATATGCATTTTAAAAATAAGTTAAAATACATTCTTCCTTCAAAGTAACATGCATCCTTGAGCAGAGAGCTGCTTCTGATTTTTTTATTTTTATTTTCATTTTTGGTGTGGCAGATGATTTTAGCTCTGCTTTGAAGAGTAGGCTGGACTCTTTTTGATCTATAGGAGTTCCTGGCACATGTGAGCTCCTAATATTCTTTCCAGTCCCACCACTTGTGGGCACATTGTACACAGTGAGTTCTACCAACCTAAAACCTGTGGCAGTGAGTCTACTACTTTCTGCTGTACAAAATGGATCTCCAGATCGTTTGAGTCTGGGTCAGTGGGTCTCAACCTTCCTAATGCTATGACTCTTTAATACAGGTCCTTCATGTCGTGATGACCCCCAACTATAAACTTATTTATGTTACTACTTAAATATAATTTTGCTGTTATGAATCATAATGTAAGTATCTGTTTCAGGGTTTCCATTGCTGTGAAGAGATGCCATGACCAAGGCAACTCTTATGACATCTAGGGCTGACTTATAGTTTTAAAGGTTCATTCCATCATCACGAAGGCAGGAAGCATGACAGCATCCCGGCAGACATGGTACTGTAGAAGTAGCCGAGAGTTCTACACCTGGGAAGAGAGACACTAGTCCTGGCCTGAGCATTTTAAAACCCAGAGCCCACCCCCAGTGACACACTTCCTCCAACAAGGCCACAGGTCCCCAAGCATTCAAATATATGAGCCCATAGGGGCCATTCCTATACAAACCATCACAGTGGGTTACATTTAAAAGTCCTGTTTACAGCCGGGCATGGTGGCACATGCCTGTAATCCCAGCACTTGGGAGGAAGAGGCAGGCAGATTTCTGAGTTAGTGGCCAGCCTGGTCTACAGAATGAGTTCCAGAACAACCAGGACTACACAGAGAAACCTTGTCTCAAAAAAACAAAACAACAACAACAACAAAAAAAACAAAAAACAAACAACAAAAAAAAGGGTCCTGTTTAAAGCTAGGGGAGTGGCAGCCCACACCTTTAGTCCCAGCACTCAGAGGCAAAGGCAGTCTGGATCTTTGAGTTCAAGGTCAGACTAGTGTCCTATGAGTTTTAGAATAGCCAGGGCTACACACAAAAACCCTATTTTGAAAGCATAGCAGGACAAAGCAACAACAAAAGTCCTACTCAAAACACACACACACACACACACACACACACACACATACACACACAAACACACACACCCTAAACGATCTTTTCTTTTTTAAATCTTCTATATTCTTTGTTTACATTCCAAATGATTTCCCCTTTCCTGGTTCCCCCCTCCCCATAAGTCGCATTTGCCCTCTTCCCTCCCCCTGTTCCCCAATCAACCTCCTCCCACCTCTCTGTCCTGGTAATCCCCTACATTGCTGTATCAAGCCTTTCCAGGATCTGGGCCTTCTTCCTTCCTTCCTTCTTGGGAATGATTTGATATGTGAATTGTGTCTTGGGTATTCAGAGCTTCTGGGCTAATTATCAGTGACTGCATTCCACGTGTGTTCTTTTGTGATTGGGTTACCTCACTTAGGATGATATTTTCCAGTTCCAACCATTTGCCTAAAAATTTCATGAATTCATTGTTTTTAATTGCTGAGTAGTATTCCAAATTTATATTGGCAGAATTGATGTCTTCAAAGCTATCTGGGTATTAAGCTTCTGTTTCCTGTTAGGTCTGATGACTTACTCCTACAATCCTGGCACTCAGGAGGTTGGGGTAGGAAGATTGCCATGAATTTGAGACCTATTTGGGCTACACACAGTAAATTCCAGGACAGCCTCAGCTGAAGAGTAAGACTTTGTCTCAAATAACCAGCACAGGGCCTGTGAGGTGGTTTAAGGGTAAGAGCACTTGCAATAATCCTGAATTCAGTCTCTGGATCCCATTCCCTAGCATTGTCCTCTGAAACTTGTGTCCACACATACGGGAAGACAGAGAGACACAAGCACGCCAATGTTGTTCACGCGTTTCTGTATATACTTAGACATTAATGAGGACCCAAGCTGCAAGTCACAGCTCAGAAGGCAGCTCCTTTCCAGGACTCACACTTTCAGCATATGTTCTGACAACACGAGGTACAACTGTGTCACACAGCTGTGCCCTACGACTACCAATTAACAAGGCAGATGGGGTCTGGGCCAGAGCTCTAAGCTGCTTGCTTAGCACGCAGAAGGCCCAAGTATGAAGCTGGTGTCCAACATGAAAAACCAGACCCTGACTCCATGCCAGCCATTGTTTCGTAACTTCCTAGAAAGTGAGATGGCTCATTATTTGATGGCCTGAATGGACCTGAAATATGTACCCATTTCCCCTTCTCGTTGACCTTTTATGCTTTCCACAGAGATAAAACTGTATTCACATTTCCTGAAGGTACCTGAGTGAATTAAAAAAAAGTTGACCTGAGTTTTAACCTCTTCTGAAAAATTGAGAGATTAACCAAAAAATCTTGCAGAATTGGTTTATTTAATACAAAAAAAGCATTTCACAGTTATTAGGTACGAAGGCTGTCAACTTTGACTTCTTTCCCATCCAGCATTCTTTACAATAGTAATCAAACAATTTAAAAAAAAAGTCGATGTATCAGTAGTTACTTTTCTATTGCTGTGATTTAACACCATGACCAAAGCAGGCTATTTGGGATCAATCATGACGTAACTGTGAAGCAGGCATAGGAAGCTGAGAGCTTGCATCTCAGGCAGGCATCTGAAGGGGGCGGGGCAAACTGGGAGCAAGGCAGACTTCACTAAAGCCCCGCCCCCAGTGAGTCACTTCACTTCCACATTTTCTCTTCTCCTGTGTGTGTGTGTGTGTGTGTGTGTGTGTGTGTGTGTGTTTTGAGACAGGGTTTCTCTGAAATGCTGGGATTAAAGGCATGCTCCATCATCCAGCTAAGGTCACATTTCTTAAGCACCCCCACATAGAAGCCACTTGGACCCAGTGTTCAAATACAGAGCCCATGGGCAACAATTACATTCAATCTCCCACGGGCAGGTTCTCTTTGTGTAGCCCACGCAGGCTGGCCCTGAACTTGTGATCTCTTGCTTCAAGTACATTGAATGCTAAGATTACAGGCCTGCACCTCCAAGACCACTGAAATCAAGGATTTATTTGGAGTCAGGCACAGTGATACATATTTACAATCTCAGGACTCAACATGCTTCTCTCTTTTTAGCGAGAATCTGTGCAAGAATATCACTGCCACCAACTGAAGGCATCTTCTACCCAGACAATGAAACAATGTCTGTATGGTTTTATGATCTGTATGTATAGACAGACAAAAATCTGATTTTAATTTGCAAAAACTTTAGAATTCAGAAAACTTGAAAAAAGTATCATTTTATTTGCACACTTAGAAAAGTTGTACACAGAAACTTATCGTTTGTAAAACAGAACTGTTAGAGAGGGTGGCATTTTATTTTTAAATCATTAAGACTGGTCGAGAAATAAAACAAAAACATAGTAAAATGTTTAAAAAAATTAAAGAACATTTTCCAAGTATAAATTTTATAAATACAAAACAAATTCACAAATGACTCTGAATGCTAAATAAATATCTAGTTAATAAATTCGGTCGGCACTGGCTACAGCACGTCAGAGCTGAGCATTGGATTCATTCATGTGTAGTGTTGAAACCATGTGCTCATGAAACGTCTTAAGACACATTCTCTAAGCTGTGGTCTAGAAGACTTAATGTGGAGACAAAGCCTCCTTACTAGCGAAACTCCTAAAGCTCAATGACAAAATAAATCATAGGTGAAAAAATATTTTCCAAGATACCTGAACACATGAATGATCTCAAAATGTACAAAAGCCTCTGTAAACCAGTACTGTACCCAATACATCTATAAAACTTAGTAGATACTGAACAAAACTGTAGCAAAGGAAATCTTTCCTACATTCTCCTGAGTGCTTAACAGTAAATTGAGAATATAGTGCAGGCCACACTTGGATGTGGTCAACCAGCTGTTATTGCTTTATACACATATCTGCTTTAGAGCATGATTTAATGTTCCATTTTCATGAACGATTCATGTTTTTCTTCACATATAGCCTGCAGAAGGACAGCATTAGATCCGAGACTTCTTCGCGGCCAGCGGCACGCTAACCTGGCCCACATTACTAAGCGAGCCCTGGAGTCCAAGCTTCTGAGCCTGAGTATGGAAAAACGCCTGCAGCCGGGTCCCAGCTCTTGCCTCACTCGTGTTCCGAGGATTGTATTCAAAGCAGTTTGAAAACATTAACTCAATATCATCAATAAACTCAGCTGGAGAGAGAAAAATAAACAAGATTAGGATAAAAAGTAAACACATCAGAAACAAGTTTTGTACACTGGAAAACTTAAGAAAAGGGAAGTCAGGAAAGAGACGGAAGCAAGGGAAGAACTTGAGCTTCAAACTGCTCCATTACACATATCTTAACTGGTTTGGAGAACCCGTGGCACACATGCGCTATGCGTTCACACACTGCTGGCTGGGGAGAGTCTTGCACAGCTTCCCACGAGGCTATGATTAATCACTATATCAAAAACAAAAGCCTTCCTCCACTAAGAGCAGGCGCTATAGAATGCCCTAACTAGTTAATGCGGTCCATCTTTCACCTCCGACTGTACCAATAAGCATTTGAGGGGCCTCATGGCTGCCAAATACCACCTGTTAACGTACATCATCTACAACAAAATAAAAATAGCAACATCTCTTAAAAGCACTAAAAAGAAAATGATTTTACTCACATGCTAATTTATATTCACATTTATTTACTTTTTCTCGAATGATATTTAAGGCAATGGGCTTCTTAATGATGTCATAGTAGTCTGGGACCTGTAAAATAATAAAGTATTTTATAGTACAAAGAGATTATTGGACATATATGGTTAAAGTAATTTTATACCTGAAAAAACAACTTAATATCAACTTCTGGATACTATTATTCCATTAAAATGCCACATATTTTGAGTCATTTTAATGATTTAGAAGCCTATTTAAGCCAGGCGGTGGTGGCGCACACCTGTAATCCCAGCACTCTGGGAGGCAGAGGCAGGCGGATTTCTGAGTTCGAGGTCAGCCTGGTCTACAGAGTGAGTTCCAGGACAGCCAGGACTACACAGAAAAACCCTGTCTCAAAAAAACCAAATCTTAAAAAAAAAAAAAAAAAAAGAAGCCTATTTAATACCATCATAAATGCAATTTATCATGAAAGGAAAAAAAATATGCCCATATTTATTAGTGAGCATTATTGCATCTACAGTAATGAATAGAATGTGACAATGTTTAATTAATTGATGACAAAAACTATCTATAAAAAATAAAAGCTGGAGTTCATGGCTATCTTCAGCTACAGAGGAAACCTTAGGCCAGACTAGGTTGTTTGAAAAAACCAAAAACCCAGTTCAGTAAGCGGCCTCGGGGGAGGGGCTGGGTAAAGGCACTTGCTACTAAGACTGCTACTGAGGACCCGATTTCTAGTTCAAGGCGGGGTCAATCTGTCCTGGTGGGGTGTGCACTCACACACACAAAACAAACTAATTCTAAGACGTAATTCTTAAGTGTTATTCTATATTAATTAATTAATTAATTAATTAGTCCTTCAGATTCTTGTTCTGGAGATCTTAAGCAGAAGCTGATATGACCAGTAAAGAGCACCGGCTGCTTCTCCGCAGGCCCAGGTTCAAGCCCAGCACCCACACGGCAGTGCAGTCATCTATCAAAGTTTCCATATGATAAAGGCTTTATCATATAATATAAATGTAAATCAGGTAATATAAACATATTTTATAAAGTCTAGTCATATTAATATTATTACCTGGATTTTAGAAACAAGTTTCAGAAAGGGCCAGCTATCATCATGTCGTACCAGTTCCACCACCAGCTGTTCAAAAGCAGACAATTCATGAACACCTCCTTGTCGGCCAGAACTTCTTCGATTCAGTGGTACAGGAGATGACTCTGGATAAGTAAAAAATTTTAGGCAGTATCAAAGCAAAATGTTGATTATAAGTTAAGCCTGTTACAGAAACAAATACAAGCCACACTTTACACTGAGATTTTGCCTTTGCGGTGTCTGTGGTGTCGGCGTGGCTGCATGCCTGCGTGTGAGTACAGGTGCATGTGGAGGTTTATGTCGGTATGAGGGTCGTTAAATCAAACCTTGGTGTTAGGGTAGGAATCCCCCTCCCCTGCCATAGCTGCTCGGGTTCTGAACCCCTGCTCTAGCGCCTGGGTGCTTGGGCTGCAGCACATCGGGCTGAGCCCCCCTCAGCCCGCCTAACTCACTCTGAAAGGCATACAAATCTGGGCCAAATATTCTTAATTTCCTTTTTGATTTAAATTTTTCCAAAAAGGTTTTTGAGGTTCTTACTCAATTTTACTAAAGATACTCTAAAATAAACAAATCAAACTAAGTAATTCTCTAATAGCTCTTAAAACATATCTTGAAGAAAGCATATTATGACAGAGTGTGAACTCAGGAGGCAAATGCAAGTGAATTTCTGGTGGTTCCAGGACAGATAGGGCTACAAGAAAAGGCTGAGCGGTCCACTGGAATCCAGGGAATATAGGACTCATACATGAATTCAGCTGTTTAAATTCCTTGTATGAATGCACACATTCCTCTTTCAGGTTAAGTTTGACAGCAACCAGAAAAAATTTTTAAAAAATAAAAACATTAAAATAGATTCAGATGTGGTGGATCAGGGGGCAGGGGAAAGGGGGCGGGGCGGGGCGGGGCAAGGAGCAGGTAGATGCAGGCAGAGCTCTGTGAGTTGGAGGCCAGCCTGGTCTATAGAGCTAGTTCTGGGACAGCTAGGGCTACACAGAGAAATCCTGTCTCAAAGAAACCAAAACAAAAATCAACTTCCCCAAACCAACTAAACAATCAACTCCCCCCAAAAAAGAAAAACAAAAAACAAAGCACTCACCCTCCAAAACCCAAACCACTAAAATACATTAACTAGGTAGTCTCTTCAGCAGCACATATGCAAAAATTGAAATGATACAGAGATTAGCATGGCTCTGTGCAAGGATGACACAAAAATTTGTGAAGCATTTCATATAGGTGTGTGTTATCTTGGATACAGAATCTCACTATCTCTAGCTGGCTTAGAACTCCATATGTAGAATAGGCTGTCTCTAAACTCAGAGATTCACCTGCCTCTGTCTTGTGCATACTGAGATAAAAATGTATGCATCAACACACCAGACTATTTCCATATTTAAAAAATGATAATGTAAAGATCACCATAAACAAAATTCATAAATAAAAACTGACTGAGCATTTCATGAAAAATACTGCCCCAATCCAGTCTAGTATTTCAAAGGATATCTTTTTGCTGTTGTTTGGGACAGGTAGGTGGTCCTGGCTGTCTTGAAGCTCACTCTGTAGACCAGGCTGGCCTTGAAGTCAGGGATCTTCCTGCCTCTGCCTCCAGAGTGCTGGGATTAAAGATGTGGGCTACCAATGCCCAGCTATAGACGGTAATCTTATCCAACAACGTAATGCTCATGTCTAATGATGACTGTGTGTATTCTGAGGGAGGATTTACTGGGAGAATAAAATGCACAAGGCAAACACTTCAGCACTAGGATATATCCCTAGCTCTGAAATGTGTTTTGTTAAACTGAGTATTCATAGACTGACTAAATTTTTCCACTAACAATGGAATACTAGGACTGGAGAGATGGCTAGTTGGCGAAGAGCACTTACAGCCTTCAGAGGGCCTGGGTTCAGCTCCAAGCACCTCTATCAGGCGGCTCACAAATGCCTGTAATTTCAGTTCTAGGACACTCAAGATCCTCTGACCTTCAGCAGGCATCTGTACAAACTTTTGTTCTTCTCATATACTAAGGGCTAAGGAGACGGCTCCCTGGCAGAGAGCCTGCCGTGCAAACATGAGGATTTCTGTTTGATCCCAAGCGCTCCTGTAAAAGGCTGGGCTTATCAGTTTGTGGCTCCTTTGGCCTCCACACACGAATACAGGCATATTATCTTCAAAGTTAGTACACTGCCCTGTGCCAGGAGACTACTAATGTAGTTTGCCTTTACTTAGCAATAGCTGCCTCTTTAGAGATGTATGTGTTAGATAAGACTGTTGTGTATCATAAGAACAGCTTTTAAAAAGTGATAAAGGACTCAAGTTTTCTAAGGGAAGGAAGAATATAAATTAGATTTCATACCTGTAGACTGTCTTTTCCTGCCTCTTCTCTTAGATTCACTATCCTGGAGAGAAAGTCTTTCAGCAGTATTTAAAGGTATCAACTGTCTGCTTGATCTCGAGAAGCTGGGACTGTGTTCTGGGGTGCTATCAGCACTCTTCCGCACTCTGCGTTTCCCATGAGGACTAAGCAGTTCCACAAACACATCTGCCTGCAGGGCATTAGGGCTGTGTCGAGCCGAGCGACTACCTGCTCGCAGGGGCCGAGTTTCTGTGGGAGGAGCTGATCTGGCTTTCCTCGAGTTTCTGCCTGCAGGTTTGGAAGCTGTGGTTTTGGGCGTGCTCTGCTGACTTCTTGAAGGGTATCTTCCAGAGTCTTGTCGTTGGCTGCGACTTGGGAAAGAAGGGCCAAATCTCCCTCTTGTTTTAATTGGCAATCTAACTTGGGGTCTTCCTCGTTTTGGTGGGCTACAAATAGTTAGAAAGTACAATAATGAACACTGAAGAACATATGGTTATTTGTACCTAATCAGTGAGTTGTACATAAATTACTTTTGCATATAAACTTATGCTGTAAGCTCATATCACACACATATTACTGTAGTATATATTACCATAACATTTATGTTTAGAGACAAGTTCTCATAATTCTCTGAAACAAGGAAGACATTTATTTCTAGGTGACTAGGATAACATCATGAAAATCAAGTCCTGAATTGTGATAAACTACTAAAATCCTCAGGAGAACTGCAGACAGACCAAGTCAGTATCTCTAAAGCACAGGAAACTAATGCACTAAGCTTGCATTGTGCATCCCCTGTGCCAACATTGACAGAGGCAACAGATAGGCCAGCCAATGGCTAACATGAAGTAGGTCTCAAGCTTATGGTTCATGAAGACCAAGCCAAGAACCTCTACTCCTTTCTGGTTCTGAAATACAAAACTAGATATAACTTCTCTCTCTAAATACTTCTATTTAACCTGAAACATTCATAAGAATTTTCCAAAATTATTGACTGGTTGATTTGCGTGTGTGTCTATGCAGTGTCTGTGTATGTTCAGGTGCGCTGGTCCTACATGGGCCAGTGCTGGGTGTCTTCTGCTGCCTTCCACATTAGTTTTTGAGAACTGGCTAATTAGGCTAGACCAGCTAGCCAGAAAACTCCTGGGATTTGCCTTTCTCCACATCCCCAAGTCCCAGGGCTGGGCAGAGGAGCATGCTGCTGCCACCTCCAGCTTTTGTGTGGGGGCTGGGAATCCAAACGTGGGTCCTCGTGCTTGTCCAGTCTTCAGTTTATTGACTATCTTTCCAGGTCTCCAGATTATTTTTTGTTATGTTTAATATAATATTGCCTCCAAAAGCCACACATAGTGTAGATGGTCTCTTTTAGTTGGTACTCTCTTTTTAAAAAATAATTTACTTTCATTTTCTGGGCATTCATATTTTGGCTGCATGTATATCTGTTTGAAGGTATCAGATCCCCTGAAATCAGAGTTACAGGCACTCATGAGCTGTCATGTGGTTGCTGGGAATTGAACACAGGTCCTCTGGAAGAGCAGTCAGTGCTCTTAACTTCAGACCCATCTCTCCAGCCCCAGATGGTACTCTTAAAAACAAACAAACAAACAAACAAACAACCCCTCAAAACAACAGTTTAAAATTGGAAAAAGTGGTGAATAGACAGGAGAGGAACTATAGGGAGGAACAGAAAGTGGGTTTGATGAAAACCTGTGTGCATTATAAAATTTCCAAATTCTTAGGCAAGTGGGTGGTCCTGGAGAATGTAATCCTGAGTGAGGTAACCCAATCACAAAAGAACACACATGGTATGCACTCACTGATAAGTGGATATTAGCCCAGAAGCTTGGAATACCCAAGAAACAATTCACATATCAAATGATGCACAAAGAAGGAAGGAAGGAGAGGCCCCTGGTCCTGGAAAGGCTCAATGCCATAGTGTAGAGGAATACCAGGACAGGAAAGTGGGAAGGGGTGGATGGGGGAACAGCGAGAGGGAAGAGGGATTATGGGACTTTCAGGGAGGAGGGATCCAGGAAAGGGAAATAATTTGAAATGTAAATAAATAATATATTGAATAAAAAAAGAAAAAAGAAATCCTCAAATAAAGAAGGAAAAAAAATCCCTTAATCTGAACAAAAAAGAGTGGATGGCTCTATTTGAATTATTTTCCTCTGACAGTGGATTTAGATTGGACAGTTCTTGGTTACTCTTGCCACACTTGGTTTTTTGGTTCCATGGCTTTGGTACAGATGTTTAAGATGAGAATAAAGATTACAATATGATGTCCCCCCCCCATGGTGGTATAAATAGCTACTAGTGGAGACCTAGTGGACAAAATATACCTAGTAACTATGAATTTTTCTTATTTTAGTCCTGAAAGAAAGGGTAAACTGAGTGTGGTGGTATAATCTGAGCACCCAGGGAGCTAAAGGCAAGATTATACCAAGTTTGGGGCTAGCCTGAGCTACAGTGTGAGGCTGTTTCAGGGGAGATAAAGAAGGGGAGATGCCACACGAATCTCACAGACACTGTATGATTTCCACAATTAAACCGCATTCGGTGGACATTGTGAGATAATTTTTACAGGTAAAAACCTTGTCTATGATAAGGTTGTCTGCTGAGGAACTCGATTGTGGAACTCTAGGCCGGAGATGCTGAGCTGGATTTCTCATGGCAAGCCTTGCCTGTGTGACTTTTCTCTAACCTGTTTCTTCATTTACAAAATGTTCCTGGTAGCCAGAGCTGTGAGCACCCAGGCGTTAAAGCTATCGAGAGTTCATTCTTTGAGCTACAGCACTGGCCATGATTTATCTTCTAGAGATCTACTGCTTTGCCTTTTGATCAGTTATACAATTATTACCTAAATACATTAAAGAATTAACCTCCCAACAATATATATAATTGTATGGCTGGGTGGCTTTGACACCCTGACATGGAAAGCATCAGTTAAGTAAAGTTTCAAAGTGAGCCCAAAAGAGTCTCACAAGAAGGATGTTAGATGTTAGGTAAAGACTACACATGAACAAAGGACCTAGGGGTATGACGAAGTATTCTCAAGAACTCTTGAACTATTAGTTTATCATTAACTACAGCTATTCTGATCAAGGGACATGATGCTTTGTATGTGTTCTCTGAAGTTCATACCTGATTGATTTTGTATTTCCTTGTGCCAGAATCTTATGTTAGTCATTCTTTGTAATCACTTCACTGGATACATTTTTTTCTTCAGTAATGTAATACCAACTTATATGTGTATAAAAGTTCCTGCCTCAGAACAGTAAAGTGCATTCAGACTCAACCTACATCTGGTGTGTCTGTCATTCACCGGACCTGTGCCTTCCTGCATACCAAAGACCTTGGTTCCCCCACGGGTGTGTGTCCTGACTGAGTCGGTCCGTGGCAGGGAGACCCCTCAGTGTTACGACAGCGGGGACACCAGCCTTCAAACCTGCGCACAAGGCCCGGGTGACCGCTCACCACGTTGCAGAATTGTTAATTCTGGGGCCAATGAGGTGAGAGCATAAGAATATAGCAGTGTGGACAGCTTAGATGGGAAATACCTACCTTGGAAAAATATATATTTTTTTTCATTTTTTTTTTTTATTTTCTATATTCTTTGTTTACATTCCAAAGGCTTTCCCCTTTCCGGAAAAATATTTATAATATGTAAAAAGCACAGGTAGTTTCAGAACAGTTATGACTCGTCCACTATTCTTGTGGGTCTGAAGAGTCACAGGTGAGAAGGGTCTTCCTCACTGCAAACTGCACTCACCTGAGCGCTTCCTCCTCGTCAGAGTCCTCCTCATCTGGCTCCACCTCATATTCCTCCTCCTCACTCTGACCTTCTTCATCATCGTCATCAACTTCATCATCATCATCACCTTCCACGCCTTCTTCCATTTCCTCATCACTTTCCAAGGATGGTCTCTGCCTAGAGGAAAGTCTTCTAGAACGTTGCTTTGGTCGACATTCTGGACAAAACCAATCTCCATCAGGAACGGTCTGAACAAATCACAAAAATGATCATTATCTACTGTCAGAAATCTCAATTTCAATGTGCCCAACAGACAAAGATAAAAATACCTTGAGCTTTGGTCGGACGCAGTAGGTGTGATGCCCGCGGTCACAGCCGTCACAGAGCACCATGTTCTCAGCATCTCCCTTTTTCCGGCAGATCTTGCAACGTGCATTCAGTATGGACTTAGACCACATCACACTACGATCCAAGGTTGATAAATGCAGAAACACTTGGGATAGACTAGCAGAGGAAAGGAGAGACTCTCTCCAGCGGTCCAGGACAGTTTTATAAGAACGTCCGCTGTCACTGCCATCTTAAAATGAGAGGGAAAGTGATTGAAGTCCCTGGGCAAAGGCAAACGTCTACTAGAATTACTTTCTTGGTAGTTTAAATAGCTCTGATGTCATGTTTCTTCTAATGTTTATCAAAAAGACTATGTTTATTATTGAAAACTGAAGTCCCATGTAACCCAGCACCAGGGTGGCTACAGCAAGAGCCTTTCTGTGGTTTTGAGACAGGCTGCGCTGGGCAGTGAGTTCCAGGTCAGTTTGGGCTGCTACAGAGTGAAGCTGTCTCACCCCTGGCTGCCCACACCTAATGCTATACAGGAGAACATACCTGGTGTATTTTTTTTCAAAAAAAAAAAAAAAGACATAAGGAATTACTTAAATCCACACACTGACGGCTTGAGGTTTTAATAGTTAAGAGAAAAGATTTAGGCAATGTGTTCCCAATCTAGTCTTTGTATCAAGTCCTGGTCTAATTTAAAACTAGTTAAATAAGTCACTATTCCTTTGAATCAAGTATGTTGCTTCCCCATTGCCAGAAGAATGATGGACTGTTCTTTAATTTCAATATCAAGCACAATAAGGTTTATTTTGAGCTGCTAATACATGTTCTGACATAGGTATAGGTTCAGTGTGTTCCTGAGGGTGAATATACTAAACACCACTGTGTAGTGTAATTCAGAAAGTTTACCACAGTAACATGGTTATTATCCTAGCTCTCGAGAGACTGAGGCAAGAGGTTGCATCCTGGGCAACGTATTTAAGTTCAAGGCCATCCTGAGCTACTTGGCCCTATCTCAGAACAATGAAACATGTGCCCATCTTAAAACCACAGCCAGCAATGTGGCCTGGCAGTGTGGCAGGTAAATGTGCCTGCTGTGCGAGCCTGATGGTGTGGAAGGAAGGAACCAGCTCTAGAGCGTTCCCTCTACCCTCCGACCCCGCTGGGCAGTGCTTGCACACAGACACCCTACAAATACTAATTAAGAGAGACAAGACAGAGAAAACGTAACCCCATGAGAGGTTGCTCAGAAGCACAATGCTTGCCTTGCACTGCAGTTCTGGTGTTCCATCCTCAGTAGCACACACCTATACATATCCACACCCCCACACCACCAAACCAAAACATGAGAGCTAGCAAAACCAGACTAATAAAGAACTCAGATATCAGAACTATATAGAATATGAACAACTACATTTAATATGTTTTATTTAACAGTTCAAACCAGGTATTCCTTTCTCAGAACACTTCCTACTCAAGTTCTTATTTTTCTTTAAAAAATCTACATTTACTCTGCTCACTTAAAAAACATAGATGGGGGCTGGAGAGATGGCTCAGTGGTTAAGAGTACTGGTTGCTCTTCCAGAGGTCCTGAGTTCAATTCCCAGCAACCACATGGTGGCTCGCAACCATCTGTAATGGGAACTGACACCCTCTTCTGGTGTGTTTGAAGACAGCTACAATGTACTCATACTAAAACAAAACCATAGATCAGGAAGTTTACATGGCTTAGAACTCTGGTGAGTGTGCAGCTCAGTGCTAGAGCAGGGCCCACCAGGCATCCATCAGGTCTTGGGTTTGATCCCCAGTGTAGCAAAAACAACAACAAAGAAAAAAAACTACAAAGAACTTGTAAACCAGGCTGGCCTTGAACTCATTGATCCATTTGCCTCTGCCTTGTGAGGGCTGGAACTAAAGGCGTGTGCCACCAAAGCCAGTGAATAAAATGACTTCAAAGCTTGAGAAAATGAAGTAGGTATTCAGGGCAACAATATGTAGAATGTAAGCAGACAGTATTCCCACCTTCATCTTTCTGAATCTCTAGTGTTTCTCAGATGATTCCCAAGGACTCCATGTGTACTACAGAACTAGTCTACCCCAGAACAAGACCACAAGCTGTTCTGAATTGTGATTTCAGGCCCTCTCTTCTTTTGGGGTGTGAAATCTATGGAAATGCACTGGCTTTACCTTTGCCCCTCACTCTATGCTTCCGACTTGATTTCATTAAAAGGCTTCATGGAATGATCTGGCATAAAAGTTTGCCAAAGGAAGTGACAACAAGCACTACTAGTTAAAAGATCATGAAGACATCTTTCTGGACAAATCTGCACCAGTTCTCATTAGGTAATGGCAAAAAACTAAGGCTGGAAAACGGCCAACACGTTAGAGTGAATGAAGAGTCAATTAGGAGAGGCTTGTGTAGTCTTGGAAATCAGTGTGAATGTTTTTTAGTTCATGGGTTGGTGAACTTTTTTCTTTTTAAAGGTAAAGTAAGTATCTTTACTTACTTTATAAAAGAATCTTTATAAAGATAAAGATGTAGCTCAGGCTAGCTTCAAATTTATGATCCTTTCAACTCAGCCTCCTAAATGTTGGGCTAACAGGCTGTACTACCCACTCCAGGTATAGTGTGGCTACAATCCCAGTTCTTGGGAGCTGAGTGGAAGGAGGATCAGTTCCGTGTCACCCTTGGCTGTGCAGTAGGACTGACGTCTGTTATGCCTGCTGGGCACTGGGTATGTGCCCACATCGCCATCTGTGGCTTTTCCCATGAGTGCTGGCGATCTGAACTCAGGCTCTCATGCTTCTATGACTGAGTCATCTCCCCCAAGCCGCCTCCTCACCCCTCTGTGGATATAGGGTCTCCTGTGGCTCAGGGTGCCGCGCTCCAACTCCCTACATTTCTTAGGATGGCCTCCACTTCTAAGGGCCAGAGCACAGTTGTACACAACACTCCCAGAGGTGCTTCCTTCACCAGCACAAACCAGCTTTACAAGCCCATTACTGCTTGCTTGTTCTCTAGATTACATGACCATCAAGGGCAGAATGTCTCCCTTCTTTTATCTTCCACTTGCTAGTCTGGAAATCCTCCTCAAGAAATTGTTGACTAAAATGATTAAGATACAATACATACCAAACTTCCCTACTGCTCTCTAGATGTAAGGGAAAGTGATGCTGAGAAATCTTATATCACACAAGCAAGTGTAAGCTCCCGTTGTGTATCTTGGGACCAGGGCTAAGTGTACTAAGAACTACTTTGTGCTCATCAACTTAGAAGAACATAAGAGCTGGTCAGGAGGCTCAGCGGGTGCAGGCGCTTGCTGCAAAGCTTGACAGCGCACTTCCATCCTGGGACCAGAGGGACCAACTCCCCAGGTGTCCTCTGCCCTCCATCGTGTGCCACAGCATGCATGTGCATGCACAAGCATATTCGCACAGTAAATTAGTAAAGCAAAAATATTTTATTATTTAAAGTGTAACACGAGGCAGGCAACTATTAGTAAGATAATAGTTGTTTTGTAAGCTTGTCTCCAAGTCCATTGCTTTCCAAAACATTGCATTCAAGATTTTCTTTCAAAACTAAATATGCACATTAATATTTAGCAAATACAGAGGTAAAACAGCTCTTATAAGACAAAACACACATTTCTGTAAGAAGTTAAAAATTTACCATCTCTCACACTAGATTGATCGTCCTCTCTCTTTTTCTTGTTCTTTTTTTTTCTAGCTCCCTTTTGATCTTTATTAATTTCTGTGTTACCTAATTTCAAATTGACAAAGTTAGTTGAGAATTCCTATTATAGCTTAAGGATTTAACCATAAGCATGACATTATGATGAAATTACCAACCCAAACAAATACCACCTCATCTAAGATAATTAACTGAACATGATTCTCTTCCCCAAATTAAAAAAAAAAAATCCATAAGCCCATTTTTTATCAGCACAATTAAGTACAATAAAAAGATTGTACTCTTTCTCTTTTCCTTTGTGTACTAAGGATTGAATCCAAAGCCTCACACATACTAGGCAAGCACTCTCAGTGGAGCTAATTTTTTAACCTCTGAGACAGGGTCTAATATATAGCCCTTGCTGGCCTAGAACTCACTATGTAGACCAGGCTGGCCTAAATCCACAGAGATCCATCTGCTTCTACCTGCTTTCTGTCGAGCCTCTACTTTAACTCTGTGTGTGTGTGTGTGTGTGTGTGTGTGTGTGTGTGTGAGAGAGAGAGAGAGAGAGAGAGAGAGAGAGAGAGAGAGAGATTTTGTTTGTAAGTGGCAGCTACCTATATTTACTTGATATACATGTATGTGCATGTGCCACACAATGCCTGTAAAGGCCAAAGAACAACGTTTAGAAGTCGGGTTTCTCCTTCTACCTTTTTGGGTTCTGAGGACTGAGCTCAGTTCACTGGGCTCCTACAATGCCTCTATCTGCTGTACCATCTCCCCACCCCCATCTCTATTTTAGACTTTATTTTGAATGACAGGTGTGTAGTGCATGCTGTAATCCTAGCCGTATTTGAGTGGCTGCGGCAAACGACTGCTGTGAATGCAAGTCCAGCTCAGCATGCACAGCAGGACCCCATTTCCACAAACACCACCTAAACAATTGTTCTCAGGGCCCAGATGGGTTTTGAATTTGATTGTCCTGCCTCAGCCTCCACAATGGCCACAGAAAAGGAGAAAGCCTTGAGTGAATGTATATTGTTGGCATGAGCATGGTCTCACCAGGGACTCCACAGTCTCAGCTTCACAGGAGTGGCAAAGCCTTACCTGTGGTAAGGCTCATATTGGAAAAGCACTCCTCAGGAGTCCTAGTGGGAGTGGATCACCAGTATGCACAGAGGCTAGCAACTCTCCCAAGCCCTCAATGTTTCTAGCCTGAGGCTGTTGGCCTACAGAGATCCTCCTACTGAGACTAACAATCCTCCACCCCCATTCTGTACATAATAAGCAGGAGAAGGTTCCTGATTGCTGGTGGCAGTAGGTGCCCCCCATCAGAGGTAGCTTACCCACTCAACTCCAGCTCCCTGTGTGTGTCTACAAGTGGGGTCCTAGGACACAGGAACAGTTAAGAACACAGATGAGTTCACTATGCCCGGTGAGCTTGCTATACAGAGAAACCCTGTCCCCAGAAAAAAAAAACCAAGCAAACAAATCTTTGAGGCTGCTTAATTTCCTATGTAGAAATTTTAGAAGAATGCAACATGTATTCTATCTCAGATATTCATAAAATGGAGCCTCGTTTTCTCTCTTCCACATGCCCTGTAGGCCTCTCAGCCATGCTGGCTTTGACTCCAGAGCCTCTTGCTCCTCCTCCTGAGCACTGGGATTACAGCCATGGGCTCTGCCACCTTTGAGCTTCAGTTGAGATCCCAAATTGTTTCTTTTATCGTTCAGCTGAAATGTAAGTTCTAAAATGACTACATGTAAATAGGCATAAGAATCCCTGTGGCCCTCTATAATCCAAGAGACAACTCTCACTATTTTTTCCTAGCCCAAAGCTTTACTAAGACACTAAGACACACAGATGAAAACACAGGCTAACAAAACAACTAGATCTTATTTCTAGTTTGAACTTACTTAGAAGCAAGTTTGTGTGTGTTTGAGTATGTGTGTGTGTGTGTGTGTGTGTGTGTGTGTGTTTGTTTTTTAAGAGACAGGTTTTCAAGGATAGACTTCAGGGGTCAGGGGACTGGAGGCTTCTTTTACATTCTTATCTTAGTTAAGGGAGTGACAAAACCTTTTATGGGACACAAAGGCATGACAACCTGAGGCAACGGTGGGAACCTCTGGGCTGGGCTGGGAGGTTCTGCACCCTTCCACACGAGAACACGCCCACTGTCATCTTTGATGGGCATGCCAGGGCCCTGGCCCCTCCTGTGCCTGGGGTCTTCACTGCAACTCTGGATGAGGGATCTCTATTGGCCCCTCCCTGACTCCAACCCCACCCATGATGCCTTAGCCACCCTCCATCTTTTTCCAATCTTCCCTCCATCTTTTTCCAAGCCTTCCAAACCAGCGCCCCAAAAAGTCTTTTTTCACACAGTTCCAAGCTCTGCCGCCAGCTTGCGACAGCCTTATGCTCTCTGCACAGCAGTCAGTGGGGGCTGACCCTGAGAAAATACTTTCCTATTGTTCAAAGGGTCACAGACATTTCCACCCCAGTGGTGTTGGTCTCTTAACAATCAGCTGATTCTTCAGTTTCAGTTGATCAGTACAGACTTTTAATCCGTATAGCACAAACAACCCCTATATGCCAAGTGTCAAGAGAACCTTTGCTTCCCTCTGAAAACTCAGCCATGGCTCCACTGTCTACGTTTCTCTATATTCTTAACTTCCAGAAGGGCCCATAAGTATTGAGCACATGGGCTAAGTAAGTACTCTACCACCAAGCTGTGTCCCCAGCCTTCCTCTAAACCTCTCTTAACTCCCTTCTATCTCTATCACCCCGGACCCCCACATACGTGTCTCTTCCCCAGGCTCATGACTTGTTTTGGCTTTGCATCCATTTAACTAGGGTCACCTGCATTACAACCCCTTGGAGCCTGGTGAGTTGGGTGCACAGCTGAAGGCTTTCCCTGAATCTAATGACAGCAAATAGTTTATCAGTGAGAGTCCATCTCCTTATTTTGAAAGTGATCTGGATGCACTGGGGTGGCATCTGCTCTTTCTTTTTTGATAAGGCAATTCCAAGGAATACAGGAGCCTTTGACCTAAGGGTCTAAACCTGTACCCAGCTGAGAGGAGGGCACTGAGTTCTAGGCCTCCCTGGGCTACAGAGGAGTTCAGGTCATCCTGAGCAACTTTGTGAGAGCCTGTCTTAAAATGAAGAGCAGGAGGAGAGCTGGGGCTACAGCTCAATGGTAGTGTTTATCTAGCATCAGTTGAGACCCTAGATTCAATCCTCAGGACCAAATCCCAGCAAGCAAGCCATTAGATGATAAGAGAAAGGCCTATGACGGCTGCTTTCAATGTGACATGGTTTATTTAAGTTATAATAATATCAACTTATGAGAACATGAATAGGTTTATAACAATGGGATATTAGATATAAATTCTTCAATCTAAGTGCATTATATGAATATATTTACATTTTGAAATAGAAAGATATTGTCAATAGCAGTGGTTCTCAACCTGTGGGTCACAACCCTTTTGGAGGTTGAATGACCTTTCCATGGGTCATTTAGAAAACACTTTATAATTCATTACAGTAGCAAAATTATAGTTATGAAGTAGCAACAACAACAATTTTATGGTTGTGGTCACAACAACATGAAGAACTGAATTAGCAGGTGGCCACATTAGCACAGTTGCGAGCCACTGGTCTGCAGGAGGTTAAAATCTTGTTTACTTTTGCTTTGTGTGTATGAGTGCTTGCCTGCGTGTGTCATGTGTATCACATGCACTCCTGCTGTCCATAGAGGTCAGGAGAGGGCCCTGGATCCTTTTAATGAACATAAGTGCTCTTAACCAATGAGCTAGCTCTAGGACTTCATTTTCATCAGTCCTCACATCAATGAATATCATTATTTAAGAAATTTAGCATTTAAGTTGCTCCTTCCAATGAGATCAGAAAAGTATGGTTTTAACTTATCTATAACCCTAGTGAAATATAAACTTTTTTTAAAATGAAAAATAAGGTCTCACTATGCAGTCCTGACAGTCCTGGAACTGGCTATATAGATCAGGCTAGCTAGCCTTAAACTCAAGAGATCCACATGTCTGCCTCTCTAGGGCCAGAATTAAAGGCATGTGCTACCACATCTAGCTAACATGATAAATTAACTTAAAATTTGAAGAAGACAACATGGAATTAGAAGCAAGGATTATGTTAAAATTGGTTAGAATTTTGAAATCCATATTTTTTGAAGACTTAATAATTAGGTTCTTGGGTTGGCCCTAAAAAGCATAATAATTGCATAAATTGCCTAAAATGATTGTATTATTTCTTTCATTTTAGTCACAAATTGTAGCTCAATGATAGAGTTTGCCTAACACACACAGGTTCTGGGTAATCCAGCACCATATACCCAACACCACAGATGGTAGAGCATTTCCTCATCTACAGTCCTAACACTTTATATCTCTAACTTAATGTTTCTTGGGTAATGCATATTTTTAAACCAAATCTCCAAATGGAGATTTAAATCACTAACCAAAAAATTTTAGGTTACTAAAACAAACAAACAAACAAACAAAACCCCAAACAACCCATATTTACCTAATTTATATTATATAAAGTCTGGATAGTAATGCATTTTGGCATTTTTTTGAAACATCACACAAAAAGAAATAGATTTAAAAAACGTTAATGTTTTGAGTAAGCCAGGAAGCAGTATTTTATGTATTATTTAAAATACACCTTACCTGAAAAGTTCATCTTTTAAAAAATGAAAACAATTTTAGCCTATCAAGTTCATTATGTCAGTCCACAAGTCTCAGTAGGAGAAAATTTCACATTACTTAAAATCCAACTAGTATTTAGAAAGAAGATACTCACCAAGCGGAGCTTTGAGGAAACGCCGTTCAATGCCCTGTTCTATCTGAAAGAGGGCCAGGGCCAGATAATGAACCACATTGCTCACTGACTGTGGTGTACTGGTACTAGTTGAAATGGTACTTGCAGTTTCTGCTTTAATCCCCAAAAGTCTATAATTAAAATAAAAATCGCAATTTGGTGAAACTTGGAGGCACTCATTTTTTCCAAAGTTTATTTGTGTGCATAGATGTACACTCATGATACAGTACCCTGAAGGGTTTACTTGTGTGCATAGATGTATGTTCATGACACAACCCCAGGTGTCAGTTGTTGCCTTCTGCCTTGAGACAGGTCTGTTTCTTTTGTTGCCATTGCAAATGCCAGGCTAGCTAGCATGAACTCTCAAATTCTGTCTCTGTTTCCCATCTGGCCAGTGAGAACACTGGGAACGGGAACCACTTTCCGTGATTTCTGGGGATGCTAACTCAGGTCCCCACTAGCATGGCAAGTGTTTTGTCCACTGAGCCATCTCCCGAGACCTCAAAGGTTTATTAACACCTATGTTAGAGTTTCCCAGCTTCAAAGAGCTATCACAAGTGAATGGTGGACAGGAGGCTCCTAGTCAAGGAGAAAAGGTAGAAGAGGGAAGGCTTCTGGGAAAGGGTTCAGAATGAGGGTGACAGACCTTAAATCCTGTGGAGCAAGAACCTTAAATCCCTCCCCTTCCTAGATGTCAGCCTCCAGACTTCCATCTCCAGCATAAAACTATCACTTATAAAGTGCTTTCACATGATCTTCCCCATAGAAAACTTCTATAGTACTTTTTTTTTTTTTAAAAGACCTGAGTCTCACTGTATAGTCTTCTATAAAAATCTAGGTTGGTCTTGAACTCAGTCCTCCTGCCTCTTTCTTCAAGTTTGGGGACTACTGGTTTGCACCCCCTACTCGCACATCCTTCACCATCATCCATGATCTTCCAGGACAAGGTCTCCTATATATTAGTTTCATGCCTTTCCAACATTCTCTTCTAGAGGACAGACTGCTTAGACATGTGTGCCAGCTGCAATGATCTTCCTGAGGCAGAAGTGTGCACCTTAACGATCTATTTCTTAGTTGCATCAGTATAAATGAAGCAACAGAGTAAAATATAGAAAAAAATGACCTCAACTGAGAGATTTATTAAGGATCTCAAGAAAAGCCTTTTTTTTTTTTTGGTTTTTCGAGACAGGGTTTCTCTGTGTAGCTCTGGCTGTCCTGGAACTCACTCTGTAGACCAGGGTGGCCTCGAACTCAGAAATCCGCCTGCCTCTGCCTCCCAAGTGCTGGGATTACAGGCATGCGCCACCACGCCCGGCTGAAAAGCCTGTTTTTTTGGTGTGTGTATGTGTATGTGTTTCTGAGGATCAGACCCAATGCCTCAGTTAGGCTAGCAAGTGTCCTACAACTGAGCTATCTGCTAGCCCACCTCAGAATGTATTCATGTATTTAGTGAGTTTGTGGATGTTGTGTGAGTGTGGGTTCTCATATACCACAGGACACATGTAAAAGTCAGAGGATAACTTTTGATAGTCACTTCTCTCCTTCCACTGTGTTAAAACAGGATCCCTCTTGTTTTCTGCCCTGCTGTGTACTCTAGGCAGGCTGGCCTACACGTTTCTGCACCCACTTCTGTCTCCACATAGGAAGACTGGGTTTGCAGACACATGGCGCAGTTATTTTTAAATGGGTTCTGGGGTACAAACTCAGGTTCTCAGGCTTGTGCTGCAGACAAGCCTTTCACCCACCATGCAAGCAGGAGGACCACAGTTCAGACCCAGCACACACAGCACAAGGCAGGCATGGCAGTGTAAGTCAGGCAGGTATGTACCTGCAGCTCACTGGCCAGCTAGCCTGGCTGAACTGGTGGACTCCAAGCTCAGGAGTTCTCATCCTTTGTGAAGGATGAGACACTGACTTCTGTTTTCCACACACATGTACACTATCCCCAAATAATATACTAGAATGAAATTAAGCACACGTTCTAAAGAACCCCAAAACTAAGCTAGGACTGATGATCAGTCAAAAGCCATTTACCTGTCTCTTACTATGACCCTGGCTTGTTCGAGTTCCATCTCCTCCACATCTTCATTCACAGTTTTAATCACTCCATTTTCCTTGCTCTCCTCACTTAACAACTCATATCGTCCATTCTCCAGGGCTGACCTCCAGATCTGCCGATCTGTAACCTGCAATGGAACCCAGAGTTACTAACCCTGAAATATGGGAATGCATCACTAAGAGGTAGGTACTTAATTCACGTACATTCTAAGACAGAGGAATCAAAAAAGCATAAAAAAATAAGGTCACTGCACCCAGGAGGCTGAGGCAGAAAAACTGGCAGGCAAGCCAGGTTGATATAGAGAATTTGCTAAGTCCAAAACACAAAAATAAAATAAAGTTACTCAATGATATAATGCAATTTATATAATATGTAGATGAAACGCTTTAGTACTTTAGTCTATTTTTAAAAAACACATTGTGTGTGTGTGTGTGTGTGTGTGTGTGTGTGTGTGTGTTACTATGTAGCCCAAGCTGGTCTTGTCCTCATGGCGATTCTCCTGCTTCAACCTCTAAAGTGCTGGGATTATAGGAGTGTGAGCCATTATGCACTACTTTATAATCAATTTTTTTTTTTTGCTTGTTGTTGAAACAAGCTCTCTTCATGTAGCTCAGGCTTGTCCTCGAGCTCACTTCATAGACCAGGTTACCCTACAATTCACAGAGGTCCACTTGCATCAGCCTCCTGGGTGCTGGGATTGGAAGCATTATGTCACCACACCCAGCTATAAAAATAGTTGTTAAAAAATTTAAATTAGCCAGGCAGTAGTGGCACACGCCTTTAATCCCAGCACTTGGGAGGCAGAGGCAGGCAGATTTCTGAGTTCGAGGCCAGCCTGGTCTACAGAGTGAGTTCCAGGACAGCCAGGGCTACATAGAGAAACCCTGTCTCAAACTCCCCCCGCCAAAAAAAAAATTAAGCTAAATTTTGTGTGTGTGAGTGTTTCATCTGCATATAAGTCTATGTACCACTTAAGTGTCTGATTCCCATGGTGGCCAGAAGAGTGTCAGCTTGGGACTGGAGTTAGAGAATTAGCTATCACTAACTGAAGCTGGGTCCTCTGGAAGAGAAGCCAATGCTCTTAAACACTGAGCCATCTCCAGCCCCTTTATACATGATTTCAGGTGGCCACAGTATAAATGACAAATGATGCCGAAGATATGAATATAACATATGTGACGGGCATGGTGGTGCAGGCCTGTGATTCCATCACCAAGACAGAAAGTTCCTATCAGTCAGAGCTAGTGTAAAGTCATGTCTCAAAGATAAAGAAATCAACAGCTGGAGATGTACTTTACTGAGGTAGTTGTCTAGTATGTATGAGGTCCTATTAGTGGGGGACAACCAATAAGACTAAGCAGAGAAGAAGGCAGGAGCTGGTTAGGGAAGATGAAAATAACACTTAGAAATATTTACATATAGCAACTAAGGTATAAATAAACCTAAGGGACAAACCTTGATGGCTCCTAGTGTCCCTTGATAGATTCTGTCCTCAATATCCAAGAGAAAGTCTCTGAGCCTCAGCTCAAGCTGCCTCTCTGCAGACATCTGTGATATGTCACATGCACCAGAAGATCGTCCCCGAGAGGAAACAGGCTTGCTATCAGCCTGAGGTTTGTCTGTAATAACCATCAAATATCTTTGTTAAGATTTTCTCCATTAAAAAAATGTTGAGATAATTTACATGAAATAACCACAAATTCTCAATAGTTACAAACATTAAAACATGACATGATTTTGAGTAAATCCTCACTAACTATCACCGTAAATCTGGTAAAGGCTTTGTTGTAGGGTTTCTGTTGCTGTGATAGACAACATGACCAACAGCAACCTGGCAAGGAAGGGGTTTATTTTAGCTTACAACTCTCAAGTCATAATCCATCACTGAAGGAAGTCAGGGCAGGAACTCATGGGAGGAACCTGGAGGCAGCAGCTGAAGCAGA
Source organism: Apodemus agrarius (assembly GCA_964023405.1). Lineage (NCBI taxonomy): Eukaryota > Metazoa > Chordata > Mammalia > Rodentia > Muridae > Apodemus > Apodemus agrarius. The sequence goes on along the minus strand of OZ030011.1, from coordinate 68,917,315 downwards.
AACTGCTTGTTGTTTTGTTCCTTGTGATTTGCATAGCCTGCTCTTACACACTCCATGACCACCTGCCCAGGACTGGCACGGCCCACCCAGCCAGCCCCCAGTGATCAATCATCAATCAAGAAGCCCACATTCCTTACAGACTAATCCCATGGAAGCATTTTCCCAATTAAGAGTCTTTCTTCCCAGATAACCTTAGCTTGTCCCTGATAACATAAAACTAGTCATCACAGTCTCTTATATCCTGAACATACAAAGAACTCCTACAATTTCGTAAAAACACAAATAATCCACTTATAAAATGGGCAAAAGATTTGTATAGGCATCTCTTTAAGGAAGGTGTACCAGTGGATCCTTCCCGGGAGGCTTCCCACTTCTTAGGATGGCTGACATAGAAAGTTAGACATTTACAAGGAAGTAAAGAGATTAGTACCTTCATGCATCTTGAGTGGAAAATAAATGTATATCTCCTTTGGGGAAAAAAGAACCTAGAAGTTCCTGGAGTATTAAAGTTATTACAAGACAAAGTAATTTTACTCCTAGGTTAACAAATAAAAACTACTGACCCAAAAACTTTTTTTTTATTTTTGGTTTTTCAAGACAAGGTTTCTCTGTGTAGCCCTGGCTGTCCTGGAACTCACTCTGTAGACCAGGCTGGCCTCAAACTCAGAAATTGGCCCAAAAACTTAATGTAAATATTTATAGCAGCATTTCCTATAATAGTCAAAAGGTAGAAATCAAACATCTATCCATAAATGAATAAATAAAATGTAGTATATGTACAAAATGGAAGATTATTTGGCCACAAAAAGTAAAAAGTAATAAAGTTTTGAGAACATTAGAAGCACTATTCTTATGATGATATGATTCCATTCATAAGAACCTGTATGGAAAAACCAAACTCAGACCAATCCAACCCCCCCCCCAAAAAAAAGCCTAGAAAAAAAGAGTATCAAGAGAAACCTTAACAAACACTGAAAGATTTGTGGTCATCCAAAGTTAGACATGTATGTATGTTCCCACTATACCATATATGCAAACTTCCAGCTGACTGTCCTGTCTCCACCCCCATCTTTTTTTTTGAGACAGGGTTTGTCTGTATAGCTCTGGCTGTCCTGGAACTCACTCTGTAGACCAGGCTGGCCTCGAACTCAGAGATCCGCCTGCCTCTGCCTCCCAAGTGCTGGGATTACAGGTGTGCGCCACCACCACCCGGCCCTCCACCCCCATCTTACTGTAGGAGTACAGATTCACACCCCTCAGCTGGCTTGGATGTGGGTTCAGGGAACTGATCCCAGGCCATCGGGCTTATGGGGTAAGCACTTTAAATCTGCTGAGCCAATTCCCTGGCCCACAAAGATTCTTGTTTGAAGCAACAAAAATGTTTTAAGATGTACTGTGGGGGTGATTGCCCATTTGTGAACATACTGAATACTTTCAATTGGTGAGTGTCTGATCTGCTGAAAATATATAAAAATGGTCTAAACTTAAGGCCCACCCCAGGAGGCGGAGTCCATGCCCGATCCTGTCTGGATGGATAGCCAGGAACTGGAAGCTAGATGGCTCAGAGACCTAGGGTCAGAAAGCCAAACATGTCTGCCCCACCAAAGCCAATGAAATGATTCCTAATCATATTCTGCTGTCCTCATAGGTCAGTGCCGAGCCCAGTCACCATCAGAAAGGCTTCCCTGGGCATAGTGACAGGTGCCTTTAGTCCCAGAACTCGGGAGAGGATGGAGAATCTCTCTGAGTTCAAAGCCACCAAGCTCCAGGCCAGCCACAACTGGCATAGTCACCTTGTCTTAAAAAAAAAAAAAAAATAGCCGGGTAGTGGTGGCACACACCTTTAATCCCAGTACTTGGGAGTTCGAGGCCAGGCTGGTCTTCATAGTGAGTTCCAGGACAGCCAGGGCTACACAGAGAAACCCTGTCTCAAAAAAACAAAAAACCAAAAAAAAAAAAAAAAAAAAGGAACAAAAGAAAGGTTTCTTCTGGCAGCTGACGGGAGCAGATGCAGAGACCCAAGCCAAACATTAGGAAGAGTCTGAGAAGCCAGAGGGAACAGGGGTGTCTCTGACTCTTTTGCCTGCTCTTGGGACCCTGTTCTTCCTACTGGATTGCCTCATCTAGCCTTGATGAGGTTTGTGCCTAGTCTTATATTGCAACTTCTTATGCTGTGTTTGGTTGATATCCCTGGAAGCCTGCTCTTTTATGAAGGGAAACTGAGAAGGAATGGAGAGGAGAGATAGGAGAGAAAAGGAGAGGAGCAGAGGGAGGGGAAACTGGTCAGGATGTATTGTAAGAGAGAATAAGTAAAAAGAAACAAATGCAAAGGAAAATGTATAAAGTGTGATACAGTAACATGCAAAAAGTTCTCCATGACTCTCATTGCTGAAACTCACACCATGAGATGCTTTTCTTTCTTCTATCTGCCTCAGCCTCTCAGGGAAGTACTGCAACCTCATCTGCCCTGGCAGCCACTCGACCTCCAGAGACCATTCATGCATCTGGCTGGGACTCAGTCAAAACATTAATCCCACCTACCATAGTATCTTCAAATCTGCTGGGTCTTGGGCACTGAGGCATAGTAAAGGATACCCTGGGAGTGTCTGTGAGGGAGTCTCGGGACTTTAGAAAGCTGTATGACAGTAGCCAGTAGCAGAGGGTATAAGAACCACCTCAAAATGGTGGCATCGTCTAAGCAGATTGGAGCTCACATGGAATAAAAAGGGGAGGAGGTGAAGCTAGCTGAGGCAGGTCTTCTGTTTCTAAGCGACCACTGTGGTGCTTGCTCTCACTTCTGCCAACCCCCAGCCTCATGTTGTTTACCCTCAAGTTGTTCTGTGCAGATACTCTGTCACAATAACACAAAGCTAGGTAACACAAGTCCATTGTCAAAGAATGAGAAGACTGCTCACACAAACAATGCAGAGGCATGTTGAGACCCTTGTCTGTATGAAGAAGTATATGATGACTGCCTAATTTGCAAACTAAGAATAGGTCGGAATGAAAGCTAACATATTCTAACATATGTGTAACAGCTTGAAATAGGTTTGATCCAGGAATGATGGCACATCCCTTTAATCCCAGCACTTAGGAGGCAGAGGCACACAGATCTCTGTGAGTTAAAGATCGGCCTGTTCTTCAGTGAATTCCAGGACAGCCAGGAATATGTAGAGACAGTGCCTCAAAAAACAGAACAAACGCCGGGCGGTGGTGGCGCACGCCTTTAATCCCAGCACTTGGGAAGCAGAGGCAGGCGGATTTCTGAGTTCGAGGCCAGCCTGGTCTACAGAGTGAGTTCCAGGACAGCCTGAACTACACAGAGAAATCCTGTCTCGAAAAAACAAAACAAAACAAAACAACCCCCCCCCAAAAAAACCAGAACAAACATTTACCTGAAAAATGGAATTTCTCTTCAGAAAAGAGGGCGAGCTGTGCGCATATTCTGCTCTTCTCCTGCAGCAAGGTCTCTTTTAAGGCACTTTCTCTGTGTCCTCTGGAGTTGAGAGCTTCAATGAGCTGGTCTAGCTGTTCACAAGAACTGTAAAAGCACCACCGATTTGGCTTATGCACTGGTTTTGGCAGCAGCACAGAATCATCGAATGGACCTTGGTCGAGGCTGGAGGTAGATTCAGACATGAAGGACTCTTCAGTTTTAATAGATACCTGAGGATCATGAGGCTCTGCATTATTGTGAAATGATGAAGGCCTTGGCAACAACATGTCTTCAGTGAGACCTGAATAATCCTCTTCTATAAAGAGACCAGGAATAGAAGGGAAGATCCAGTACCGCCTGTACAAGCGGTCACGCCCCAGAGGGAAGATGTTGGTGCAGGCGATGGCACTCTGGATCTTGTCTAGGAGTTCTTGCTCTTTCCGTTGGTGCTCCTGTCTCAAAGCTTCCTCTGCATCCTCAGTGAGAGGCTCCTGCTTTATACAGTAGCTCATCTCTTCTTGCTTTATACATTGTTTAACTGCAGTTTGTCCCACTTTCCCTGCATTGAAATAAAATATATCATTATTGCTATTTTATTTATTTTATTTCTTTGTTTTTTTTTTTGTTTTTTGTTTTTGTTGTTGTTGTTGCTATTGTTTGAGACAGGGTCCCATTATATAGTAAACTTGGATGCCCTGGAACCCACAGAGATTCACCTGCCTTTAGCTTTTAAAGGCCTATGCCATCATATCCAGCCTTATTTTAAATTTTCACTAAAGAAATATAAGACATACCAGGCGGTAATGGTGCATGCCTTTAATTTCAGCACTTAGGAGGCAGAGGCAGGCGAATCTCTGTATCTCTATTCTACCAAGTGAGTTCCAGGACAGGGAGGGCTACACAGAGAAACCCTGTCTCAAAAAATAAAAACAAATAAATATGAGACCCAAAACTAACCATGATTTACTGTTACAAACTGAACTGTGTTTTACTGTGACTGTATTGAAGCTGAGACCTTAACTCAGCAGGGTTGGTATCCTAAGAACAGGACAACTAGATCTCCTCCTCTCTGGCATGCAGAGAACAATTTGTGTAAAAGATACAATGATATTATTGTGTGTAGGTCTGCAAATTGCTTTAATACAATAAAGAGTAAAAAACAGACTCAATAAAACTTGCTAGGGGCTGGAGAGATGGCTCAGCAGTTAAGAGCGCCGACTGCTCTTCCAGAAGACCTGGCTTCAATTCCCAGCACCCACATGGAATTTACAGCAACTTCAGTTCCAGGGGATCTGACACCCTCATATATTCATGCACATAGTCAAGACACCAATGCACATAAAATAAAAAATAAATCTTAGAAAACAAAAGACCTGCTAAATAAAATTTGAAGTTACTTAGGAGGCAGAGTATAATCTAGTGTACACAGTGAGTTCCAAGCCAGCCAGGCTACAGATTGAGATCCTGTCTCAAGCTGTCCCCCTTCCCCACACTGCAGTTGAAGTTAGGAGACACTGATCTATGCTAGGCATCATAGGTATCTCTATCTTCCAAGTAGCACTTGGGAGGTAGAGGCAGGAGGATTAGGACTTCATGGCCATTCTTGGCTATTAGTAAGTTTAATGTTCAAGGCCAGGCTATGTGAAATCTTGTTTCAAATAAACTGGAACAAGGAAAGAAGGGAAGAGGAGAACATGAAAAGAACTCATGAAGAATAGTCTCTTCAATGACTTGTGAATAAAGAACTTTAGTGCATATACTATGTCTGCTGTGGAATCACTTGTCTATAATCCCTTTACTTAGGAGGACTTCAAGTCTGAAGCCAGCCTCAGCTACAAAGAAAGTTCCAGGCAAGTCTGGGCTATGTAGTTAGGGCCTGTCTTCATGCAATACAAAACAAAACAATTCCATAAGTATAGTGATGTTTTTCACAACGTCATTTCATAACACATTGGTCACTGTCTTCACAACTTGTCAAGGCAGATGTTTAAGATACCACACAGATAGACATTGTGGCATATACCTATAATCCCAGAACTTGGAGGTAAAGGCAGGAGAATCAGGTGGTCAAAGCCACTTCTAGCTACACAGTGAGTTCAAGGCTGACTTGAATGGAGCTGAATCAAGACCTAGCCATGAAACACAAGCCATCCTGCTGTGGGTGAGCTGCCGACAGATACCTCTTCTGCTCCTTTTATGTGATCCTGGGTCATCTTCATCTTCAGTAACCACATCGGGATCCAGATCTTTCCGCTCTATTTCTTTGCTTTCAGTACTAGTATCAAAATCTTCCCTTCCTTCTTCCCTGAAAGAAAAAGGGATGAGCTAAAAAATCTTGAGAAAGCGTAAGTAAGAAGAGTGATCCAAGATATGAGTGAGAAAAAAGGCAGAGTTAAACCATGCTTGGCCCTAGGAGCAATGAAGGAAAGTGAGGAGCTTACATTTATTTATTTTATGCGTATGTGTGTTTTGCCTGCATGTATATGGGTGAACAATATATGCTCCTGGTGTCTGTGGAGACCAGAAAAGTGGGTTCCCCTTGGAACTAGAGTAAGTCACCAAGTGGCTGCTGGGAACCAACCTGAGTCCTCTCTGCAAGAGCAACCAGTGCTCTTAGCTGCTGAGGCAGCTCTGTGAAGGGAAGTTAGAGCGGGAAGATGGTTAGAAAGCAGGCTTGCTACAGTGAAGGTGAGAATGAGAATGGTGCAGAGAGGCTGCTCTCCGTGGTCAGGGGGCTGGCTACCTGCTGGTAACAGCTCAGAGTAGGGAGAGAGAGAGAGAAAACACCAAGGGGTTTTTCAGTCGTACCAGTCGTACTCCAGATAGTGGGTAGAACTAACATATTCTGTTCTTCCATTATATTATTCAAATTCAAATTAAAATTATATATGAATTTCAGAAGGAATTCTATCAGTTAAATTTCCCTGTAACTGGTGCATGTCTATAATTCCAGTACAGCACAGGCTGAGGCCTTGAATCTGAGGTCAGCCTGGGCCTCACAGGAGGTCTCAGGCCAGTAAAGGTAAACTGTAAACCTCGCAGACAATAATACATATGCTCTAACTTTTGTTTATACATCCAAAGTGAAGTTTTGCAAGCTCACGTTTTAATTCATTAAGGAAACAGGGAAAAGGTATACAAGGGAGGTGAGATAAGGAAAAACAAAAAAGGAGTTGGCAAGATGGCCTGGGGAAATGTGCTTGCTACATAAGCATAATGTGCAGTTTGAGTCCCGAGCCCCAGGGGCCATACAGAGGTGGAAGGAGAAGACAGGCTCCACTCCCCTTCCTCCAGTCAACAACAGCAACATTTAAAATATGGGAAAGTCAGCTGTGTTGATATACGCCTGAATTCTAGCACCACATTCCAGGTGGTGATGGATACATGAAAGATAGGGAAAAGTGGATATTTATTCCATGTTTATTTTTATAATTTGTTTGTTCAAACAGTAAGAGCCTAAAACCTGCCTGGGTTTAGTCCCTAGAACAAAAATAAAAAAATAATCTATATACTATGAACATCATGTCTTTAATCTGAGCACTTGGGAGGCAGAGAGAAGCAGATCTCTTGGAGTTCAAGGGTAGCCTGGTCTATATAGCAAGTTCCAGGACAACCAGGGCTATGTAGAAAGATCCAGTTTCAAAAAAAAAAACAAAAACAAAAAACAAAAAAACAAAACAAAACCTAACTAACTAACTAAATAAGTAGATAAATAAATTTCATTTTATAAAAAAGAAAATCACTATTTCAAAACATACAGTTTAGTGCTGTTTCCAGCATAGTCACAAGGTTGCCTGTGGTGGTTTGAATGAGAAAGGACCATAGGCTCATATGTTTTATGTCGAGTCCCTAGCCTGAAGACAGGAAAAAATTAGGTGGTGTGCTCTTGTGAGAGGAGGTATGTCATCGGGGGTAGTGGGCTTCGAGGTTTCAAAAGACCAGACAGTCTTTTTCTCTATAGGGATGCAGAAGACATTTATCTGTTTATGCTTTTCATTAATTGAAGAACATTTAGCTTGTTACTTTTTACAATTTACCATTTACTGTTAGGAATAATACTAAGCCAGGTGTGGTTGTATGTACCTATAATCTTAATACTTGGGAAGCAGAGGCAGGAAGGCTAAGGACTCAACCAGGAAGATTTATGTTCCAGGCTATCTTGGTATTTGAAAAGGACAGTAGAAGTCAACTCTCTAATTTAATCCTATTCCTCTGTACAGCTCAGAAGCACTACGGAAAGAGTGTACCTATGCTGGTGGTGGCTGTAGAGGGGAGAAGGAAATGAACTATTTAGGTTAAAAATAACCCATTGGGGGCTGAAGAGATGGCTCAGCGGTTAAAAGCACTGACTGCTCTTCCACAGGTCTTGAGTTCAATTCCCAGCAACCACATGGTGGTTCACAATCATCTAAAACAAGATCTGATTCCCTCTTCTGGAGTGTCTGAAGACAGCTACAGTGTACTTACATATAATAAATAAATCTTTTTAAAAAATAAAAATAACCCATTGATCTGGGCATGGAAGTGAACACCTTTAATCCTGGCAGAGGCAGGGCAAGTCTCTGAATTTGAGGTCAATATTATCTACACAATGGGTTTCAGGACAACTAGGCTTACACAGAGAAACCTAGTCTCAGGGACCGGGAGGACACACAACCCATTAAAAGCTTTGTAGGAAGTTACCGTTTACAGCATGAATCTTAAGAGACAAATAGTATTCCTAAAAGTAACACATGTATAACTGATTAAGGGTCTATACATAAATTTCATAGCCATATAGTAATAGAAAATTAAGTTTTTTTTTGTTTTTTTTGTTTTGTTTTGTTTTTTGTTTTTTTTTTGGTTTTGTGAGACAGGGTTTCTCTGTGTAGCCCTGGCTGTCCTGGAACTCACTCTGTAGACCAGGTTGGCCTCGAACTCAGAAATCCGCCTGCCTTTGCCTCCCAAGTGCTGGGATTACAGGCGTGCGCCACCACGCCCTGCTGAAAATTAAGTTTTTAAACTCTGAAAGCACTTTATAGTTACAGGTGTCTAGCTTTTATCCTTATTCTTTATGTGTAATGAGGTGATGCTTTTCTATATTAAAATTTCTTTGTAGATGAGGTGAATAGATAAAGTCACATAGGGATGAAATTAAAACCATACCCCAGATCTGCAGCTGCATTTCTCTGCTCATCCTCCTTCAGTTTTTCTTGTTTCTCTTTCATTTTCTGTTCTTGTTCCTTAAGTTTTTCTTCCTTCCTTCTGCGTATTCTGAAAGTCAAATAAAAGTCCACCTGACACACAGACACGTCTCACTCAGCATCTTGCCTTTACTGAGCTAAAGACAGTGTGTGGAATGCTGCTGCAGGCCAGGCTGGGAAGCCCGCCCTGCACGCTTTAGAGACACAGCTGGTGCTGGGGCTGAGACACTGGGGTGGACGCAAGCTTAAACAGAGTGAGAGGGTGAGCATGCTCACCGAGCAGCTGTGGCTTCTCTCTCTTTCCGGTGCTGTTCTGCTTTGAGCTCTCGGAACTCCTGCTTGGCCTGTCGTAATACATCCACATAATCTTCAATGAAATCCCTAGTAGAAACTAGGGTCAGTAGCTTCCCACAGAGAGCATGAAGTATCTTCATTTTTTCTCCTGCCAAAATGGATAATTTCTGTGTTATCAATGAGAAAAAAAAAGGAACAGTGTTTGACAATTTGTAACTCAATGATAAAATGCCTAATAAATAACAAGGAGTAGTAGATATGGTGGTACATTTGTGTACTTCCAGCATTGGGGAGGCAGAGACAGGCAGATTGTTGTGAGTTCAAGGCCAGCTTGGTCTATACAGTGAGTTCCAGGACAGTCAGAGCCATAGTGAGACCCTGCCTCAAAACACAAACAAGCAAACAAACCAAAACTAAACCAACTAACCAAATGACTCCAACAACAATAATGCACTGCTTTTTCTTAATTTCTTTAATTACAGGTTTATCATCTGGAGTTTCTTGTTGGCGTGTTAGTTTTCTGGATAAAAGAGATGGGTAGGCAGGAAGTAAGCAGGTTAAAAAAACTACAACTTGTAGTTTACCTGGCGTCAAATCATACACAGCAGTGCTGGACAGTTTTTTCACCAGACTGGGATTGCTCAGGCGAAGCTCCATGCAGGCATCGTCCGTGGCATCGAACCCTCCTCGCTTCTGGTACCTGTACTTGGCATTTGCTGATGTCACATCAGCACCTGAAGCTAAGATGTGCAGTCTGAGGATTTCAGAAAGGGTGCAGCTATCAAGATCCAAGCTTTTCAAACTGCAGCCTATATTGTTAAAAATGAAACAGTCATTTAGAAAACAAACAATGAATACTCAGCAATGTAAATGTACCTTTATAAATTAAAATAAAATGCCAAACAACAACAGAAAACAAAGCCCACACATACCCTGGTGTAACTGTGGCCATGCAGCGGCCAAGGCTGCAACTGCAGACAGTGCAGATTTTGTGGGGTCTGCGTCCTCATCCAAAGCCTCTGTTAGATCTTTAAGGAAATAAATACTTTATTCTAGTGCAAGAATATCTGGGAAGAATGCCCCTTTAAAATGATGAACAAAGCAGCGTAACATTCAGACCTTGGAAGAACCAGCACCCAACACATTCACATTCTCTTGGTCTCCACCAAAGCAACAGGTCCTAGAACACAGACTATACACCAACATTTCCTTACAAAGCACACAAGAACATTTCCAAATTACCAGCAAGATGCACTTAGATATTCCAAAGATGGCAAAATGTATTTTAGAATTAAAAACAAATCACTCTTTAATGTAACTTGAAAAGTCTACTTTGAAAATTGAGTAAAGGTCCCCCAGTCTTCTAAACATCTTACGACTGAACCATGACACAGCATGGGCTGTAATTATCACTAAATCACCAAAGAGCTTTAAAGCCTGCACTGCTGTCAGTTACTCATGCTTTTCATTAACAGTTCCTCACTTTCAAAATCTCTAGTCCGAGAAGCAGGAGGAAGATTTCCCTTTATTTTCTAAGAGAATAGCTTTAGCTTTGAAAACTGTTTAAAAGTTACAGTAGATCAAAACAGCCAATCTTCTGGTATATAAGCACATATAAACAACTCTTCCCAATTGTAATACACAGATAAAAACTCAAGTGCCAACTGTACCCCTCATGCTTTCCAGAAACAAACCCAAACAAACCAACTCACCACCACTGGCTGTGGCTGTATTGTAGTACAGTGTTTACAAGTTATTCTAATCAACAGGTCATGTTCTGGTTTTAGCACTGCCAGTAATTAGTACACAATCTTTAGACAAATCAGTTAATCTGGGCTTTATTTTTCCTAAAGGGGTGAGTTTAGATAAGCAACCTGTAAGTTCTTCAAATATTTATTAGAAGCTCAGCATAAGGAAAGCCTGTGTTAATAGGCGAGAAGGTCTTGTCCCCTCTCCTGCACTGCCAGCAAGGGCCTCTCTGCACCTGTGCTTCCTTACTGTTCTAACAGGACTCAATGAGAATTTCCAGGGAGACAGGGGAACCTTAGAGAATAAAGTAACTTTTCCAAGGAAAAGGCAACTCTGGGGTCAAGTCCAATCACAATTATTGATGATGCTAAGATACAAACAGGACCACATAGAAGTTACCTGATTAAATTTACTATAAATGCTGAAGTCACACCAACCAGACCCAACTCAAGTAACAGGCAAATACTAGTTTACATATAAAGCCACAACACATTTAACATTAACATGCACTATGGTTACCCACACTCCTAGACACAGTTACACAAGTGTGCTAGATCTCTTCCTCAGTAGACAGTATAGTGTCTACCTCTACCATCTAGAGGAAATCAGCATTTTAGAACAAAGGCGACAGAGGCCTTAAGAAATGAGCCAATAACAGAATGATTGTTTTTACAGTTTTACATAAAATGACATGTTAAAATATATTCTTTTACATTAAAAAACTAGATGTGTGTGTGTCCGCCTTAGTGCATATCTGTGTGCCATGAATGTGCAGGTGCTGAAAAAGGCTAGAAGGGGATTTCAGATCCTCTGAACTAGGAGTTAGACAGCTGTTAGTCTCTACGTGGGTGCTGTGATTCAGACCATGGTCTCTGCGAGAGCAGCCAGTGCTCTTAGCTGCTGACTCATCTTTCTTGCTCAAAATCTGTATTCTTAAACTGCACGGCACTCTAACGCTAGAGAATTACAATTACCTCTTTAGAATGTCCTCAGCATTCCCTGGGTTCCTTCCTGCAAGAGAGCATGGCTGAACTGTATCCTATATAACTGTATGAAGCAGTTACATTTATTAGAGTTTTGTTTTGTTACAGGGTCTCTCCATATAGACCAGGCTAGCCTCAAATTCATGGATCCTCCTGTATCTGCCTCCCTTATATGTGTGTACTCATTGTATCATACATATGTGTACCAAGTGGTGGGATTAAAGGTCTGTGCCACCAAGAATGGCTTTATTACACCATTTTAATGTATAAAGAGGTACATACAACATTCAGTAATGATATCCCTGAAAAAAAAAAACCCCTCAAAACTGTTCTACTTAAGGAAGATGCTCTTGTCCTTCAAAGAATTTTAGGTTCACTGTATAAAAATAAAAACAGGAAACTGGTTATGGTAGAACATGATTGTGATTCCAGCACTTAGAACATGGAGAAAGGAGGCAGGAGCTCAAGGACATCTTCAGCTATATTGCAAGCTCAAGGCCAACCAGGAGAGATCCTATCTCAAACTAGCAGCAGCACCAACAAGAAAAAACTAAAGGCAGGAATGACTGATATGGTTGTACAGAACTTAAAACTGACAAAATTTCTAAGATTTGCTACAAAACAGGGATCCCAAGGGCTAATGAAATTAGATTTGGCCAATTCTAAGAGCACAAATAATTAGTCTTTTAACTTTGTTACCTACTTTAAGATAATACAATTAAGTCATTATGGGGTTATAGTTCAGATTGCCTAAATTTGTGGTCCATCACCTTCTTATTAGCCACAATTCTTTTAGTTACATGTTTCTTTGCAAAGAAAATAAATCCAATCAAAGCAGAAGTTTAAAAAAAAAATCAGTCCTATCTCACTGTTTAAAGAAGACTATTTTTTCTTCCCATCTCAATAACAGAAAAGTTTTCTAAAGTTATTTCTGCAGTAGTTTCCACCACTGAACCATATACAACTTTTATTTTGTACCAAGCATTTATGCAGAGATCGACTCTATATTTTTATATTTGAGATTGTTCTGTATAAGGACAGAAATATACAAAGAATAGATCAAGCAAATCGTGACTTGAAAAAACCTAGTAACACAAACACCAACAGCTTTCTAACTTTCCTTTGCATTAACTGATTTTCCCACTGAAGTTCCTTTTCATTGTTTTTTTTTTTTTTTTAAATCATTGTACTTATTTTTTTGTTTGTTTGTTTTGGTTTGTTTTGGTTTGGTTTTTTGAGACAGGGTTTCTCTATGTAGCCCTGGCTGTCCTGGAACTCACTCTGTAGACCAGGCTGGCCTCGAACTCAGAAATCTGCCTGCCTCTGCCTCCCAAGTCCTGGGATTACAGGTGTGCACCACCACTGCCCGGCCCATCGTACTTATTATTACATGCTTGTGCATGCCTATGTGTATTCAGACATGTGAAGAGGTCAGAGGACAACTCCTCAAACATTGGTTCTGCTTATACTGTGGGCTCTAGGGACCCAATGCTGGTCACCAGGATTGCACAAGTGTTTCCATCTGCTGAGCGATCTTGCTGGGCCCACTTCTCTTTTCACACTAGAGCTTTTAAAATGGCAACCCTCATCTGTTTTAAATGTGGAACTAAACACAGGTTAATGCCTTATGTTGAGGTTGTAACTTTACCAATAATTCTATGTTGGCTAACACAACACAATGGCCATATGAATACTTTCATTTGATGAAAATGAGGCAGTCAGTCGTGTTGCTAAAGCAACCTTGATAAGGAACCTATGGTGATCAGCACTTAAGCTGGAGAATACATTTCACTTCAACTCAGACCATAAAATCAGAAGGCATGGGGCTGGAGAGCTGGCTCAGTGGCTAAGAGCACTGAGTGCTCTTCCAGGTCCTGAGTTCAGTTTCCAGCAAGCACATGGTGCCTCACAACCATCTGTAATGGGATCTGACGCCCTCTTCTGGTATGTCTGGGGACAGCTGTAATTGTATTCATATACAAAATAAATAAATAAATCTTTAAAAGAAATCAGAAGGCAGGCAGCATTAGATGTAGATTTATTAATCTCATTGACTCAGGAACTAGGCACAAAACTCAAATTACCTAGGGTCACAAAACTAGCAGATTGGAGAAATTCCATCTTTGTGTTTCAACACTCTTCTGTTGAGACATCTCCCAGCATGATTTCCTTACTAAGATTTTTTTTTTTTTTCTTTTTGGTTTTTCGAGACAGGGTTTCTCTGTGTAGTTCCGGCTGTCCTGGAACTCACTCTGTAGACCAGGCTGGCCTCGAACTCAGAAATCCGCCTGCCTCTGCCTCCCAAGTGCTGGGATTAAAGGCGTGCGCCACCACCGCCCGGCTACTAAGATTTTTACATAACAGACTGAAGCATTAATCAAGCTCCTAGTCCACAACAACACCAATAGCATATAAATGTTCAACGTCTCCTCTGACTATAGGGGGTAAACAAAACAGTGAGCATATTGTCTTGTTTGAGAAGTCTCATGTGTCTCAGGCTGGACTTGAACTCACTATATTGCTGAGGATGACCCTGAGCTTCTGAGCCTCCTGCCTCTACCTCCTAAGTGCTGGTATTCTGGTGTGTTCTCCCATGTCCAGTTTTATGAGAAGCTGGGAGTAGCAATCATATCTGCACAGTTTTTAAATGACAGACACAGAAATAGCTTATTAATAAAGTGTGAAAAGAAAGTGGGTTAGATGGCTGGGCCAGTCCAGTGCTCGAAAGACTGAGCATAACTGTAGACGTTTGCTAAAGAGTTCTCTGAGAAATTCTTGCTATGTTGACATATTGTATACTAAAGAACAAAATTTCTAAATCAAACTATCCAGATAAAAAAATATCATAAATGTTAGCATAAAAAGTGTCAGATCAGTAAAATCAGCAATAGTATTTCAGTTGAAAGTAATAATAAGAATCTAAGTTTTCCCAATGAAGGGCAGAGGGAAAAGACTATTTAGCAGAATTGCTTAGCATTGCAGATACCAGACAGTGAGATGCTTCTAAATTACAAGGGAAAATATAAAGAAACAAAAGGAAGACAACTCGGGAAAAGTGTTTCAAAGGCTGTCAGAAACAGGTCACACCAGTATTAAGTTTTAACAGATATCTGGTAATATGTTGTTAGCATAATATGACAGCATCAGGTAAACTGAATAACTATATTTTTTAACTGCAAAAGAAAAGTTAGTTTTGAAATAATCCATCAAAACCCAGTTTTACTACAAAGCTGCTAGCTCAGTCAGCAATGGTGTTGAACTCTGACCTTTGGTGTCAGCATCAGTTATCTGCTCTTTGGCTACTTCCTCCTCTTCTTCAGCCATCGCCTGGAAGATTGCAGTCAGGAAGAAAAAAAGCAATTCACACAGTGGGCCTTCACTGTCATTTCCTACCAGAGCTTCCTCTAACACTTCTGTGGATAGAACGTTTAAAAGGAATTTAAAGTTCTGTCATGACTGAAGAAACAACTCCATTGGAAAATAATAAACATTCAATCAACATGAGCCTGTGCGACTGTTTATGAAAGCAGATCCACGCCTTATCTAAACCAAAATAAATTAGGATTTCAACACAGAAAAAAAAATAAGTCAAGGTCAGTGCACTAAAGTCAGTCAAAATATAACATCTAAATTTAATGTTGAGGCACAAACTTAGCTACATTTAGAAATATAATTTTACAGGAAGTAGTGATGAAGGCAGATTGTTCTATCAGTTTCATAGCAAGTTCTGGGTCAGCCAGAGTGATATAGTGATACTGTCTCAAAAAATAAAAATAAATAAACACTCCCCCCAATACACAATTGATATTACTGTTCACTGTTGACGAGTGCTCTGTGGGCTGGTGCTTACCACAGTGCCCAGAAAGGGCAGTCATTATTGTTAGCGTCTAATCCTAACACTGTGTAGACATTAAAATGTTTACCTAAATAAAATTATTTAGATTCTGCCCTTGACTCATAAGGCATTATTATTTCTTCCATAAGCAGAAACTGCAAATCTCAGAGCCCTATTGGTCGATGTACTCTTATTAAACAAGAATGACAAATCTGTCTGAGGTTTCTACATGTAGAGTAAAAAACTTTATTGGATAAAAATTTAAAGTTTGATTCCAATCCCTCTTCATACTGGATTCTATTCTAACTGTGTATGTCAAGTCTGTGAACCCGCACATAACTTGGTTGTGACTTAGAAGTGGAAACTACTTGTCTGTAATTCCCACATGGTATTCCTCACTCCAAAGTATGTCTACAACTGCTCTTAAGAGGGTTCATGGCAAAGGTAAGATGTCCAGTCCCTAGTGGGAGGTCACACGGAGAGGACTGAAACATGAGCCTGAAAAGCCAGTCACACCTTCGTAAGATCTCAGTTCTAAACTGGGTGTGGTGGTGCACGCCTGTAATCCCAGCACTCTGGGAGGCAGAGGCAGGCGGATTTCTGAGTTTGAGGCCAGCCTGGTCTACAGAGTGAGTTCCAGGACAGCCAGGACTACACAGAGAAACCCTGTCTCAAAAAACCAAAAAAAAAAAAAAAAAAGATCTCAGTTCTAGCCACTCTTTGATTGCAATCATATGGGAGACTCCAAAAGAGATGTCCAATGACCCTACAGAACTGTGAGGTCATGGTCACTTACTTTAAAAAAAAATATGTGCATGTGCCTGCTTGTCTGTGTATGTATCTCATGTTTGTAGTGCCCATAAATATTATTTTTATTTATATTTTTAACTTATTAACTTATTTATTTAGCAAACATATAAGACTTTCTTAATGACATTATTATGCATGTATATAACTGTGCAATTGCATTTTTCTTCTCCACCATTCCTGATTATCTTCCTTTCTCCCTCTAGCTGGTCCTTTTCTGGCTCTATATTGTACCCCACCTGCTTTCATAGAATATGTATGTGTGTGTTTCCTGCATATCTTTAGTGTGCTGGTTGTTTGTTAACTTGATACAAAACTATCAGGGAAGAGGGAATCTTAATTGAGAGAATGCTTCCGTAACTTGGACTGTAGCTATGTCTATAGGGCACTTTCTTGATTAATGGCTGATAAGGGAAGGCCCAGACAAATGGGAGTGATGCCACCCACAGGCAGGTGGTGCTGGATGGTATGAGAATGCAAGATGAACAAGAGAGCAAAAGCACTTATTTCCCCAAGGCCTCTGCTCCAGCTCATCTCTAGATTCCTGCCTTGAGTTCCTGCCCTTATTTTCTTTGATGATGGACTAGTGTGGAAGAGCAAGCAAAGTAAACCCCTGCCCTCACCACCGCCACCAAGTTGCTTTGGGTCATGGTGTTTTATCACAGCAAAAAGAAACCCTAACTAAGACAGCTAGAAATCAAGTAATACATTATGTCAGAGTAAACAGTCACAAAGCAACAGGTAACTTGAGTACTTGCCTAAGGTTACTCCCTCAGGAAACTCATCTTGAAGATCAAAAAGTTCCCCAAATGCATTAAGGAACTCCAAAACCATCAGAGCGTCACCGAAGACTTCAGGAGGCAGTCTAGTTTTCACCGGTGTTGGTTCTGGAAGGTCCTGCAAAGGTTAAGAGAACATGTAATGTCTAAAGGTTTAGAGACTTTTAGATTATTTCCAGAAATAAATGAAATCTTTATTCTCTTAATCCAAATAAACCTAAATACATGCCTGGCCTCAGCAGTTATTGGATGCCAGGTATCACAATTATTGTGGCAGAATAACCACTACTACAGTAACAATGCAACCCTGGAAAGCTAAGGAAACCATCTACATAGCTGGCTGATTCCTTTCAGTTAAATGAAGAAGATGCACTTCTATCAAGAAACAAACTTCAGTTAGATGTCCACTATAGCCTTGCAGTCTCAGCACTCAGAAGGGTGACAGATGCACTCAGGGAGCTCCAGGCTGTCTGGTCTGCAGAGAAAGAGCTTCCTCAGTGCCCAAAACAAACCAACCCAATCCCACTCCACCAATTTTGATTTTTTTTTTTGAGATAGGGTCTCTTTATGTAGCATAGGATGGCCTCAAAACTCACAAGAGATCCATCCATCTGTCTCTACCTACCAATTGCTGGATTAAATGCATGTGTTTCCATGCACAGTCCAACCAACCATTCCTTCAGTAAAGCCACAGGACACATTAAATACATCTGCATCAAGCACTGCACGTTCATACCTTAAGGTCATCACATTCCATATCTTCTCTGGGTTTACTCCACTGCTTTAAGTATTCCATATATTTTCGCTTTTCTTCACGTAATTTCTCTCTTTCCTAGCAAGAAAGGTTATAAATTTACCCATCAATATCAACATCACCCGAGAACTGTTCATAAACACTGGAGCTAGGCAGTCAGCTAGCACAATGCTTGCCCAACAGTCAAGTTTGATCCTCAAGACAGTGTAAAATGAGGCTTGGGGGAATACACTTGTAATTCTAGAACCTGAAAGGTACTGGCAAGAATTCAAGGTCATCCTTGGCTACAGAGCAAATGTGGGGCCAGCCTAGGTTACATAAAACCCTGTCTCAAATAAAAACAAACAAAAAATCCCCTGGAATTAGAGTTTCAAGAAGATGGTTGTAAGCTGCCATGCGGGCAGCTGGGAATCAAACCTGGGTCCTCCTCAAGAACAGCCAATACCCTCAATCCACTGACCGTCGCTCCAGTCCTGTTTTTAGTTTTTAAGGCCAAGAATGAAGACTAGAAATAAATGAATCAAAGTATTATTCAGTTTGTTTTTGGGTGTGTATGGCCCATGTATATGTGGGGTGGGGTACAGTGTGTAGAGACCATCAGTCTCTTCAATCATATTCTACCTTGTAATTTTTGAAAAATTTAAAAACATTATGTGCATGTGCCTGCTTGTCTGTGTATGTATCTCATGTATGTAGTGCCCATAAGAATCTAGATCAGAGCATCAGATCCCCTGGAACTGGTGTCAGAGTTATGAGTACCCCAACATGGCTTAAAGGAACCAAGCTCAAAAACTCTAAAAACAGGAAGTGTTCTGGGCACCTAGCACTTGGCAGGCAGATCTCTGAGTTTGAGGCCAGCCTACAGCGTGAGTCTACAGAGTGAGTTCCAGGACAGCCATGCCTATACAGAGAAAACCTGTCTCAAAAAATAAAAACAAGCCGGGCGGTGGTGGCACACGCCTTTAATCCCAGCACTTGGGAGGCAGAGGCAGGCAGATTTCTGAGTTCAAGGCCAGCCTGGTCTACAGAGTGAGTTCCAGGACAGCCAGGACTACACAGAGAAACCCTGTCTCGAAAAACCAAAAACAACAACAACAACAACAACAACAACAACAACAACAATCTAACAAAAGATAATTTAGGTTAATGAGATTAGCAGAGACTCATAAATTGAGGGGTTAGCAGACTGTTTAACTTGGCAGCTCACCAGTGTCTGTTAAGTCTAGTTCCAGAGGATCAGATGTCTCACAGAGACATACACAGGCAAAACATCGACACACATAAAATGAAAACAAATAAATCATTAAAAAAAAAAAACAAAAACAGCAAGCATTCTCTTAACTTCTAATCTATCTCTCCAGCCCACTGACTTAAACATTCATTTGGGGCTGGAGAGATGGCTCAGTGGTTAAGAGCACGACTTAACCAGCTCTTCCATAGGTCCTGAGTTCAATTCCCAGCAACCACATGGTGGCTCACAACCATCTGTAATGGGATCTGATGGCCTCTTCTGGTGTGTCTGAAGACAGCAACAGTGTACTCATATAAATAAAATAAATTTAAAAATAAGAAAAGAAGATTCATTATTTAACGTGTATGGATGTTTTGCTGTTTGTGTGTCTGGGCACCACACACATGTCTGATGCTTGTGGAGACCAGAAGAGGATTCCCTGCAGCTGAAGTTATAGATGGTTGTGAGCTGCCATGTGGGTGGTAAGAGTTAAACTCAGGCCTTCTGGAAGAGCAGCCAGTGCTTTTAACATGAAGCCATCTCTCCAGCCTGCATTTCCAATTTTGAGTGAAGTGTAAAATCATACAAAAAACATTGATCCTTAAAGTAGTAATTAAATTTTCTGAAGCAAAAGGGAGATTAATTTTTTCAAAGATGTCTTTCCTTTCTTTCTCTGTTTCCCTCTATTATATATATAGCATCCTGCCTGCATATATGCCTCCATGCCAGAAGGCAGCACCAGATCTCATTACAGATGGTTGTGAGCCACCATGTGGTTGCCAGGAATTGAACTCAGGGCCTCTGGAAGAGCAGCCAGTGCTTTTAACCTAGGAGCCATTGCTCCAGTCCTCTGGAGAGATTAATTTTTTTTTAATCTGTGTTCTGTACAGAATCAAAAACATGAATGAAAATGGTAAAAGATTTAATTTAAAGAATTAGTGATGCATTTAAATATGTAAATTTATATTATATGTAAGAATCACAGCTATACTTATATACATTAATATACAGAATACCTTTTCTCTTTCTATTTTAAGTCTCTCTTTTTCTTCTTTTTTCTTTAGTCGTTCTTCTTCTACAATTTTCTTCAATTCTTCCCTCTTTTTCTCTTTATCTTCCTTTTCTCTTTTTCTTGCTTCCAAAGCATCTGCTTTTTCTCGTTTTAGTTTAGCCTTTTCGAAAGCTGTGGAGAAGGTCAAATTGAAAACTATACACTGACAAAAACAGAAATTTGGTTTTAAGAAAAAGTATAACAAAAAGAGGCACTAAAACAATTTAGGTTAAATGAGATTAGTAGGGATTCACAAATTCTTGAGGGGCTAGCAGGTAACTGATTAAACAGTAAGCTACCCACACTAGGAAAAACATATCCTGCTTCTAAAACCAAAGACACTAACACATGCACAAAGAATGACAATCACGCAGTCTCCTTGTCACGATGTGGAACTGCGTCCCTTACAACCCGGATGTACTGTCTGGAACCCCACCTCTGAGTCAGGTTCAGATGCAATCTCGCTGGGCGGCAGTGTCAGATGCCACAGCCTCCAACAGCTTTTAAACCCTGAAAACAACCTTAGCTCAACTGAGCATTAAGAAGTCTACTAGGGAATGAAATACTTAGATGAATGAGGGCCATTTAGAAAAAAAGAAAATGGCAGTAATCTGTGAGGAGAGATATATCATTCAGAAATATTCCTCATTTGGGCCCAGAGAAATATTCGTTCTTATCTTTAAACAGTGTTTGGAGAAAATGTTAACTCACCCAATGCCCTCATTTCCTCTTGTTTCAAAAGCTTGTCTCTTTCTTTAATAGCTTTGCTCCGACATCTTGCAATAGTCTGCTTACTAGCAATGTTGTCTTCCTAGAAAATAAATGAAGAAACTAAAGTGGTAAACCACAAACTACATAAACTGATGATCCACCAAGTTCTTAGTAAGGAAAAAACAAAACAGAACAAAAAACTGAAACATCAAAAGCTCTCACCAGGTCAGTGGTAGAAGATGCACATAAGTATCTTGAAGCCCTGGGCTCAAACGCCCAGAAAAGCAGAAAACCAACAAAGCCGGGCAGTGGTGGTATATGCCTTTAATCCCAGCACTTGGGAGGCAGAGGCAGGTGGATTTCTGAGTTTGAGGCCAGCCTGGTCTACAGAGTGAGTTCCAGGACAGCCAGGGCTATACAGAGAAACCCTGTCTCGAAAAAAGAAACAAACAAAAAAAAAAAAAAAAAAGAAAGAAAAAGAAAGAAAGAAAGAAAGAAAACCAACAAAACCCACACCAATTACAGCTTTCTGTAAATACTAAAATGAATTCTAAGTATAAATGGATAAATTAGTAATTCTAATCATAGTAATATGTAGAGCAGCCAATCTCCACACTTACATAAATTACATTCAATACTTTGGTAATATATCAAGAGCAATTAAAAGTTATAAAATAACAATCCTCAAGATTACCTTATAATCCAGATGATATAAACCTCAAATATGAAAGATGTGTCAGAAGGATTTTTGTGTATGGTCAATATTAAGCAATCCCAAATTTTTATCTTATTTTGGGACAGTATCCTTCCTATGTAGCTCTTTGCTGGCCCAGAACTTTCTCTATAGACAAGGCCTCAGACAGCCTCTGCCTTGTACCACAGCTGGTTCTCTAATAATCATTTATTACTTCATACTGTAATATAATAAAACACGATTCATTTTAATATTTAAGTACTTGGTAAGTACTAGGCCAGTGTTAATTACAGTGATAAACAGCTGGGCAGTGGTGGTACAGGCCTGTAATCCCAGCACTTGGGAGGCAGAAGCAGGCGGATTTCTGAGTTCGAGGCCAGCCTGGTCTACAGAGTGAGTTCCAGGACAGCAGGGCTACACAGAGAAACCCTATCTGGAAAAACAAAAACAAAACAACAGTGATAAACAAGGTAGACTTGGACCCTTCTCTGATGGATAGTTTATTAGGGAAGTCAGATCTTAGTAAGTAAAATATGAACAAAGTCTTTGTTGTTGTTGTTGTTGTTTTTCTCCGGTTTTTTTCAAGACAGGGTTTCTCTGTGTAGCCCTGGCTGTCCTGGGACTCACTTTGTAGACCAGGCTGGCCTCGAACTCAGAAATCCGCCTGCCTCTGCCTCCCAAGTGCTGGGATTAAAGGCGTGCGACACCACCACCCGGCTATGAAGTTTTAACAGCTAACCAAGATTCAATATTCTAAGTAGACACCTTATCTCAAAATTTGGATAAATTCTGAAGCAGAAATTCTAATCAGCTGAAAAAGATAATTACACCTGAACTATAGCTAGGAAATAAAAGTAATTGGTCACTATGTTGAAGGTTATGTTGAAGGATAAACACCTTTCATCCACAAGGACTGGAGGAGCTGAGAAAAGTGATAAGGTTTTGTCAGAAGGAACAACTGGATGAATCCACCAAAGACTTTTCAGCAAGGAAGAAACGGTATCTGTCCTACTTATTCTTTTTATAATACAGACAACTCTTTCGGCAAACACTTAACAAGAGCCTAGAAAACAGTCAAGATACTTCAATAAAATTCTAAATTATACTGTCATAGGGTTTCACTGCTGTGAACAGATACCATGACCAAGGCAACTCTTAGAAGGACAACATTCAATTGGGGATGTCTTACAGGTTCAGGGTTCAGTCCATTATCCTCTAGGCAAGAACATGGCAGCCTCCAGGCAAGCATGGTGCAGGAGCTGAGAGTTCTATGTCTTCATCAGAAGGCTGCTAGTGGATGACTGACTTCCAGGAAGCTAGAGTGAGATCTTTTAAGCCCACACCCACAGCGACACACCTACTCCAACAAGGCCACACCTCTGAATGGTGCCACTCCCTGGCCAAGCATTTACAAACCATCACATACTACTCCCTGGTTCCCACGGGCTTGTTTAAACACATGAATCTGTGGGGGCCATACCTAAACATAGCATAATGAAAAATAAATTTAGTCTAACTTCCAAAGCCCCCATAGTCTACAGCAGTCTCAACAATGTTAAAAAGTCCAAAGTTCAATGTCTCTTCTGAGATTCATCCAATTACTTAACTGTAATTCCCAAAGTGAGATAGGAACCAGCTGGGAAAACTCCAAAGTCTGCATCCCCAAGGCTGATGTCAAAGCAGTCCAGATCTCCCAACTCCTTTTTCATCTTTGTTGATTGCAACAAACTTCTTTCTCCTGGGCTGGTTCCACTCTCTGTTAGCAGCTTTCCTCAGCAGATAACCCACAGCTCTGGCATCTCGAACATCTTGGAATCCCCAAGGCAACATAAATTTTACAGCTTCTTCAGTGTCTGGGATCTTCACATGATCTTCTGAACTCCTCCTAAGGGCTGGCGTCATTTCTTTAACTGTGCCCTCTGTAGCACTCAGCTCAAGTTGAGCCACTCCACTGCTGCTGCTGCTCTTGGTGATCATCCCATGATACTGGCATCTCCAAAACACTGGGGTCTTCTGCTGCAACTAGGCTTCACCAATAGCCTCTCATAGGCTCTCTTCATGGTGCCAAGCCTGAACTCCTTTGCATGACCCCTTCAGTCCTAGGCCATCAACTGCAACTGAGGCTGCACCTTCACCCATGGTCTTCCATGGCATCTCACAGTGCTGAGCCTCAGCTGCTCTTCATGACCCCTCCATGCCTTTAAAACCAGTACCACCTGGACGACTCTTACACGTTATCAAGTACAGCTGTAGCAGGAGGTACAACCTTAGCTATCTCTGGAACACAGCTTCTTTGTGCTCAGTCACCACAAATTTCTTAGCTCCAGTTAACCAGCATCAACTGTTCTAGTAGTCTCCTTCTCTTGAATATAAAGCCAGAGACACATGGCCAAAACTGCTGAGTTCTGCTTGTAAGAGCTGGAACATGGCCCTTATTCTATTACATTATCACTAGCTTCCCTTTTTCCCAACTCCTTCATTACCTAAGCTTAGCTGTCCTGGATTGCTCTCTGTTGATTGACATTGAACTCAGATCTGCATGCCTGTCTCCTGTGATCAAGCTTTTCGTCACCTAGAATTTGCTCTGTCTCAGGCTGACCTTGAACTCAGATCTGCTTGGCTTTATCTCCTGGGATTAAAGGTGTGTACCACCAAGCCTGGATCTAAATTTAACTGGGTAGGATCTTGCTCCCAAATCCCACTCCCTAAATCTGTTATCTCCTAGAACACAGGATTTGGCTCCATTTCACTTCCTGGTGCCCCTTTAATACCGGAAGCATTCTCTCTCTCTCTCTCTCTCTCTCTCTCTCTCTCTCTCTCTCTCTCTCGATATATAGATATATAAAGGTTTAGAAATGAGGAGAAATTTATTTATATCAATAAATAAGATTGTTTGTTGAGATCCATCCCATTTCATTTTAGCTTTCCAGCTTTTTATTTTAAGCTTTTTTTTAACATTAGATGTAGTTTTTATTACTATATTTCTTCTTTTTTATTTTTTAAATTAATTTATTTACACACATACAGTAGAGGACTGACAAATCTGTGTTAATTCAGATATGATGCACCTAACCCTCAAGAGACTGGAGGCCCTAGGGGGTTTAGAAGTCAGGTGGGGTGGGGGGTGGGGAGGAGGTATGGGATGTGGAACAGTTGGAGGGTGGACCGGAGTAGTGGGAAAAATGGAGTGTAAAAAATAAATTGGAAGCATGTATTTTATATTTTTCCTACCTAAGCTTGCTACACTTGATCAAAACACTCTTCATGACACTTAACCAGAGAAAAAGTCTCTGCTGGGCTTTGTGGAGACCACAACTAATATAAATCTCTTAACTTTACACTCAGGTACTCTTCAGACAAGGGCAAAAAGCAGCCACATTCTTCACAAAAATACCACAAAACAGTTTCTAGGCCAAATTCTGAAGTTATTCTCCACTAAAACCTCTTGGGCCAAGTCTGCAAATCATGCTCAGCAACAAAGTCTTCCATATTCCTACTAGGATGGCCCATTAAGCCCAACTTAAAGCAGTCCACTGCTTTCCAAAGTCCCAAAATCCACATTCCTCCAAACAAAGGCATGGTCAGGCCTATTTCAACAATACCCCAGTCCCTGGGACCAACTTCTGTCTTAGTTAGGGTTTTACTGCTGTGATCAGATACCATGATCAAGGCAACTTTAAAAAAAAAAAAAAGATTCATTTATTATATGTACACTGTAGCTGTCCTCGGACACCCCCTCGGACATCTGAGGCCCTCGGACATCTGAGGGCATCAGATCTCATTACAGATGATTGTGAGCCACCATGTGGTACTGGGATTTGAACTCAGGACCTTCAGAAGAGCAGTCAGTACTCTTAACCACTGAGCCATCTCTCCAGCCCTTCTTTGAATTTTCTTATTAGATACTTTCTTTATTTGCATTTCAAATGTTATCCCCTTTGCTGGTTTCCCCTCTGAAAACTCCCTATCCAATCTACTTCCCCCAGCTTACCAGCCTACCCACTCCCGACTCCCTGTCCTGGCATTCCCCTACACTGGGGAATTGAGCCTTCACAAGAACACGAGCCTCTCCTTTCACTGATGTCCAACAAGGCCATCCTCTGCTACACATGAGGTTGAAGACATGGGTCCCTCCATGTATACTCTTTGGTTGGTAGTTTAGTCCCTGGGGGTTCTGTTTGACTGATATTGTTGTTCTTCCTAAGGGCCTACAACCCCCTTCAGCTTTGGTCCTTTCTCTAGCTCCTCCATTGGGGACCCTGTGCTCAGTCCAATGGTTGGCTGTGAGCCTCTACCTCTGTATTTGTCAGGCACTGGCATAGTTTCTCAGAAGACAGCTCTATCAGGCTCCTGTCAGTGAGCACTTGTTGGCATCCACAATAGTGTCTGGGTTTGGTGACTGTATATGGGATGGATCCTCAGGTGGGGCAGTCTCTGGATGGCCTTTCCTTTAGTCTCTGCTCCACACTTTGTTTCTGTATCTCCTTCTATTATTTTGTTCCCCTTCTAAGAAGGACCAAAGTATCAAGGCAATTCTTATTAAGGACAGCATTAAATTGGGTCTGGCTTACAGGTTCAGCGTTCAGTCCATTATCCTCAAGGCAAGAACATTACAGTGTCCAGGCATGCATGGTGAAGAGGAGCTGAGAGTTTAACATCTTCATGATAGCTGCTAGTGG
The DNA here is from genome assembly GCA_964023405.1 of Apodemus agrarius. Taxonomy (NCBI): domain Eukaryota; kingdom Metazoa; phylum Chordata; class Mammalia; order Rodentia; family Muridae; genus Apodemus; species Apodemus agrarius. The sequence continues at coordinate 68,891,129 of OZ030011.1, read as the reverse complement.
AAGACTGACTCCCAGGAAGCTAGGGTGAGGGTCTTAAGCCCACACCCACAATGATACATCTACTCCAACAAGGCCACACCTCTGAGTGGTGCCACTCCCTGGCCTAAGCAACCAAGCATATATAAACCATCACATATACCAAATACCCTCCAAACTGCTATTAGAAGCAGTGGATCTTGCTTGCAAATCATTATAGGCATCAGCAATCTCTAGTCAGAAGAAAATAACAAACCAGCATGTATAAAAGGAGGGTAAGAGAAAACAAAAATGCAGAAGGAAAGAGAATCCAGGATCAGAAGAATCCAAGTGCTCCGTCCAGCTCTGAGACCTGCACAGGTTACTAGTTTGCCCACTTCCAGACACTTCCGTGGTGTCTTTGTGGGGACTGACAATGATCTGATGAAGGGAACTCCTTTACTGCCAAAACAAACAAAGGTAAACTGGGAAGGAACTGACACATATTTCATCCCACACCGCCCTTCTCTTTCTACTCTAAAATCTCTTAGAGATTCACTGTGCATTCTAGGTCTCTCATTACACACCGTGTCAGCAGTAGGTTGTTGTTTGCTTGGATTTAGGCCACCCATTTGTGGTTAAAGTCTATTTTTAGTGACTACATAAAGAAATTGGATATTATTATATAAAGAAAAATTAGAACCATTTGATTTACAAATTGCAGCTTCAAGAATACACATTGTGCTTCACAGCACTTTAGTCGCTCTGTATGTTCATAGATCTGCTATGCTACATGCATAATGACCATTCTGCAAACCTATGCTGAGTCCCTTGTAACCATGTTCATGTCTCAAGCACCCTTCCACCCCTTGTCCTATGGCTGAGCCACTGTTCCATTGCTGTGAAGACACCCTGACCAAGATAACTATTGTAAGAGACAACATTGAGTTGGGGGCTACCTTACAGTGTCATCAGAGGTTTAGTTCATTATCGGGGCAGTATGCAGGCAGACTCTGGAACAGCAGCCGAGAGCTACATCCTGATCCACAGGGACAGACACTGGGTCTGGTATAGGCTTTGGTAACTTCAATCCCACTCCCCAGTGACTCAGCATTCAAACATATGATCCCATTGGAGCTCTTCTTATTCAAACCTCCAATTCTTGTGTTTCATTCAGGCCTTTCTTAAAGCCCACTGGTCAGAACTGCTCTGGATACTTGAGTGTTATTCTAATTTCCTGAATTTTTCATCCCACTTGTTTTTCTTAGTGACTGCCTATATACTTATTCCTACTTTGGTATAAACTCTGTCTCCTGAGAACATGAATCCACACTGGAAACGTCATAAATCTTGATGCTGACCAGCATCAAGCGAGCACACACTCACGTTTCCTTATATGAGGTAAAAGGGTATTATTCTTACAGGTAAACATTTCACTGATTGCAAATACTGTCTTATTAACAGCTAAGGGTAGTTTAAACTTTTCTTTACCTACCTGACCAAAAGAAATTCGTTTGGGTGGTCTTCCTCGTCGTCTGTTGGCAGGACTGAAGATAAATGTAGGTGGATCATCAGGGAAGAAATAAGAAAAATCTTGCTCTGCTATGTTATATGTTGAAAAAGATGATGCCTTAATTAAAAACACACAGGGTATAGTGACAACACATTAGTGTACTGTATACAATATGTTCAAATGTCATATGACCACTATTACTGCTGTTAAAGACTAAGCCCAAAACATTGTCTTTTACATGCATGTAGGTAGTTGGTTTATATGACTCTTTTAATAATTCATCCAGAAGATACCGGATAGGAAACTAATTTACGTTTATCATGAACTGAGTATTGTGATACATGCCTGTAATCCCAGCATTTGCAGGATAGGACCTTAAAGTTCAGGAGCTCAAGGTCATTCTTTTTTTTGGGGGGGGGGCTTTTTCAAGACAGGGTTTCTCTGTGTAGCCCTGGCTGTTCTGGAACTCACTTTGTAGACCAGGCTGGCCTTGAACTCAGAAATCCACCTGCCTCTGCCTCCCAAGTGCTGGGATTAAAGGCGTGTGCCACCACCGCTGCCCACCACCCGGCATTCAAGCTCATTCTTGACAGTCAAGCTTCACAGTAGCTTTGGGATGTGTTTACATGAAACTTAGCCTAACAAAACCAAACCGCCTTTCCACAAAATATCAACAATTTTTTTTACAGAGTTTTAAATTCTAAAAGCTATTTCAATGTTTTTTTAGTTTTTTTTAGTTATAATATCAGGTGTTTATGTTGTGCAGGTATATGAATATATGAAGGTGGAGTTACATATAGGCAGTTGTGAGCACATGATGTGGAGTGTAGATGCAGGGAACCAACTTTGGTAAGTAATTACCTCTTTTTTTTTTTTGTTGTTGTTGTTGTTTTGGTTTTTCACAGGGTTTCTCTGTGTAGTCCTGGCTGTCCTGGAACTCACTCTGTAGACCAGGCTGGCCTCAAACTCAGAAATCCACCTGCCTCTGCCTCCCAAGTGCTGGGATTACAGGCGTGCGCCACCGCGCCCTGCCAGTAATTACCTCTTAACAGTGAACCATCTCTATAGATACATCTGTTTTGTTTTTATCAATTTTATCTAAATTTTTCTATGTAAGAAAAAATTATATATGTGTACGTATGTATGTGTGTATATATGTGTGTGTGTGTGTGTATTGAGTATGCTGGGATTGAGCATACTCTAAACATTGTTCTAAACAAATTTTAGATAACTTACATCTCAGGTTAGAATAAAATCAATTTCTTAATTTTTTATTTGGAACTGTATAGAAATTTGAGATAGGATCTCAGTATGTACCTCTGACTAGCTTTGACTTGCTTTTTAGATGAGGCTGGTCTTGAATTCAGGCATTTGCCTGACTCTGCCTCCTGAGTGCTGGCTGTAATTATAGGTATATTCCAGCATGCCTGGCTTGAAAATATTGAAGTTGTACATTTAAAAACCCTGGTATTTAGCTTTTACTTGGTACATAATAATTGCAAATTATTTATAAAACACAATATGTTTCAGTACTCCAATTAATGTCTTTCTCCTTTGTGTTGTGTTGTTCTGTTTTGGTTTTTGAGATAATCTCTCTGTGTAAGTCCAGGCTAAACTCACACATGCAATTCTGCCTGTGTCCTGAGTAGGATTACTACTACCTGGTTCACAATAAATCTTTCTCAACTATTTTCAAACTACTGAACATTTTGATTCTTTGTCAGGGCTAGATAATGACTTAAATACTTATATATTAATATGAGTTGGTCTTGATGAAAGCAGAAATTCAAATTTCTATACAGTTCCAAATAAAAAATTAAGAAATTGATTTTATTCTAACCTGAGATGTAAGTTATCTAAAATTTGTTTAGAACAATGTTTAGAGTATGCTCAATCCCAGACTTTTTGACTTAGTAGACATATTATAATTTTAAACCTCAAAGAAAAATGTCATTCACAGAAATGGTCCAGGAAAGCAAAGCTACAAAAATGTCAGTATTAACAAAACAGTTCTTCTAGACAATTTATATGTTTTGTTGGTAGAACACAAGTTTTAGCATCTAAAGTCCTATTGATTCTGATCATTCTAACAGATCAAACACTAAATTTTAATCATGTCAACTTTCCCAGTTTCCCACTGGGATGCTTTGTATTCTCGCAATTTCAATCCTTTATTGTACACACTGCATAGTCCATCCAGCGCTTGTCCTTGGAGGCTACCCGATGGCAATTTTACTCGTTTGCACTGTCGATGCACTGCAGCTGCCGTGCTCTGCAGCTCTTCAGCGTGCATTACATCAGCACTTGTTTCATTTCATGTACACATGCATGCACAACTATGTCTATCCAAGTATTCTGGTTTTATTTTATGAATAATTTGTCTCTTTTCTTTTTATTTCTTTTCTTTTTGTGATTTACATTTGCAGACAATAAAATACACACTTTAAGCACCAGTAGCTGATAAATGCATGTTTCTAATCTGTTCTTCTGCACTGAGGTGTGCTCGCTTGTACATGTATGAACCCAGAGGTTGGCAATGGGTGTCTTCCTCTATCAATTTCTATTTTAGATTTGGGACAGGGCTGTTGGGGATTTGTTCTAATGCTTTGTCTTAATTTGGCTCCCAAAAGCAGTGCTTCCATTGCTGAGGGTCCCTGCCCCCACCTGGCTTTGACTAGTAATAAAGAATTGCTGTGCCAGGCGGTGGAGGCGCACGCCTTTAATCCCAGCACTTGGGAGGCAGAGGCAGGCGGATTTCTGAGTTCGAGGCCAGCCTGGTCTACAGAGTGAGTTCCAGGACAGCCAGGGCTACACAGAGAAACCCTGTCTGAAAATAACAAAACAGAACAAAACAAGACAAACAAAAAAGAATTGCTGTACAGCCAATGGCAGTGCAGAGAGAGATGGAGATGGGACTTTTAGATTACATGGGCAAGGGACTAAGAGGGAAGAAGAACAGATAGAATAGCCATGACAGCCGGGCGTGGTGGCGCACGCCTGTAATCCCAGCACTCTGGGAGGCAGAGGCAGGCGGATTTCTGAGTTCGAGGCCAGCTTGGTCTACAGAGTGAGTTCCAGGACAGCCAGGACTACACAGAGAAACCCTGTCTCGAAAAACCAAAACAACAACAACAACAAAAAACTAAAGATTAGCTTCCCAGATAAAATGAGAGCTATTTAAGTTACCTTTGAAATATCATCATCTCTAGCATGCAGGAATGCTCTCTTCCCTCCCCCACTTCTGTCTGTGGAGGGGGGGCAGGCGGCTAGAACCTGATCACTGATCTGGAGGGAGCTCAAAGCAGCTTAACCATTCACTGCTACACAGGACCTCTTGCTGAACCCCAATCGTCCCCTTTCAGCGAGATCAGGGAGCCCATAAGTATCTGGAATCCTCCCCTCCCTGCTCCCACCCTCAGAACTGGGGTTATGATGAGTGCCGCTCCACCCAGCTCTTCCAGGTTGCTGGCTTTCTGAATTCAGGTCTTGTTCTTGCACAGCTGCACTTCACTCTCTAAGGGTCCATCCGCAACACACATGCTTTCCATACAGGATCTCAGCATGTCTCAGACTAGCCTCAGAATTACAATCTTCCTTCCTATGTCTCTTGCAAGTGTTGGAATTATAGGTATATACCATTATGTCTGATTATTTTTTATATTTATTTAATGCGTTTTTAAATAGTCTACATTAAAATTAATTTTACAATTTTTGACTTTTTATTTAATGCACAATGGAAAGTCTCTAATATTTTGATTTTTCAAAGCTGAGGCTGTAGTTCAGTTGCTAAAGTGCTTGCTTAACATGCATAAAACCCTAAATTCAGTTTCCAGCACCATATATACCTATATATGCCTATAATCTAGCACGTAGGGGGATTTGAGAGGATTGTAAGTTCAAAGCCAGTCTTAGATACATAAAAGTTTTATTCTCCCTCTTAATGGCCACAGTAAAATCTAATATATGGGGTTTGTATTTGGTCTAGAATGCCTTTGGTTAGCTTTCTTAATTGAGTATTTATTTGGCACTATTCTGAGGACTTCTGTTCTCTGGAAGGCACATAAAATCCGTAAGTCACTAAACAGCTTTCCAGGCCCTCCACCTGTTTTCATCTGCCTTAGTTGATCATCTATATAATAAAAAGTGGTAGCAACCGAGCCACCTAATAAATCTAAAACAATGCCCATTCAATTAAAAAAAAAACAAACCACTTTAAAAATTACTAAAAAAGAGCCGGGCGGTGGTGGCGCACGCCTGTAATCCCAGCACTTGGGAGGCAGAGGCAGGCAGATTTTTGAGTTCGAGGCCAGCCTGGTCTACAGAGTGAGTTCCAGGACAGCCAGGGCTACATAGAGAAACCCTGTCTCGAAAAACCAAAACAACAACAACAACAACAACAACAACAAAAACTAAAGATTAGCTTCCCAGATAAAATGAGAGCTATTTAAGTTACCTTTGAAATATCATTCTATCAATGTTACAAATTTATAACACTATACATTTGTTATTTTTATTTCTTCCCAATATATAATCATTATTTTCATTACCTTAATTTTAATGACTCCATCTTGTGGTTCACAGTGTTGCTTGAGAAAAAGCTTTAGTTTATCACGAGAAAATAGGTGTTTTCTCCGGCTGATGTTGGGGGAAGAAGGTAATATTAGTACTAACAATTTAACCAGAACTCTATAATCACTATACATTTGACTTCTAAGCCCAGGAGTCTACACAATGAGAATATTCATCCTTCAAAGATAGTTAGTAAACTTTATTAGAAACCCTGCACAAAGGGATTATAACTAGGAACTAGAAAAACTGGAATGGATCAATTATAAAAAGCCTATTGTAAAAACAAAGTATGTATCTGTTGTTCAAAAATGCAGAAAAATAAATTAAATATGAGCACTGTTTTTAAAATATTATTTAAAAATTAAAATTAGTAGAAAAATTAAAATAAAAATGATTAGCTATGACACAGCATCAAGTACCTGTTCACATGGGAATTGTAAGCCAAACATAATGAGATCTTAGCAAATGTTAAAGCACTTTGTGTTTAATCTCATACAACCAACAAATTCAAGATAAAGTTAAAGAGAATTAAGATTAGATTTCAAACAAGCAATTTTAATTATCCCTTTGATTTTCCTTAAAAGCAGTAAAAGCAGCAATAAACACAACAAACAAAACCAAAACAGTCAAAAAAAAAACAAAAACCCAAAGGAAAACAAACCCAGCACAACAGTCGTGGTAAAATGTAAATATTTTCATTAAATTTAGCTCATGTCTTTCAAACAAAAGAAGAAAGCTTCCTAGTCAATAAACATCCCTGGATGTGTAAGCATCACACCTCAATATTCATTTCCAGGTCTTTAAAGGTTTCTGCCCGGCTGCTGCCCAGGACTTCGGAGCAACTGGCAGAGGTAGTAACTGACACTGAACACATTGATTCTTGAAGTCTGCACTGTCTGACATGGGGGCCAATAGCCGCAAATGGGTTTTCTTTTTATAAATATATTAAAAAGATAGTTCCTTATTCATTTTCATCTCAAATAAGGACTCAAAAGCTATAAGTGGAAATTAGCTATCACTGAACACTTCATTAACAGTGAAGTTCTATTTGTTACGAGTTCTCTAGTGTAGCAAGTCTCTTTCAGGAATAGCACTATATTTCAGTGAACAAGACAGCACTTTTGAGCACAATAAGAGCTGTAAGTTTGAGGCTGGAGAAGGCTCAGTGGCTTCCAGCACTTGTTGCCTTGCAGAGAAGCTGGGTTCCCAGTAGCCGCATTACAGCCCACAATGGCAACTGCAGCTCCAGGAGATCCAAAGCCTTCTGTGACCTCTGTGGGGACTAGTCACATCATGCTGGCAAAAATATCCCTATGCATCAAATAAAAAACAATCTAAAAAGTAAACAAAACAAAAAACAACTGAAGAGTTGTGTGTTGTTTTACTGCTTCACTGTCAAGAACAGCTTCTTACTCTAATTCTTTAGTTCATCATTGAAAAATATAAAGAAGAAAATGAGCTGGTAGGGATGGAACCAAAGTCTAGCGGAATTATAAACTAGAAGCCAAAAGGTAAATGGAAAAATGAACAATATAAATAGGAAACAAAGCTGTGACTGCTCTCTATATTTTGAACTAAAGACAAAAGGAGACAAAAGATGTCACCTGCACTCGAGGGTATGTCCATGTCCGCAGCCCTAGTCCCTAACACACACACCTAGTCAGTGCCCTGTACCTTCGCATGTTCCACCTGTTGACGTTGCTACAAAGTCCACCCTAGAGAACCACACAATTGAGTTCTAAAATAAAAATTCTAAAGTACATTTTTTTAAAAATTGTGTAACATTTTAAGTATGTTTATGATTTTAAGTAAGTGAATGATGTTTTTGTTGGGCTAAATGCTGGGATGTATGTGGCCCACTGGCTGTAGGCTGGGCATACCTGCTACACTCTTAAACTAATGATGTGGCCTGCCAAACAAACTAATCACACACCTCACTGCAACTACAAAAGGTGATATATATATCTGGGCTGGTGACCTGGCTCAGCACGCAAACAGCACTTGATGCCAAGCCTGATGACCTCATTTTAATCCCTGGAATTTAACATAGCAAAAGAAGTGACTCCGACAAGCTGTCCTCTGATCTCTCTATGTGTTACAAAGTATGTGTGTGTACATGCACACACACAAACACGAAATGTTTAAAAGCTCTTTGTTTTGTTGTGAAATAAAGTAGGATCTCAAACTGCAGGTGGTGATGCACATATTTAATCCCAGCACTCAGGAGGCAGAGGCAGAGGCAGAGGCAGAGGCAGAGGCAGAGGCAGAGGCTGAGGAGGCAGAGGCAGAGGAGGCAGAGGCAGAGGAGGCAGAGGCTGAGGAGGCAGAGGAGGCAGAGGAGGCAGAGGCAGAGGCAGAGGAGGCTGAGGAGGCAGAGGCAGAGGAGGCAGAGGCAGAGGAAGCAGAGGAAGAGGCAGAGGAGGCAGAGGCTGAGGAGGCAGAAGCTGAGGAGGCAGAGGCAGAGGAGGCAGAGGCTGAGGAGGCAGAGGCAGAGGAGGCAGAGGCAGAGGAGGCAGAAGCTGAGGAGGCAGAGGCAGAGGAGGCAGAGGCAGAGGCAGAGGAGGCAGAGGCTGAGGAGGCAGAGGCAGAGGAGGCAGAGACTGAGGAGGCAGAGGCAGAGGAGGCAGAGGCAGAGCAGAGGCAGAGGCTGAGGAGGCAGAGGCAGAGGAGGCAGAGGCAGAGGCAGAGGAGGCAGAGGAGGAGGAGGCAGAGGCAGAGGAGGCAGAGGCTGAGGAGGCAGAGGCTGAGGAGGCAGAGGCAGAGGAGGCAGAAGCTGAGGAGGCAGAGGCTGAGGAGGCAGAGGCTGAGGAGGCAGAGGCAGAGGAGGCAGAGACTGAGGAGGCAGAGGCAGAGGAGGCAGAGGCAGAGGAGGCAGAGGCAGAGGCAGAGGAGGCAGAGACTGAGGAGGCAGAGGCAGAGGAGGCAGAGGCAGAGGAGGCAGAGGCAGAGGAGGCAGAGGAGGCAGAGGCAGAGGAGGCAGAGGAGGCAGAGGCAGAGGAGGCAGAGGCAGAGGCAGAGGAGGCAGAGGCAGAGGCAGTGAATCTTTGTGAGTCTGAAGGCTGGCTACAAACCAAGTTCCAGGACAGCCAGGGCTATTACACAGAGGAACCCTTTTCAGAACTGCACCCTGAGCCCTGCAGCTCCCCCAACAGAAAAGCAGGTGGCACCTGACTCAGGGTCTACCATCACTTTTCTTAGATTAGCTGAGTGAAATGTGGGACAAAAGGGAAGAGGGAACAATTAGAAATTATTTTACGGTAAATGTCAAGTACTGAGTTTTACCTGATTTGTGTTGCTTTAACAACAGCAGACTCATACATCTCCTTTTTAGTGGGCTGAACCCTGTATCTGAATAATAAGGGATCGATTGCATCTTTCTTCTTCCTAAAAAGGAAAGGGAACAGACCCAAATCAGTTAGTCCTTTGAAAACATGAGGTCCTTAAAGTTTCATTTCTTTGCACACTGTAATAATAGAATCTTTGCTTTTCTCTTTTTCTTTTGAAACAGGTTCTCATATGTAGCTCTAGCTGGCCTTGAACTTGGAAAAAGCAGCCTGCCTCTCTCTGCTTCCTAAGTACTGGGACTGAAGGTATGCTTTACTATGCCAGATATAATACAATCTTATGTGGTTTTAACTAAGTTTTTTTTTTGTAAGTTACATAGCCTTTCCACATTGTATTAGACATGTAAGGCATAATTTAATCTTATGTAGTCATTTTAATTATTATTTCAATAAAATTTCCTCTGGTAAAATTAGTACTGGAATTAATAAATTAGCTAGAAATAAATTAGTACTTAGTACCATTTAGGTTAGAATTTTTTTTTTTTTTTTTTTTTTTTGGAGTCAGGGCCTCAGATAATCTGGGCTAGCTTTGAGCTCATTACATAGTTAAGGCTGATACAGAACTCACTACATAGCCAAGGGTACCTTAACCCTGGATCTTCCTGCCTTCCCCTTCCTAGCCCAGTGTTACAGGCTTGTGTCACCTATTCCAGTTTATGGAATGTGGTTGGAGAATTGAACACATCTTCACGCACACTAGGTAAGTATTCTACCAACTGAGCCATCTCCAGGTCTTTTGTCAAAAAAGTTTGGAGAAAAAAATGTCAAAGGAAGATAAAGGGAAGGTGGGCCCAAAGGCGCACTGTCTGTTGTCCCAGCGCTAGGGAAGCAGGGATGAGGATCAGAAAGGCAAAGTTAGCCTAAGGGATACCAAGAGTTGCAAGCTAGCCTGGGAATCTGAAAAAGAAAAGGGAAATATAAGGTTATTGGAATCGCTTTTAAATTTTCTTCATAGTAGCAAACTGGGCCTGGGGTTTGAGGCCTGCATTCAGGAAGCTGAGGCATAAGATTAAAGGCTAAAAAAGTAAAACGCATAGTCAACATATACTTTACAAAAGCAAGCATAAGTCAGCTGTAGAATACCTGTCTAGTTCAAGCACACACACAAAAGGCGAGTAAAGCACACAGCTAATCCTCATCCCAGTGCCTTCGCACTAACCCTTGGGTGTGTCTACTCATCCACCACTCACTCAGCAGCGGGAAGCCTACAGTAGCTACATAATGTTTGTAATGACAAAAGTCAGCACTCACTAAAATCAAAACGAAGGGCAATGCAAGTGAGCAAAACAAACAAGCAAAAAAACAAAAACAAAAACCTAAAACCCTGAAAACAAAAAGCCCACTACCTTATATGGGCAGTGATGCTTGAAAAATTCACTAGATAGGCCTTCCAGGAAGTTGGCATGTAGAGAGGCGTATGTGTGGTAATGAGGTGGGGGGGATGAAGAACAACCCAGAGTCAATCTCAGAACACTTTCAGAGGAAGAAGAAATCCTGAAGAACCTGAAGTAAATGTGTGCACATTTAGCACAAGAAGCAGGATCAGGAGGAGAAAGAAGGTTCATTCAGTCAGAGGCGGTGACAATCTAGTTAAGGGAGCTTTGCTGAAGCCCTTGCATTAAAGCTTCCTTTGGGATAAAGTCCTGACTGCACTCTTAAGGAAGCATGATGACCAGAGAGCACCAGAAACAGTTCCTATTACAACTTACCTACCGACTAGGAAGAATATAAACTGACTCCATCCGCGTTACCTTCCTCTCTTGCTACTCCACGTCTAGGTCTACACAGAGGAGAAATTTCACCGAACTTAAACATCTCAATTGGAGCTGCTGACAAGGACATGTCTGTTTCTATTTGTACAGTGACATGCTAACACCAAACATACTTCACAGTGTTAAAACTCTGGTCTAGTTAGTCAGCCCTTGGTACCAGAGGATTCAGTCAACTACATTTAAAAGTATGTGGACCGGGGGAAAAAAAAGAAAAAAGAAAAAAGAAAAAAGAAAAAAAGCCGGGCCGTGGTGGCACACACCTTTAATCCCAGCACTTGGGAGGCAGAGGCAGGCGGATTTCTGAGTTTGAGGCCAGCCTGGTCTACAGAGTGAATTCCAGGACAGCCAGGGCTACAGAGAAACCCTGTCTTGAAAAACCAAAAAGAAAAAAAAAAAAAATGTGGGCCAGGCATGGTGGTGTATGTCTGTAAACTCAGCCCTCTGAGGATGGGGCAAATGGAGTTATATGAGTTCAAGGCCAGCCTGATCTAAGGAGCTCCAGGCTGCATAGTGAGACCCTGCCTCAAAAAATCAAGTTTTTTTTTTTTGGGGGGGGTGGCGTTGAGGGGAAATGCTCATCTGTACTAAGGACATAAAAAGTTTTTCTCTGCCACTATTCTCTAAACAGCACAGTCTAAAGTCTATTTACATAGCATGTACAGTGTATCTGGAATCACAAGTGATCTATGGACGAGTTAAGTACACATGCATATGCAAATACTGTGCCACTTCATACAAGGAGTTCGACCAAGCACCTGCAACTGCTTTATTGGAGGAAAGGGTGGTAGTGAGTACCTGGAAGAAATTTTCCATGGATCCTGGAATCTATTTACTCACAACAAAGTGTTATTTTTATATAAATGTTTCTCTCTCATATGTATGTGTGTGCATACACACACACACACACACACACACACATACACACACACACATTCTACCAAAAAAAATGTATTTATATTTGATAAAGGGGAAAATTAAAATTTCAATAGTCTAAAAATAACTAAAAAAAATCTACTGTATTTTCAATATACAAGTTTCTTTTTAAGAAATTATCAGGGGGATGGAGAAATGGCTCAGCGGTTAAGAGCACTGACTGCTTTTCTGAAGGTCCTGAGTTCAAATCCCAGCAACCACATGGTGGCTCACAATCATCCGTAATGAGATAGGATGCCCTCTTCTAGAGTGTCTGATTCAGATACAGCATGCTTACATATAATAAATAAGTGGGAAAAAAGAAATTGTCAAGTTATATTCATTACAACTCTTCTCCAATGAGAACCCATAAATGACAATTACTGTTTCAGCATAGACAACAATAATATCACACATATATATTTAATGTTCACCTCAACTTACATATTACACCTTCATGCATAGAACTACAAATAACAAAACAATTAAGACCAGTTCTTTAAAAATATCTCTGCTGAGATGGCTGAACAGGTAAAGGTGTATCCTATCATCAAGTCTGACTTCAGCCTTGTGGCCCACATAGAAGGAAAGAACTAATCTTGCAAGCCATCCGCTGATTTTACATACCATTCCCCCCCTACACACACACACACAAGACCACATTATCTTTTTTTGTTTTTGTTTTTGTTTTTTTCAAGACACGGTTTCTCTATGTAGCCCTGGCTGTCCTGGAACTCACTCTGTAGACCAGGCTGGCCTCGAACTCAGAAATCCGCCTGCCTCTGCCTCCCAAGTGCTGGGATTACAGGCGTGCACCACCACGGCCCGGCTAAGATCACATTATCTTAACTAACAACCCAGTTATCATGACCTCCAGATTATATTATATAAAAGGAATTCAATGAGTGTAAAATCTTGAATTAATTCAGGCATGGTGGAGCATATGTATAACTCCAGTACTCAGGAGGCAGAGGCAGGAGGATGGCAGATCTAGACCCAGCCTGAGTTACAGTAAGTTTGAGGTAGCTTGAGCTAACATAAATGGATCCTCCTAGCTCAAGAAAATAAAAATTTATATATATTATCTGTATAGTGATATTTTGTAGTTATATATTAATATATTAATAAATATGCATTACATTTTCATCCAGAGGTTTCTGAAATAATTACCTCTTCTTTGCTCCTACAATTACCACCAGGATAGTATATTTCAAAATATTCTCTACTCAATATGTCTGGCCAGGATAATGATTTTTTTCATCCCACTTCAACTTTAGATGGTATCTGTTTAGAGATAGCCCCATAAAACCCTTGATTCATGAAACAGTTTGGGGGCCGGAGAGACAGCTCTGCAGCCGGGACCGCTTGCTGCTTGCTCTTGCAAAGGACCCAGGTTCAATCCCCAAAATCCACATATTGACCCACAACCATCTGTAAAACCCAGTTGCAGGGAACCTAACACCATCTTCCACCCTATTTCAACTTCCAAGCACACAATGCACACAGACAGACATGGAGACAAAAACAGAAAACCTATACACATAAAATAAATAAAAATTTTTAAAAAGTTTGACGGCTTTCTCATACAGCAGAGTATATTAGAAACGACCTAAACCTAACTACACTGTCTGGAAATCAACTGAATAAACTTACCTATACTTGCCACACCTTACTCAGACAGGAAAAAACTGGTTCCCATATATCCTATGACCGCCACTGCCATAGGCAAGCTGTAGCACACATGCACCAACACGCATAAACAAACAAAAATATGTAATAATTTTTTAAGATAATGCAGCGTTATTCCATGCAAAAAGGAAACGAGCTATCAAGGCTCTTATAAAGAGACACAGTGAGAACGTAAGTGCATAAGCTCAAGTGAAAGAAGCCAGTCTGGAAAGGCTGCTCGCTGAGAAGGGTGACAGCATGGAGACCACAGAACAGTGATTGCCAGGAGTCGCAAGGACGGAGCAGTGAAGACCCATCTGTGTGGTAGGTGGGGCTTGCCCACACCCGTGAGGCTCCAGCAAACAAGAAACAACTGTTGTTTGCTTTTGGGTTTTGGAGACACTGACTATTTAGCCCAAAGGCATGTGCCCCGACATACCCAGCAAGGGCACTGTGCTTAAGCAGCTAATTAGAGGTTAACTAGGTTTACATTTGAGAATTCTAACATTTGTTGTTGAAATAGATTTAAGGATAGTATACTACAGTATGACTAGAAAAGGAAAGGCAGGAAAGATAATTTATATTTCAATAGATGATAGCCAATCTGATAGCTAAAGTACAAACTGCTTACCCATGTTGAAAAGAGCTGCTTTGCGTTTCTGAGTCGTCACTGTCACTGATGACAATAGTCTCTCCATCAACACTGCTCATGTGTCCATTAGCAAAACCATTTTGATGTAATGGCGGGAGGACTTCCAATATTCTACACTGCAGCCTGAAACAATCACAAAATGCAAGTCATGTCAGATGAGTACTGTGTCTAGTTGTAACAGGATCTAAAAAGAGACATTTTACTTGCAATACAACCCAAATTCATTCATAAATCACACAGGTCTATGTTTTGAAGACTATGGCTAACTAAATAATTCAATTAAAAAGAAAATATGACATCTAATTTTAAAATTCGGTTGATCGGATTCTTGAGCTGGTGATATGGCCCAGCTGGTACAGTGCCTGCCAGCATACGCCGGGCTCAACTCCTAGTATTGCACACGCACAGTAACAAAAGAGCATGGTTTCCTGCTGGGTTTCCAGAGATGGAGCTGTGAGTCAGTGGGACTGGAGGGCCAGATGTGCCCTCCATGTTGGCAGGTATAGCCCAATTAGCTTCTCCCCATATCATACTTAACAAAAGGCAGAGAAACAGTAAACTGGCTTTCTTGCTGGGGTACCTTACTCTACCCTGCGAGAGGAGAGCTCCAAGATCTCCGGGCTCTGGTCCTGCAGACTGACATCTGCACCCCCAGCCTCCTGAGTCTGCCTTCAGATATGGACCACAGTGCTACGCTCCCAGCCTCTGGTAAGCCGCTTGTCAGATAGCCAAGTATGAGAACTCTGCTTTCGGAACCTAGGGAGCCAATTCTCTTACATCTTATCCTCTCATCACCATCCGCAAATATATTTTCTAACTGGAGAACTGTGATTAATACAATTATTTATCTTTTAAATCTAGTGAGGCTAAATTGTCTTTTAGGAATTGTATTTGAGTCAGGCGGTGGTGGTACATGCCTGTAATCCCAGCACTCTGGAAGGAAGGCAAAGGCAGGCAGATTTCTGAGTTCGAGGCCAGCCTGGTCTACAGAGTGAGTTCCAGGACAGCCAGGGCTGCACAGAGAAACCCTGTCTCGAAAAAAAGAAAAGAATTGTATTTGAGACAATTTCAATATGTATATGAGGATAGCCTCAAACTCTGGACATGTAATGTGCCACCAAACCCAGTCAGTAATTATACTTTTTTTTTTTTTTTTTTTTTTTTTTTGTGGTTTTTCGAGACAGGGTTTCTCTGTATAGCCCTGGCTGTCCTGGAACTCACTCTAGACCAGGCTGGTCTCGAACCCAGAAATTCACCTGCCTCTGCCTCACAAGTGCTGGGATTAGAGGCGTGCACCACCACTGCCCAGCCAGTAATTATACTCTTTTTTAATTATACTTTTTTTTGTTGTTGTTGTTGTTTTTCGAGACAGGGTTTCTCTGTGTAGCTCCTGTCCTGGAACTCACTCGGTAGACCAGGCTGGCCTCGAACTCAGAAATCTGCCTGCCTCTGCCTCCCAAGTGCTGGGAATAAAGGCGTGCGCCACAACCCCCGGCCAGTAATTATACTCTTAACAAAAGTAACTGCTTAGAAAAAAAATCAAATATCAGCCAGGGGGTGATGGCATATGTCTTTAACCCCAGAAGTTGGAAGCAGAGGCAGGCAGACCTCTGTGAGTTTGCTGCTAGCTTGGTAAACACTGTTTTAAGGCAGCCAGGTCTATATAGAGAAGTGCTGTGTCAAAAAAAAAAAAAAAATCAAAATCAAAAAAAGAAAAAAAGAAAAATCAAGTATTTGTTTATGTTATGACCCAGAATGAGCCCTCTAGTTCTTCAAAAAGCCAATATTTTAAGTTCTGTAAGTCTCTTGCCCACATTTTTTATTTTATCATAAATCTAGTGATTTTTTTGATATCTGGAATTTTTTTCTGTTCCCTAATTCTGTAACCACCATTCTGGTGTTCTTTAATTAAAAAACAACAAAACAAAACAAAAACTCCCAAACCAAAACCCTACTATTATAGTTGCTATTTTAGAATGCTTGGGTTCAGCCGAGGTGGTGGCACACGCCTGTAATCCCAGCACTTGGGAGGCAGAGGCAGGCGGATTTCTAAGTTCAAGACCAGCCTGGTCTACAGGGTGAGTTACAGGACAGCCAGGGCTACACAGAGAAACCCTGTCTCGGGAAAAAAAAAATAGAATGCTTGGGTTCAAACTTGGGCGTGTCACATGTACTGTACTATAAGACACATTCCCAGCCATAATTTGGCTTCTTTTTACTCTGCACAGAACTTCTGGATTGTATGAGACCAATTTCTGACTCCTTTAACTAATTA
This sequence comes from Apodemus agrarius, assembly GCA_964023405.1. Lineage (NCBI taxonomy): Eukaryota > Metazoa > Chordata > Mammalia > Rodentia > Muridae > Apodemus > Apodemus agrarius. The sequence continues at coordinate 68,874,469 of OZ030011.1, read as the reverse complement.
AGACACTACTTAATCCCATTACTATTGTGTCAACTTTCAGTGACAGAAAACAAAACAAAACCGTAACTTGCTTTTACTATAATTCCTCTAGCTCCAACTTCACCTGTAATTTTGAAATCAATCTACATATACAAACTACACACACCACACACACATTAGAAAAGACAACCATTTTTCAAGTGGCCAGATATCTACAGTGAATAAAATTTCTTCCCCTTTCTGAATTCAACCTTGTGTCCCATGGCAGAAGGAAAGAATCTATCCCTGGAAGCTGTCCACTGACCCCGCCCCACATGTGCACTGTGGCACGGACACACACACACACGCACGCACGCACGCACGCACGCACGCACGCACGCGCACACGCACGCACGCGCACACACACACAATGTGAACACTGAGGCATGTGCCCACAAACCCATCTTTGGGCGTGCTGATGCGCAGGAAGGGAGGGTGTGTTTAATGGCAGCCTGGGTTACAAACAGATCATCTGTCTCAAAAGGAACTGCACATGATACATATAATATGGATGAATCTTGAAAGCATTATGCCAAATGAAAAGACTAGGCACAAAATACAACAAAATGTAGGGCTGTATGTTAGTTTCTAGAACAAGAAAACTCACAGAGAAAGGAACCAGATGAATTGATGCCAGGAAACTGCGGGGGAGGGAGGCCGGGTAGTGGCAACCGGTAATGATTGCGACCATACACAGGTTTCCTTCTAGGTGTTGAAAGTTTTCTAAAATTAGATTGTGGTGATAGTTGTACAGCAGTGTGTCTTAAAGGCACATTTAACAATGCACATTTCAGATAGGCCAATTTTATGAAAAGTACACTGACAGTTGGGACTGGAGAGATGGGTCAGTGGTTAAGAGCCCTTACTATTCTAAAGGACTGGAGTTCAGTTCCCAGCACTCACAGGTCAGCTCACAACCATCTGTAACAAGGTGCACAGACAGAAATGTAGGCAAAACACTCATACACATAAAATAAATGAAAAAAAAAACCCTAACAGGTAAAGCAGGCATTGTAGAACATAGAAACTGAAGAAGCTAGAGCCAGCACTAGGGGTCTTGTCCACAGTCCCTCTGCAGCTCTCACGCAGTCGTAGTCCAGGGCAGTCTGGGCAAGAACAAGCATATACATTTCTAGCAATGAGCAAATTCCCTGTTCTCTGAGAAAAGGTGGGTCCACGTAATATAGTGCTACTCATTTGCTTATCTCATGTGTAAGAGTGTGTGTGTGTGTGTGTGTGTGTGTGTGTGTGTGTGTATCAGAACTCACAGGACTATTCATTTGCCAGCTCTTCTCCAAGGAATGATGATAATATACATTTATATATATTTGGAGGTGGAAGGAAGATGGCTCATGAGTGGTAGACCTGAGTTCAGTTCCCAGCCCTGACATCAGCTGGCTCACAGGTGCCTGTAACTCAAGCTCCAGTCGAATCCAACACCTCTGGACTCTGCAGACACTCGAATTCATGTACACAAACCCACATGCACATACATAATTTAAAATAATAGATATAAATCTAAAATAAATAAATCTTTTTAAAGGGCTGGAGAGGTAGCTCAGCAGTTAAGAGCACTTCCTGCTCTTGCAGAGGACCTGAGTTCAATCCTATATCAGGATGCTCAAAACTGCCTGTAATACCTGCTTCAAGGAGATCCAAACTTCTGGCTTCCTCAGGCATCTAACTTGTGCACACACACCCACACCCAGATATGCACACATAATTCTTTATCACTGAGCCATCTCAATATTTAGGAGCAGTTACTGCTCCTGCAGAGGACTGAGGTTCAGTTCCCCGGGCCACAGCTTGGCTTCCTTGTTGCAGGGGAGCTAATGCATGCCATGCCCGTGCACACACAGGGATCACACATAGTGTAATAGTGAGTCATTTAAAAGATTGAAGAATAGAAAATACTTCCTAACTCATTCTAGAAAACCTGAGATAGAATAAATACATGAAGAGTTCTTACAAATGAATGAAAAACAATGATTTAAAAAAAAAAGTTAGTAGCTCTGAGTAGACACTTCTCTAAAGAAGATATAAATGGCCAAGAGCATGAAAAGATGCTTGTCTCATCTGTAAAGCAGAGTCAAAATCACAGCAGTGACAGACCATATCCAGTAAGGTGGCACTATCTCAAAAGTAGAGTTTTACATTAAACAAGTGCTGGTAAGGCTGTAGAGAAATAAGAACTGATGCAGATATAGAGAGAATATTTTATATCTATGTGGATGTGGCACCTGCCAATAACAATTCTGATAATCTATGGCTTAGGCAGAAAAGAGGAGAAGGACCACCTGGGAGGCAGAAAGGATTCTGCCAGGCTCTGGAGAGTCACCCAGGACGATGTGACAAGATGGACCCATGGGACCAGAGCACAGGTAACCTGGCAAGTGGCAGAATGTAGATTAGAGTAAATGGGTTATAATAAGTTATGATTTGGTCAGAGAGGAACCTACCTATATTGCCAAGGTATTTGTAAATATATTTTTGAGTCTGAGTCTTATTTCTGGGAGCATGGGACTGGGAGGAAGACCCAGGACCAAACTTCTATGGCAGATGTTCTAGAAAACAGTATTTCCATTTCCTCACCAAGGCAAACACAGAATTATCATACAACCTGTCAACTTCACTTACAAAATTAAAAATGAAAAAAATTTAGATACTTAAACACCAGTGTTCCCAGTAGACAAAACATGGAATCAACCAAAAATTCCACTGACAGATAAACAAAATGTGGTTATATAAACAAAACAGATTATCCTGACATAAAAAGATATGTCATAAAAAGTCATAAAAAGAATGACTTTCAAATACATCCTAAATATAAATGGAGCCTGGAAATAGTCAGTGAGATAAGTTACAAAAGGACAAATAAGTGAGCCTGCTCACGTGAAGCATATAAAACAAGCAAGTTCATTGACAGAAAGTAGAATCAAGGTCACCAGGGGTGGGGCAGGGCAGAATGGGAGATTGCCTAAGAGTACAGAGTTTCTGTTTGGAATGATGAAAATGTTCTGGAAACAGTGGTAATAGTTATACAACACTTTGAACACTACTAAATTTCACAATTAAAATGATTAAAATGGTTTTTTTTTTTTTTACAAAAACTTAAACCTGTGTTATTCTCCTAACAGAAAAGCCTAGGACAACCACATTGCCAGCAAATCGAAATGTCTAAATATCTGCAGGCTGATTTCCACACTAGCTGATAGAGATAAAACAAAGTTTCTAAAGAGGAAAGACTGAAAACTGGGTAGTGGTATAGTGTACTGATTAGATCTATAATTTGGAGACGTGAAGGTAATCAAATAGATTCATTTTTATTTCCTTCCTTACTTTCTTCTTTCTCTTTTTTGACAGAATCTGGCTATTACATTCACTTTTGAAGACTTAAATCTCACATCCAGGATTCATAATACCCAGTTTTCACACAGTAATGAAATTTCAGGGAACCTGTAGCCAGTAATATTCCTCATAGCAGAGTCCATGCATTACTGATGATACTGATAGTGATGGTCATGAGAGGGAAAATCCTAGCCCATTTAGGACCTAGGTATTTGGTGCAGGGTCTAAAAGTAATTTTACAGATCACGAGAGGGAACAGTCTAACCACAATAAGGTGTACTGTGCTGCAATAGTTTAAGCTACTCATCTCCTTAAAACCAACAGAAAGAACAACTTCCTGACAGAATTAGGAAGAAGGAAACGAGTACAGTATTGAGACACTGCCTAGAACGTAATACATATTTAATATATCAATCGCATTAGATATTGTCAGTACTGCTATTACCTATGTACCACATCCAGACCACAGGCACTACCTCTTAACGAGGCCTTATGTGGCTCAAAGGCAGTTACTCAAAACGACAAGTCAGTATCTAATATATTTCCACAGAAAGTAGCTTAAATGTCTTTCAAATCCACTTGCTACTATTTCCTCATTCCAGAGAGTCCAAAGATTATTGAGATACAAAAAAGTTTTGAGAATTACAAAATAATTATCAGTGGCAATATAGATTTCAAGTCATATTTCTTTTAGAAAATGGAAAATTAGATTAACAATCATAACCTAAAACATGGCAATACCTAGCACCTCAAGAGACGTATCACTTGCTCATTCAAGGGACAAGAGAGAAGTTGATGTAGCTTTACATGAATAGCATTTGGGGGAAAAGGGGGGTTGTAGTGACAGAAATGTTCTTTGTTTTGTTTTGTTTTGTTTTGTTTTTCGAGACAGGGTTTCTCTTTGTAGTCCTGGCTGTCCTGGAACTCACTCTGTAGACCAGGCTGGCCTCGAACTCAGAAATCCGCCTGCCTCTGGACAGAAATGTTCTATATCCAAACTATATCAATTCTTGTCAATATCCTGATTTTGTAAGACAATATCATGGGAAAAACTTTGTCTTACAGTCTTATTTGAAGTAATAATTATTTCAAAATATTAATTTTAATTTTAGGATGTTAATAATAAATATAAAAATATTAACCCTGATTATAAATGTTTATTCCATACATGAGAAATAAATCAATAAGGGATGAAAAGAATGGATACTATGTATGTTACTTTTATAATAAGCCAAAAGTCAAGGCCAGCCTGGGATACAAACATAGTAAGTTGAGGCCAGCCTAGGCAACATAGTAAGAATCTATCTCAAAAAAATAAAAAGACAAAGTCTACTAGGCTAGCTCTTGGAATCGGTAAAGGCACCTGTCACTAAGCCTGATAACCTGAGTTTGATCCCAGAATCCACACGGTGGTAGGGGAGAACTAACTCCTCCCAGTTGTCCTTCCATTTCCATGTGGGAGGCCCCCCACCCAAATAAATACATAAATATAAAAATAAAAACTATCCAGAGTAGTTTTTTAATTAAAATTTATTTTATCAGGCACTGTTATATGCCTCTAATCCCAGCTACTCCGATGCTGAAGGAGTAGTAGAATCATGAGTTCAATTCTAACCCAGGAAACAAAGCAAGATCTCATTTCAGAAAGCAAGCAGGCAAACTATCATTATCTTAGGATCATCAAGAAGCAATGAAAGAAATTTTAGGACGTTGTTTAAGACACGCATTCCTTGGCCAGGCACTAGCAGTCTGGCCTTATTACAGGTTCTGACAGAAAACCAACTGAGGAGAGAGTGGGGGGACTCCCAATTCTGAGTTATAGTTCATTATTTTAGAGAAGTCAAAGGCAGGAACTCAAGCAGCTGGTCACATCATAGCCACAATCAAGGGCAAAGAGAAAATAAAGCATCCTTCCTTGCTCGTCTTAGGAATCTTGTCTTAAGAAATCCCTGCCCACAGAATGGCGCCACCCGAAATGGACTGGGTCTTCCTTTATCCAAGACATGCTTGCAAATCAATATGATGTAGGTAACCCTTCACTTCTCTATCAATTACCAACCCAGACAATTCCCAAGACAAGCCTGCAAATCATTACGATGCAAATAACCCTTCACTAAGGCTCCCTTCTCAAGCCCTACAGATTTTAATCCCAGAGCACAGGGATCTCTATTGGAGACCAACCTGGTCCACATAGGAAGTTCAGGACAGCAAGGCCTACAAAGGGGACTTTTTCTCAAAACAAACAAGCAAACCAAAACAATGAGACAAAAACAAACAAACAAACAAACAAAACCCAAAAAGGCTTCCTTCTAGGGAGAATATTGGTCTGTCAGCTTGACAATAAAAACTAATCAGCACAAGTATTAACAGATCAGTTGTAAACCAGACTGGATGTGGTGGCACACACCTTTAATCTCAGCACTCAGGAAGCAGAGGCAGGTGGATCTCTGTGAGTTCAAGGCCAGTCTGGTCTAGAGTGAGTTCCAGAATTAAAGCCTCTCTTGAAAAATCAACTAAACAAGCAAAACAAAACAGATCAGTAGTATACGTTAGCCAGATTAAAGCCGTTTAAAAAAAAAGGTGGGTGGGATCTGGAGAGATGGCTCAGAGATTAGGTTAGGAGCACTGCTGCTATTGCATAGGACCTGGGTTCAGTTACCAACACCCCCATAGTGGCCCTCTTCTGACGTCTATGAGCAGCAAGCACGTATATACTGACCAACAGACAAAACACTCACGTGCATAAAATAAACTTTTTAGTTAGTATGTTGCTAGAAGCCTCCCTCCTGCATTCTCCTTCCCCCATCTACACCCCAGCTCTGTGTGTGTGTGTGTGTGTGTGTGTGTGTGTGTGTGTGAGAGAGAGAGAGAGAGAGAGAGAAAGAGAGAGAGAGAGAGAGAGAAAGTGAACGAACCATAAGGCCCCTAATTTAAGACATTAAAATATTATCAAGATACTTATATATAAAATAGCAATATTACATAATACAGTTAAAAGATTCATATTTATTGTGTCCATGCATCGTGTGAGGCAAACCTATATAGCAAAGATTCACTTAATAGATTAAAGGAAAGATGGGCTAGAGAGATGGCTCAGTAGATAAGAGCATTTGCCCCTCTTGCTCTTAAAGAGAACCCCAAGTTTGACTCACAGCATCCATATGGAGACTCAGAACCATCTACAGTTTCAGGGGATCCAACACCCTCTTCTGGCCTCCACAGGCACCAAGAACATGTACAGATATGTATTCAGGTAAAAATTCATAAAGTTTATAATAAATCTTAATAAATAAAACTCAAAGATTAAATTTCTTGCCCAGAGTCATATAACTGCACATAAATGAAAGAATTCAAAACCAAGGAGACTGTTAAGAAATAATGCTATAAGTCAGTCCTATTTGAATTTATATCTTGTAATCTGTACTTTTAAGGCTAGAATGAACGAGCCATGGCAGCCTTGTTCACTGTTCCAACTACTCCAGTATCCCTGTCTTTGAAGAATTGTGTTGTGATTTTGATGGGGATTGCACTGAATCTGTAGACTGCCTTTGGCAGGATAGCCATTTTTACTGTGTTAATTCTGCCAATCCATGAGCATGGGAGCTCTCTCCATTTTCTGAGATCTTCCAATTCTTTCTTGAGAGACTTGTTGTTGTACAGATCTTTCACTTGTTTGGTTAGAGTTACCAAGATATTTTATATTATTTGTGGCTAATTGTGGAGGGAGTTGTTTCCCTAATTTCTTTCTCAGCCTGTTTATCATGTGTATAAAGGAAGGCTACTGATTTATTTGCATTAATTTTATATCCAGACACTTTGCTGAAGTTATTTATCAGCTGGAGAAGTTCTCTGGTACAATTTTTGGGGTCACTTATGTATACTATCTTATCATCTGCAAATAGTGATACCTTTATTTCTTTGTCAATTTGTATCCCCTTGATCTCTTTTTGTTGTCTTACTGTTCTAGCTAGCACTTCGAGTACTATATTGAATAGATATGGGGAGAGTGGGCATCCTCAAGTATCTCTCTGTTTAATTTGATATTGGCTGTTGGTTTGCTGTATAATGCTCTTCTTATGTTCAGGCCAGTGGTGGTGCATGCTTTTAAATTCCAGCACTCAGGAGGCAGAGGTAGGCAAATATCTGAGGTAAACCTGGTCTACAAGCAAGCTCCAGGATATCCAGGGCTACACAGAGAAACGAAACAAAACATAAACACTAAAGGACCTGGATTGAGTCCCCAGACCCACATGGCAAACCATAATTATTTGTAACTCCAATTTTAGGGGCTGGGATGCCTCTTCTAGCATCAGAGAGCACCAGGCACACAAACATAGATGCAGGCAAAAACACCCATGCATATAAAAAATGAAATAAAATAAAAATTAATGGCAAGAGCATAAATGAGGCAATAAGAGAGCATTGAGATGAGCCAATCTGGAAATGGAACTCAATCAATATAGCAAAGACCATCTCTGCATGCTCATCCCAGTAAGTTTAAGAGAGACAAGCAATTTTAAATAACTTGCCAAAACTTCTGCAAGTAATTGGTAGATAGGCAGATGGCAGGCACAATTCCTAATGTGTTCAGTGATATATTTTAGCCAAAATTTAAGTGAAAAGAGTAAAAGCAAACACTATATATGTGACTTAGAGTCTAAACTAAAACAGTGCGCACATGTGGCCGGACTGGCCATGAACTCATTATGTAGTCAAGGATCACCTTGAACTTCTGAACCTTCCACCTCTACCACACTCAGTTTACACCATGCTAATAATGAAACCCAGGGCTTCCTGCATACCATGAAGCACTCTACAAATGAGTTCAGCCTTCACCTAAAAACAACTTCATCCAGTAATAGAAGATAAATATTAGCAGATATAAATCTACTGAGTTAAAAGCAACATAATTTCCTCAGTATCTATTTATATGGAGATTCAGTATGTGTACAAAGCTCTCTCCCTCCTTCCCTCCCTCCCTCACTACCTCCCTTCCTCCACCTCCCCTACCTCTGACATTCTCTCATTTTTATCTCTGAGATAACTTCCAAAGAAGACTGTATAATTCCAGAACTGCGGCCTTTCACTATCGATATATCTTGCAATAAAACTGAAAATTTAGGGTCAGCAAGAAAATTTAGGGATGGCTTAATGGGTAAAGGTGCTTGATCCCAAGCCAGTCCAGTCCTCTGGGTCCCATGAAGAAAGAGAGAACCAACTCTCACAGGCAACACACGTACACACACACACACACACACACACACACACACACACTTCCCTCTCCCTCTCCCTCTCTTCTCAACTGAACTCAAGTGCATCTTAATCTCTCTTGAATCTACAACACCAAATCCAGGATTTGGCCACCAAAGCCCAAGGTAAAAATATAAGTGGCACGTCTATGAGACGCAGCAGCGTGGCTGGGTCTAACGTGATGGCATAGGTGACCAGGCTTCTCCATCTTATCATCCACTGAAGGGAGAGAAATCAAAATGTTCTAACTATTCTTTTCTTACATCTTCCTCCTCATCGTTTTAAAAAAAAAAAAGTTTAAAAGTGTTGGGACCAGAACATGCTGAATTTCGGGTGGAAAGAGAAAGGTTCCACTGAGAGACCGATTGTGAGGGAAAAGCATGGAGACAGGTTGGCCATTCTGATATATGGAAAAAATGTTCAGGTTGAATGAATCCAAAGGCCCTGAGACAGGGACCATGTCTGGCATTTTGAGAAGCAACATTCATGTATTTCACACCTCATAGAGAACTATGGTTGAGTCTTAGAAAAGGAAAAAGAGGACCCGGACGCTGGTCCAGCAGCCAAAGGCACCTGCTGCCTAAGGAGTTTCATCCTCAAAACACGGATAGTGCCTATAGTCCCAGCACTTGGGAGGCAGAGGCAGGTGGATTTCTGAGTTCGAGGCCAGCCTGGTCTACAGAGTGAGTTCCAGGACAGCCAGGGCTACAACAGAGAAACCCTGTCTCGGAAAAACAAAAACAAAAACAAAAATAAAAATAAATAATAAAAACACGGATAGTAAAAGGAGAACCAACTGCCACGATTGTCTTCAGACCCAGTGCGCGTGCGTGCATGTTCAACCTTTGCCTAACCCTCTTTAAAAATCACTTCTTCACCATCTAGCCTCCCTTCCTGTGTGTTTTAGTTACTTTTCTCTTATTGGGACAAATATCTGGCAAGAAGCAACCTTTGAGGGGCACTGAGGCATGGCAGCACTGTGACGGGCAACAGTCTGCTTGTAACTGAGCTGACTAAAAGCAGCTTTCTTCTCCCCTCCAGATAGGAAATCTAATCCTGCTATAAACTGCCAGGCCCCGGTGGCTTTCTGGAATGGTGATGAAGCCTGCATGAGCTCCCCACCTTACAGCTGACACACCTATAAAGCCAGCACAGAAGAGATACTGCCACAGACTTGGCTGCCTGTACTCTGTGGACCACACTGCAGTGGCCTCAATAGCTAAACCTAGGGAAACACTTCCTAGACAGCTGTTCTCCAGCATGGCACCCCAAAGGCTCTACCTAGCCAGGCTTTCTCCTTTCAAATACACTTACTATTTCTTGTCCTAGGCAGCTGTTTTCTGGTAGGATGCCCTGAAAGTTCTACCTTGTCGGGCATTCCCTTTCAAATGGATGCTATGCTCTGGCTCTCTCCACGGATGCATGCCTAGCCCTCATTATCTCTAGCCTCAGTCTACTGAGTAGCAGAGAATACAGGCATGCGCAACTGTGCATAGCCATATGCAATTAATGTTAAAGAACATCACTTGAATGTTGTATCTAACAGAGGGAAAACTTTAGGCATGACCTCAAGAATGGTCAAACCCAGCACTGGGAGGTGGAGACAAAATCAGGAGTAAAAGGTCATCTTTGGCTGATAGCAAGTTCAGGACCAGCCTGAGATATACCGAGCCTGCCGCAAATAAATGAAAAGGGTTGGGGGGGCAGCTGCAGAGAAAACTCAGTGATTGTTTAAGAGCACTTTTGCTCTTACAAGGACCTGGTTTCAGTTGTTAGCACCCACATGGACTCTAACAACCATCTGTAATTACAGTTCCAAGGGAGCTGAAGCCCTCTTTTGATCTCTGTGAGAATTAGGCATGCATAAAGTGCAGGTATTTATATGCAAAGCACTCATGTATGTAAAATAACTAATGTTTAATAGAATTTTTAAAAGGTCTTTATAGGGAGCCATGTGTATGGTTCAGCATGTAAAGTGCTGGCCTGACCAGCCCAGCAACCTGAGGTTGATACCCAGGACCCACAGAGTACAAGAAAAGGACCTACGGCTCTCAGTCTCATGGGATGCAGATAGAGGGTCTCATCTATTCCAACTGAATTTCCTATGCAGCAAAGGATGGCCTTGAGCTCCTCCTGTCTTTACTTTACAGGAAGGTGTGCCGACATTATAGGTGAGCACCACCACACACAGCTTATGGAATGCTGGGGATCGAACCAAGCATCTCAATAAAGGTATATGAGGATTTTTAAAAAAGATTTATTTATTTATTTTATGTATATGAGTACACTGGCACTATCTTCAGACACACCAAAAGAGAGCATCGGATCCCATTGCAGATGGTTGTGAGCCACCATATGGTTGCTGGGAATTGAACTCAGGATCTCTGGAAGAGCAGTCAGTGCTCTTAAACGTTGAGCCTTCTCTCCAGTCCAGTATATGAATTTTTTAAAAGACAAAAATATATAAAAAGGTGGACATGTTCAAGTATCTTAAATAAAATACTGAAAGCCATCAAAACACACAACTAGCCAGGCATTGGCACACGCCTTTAATCCCAAATGTATTTGAAGTAAAGGGCTATAGAGAACATTACCTATTATATTAAAAGAAGGACTATGTCTGTATGCTTGTGCAGATACATGACACACACATGGACATATTTCTGGTGGAGTCTAAGTGGCAATATATATAGAAAGTAGACAGCACAGGACAATATGCGGGCTAACAGCGTAGCTACAAGAAAGCAAAAGGAAAGATTTCGTCAGATCTCCTTTTTACATTTAGACAGTCTTGCTATGTGACCCAGGCTAACCTAGCATTCACAATCCTCCTGCCTTAGCTTTCCAAAATGCTGGTATTACAGGCATGTAGCATCACACCTGGATTTATTTTGACTTCTGAGCAATTTATGCTTATCAAGAGGAAAAGTGAAAAGTACTTTACCTTGTACCATTGTTCCTAATGACTTCCACAATTTCTTCAACAAAATATCGGTCCTTGACATATGCAAAGATATCATCACAAATTTCATGTAAGCGTGAACGATGGGTAAGGTTGGTCAAGTATAAAACTGGAATAATTAGTGGTTCTGGGAAACTCTGTAGATTCTGTCTTGCTTTTCTTTCTGATTCCAGTGCTTCCTGATATGTCAGTCCAGGTCTACCCGTCACAGCACAGCTCCACACAAGGCTGTTACACAGAATGGTTCGCTCAAAAAAGTCACTGATTAAGAAACAAAAACAAAATGTCATTACCTATCATTGCATAAACTTTACATGAAAATCAATATCTTTATGCTCTTTCCCCTCATATGATGCCACCTCATCAACTTACTCTTTAGTACGAAGTTAAAAAGTCTTTAATGTAGAAGCTTACAGTGCAACTCATATGTGTTATCAGCACAGTTAGACGAGCTATGCCAGTTCTGAAATCTGGAACCAAACTAAAGGCAGATTCAACCTTTTTTTTCCTTTTACTTATAAGCTTTTTTGTTGAAAAGCACTGCACTAATGCCAAATTAATCATGACTTTTTATAAGACTTTAATAGTGGAAAAAACTAATAAATCTGGCCACCTAACAATTAGAGAAAACAAAATATTTTATGTGATGAAAAAGTCAGTTTGTAGGCAGTACAAGAATTCTTAATATAAGGGCAAATAGCATTATTTCAAGTTTGAGCCTTCCTTTGCTCTCTTTACAGTAAGCATTGACTTTATCTTCATAGAAAAACAAAATAGAAAAGAGAAAGAAGCAACAATCAGAAGGGGGGGGAGGGAGAGCGAGTGTAGTGGCTACTCCTGCTTGTCAGCTCGTCTACATCTGGAATGGACTGCAGTCCAGAAATAGAGGGCACACCTGTGATCCAGATCTTGAGGTCAGAAGACACAGGCTTCTGATCTAGATCATGACATGGGATGACACACGCTTTTGACTTAGACCTTGAGGTATAGTGGCCATGAAAAGCTTAAGCCTAGGCAAGGTAGTGCACACCTTATGTGTACTGTCTGGGCCACACCTCCTGCTGGAGGCCTACATAAGGACAATGGAAGAAGGAAGACTCACTCTTCTTCACCTGCTTGCACTTACTCGCCAGCACATTTGCTGGAACCTGCTTCTTCAGGATCCCAGCCTATACAGAAGACCAGCTGAGACCACTTGCCTCGTGGACTGAGCAACTACTAGACTCTTGGACTTCCCATTCACAGCTGCCCACTGTTGGATTGTAGTCATTAAATAAATTCCCTTAATAGATATAGGGACATTCCATAAGTCCTGTGACTCTAGAACCCTGACTAATACAGCAAGTTAGGAGGGAAAACTTGAAAAAGCAGAGATTTTTTAAATATTAAACAAAATGAGGATAATAAGCTGGGCATACGCGGCTCACTCCTGAGTGATCAGCCCAGATTCAGCAGGCTGCAGTAGGGAAGCTCAACAATTTCAAGGCCTCCAACGTGAGTTCCAGTTCAGCCTAAGCTATAGTAAGACTCTGTCTCAAAAAAATAAACCAAGGTGCCAGGACTGCTGGCATACGCCAGTACATGCAGCACCTGGGAGGTAGAGATGCAGGAGCAAAGCTAGCCTGAGCTACCCGAGATCCTATCTTAGGAACAAAAGGCCCAGGGTTATAGCTACCATTCAATATGCAGTACCTTTTTGAACTACAGTGATTTCTTAATATGAACCTTTATTTTTTGAAAATTTACCTAGTTTCTTTTAAAGTGCAAGAAACATATAAAATGAAAAACTTCAAAGAGAAATTGGGATAGAAAATGCACTGAATATACCAAAAAAAAAAAAATCCCACACACATACATTAACCACAAATATGTGCCTTTATAGGCATACGATAAACAGATGTTCCTATAGAGAAAGCAAGAGACCAGGAAGAAAGGAAAAATGTTGTGTGTGCATGATTCTAAACATTTCCACATTATTTGAATTTTTATTTAATCATGTACTCATGCATCATTTTACAAGGAGGTTCTTCTAAATATAAACTATTATTAGACACACGCAAAAAGTTAATAACAGGTAGCCAGTTGGAGGGCGTGTTAAACTTTGTCCTCCCCTGGAGAGTAAAGACACACTCTGCTCTACTTTTCAATAACTACATGAATTAACTACATGAATGTATGAGCAATCATTCTCTAAGTTTCACCTTCCTGACCTCTTCTCCCATCATTCTCAAGTAATCTTGGCTAGTCCGTCTATCTTACATATTATCCCTATAAACACTCAGATCTGCAAAGATCATTTGGGGCATGTCTATTAGGACTGTCTTATTTGTATGTCTATCAAAATAGCAACAAAAAAATGTTTAAATCTATGAAAATCAAGAGAAACCAATCACAATACAATGAAAGGGGTGATTATGATGACAACAATGATGATAATGAAAATAATAATACAATGATGATGATAAAGATGATGATGATGATAATAGTAATATGATGATGATGATGAAGGAGGAAGAAAAGGCGAGAGGAGGAGAAGAGTGGAGGAAAAGGAAGAGGAGGAGGAGAAGGAGAAGACCACCACCACCACCACCACCACCACCACCACCACCACCAAAACCACCACCACCACCACCACCACCACCACCACCACCACCAAAACAACCACCACCACCACCACCACCACCACCACCACCACCACCACCACCAAAACAACCACCACCACCACCACACACACATACAAGGCTGAAAAACTGACTTGTTAGAGCACTTACTGTTCTTACAGTGGACCCTGTAGGAGTTTGAATCCTAGCACCTGTGTCAGCAGCTCACAATTGTCTATAACTCCAGCTCCCAGAATCCCATGCCTCTGAACTCCTCAGATCCCTGCACTCGTGTGCATATACCCACTCACATGCATATACACACAATTAAAAATAAAAAATTTTACGTATGCCAACTTAGATGACCCTGACTCTATTTGAAGGCCCTTTTCTGAAGTATGTTTTGGTGCAGCAATAAATGGGTTTTTTTGTTTTGTTTTTTGTTTTTTTGTTTTTGTTTTTTGTAAGAGACAACAAGTATACTAACAAGAAAATTCAGAGAAAGGCAAAATGGATCAGAAAATTCTAAAACATTTTTTTCAAGTGATATTAAGGGTTATGTCTTTTTAAAAAAAAAAGCAGAAAGTTAGCCTGGTGGTGGTGGTGGTACACACCTTTAAACCTAGCACTTGGGGGGCAGAGGCATTGGAGTTTGAGGCCAGCATGGTCTACAGAGCAAGTTCTAGGACAGCCAAGGCTATGCAGAGAAACCAAAAACAAACAACAACAACAAAGAGCATAAAGTTAAAGAACGCTTGGGTGGGGGTGGAGGAGTGGAATTTATTTCTAATACAAGAAAATTTGTCATAATAATTTACTAACAGATAGGAAAAGATATAGCTCACAGTGATTTTCAAGTATACAGAATAAAATGGATATAAATAACATCAAAATCATTTATATTTTTGTATATTAAATCTTACTATCCACACCAAACCATTTCAAGTCAATGGTCCATATGGCCAAGCAATAGCTTCTGTATCAAACAGCATGGGTTTAGCTCTATCAGCCAAGTGACTAGGATATTTGGTGGGCCACAAGGCATCTGAAACTGCTTCAGGGTAACAGTTAAGTATAAAAAGGTTTACAATAGACATTAACATTGTCTAAAATGATCAAAGTGAGCAATGGTACAGGTAGTAAAAGAGGGTAAGGACCAGCAGGATGAGTCACCAAGCCTGACAGCCTAAGCTCCATCCCCCAAACCCACAGGGTACAAAGAGAATCAACTCTCACAAGCTGTCTTGTGACTGATACATTCATTCAGTGGTATCTAAACTCATGTGCATGCACACAAAGAATCAATAGGCAGGCAGGCAGGCAGGCAGGTAGGTAGGTAGGGAGATACAAATACAAAGTAAAATACAAAATGGAACAAAATGGGATGGGAACCCAATGATGCAGCTGCTCTGCTCCTCCCATGAGGTTCCCTTTATCTTCTGCAAAACCTTAGTGTTCTTATATTTCCTTTGGTCTCTAGACAGTTTTTGTTACATTGATAGTCTTATGCACAAAGATCCAACCCTCAGGAGGTAGGAAGCAAGTGCACTCCACCACTGTGGCTGTTATTGAAAAGGAGGGAAAGTTCATCCCAGAGCAGGCCTATTGCGTATCTTCATTCCTGCCCACTGTACCATTCTGCTTACACCTGACCTTCATTGAACACATTCAAGATTATCGTTAATGCTAAATTCAAGGGAGTCGGTCACTGTCACTTCAACCTCTACATAACAAGTACATTTTGCTATTGTAAAAAAGAAATGCAAAGTGAGAACTATCTAATATAAATTACTTATGCTAACAAATTATATCATATCTGATTCATGACTATAGTCTTCAAAAAGCTTCTTTAGGATAGAGATATATTACTGTCTAGAAGTCAAATCCAGCCTTCTTTTTTTTTGAGGGGGGGTCAAGACAGGGTTTCCCTGTGTAGTCCTGGCTGTCCTAGAACTCACTCTGTAGACCAGGCTGGCCTCAAACTCAGAAATCCACCTGCCTCTGCCTCCCAAGTGCTGGGATTAAAGGCATGCGCAACTACCGCCCGGCCAGCCTTCTTTTGTATTTAATTTTACTGGCAATTTCATCTTCACTTCTATGTATTCTCTGCTTTCCTGATTAAATTGTAGAGTGTGGGAGACACTGTGACCAGAACAGTCTAAAACAATCGTTATCTGCTCCTTCAAACAAATATATGATGGCCTTTCCTCTTTATCGCTGTTTCATAAGAGTCTGAGTACAAGGTAAAAATCTTTCCTAAAGACATATTCGAGTCTACTGATTCTGGTAAACAAGCTAAGAAACAAAGTGTAACAGGATAGCAATTTGTCAAGGGTCAGGAAAAC
Organism: Apodemus agrarius; assembly: GCA_964023405.1. Taxonomy (NCBI): domain Eukaryota; kingdom Metazoa; phylum Chordata; class Mammalia; order Rodentia; family Muridae; genus Apodemus; species Apodemus agrarius. Next base: position 68,857,946 of record OZ030011.1, on the reverse strand, counting down.
TAAAAGCCTAGTTAATTTAAGAATTAAGGAACATCACACATAACTCAGATGAACACAAAGAGTTCTTTACTTAAGGACTGAAACTTTACTAGCCAGATGCAAAGTGTGGGGAACTCCAGAACAATCCAATAGCAAAGATCTAAAGCATCGCCCCCGCCCCACCCCGCCACCAAAAGAGGTTAGACATGCTAAAAATTAGAATTCCTAACTTAAAATAGTCTGTGATATGCAACAGATGAGAAGGAGAGCTTGTAAGTTTTAAAAGGTGGCCACTACTGGAAGGCTGGAAAATCACTAATAACTTTCTTCTCTGGGAGGTTCATAAGTGCAGATCAGATCATGAGCATGACGGGATTAACATGCCTTATATTATGAAGACACCAGCAAGATGAAAAATGTTATTTTTATACTCATTTATAAACAACCAGCAAGTTTTTAAACAAACAAACAAGGGGTCTAGTTTTTAAAAGCCACTCTAATGAAATTTCACTTTGCATTTTGTTCAGTGCTGCCTCTGAATGAGATTACATGCCTAAGACCTGCAGGTGGTACAAAGCTGAGAAGTGGCAATAATGGAAGTCCTTACCTTAAAATAATGGGTGTGAATAAGACAATTTTAAGTGAACTCAATGCATACTTGAGTGTTGTTTTTAATAAACGTCCTCATGCTTTATAAGGGATAAGGGTTCTTTACTTCTCCTACCTACATGTCCTACGAGCCCAGTCCTTCAAGATCCACTTTAGATGCTCTCCTACTGGCGGCTTCCCCAGTTCCCGGCAAACAGTTACCAGACTCCTCTGCCGTGTTCCCATCATACTGGCCTCAGACTATTATGTTGGAGACATTCCTCACTAAGGAGACAAATATCTCAGCATTTTCAGAGTCTCTCCAAAGAAAAATATCAAGAATACTCTCAATGGATGGGACACATTCTTGGGTTTTTTTTTGGGGGGGGGGCAGGCGGGGGCAGCTTTTCAAGGCAGGGATTCTCTGTGTAACAAAGCTTGGCTATCCTGGACTGTTTGTAGACCAGGCAGGCCTTGAACTCTGAGAACCACCACCTCTGCTTCCAAGTGCTTTAGTCCTACGAAAGGCATGTGCCATCATGCCTGGCTCCCCACATTCATTTTTTAATGTGTGTTTAGAAAGAGGAAGAGAGGAAATGTCTAAAGCTAGCTTTATCACTTTTCTTTGGGTAACTTACATAATCTCTCTGAACCAGGTTCCCCCTTCTATAAAATGGGGCTATGCTTCATAAACAGTTTATGTAAAAGAAACTAAATGAGATTATTCTAAACAAATGCCTATAGGATAAATATGTGCACTCAATTTTTTAATCAATTTTTTTTAATTGTTCAGGATCATATGTGCAAAGACAATCCTAAGACAGTGCATCTTAACCTTCCTAATGCTGTGACCCTTTAATACAGGTCCTCATGCTGTGGGACTCCCAACCATAAATTTCCTTGCTACCTCATAACTGTAGTTTTGCTACTGTTATGAATCCTAATGTAAATATCTGTGTTTCCTAACAGCTACCCTTGTGAACGAGTCATTTGATCCCCATAGGGGTCATGACCCACAGGTTGAAAGCCACTGTCTTAAGAGGATCACCAGGACAGTAAAGAAACAATGTCAGAGGAGCACAAGAGAAAGTTGAGCATTGGGAAGAAGAGTAGGAATTAATTAGCTTAAGTATCTGAGGAATTCTTTCCTGGCACCCCCTTGAGGGCAAGCACTAGAACAACAGAACTTAGGAGACACAGAGCTGAAGTCACTGTAGACAGGACAAGGGCAAGAAACAAAGCAAGTCCAAGAGATATTTAGGAGGAATTTTTTAAAGTGTGTAGAGCGTGTGTTACGTGTGTGGGGAGTGTGAGCACATGGAGCATTTGTGGAGCTCAGTTCTTTCCTTCCTCTGTGGGTTCCAGGACCTACGCAAACTCAGGGCCTCTGAATAGCACTGCAAGGGCTAAGCTATCTTGCTGGCCCAATTTTCACTGTATTTTGATTAATAACATCAGATTATAATACCCTAAAATCCAATTTGTTGGCAAAGAAAGCTAAAGGTGTACAGATGCCTTTGAATTATGACTTCATTGTGAAAAATAAATATGCGGCTGTTTTGCTTGCCATGCATGCCTATGCACCACGTATGTGCCTAGTCCCCATGGAGGCCAGAAGAGGGCACTGGGTTGCCTGGAACTAAAGCTGCAGACAGTTGTGAACCCCAATGTAAGCACTGGGAATTGAACCCAGGTCTTCTAGAAAGTAGCCATTGCTCTAAGCTGCTAATGCATCTCTCCAGCCAACACTGCCTTTCTTGGACATGGAGTCCAAGTCCATCATCCCTTGAATCTAGAGTGGCCATTGATTGTTTTCATCAATATAACAGAGATGACACTGAGACCTCATAGCTCTCTCTCATCCTGAAGCACCTCAGGATACCCTCCTAAGAGGAGAGAAGTCATCCTTCAGAGTCCCGCACATGTATCAGAGTTCATGTCTTACTTTACTCAAGATCAGCTTGGCCTCCAAGTGGACAGTTAAGTGGGTGAGCCCAGAGGACGGCAGCAAAACACAACTGAGAAACCACACAACAGTGAGACAGACAGAATGGGCCATTAACTTTGGAGTAGACCATTACACTACAACTACTGATACACATATTTTGACTGAAGAAAGCTTATGTGTTGAAAAAAAAAAAGTAGAGCCTGGCAGTGGTGGCACATGCCTGTAATCCCAACACTTGAGAGGCAGAGGCAGGTGGATTTCTGAGTTCGAGGCCAGCCTGGTCTACAGAGTAAGTTCCAGGACAGCCAGGGCTACACAGAGAAACCCTGTCTCGAAACAACAACAACAACAACAACAACAAAAACAAAAAACCAAAACAAAACAAAAGTATAGCCTACTAAATATAAGAAAGATAAAGCTGAAAATTGGGCTTGTGGAGTCAGGAAGATCTCTGTTCAAGGTCAGTGTGGTTCAAAGAAACCCTGGAAAAAGAGAGAGGTGGGGGGGAGCTGAAATCCGCATTTAGGAATCTCTCTATACTAGGGGGGGAAAAAAGACTGTGGGCTCAACAATCAGGGACATGTGGCCAACTTATTTCTAAAAAGGAGCCAAATACACCCAATTTGAAGACACTAGTTTGAAGATTATCCCCATTCCCTTGGAGTGCATGTTCACACACAGCTTTTGTGCATCCTGCCCTCAGCACAGAAACTGGCCGGTATGAAAAGCACTTCACCCCATGACAAACTGACGACACCAGGTGTGGTGGCACATGCCTGTAATCTCAGCACTCAAGTGCAAGAGGGTCTCAAGTTCCAGGCCAGCTTGGGCTACACAGCAAAACCTTGTCATTCATAAACAAACGGTGTCCTGAGTTCTCCACTTACTACCTAGAGCCTAACCACTGAGGGGGCAGCACCTGTCAGTGCTGAGCTGACAAGAGAGCAGCTGCCATCTACAGAAAAGCCTGGGGAGCTAACTCATAGCTAGTTTCTTTGTGCATATTTCTACAAACTTTTGACAACAGGAAGAATTCTTCATAGAAGCAGAATGTGGAAGAAGGCCTTACAGATATCAATTAAAATTCTAGTGCCATCAAGGGCTAAATATGTGATTACAATTGCCATCCTGGAGCTTAATCAATATCCCAGAATCCTTCCTTGTTCTTGAAAAGGGCTCAATTCACAACAACTACAGACAGCGAAACACAATGGACTATAAGCTAGTCAAATCTTCCTCTGGGAACTTTTCACTGTAAACTTCACTTGTTCTGGGTTGAAACAAGCTGGGTTGCCTATTAGTGTGAGGTGGGAGAGAGTATTAAACTTGGCATAGAATCAAAGATGTGGGAGTTCAGTTCAAAATAGAAAAAAAAGTCAGATATTAAATCACTGGATAATAAAAAGATCGTTAAGAAACTATATTTAAGATATATATGTTCTAGGATTAAGAGCCAACTGACTTCTTTTTTAACAATTTACAACCAAAATTTAAAAATTGGGGTCAGTCAAAATTATAGAAATCTTTACCTGCCTTGAAACTAAAGTATGCTCTTTAATATGTATATTTGCCTATACCTTAATGTGTTATTTGTAGTAGGCTTTCAGAAAGCAGGTCAAACAGGTTAGCAATTAGTCCAGAAACATGCAGTCCAAACCATTTAAACAGAGGAACTTAATACTGTATAATCACTGACAATCCATCCTGGTCATAGTCTCTGTCTTAGAGAACATAGGGTCTTAGAGAAAATGAACTGTAATAGGAATCAAGCACACTCTTCAGAAGGAGGCCAGGACCACAGTGTGGCAAGAAGAGGTGGGCTTCAATGACAGAGACAATACTATCTAGCAATGAAAAGGTTTCCGACAAACTAAGCGGTTAGAGGTTTCTTGGGAAGTGAGCAAGGCCGGGAGCTGAAGGTTTCAGCAGAAATTTACACCCAAGAAATAAAAAGAAGGCTGAAGTACTGGGTGAGCATGGATACTCAAAGACAAGATTTTTAATATAAAAGGAAATCTTCACATTAACACAAACCAATTTAAGATGTAAGTTAAAATAGCTTTTCTTTTGTTTCTATAGATCATTATATGCCATCCACCCTAAAAAAAAAATGCAGGTTTGGAAAGATAGCTTCTTACCAATTAAGGGATGGGAAGATAATTTAAGGTAAATTAACACAGCTAAATGACAGTCTTGTATTTTATAGCCAATCCAAAAATCATAAGGATTAAATATCTAAGGACATAATGCAATTTTGTTTAAGGCAAATGATCAGATATGTTACCAAATTAATCATCTCAAACTGTTTGTAACTTCCGAAACCTCAAATACTTTAGCACTGAGAAAAAAATACAGAGATTTTGTTTTGTTTTGTTTTAGTCCATCTTTAAATGTTTTAATATCCTAAGATTACAAAACATACAATTCCATACAAAAAAAATCTTTATTTCAGCATTTCAGACTTCTCCATGATTAGAATAATTCATCCCAGGAACCAAAGTATATCAAGAATAAAAGTCAAGTCTACCTTACCCTCTAACAGTGATGGATTGGAGGCACTGTTTGTGTTTTAACCTCGGGTCTTCACTTTGTAACCCAGACCCAAAACTCACTCTGTGGCCCCCCGGGCTGGCCTTGAACATACAGACCCTCTACTTCAGCCTCCTGAGTACCAGGCCAGCAGAGCCTTTTCAAAAGCCTGCTTATATAAAGCCAAGGAAGAGTTTTGGATGTAAGCCTGTTAACTATTTTCTTGGTACTCTTAAATTAAAAAAAAAAAAAAATCAGAAATGTTCCTAAGGATTTTAGCTTAAACATTAGATGAAGACATCATCCTCGCACAGTTACCCAACTCAAATCCACCTAAGAAGTTACAAGAGTGCACTCAAGGTAGTAAAACAAGTCCATACAGGAGCCAGGGAGATGTGCACTCCTACTTAAAGGTACTGTTTGATGAAAAGTACTATCTACTTCTCTAGATACAACATGTTTACCTGTAACCCCTTTGGGGGGGGGGCATATCTTACTTGGAACTATGCAACTGATTTTTCTAATCTCACTACCCCTTTCTCAGTCGGCTGTGGAGTTTGCCTGAAGACCTCCCTGGATCAAGCTTTTCTCCCAGGCCCCCACACTCAAAAATCCTCCTACACACAACCTATTTGGTTGCTATTAACATAGGGTTTCTAAGCCACAAAGAGAGTCTGCTTGGAGGATAAAGAAGGAAAGGGGGTGGGTGGAGTGAGGACCAGGCTGTTAGGTTGTTCCCGTGACTGATCAATTCGGGTTCTCACTGAAGAGTCCCTGTTTAAACACGGGTTGCTGAAACATACCCCACTGCTTCTGTCACTGAGCCACGGGAACTCTTGGATACACCAGGCAATGAACTAAAAAACCTGGGGGTTGAAGCTACATCTGCCGCAGCTTTGGGTTCTTATCAAAACAAAAGCAGTGGCACATGTCAGGCGGCCCACATGCACCGGAGGAGGGAGCATGTGCAGGGGGGGGGGGGGGGAGGGGGGAGAGGCGACAAACTGAAGCTGGAGTTGAACTTGTCTAAGCCGCCTCTCCCAACTCCCACCGCCGAGCTCTTGGTTACTGGAAAGGAAAACCCGGGGCGTCCGGGACCCAGCTATCTCCCACTCCGTTCCCCACGCTCGCCCCGGGGGTGGGGGGTGGGGGCGGAGACGCCGAGTTCCCCGGGGACCGGAGTTAGTCACCAAGAAGAGGCGGTGACAGAGCGTGGCTCTCGTCACACACTCTCAGGCCTAGGCGGCGCGGGGCGCGAAGCCGCCGCACGGGACACGCGTGCCCCAACGCCCCCGGCCGCCGTCCTCCTGGCCGGTGCAGGAACCCCTCGCCCCTCTGAGGAGCGAGCCTCCACTCCGGCCCCTGTCCCCACCTCAGCCCTGGCAGCCACCCACCCACCATACACCATACACCACCACCAAACGTCAGAAGCCACGCGCGACCGCGAAAACCCAGTCCCGGGGCCAGCGGCTTCCTGCCCTCGGGGTCAGAGAATCCCTGTCCCGGCTGCGGGACCGCGGCGGCGCGCGGCTCACCCGGCGGGGATCCCGGAACCGGCGGCCGAGCGCGTGCGGCCGCGGCGGGGAGGGGCGAGGCGGGGAGTTTCCGCCCGCCCGGCGAGCGCGGCGGCTCCGAGCGGTCGCCGGCCTCGGCGGGCCCCGCCGCCAGCCGCCCCACGCGGTCACGGCGCGCGGGGGATGGGCGGCCCGGCCACCCGTCAGGAGTCCGGGAGTGAGAGAGAGGGAGCAGACAGACAGACAAAAGGGCGCGGGGGGGCGGCCGTCCCCGCTGCCCCGGCGCCCGCGCCGCGGCCGGCCTTACTCGTAGTGGCGGAAGATCTCGTTGGTGACTTTACAGTAGAAAACTTCCTCGTCCGGCCGCAGGTCTCCCGGCGGCTTCTGCCTCACGAACGGCTTTCGGTGAAGCAGCGGCATCTCCCGGCTGCGCGCGTCCGCCCGCGTCCCTAGCAAATTGGAGGGAAAGGAAAAGCCGGTAAGGTCGGGGAGCGCCCGGGGCGGCTCGGCTGCCTTTTGTGTGACAGAGTCCGGTCCTCCCCGCCGCCGCGCGGGTGCCGAGTCTGTCGGGCGGCCGCGGCCCCGGCGCGCCCCGCGGGCGCCTCACAATGGGGCGGACGCCCCGCGGCGGGCGGTGCGGCGGCTCCCTCCCCCCCCCCAGCGCCGCTCCGGGCCGCCGCCGCACCGCCGGTCCCCGGACTCGCAATGTGCTCGACACATCCCGGAGCTAAGGGGCCGCGGACCCCGGGCGCCGCCGCGCTTTGTTCCCGGTTCCCCGGGACGCCGGCTTGGCGAGCCCCTCACCTGCGAGCACTTGCCGGCCGCCGCACCTTCCCACGAGGAACGCCGCGAGGGCCCGGCCCGCCCCGCCCCGGAGTCTCTCCCGGCTGCCGCCGCTCGCGCTGCCTCTGCCGGGCTCCGCGCGGGGATCGCGTCCCGCCGGCACTTCCCCGCCTCTCCGCGCTCCCGGGAAGTTTCTGAGCTACTTTCGGCTCTGAAGGAGGAAGAGCTGTGGGGAGGAGCTTTTCGCTTCTCGCTTCTACCTTTTTATTGGCTACTGGATGACTTTTACAGCCTGTCACTGATACAGGAAGAGAGGGCGAAGAGCCTGGGAGAGCTACATTATTAATTAATGGAGCAACCCCTCGTGAAGAATCAGAAGCATCCTCCATGTTTGAGATTATCGGCCAGAAGATCTAGGGAAAGCGCTAGTGTTCCTCAGACACATGGCTGACAAAGTAAAGCCTTCATCTTTTCCAGTGGGCCACCAGCGCTCAGCTATTGAGTTGAAAAGGGGATTCCGGCTCCGATTTAAATTGCGTTTTGAAGAAGGGAAGAATAAGAAACGAAATTGCTAAAACCCTTGAAGTATTTTGCATGCGTAAACATCCATCTTGAAAGAAAGTACCTTTCTTGACACCAGTCCTTCTTAATACTTCAAACAATTCAAAGAGTTTGATAGCTCAGGAAAAGACAAAAGTTTGAAATGTCATCACACTTACATGAACCCCCACATATTTAAAACTAAACACAGATTTTTTAAAAAGTATAAGTAACTTATAATCTATAAGTAACTTAAGGTTAATGTTTAATTCAATTAGAATCTTAACGATGTTAAATTTACTTCCAAAAATGTCTCATAAGACAATTTTCCCATATCAGTAATTTTCATAAATGAAAACAAATTTAATTTTTATAAGATTTGGGACTTTTGAATTGAACCGGATATTCTAAATTAGAAATAATTCAGAATGTTCACCAGCTTTTAATATTTTTTGCCATCACTCTATTTGCTTATTTGCAAATTAACATGTAAGAATGAGTCTAAAAGTATTCCTGAAGAATAATCATCCAGTAAAATGTTATTTTTTTTATTGCTAATACTGTGAAATGATTTTTAAAACTGGAATCTTATATAACTGTATTTGGGGAGATGTTTAAGACTGTTTATCAGTTATGAACTTCTCAAACTACTTTTAGAAGATTATAGAACTAGCAAAACAAAATTTTGTGAAAGTCTATTCCATGACACTTAAAAACAATAGTATGTATACATCCACATTTCTACATGACCATAGCCACAGAAGCTTAGAAGTCTCCCAGCGGCAAATATATACTTAAGCCTGTATGCTTTTCAGAGAAGTACACACTTAAGGACTTGGCGTTTTAAAAATTGGCCTCCAAAGAATATACAGAATAAGTGAGAATTCTCTAGGAAGTAGTTATTAATAGCACTACAACAGTCACCTAAATGAGGGGCAAGAAGAAAATTTAATTTGCAAGTGGTGTGTGTGTGTGTGTGTGTGTGTGTGTGAGAGAGAGAGAGAGAGAGAGAGAGAGAGATGCAGATGAACCCAGAGGCCTAAGCATGCTAAGCCCCTAGCCTGAGGTCTGTTTTAGCACAGTATACTTACAATCCAAAAGTTAAAATAACTGGTAAGCTAGAAACGGATCAAACTCTTTGAATACTTCTAGTTTTCAACTTACTATTTGCTACATCTTAAAAATTGTTAAAATTATCAAAAAACAATAAGGTAGGCAGGCAAATGGTTCTGTGGATTAAGACACTCGTCACCAAACCTGACTACCTAGGTTCCAGTTCCAGAACCCACTCCCATAGGTTGTCCTTTGACCCCCTCTTTTGTGTCCCCCACCCCAATGAGTAAATATGATTTTAAATTTTTCTTAAAAATTTTAAAAGCAAGTGTTTGTTTTCTTATTATAAATACAAATGTTGACTATTTGAATTATTTTATCATGCTATCAAAATTAATATTTTATTCTTTTACCTAAATACTATCAAAATAAAATTTTCTGCTCTTACATTAAATTATCTGTACACTTATTTTCTGGGTTATATGTATGGTTTATTTGATGACTGTTAGTAGATGTTATTTCAGAATTATGTAAGCTTAGAAAATTAAAATTATCATATGCAAAAGTTTGTTTTCTTGTGGTTGTTAGAATAAGAACGGCCCCCATAGGTTCAGATATTTGAATGCTTAGTCACCAAAGGAGTGAAATTCTTTAAAAAGATTAGAAAGATTAGGTGTGGCCCTGTTGGAGGAACTGTGTCACTGGAGGTGGCCCTTGATGTTTGAAAAGCCCAGGAAGGAGCCAGGCGCTCTCTTGTCCTCTAATCAGGCCTCCCAGGTCTACAGCCACTGTTCTCATGTCAGACTGAGGGCTCCCGCGTGAAGAACAAGGCAGGGCAGAGTTGTGTTTTAGACCTCTGCTGCCCAGTAGAATCACCTGTGAGTGTTTGGAAAAATGCATATTGTTCTTTGGTTTGTTTGGTTGATGGGTTGGTTTTTTGAGACAGCATTTCTCTGTGTAACAGAGCCATGGCTGTCCTGGAACTCGCTCTGTAGAACGGCCTGGCTTCAAACATACAGAGATCCTACTGCCACTGCCTCTGGGTTGCTGGGCATAAAGGGGTGAGTTAACACGGCAGGCTGATTCATAATGCTCTCCAGCCTCTTCGCAGTAGAATTAGGAAGTATAGGATGTTAGTAAACGTTGACGAATTGTCTATGGCCAATAATAGTTCATGTTTTTTGTAAATGCTTATATGGCGAGCTTTAAACAAATCACAATTTTTATCTCAAGCTTAGCAGACTTTGTCTTTTGATTTTTCAGATGAAGCCACTGAGGCTGGAGAAGTTGTGTAGGTAAGACACCAGCATCTGAGTCAGGAGTGTAGATGCCACTGTTCTGCTCTTAAGTCCAAAAACCAAAACCATACTCCCTACTCCTATTGTGTACTTGGGATTTGCTATTCAAGACCATGACCCGAGGTGCATCCTGGTAGGCTCTCCAACTTCCACACGCTCACCATGGCATATGTCCATCCATACATCATATAACAACAGTAGGCAAATACATTTAAAGTAAAAAGATTACAAAGAATAGTTATTCATCATGAAAGTGTTACAGGAAACCATAGATTTTTTTTTTTTTTTTTGAGACAGGGTTTCTCTGTGTAGCTCTGGCTGTTCTGGAACTCAGTCTGTAGACCGGGCTGGCCTCGAACTCAGAAAGCCACCTGCCTCTGCCTCCCAAGTGCTGGGATCAAAGACGTGTGCCACCACTGCCTGGCTTTAGAATTTTTTTTTAAATGAGGAAAGCCTAAATATAATAGGAAGTACAGAATTCACAATATTTGACTCCATAAAGGAAAAAAAATTAAAAGTTTTGCATGACAGCAGCTACCACAAAGTTGAAATACAAAAATTAAATTGGGAAAAAATATTTGCAACTTGTGGACAGATTTCCCTAATAGATGAAAAATTCTTATAATCACAATCACCCAAAGGAAACAGTTGAAATACAACTGGCTTTTTTTAAACACTCTCAATCCCATTAATAAGAGAAATTCGGCTAGGACTACACTGAGAGAGCAGTTTTCATCTTCTATGTTAGCTAAGTTCACCACCATGTTGAAGTCTGTGGAAAAACAAATTTCTATAGAGGGGAAAATAGAAAAATCTACATACCATTACAAACATGCTGGAAATTCCATGTGTAGGAAGACATTCCACAGGCATTTCGATGGGAATGTTTAATTTGGTGGTGTTGGAAATGGCAGATTAAAACAAATGTAAATGTCAGCAATTATATAAATTATGCCATGTTATAGAGTGGCTATTATTCGAGCATTGAAAAATAAGGAAGCCGGACTAGAGAGATGGCTCAGTGGTTAAGGGCACGGACTACTCTTCCGGAGGTCCTGAGTTCAAATCCCAGCATCTAAGGGCTACAGAGATAGTAACTGCTGCTTGTGTAGAGGACTTGGGTTCGATTCCCAGGACCCATATGGTTTCTTATAATCTTAAATATATTCCAAGGGATCCTGATGCCTCCTTCTGATCTTTATGGGCATTTACCTGATACACATCCAAACATGCAGGCAAAAGACTCAAATACAAATCCAAAAGCAAACACTACGACACATCTGGAAGGATAGTCTAGAAAACATACTTGGTTGCCTCTGGGCAGATAGAAGGTGGCCAGCAGATAGAGCTGAAAGGTAGACCTCACTGAAGGAAGATGAACGCACATTTTAAAGATATTCTGATTGAAGAATGGACAGCAAAGACAGGTGACCGGCAGTAATATTTTACTTTATGATAGGAAATAAAAATTAAGCCGGGCGTGGTGGCGCACGCCTGTAATCCCAGCACTTGGGAGGCAGAGGCAGGCGGATTTCTGAGTTCGAGGCCAGCCTGGTCTACAGAGTGAGTTCCAGGACAGCCAGGACTACACAGAGAAACCCTGTCTCAAAAAACAAAAAAAAACAAAAACAAAAAAAAATTAAATAAGTTTAGAACTATAAAAAGTTTTTTATAAAAAATAGAATTTTATAAAAATATATAGCTATATATAAGTAATAAATTTATAAAAATTTAAATGCCTGTGTTACACGTATCTCACAGAGCCTTCCACAGTACCCCTCTATGACAAGAGTCTGTACACATTTGTTGTTTGGATCAGTGGTTAGATAGATGCGCAAAACAGAAATTTGATTATATTATTTGATGCAGAGTCAGGCGAACACCAGCTTTCATCTTAATGTGGAGATGGAATGTAGAGCATACATCTAACAGGATGAATTGTTATGTTCAGCCAAATCTATTGTTCTTTTAAGAAACCAGATATACAAGGAGTAAATCACTGGCTTTAAAATATGGATTACAGAGTTCCCTTTAATAAACAGCAAAACAGCTTTTTACAGTTTCACTGATATCTGACATGTCATTTACTGACTAATTTGTTACCGGTGTAGAAACTATTAGGATATACTTGCCCCTCTTTTATTTTCCCCTTTGTATTCATGCTGCAGCCCACAAGAAGGGATCATTGAAACACTTACTACTTGACTTTTAACTTAAAAAAACCTATTCAGGACAGTTCCTGGAACACAGCACGTATGCAAGACCCACCGGGGAAGAATACTGCCTCTGTCATATTTCTGAAAGTACTTAGACTTATAATAGTATCTCTGACCATTTGGCTTATATAGTTGGAATTTGATTGCCAAGAAATGCTATTTTGACATTGAGAACTGGCCATCTGGCTTTACACATTGTACACTCTGGTGCTAACACGCATCCAGAGACTACATGGTAGCAAAGGCGAGGCCCAAATAAGCTGAAGTCAGAAGCCAGTCCTGAATATATTTTGTAAATTCCAGCCTAAGAATTCCACACGAGCCAGGTGGTGGTGGCGCACGCCTTGGAGGCAGAGGCAGGTGGATTTCTGAGTTCGAGGCCAGCCTGGTCTACAGAGTGAGTTCCAGGACAGCCGGAACTACACAGAGAAACGCTGTTTCGAAAAACCAAAAATAAATAAATAAATAAATAAATAAATAAATAAATAAATAAATAAATAAAATAAAAAAAAGAATTCCACATGAAGCATGCTAATCCCACAAGCTTCTGGAAATGAAATCACTTAAGGTTTTCTCCCTTTTATATTGGTTACCAGTACTCTCTCTAGAACCCGGAAGACTTCCCCACTCTGATTTCTACTGTCTTAAGGTTTGGTTCAGATGCTTATCTCTTACTTCCTTAGCGCAGTTGAGATTTACTTTTCCAGCTATATTTCTCTTTAAAGACTGAAAGGAAAGTTTCACCTCAAGCTACCAGTTGGCCACTTTTCTACAGCTTGTAGCCCTCCAGCTCCTCGAGCTCTGCATGCCTGGCCTTGAGAATCTAATTCACCTATTTGACCAACTATCTTTCCCAAGTCAAATACAAATATCAAACCTCCCCATATATTTTTTTAACTTAAAAAAAGATGAATTTATTTGTTTTACACATGAGTGTTTACCTGCATGTATGTATGTATGTGTGTGTGTGTGTGTGTGTGTGTGTGTGTGTGTGCCACTTGGGAGCAGTGCTTGTAGAAGCCAGAAGGGGGTGTCCGAGCTAGAGATGGGGTTACAGATGATGCTAGTAATATATGGGTGCTGAGAACCTACTAAGGATCCCCCGAAAGAACAGCAAGTGCTTTAACCACTGAGCCATCTCCCCAGCTCCAAACTTTCCAATATTAAATATTTTGCCTGTCTCAAACTGCCCCCTTAGAATAAGAACCTCATACTTAGTTCTAGTGTGGTAGGCAGCGTACAGCCTCCAGAGGTGCCCATGTCTGTATGTTAGTTTATACAAGAAACTCACAAATGGAATTAAGGTTAAGAACCTTGAGGTGGGCAGATTGCCTTGTGTTTCCCAGTTGCATCTAACCTAACTAGAGGATTTCTTAAAAGTAGACAGGTCCCAGCTATGCTTTTTTTTTTTTTTTTTTTTTTTTTTTGGATGCACTCCTGGGGGACCCAGAGCCTAACAGATGTAGGTAAGTTCTTCACCGCTGAGCTAGCCCCAGTCCCTGACTGTGGTTAGAAAAAAGTAGAGGATGATTGCACAAAAGTCAGAGACATGTGGCACTGCTGGTTTTGGATGAAGAAACTGGGTCAAAAGCCAAGGAATGTGGTTATCTCTAGTCAAGGTTTCCACAACTGGGCTACATCCCCCAGCCCTTGCGGTTGTCTCTAGAAGCTAGAAAGGTCAAGATTTTGGACCCCTTAAAGAGGTCCAAAAGGTGTACACCCCTTCTATACCTTTGTTTTAATCTGCCGAGACCTTGTTTGGGCTCCTGACTTAACTAAATTTGTGGCAGTTACATAAAATTACACCAGCAATATAACATTAAAAGATCCAGTTTAGAGTCTGAAAGTATTTGTAATACTCTCAGATGCATAATGCTGATTTCTATTGCCATTCATATTTTGTATTCAGCTATGCAAACAGCTTTTTGGTATTTGGTATTTGGTTGTCACCCATCTCATAAGATCAGAGGTGGGACTTTTTTCCCACTTGTGCAGTTTCATCCATACTCAAACTTTAGACGTGAAGCTTTTCGAGTTGTTCAGCCCGTACAATCATACACATATGCAAATTGGCATGCATACAGTCAGAGGATGATTCTAAAGGCACAAAACCATTTTCCTGATTGGATTCCATCTCCTCAGACAGCTTGGGGAATCTCACTCCCATCAAACACCTTTCTCTAACTAGCAGCTTCTTCACTGAGGGATCTATGCCCCAGGCTCTGAACTAGTGCAGGTCTGTTTTATGGGGGAGGGGAGGTCTACACCTGTTGACTTTTATCCTCCTTGTTCCTTCTCAACCCATATTTTCAGAAGATCTATGATCCTTCCCCATTCTCTGTGTTTGTGGCGTCTTTACCTACCCTCTGTACTTCCTTTTTTGCTACTGAAACTGCCCTTGATTCTGACTCCTTGCTGTCAAGTCAAAGGATTTGACCAGGGAAGACATCAGCCTGCTCCTTAGCATTCTCTCTACCCTGGTCTCCGGGATCCAGTCTTCCCTCTCCCGCCCTCCCCCAAAGATTCTGATTCCACTTGGTGGTATCAGCCTGTTCACACTATGCCCTGGTGTTTGCGAGCTCCCTGCTGTCTCTTCCCTCTCTCTCAGAGAAGCCCTTCCTAAATCTGCCTCCCCGTTCTGCCTGAACATGAGCTCCTCCAGGGTCTTCATTCTTTTCTTGGGGACCCTGTATCAGCTTCCTGAAGACTTATGATGAGGGACTCTCAAAACTGACGTTATCAAGATGGATCTAGGAGTAGCAGGTACTGGATCTGGCAGAGCCTTCAAGGCAGGGACCGGCTGCAGCCCTCCCTTGCACACTCTGGTTACCTGCCGCCAGCTGTGCAGCCGACAGCACGCCTTGACTCTTTCCAGAAGGGAGACTGCATTTATTATGATCTATCACCCCAAGTATTATTGTTTATCTGTTATTGTGCCTTCTCCGTAAATTAAACTTCATCTTTGTATGACTGTGTAGGTCATATGGGAAGAAGAAAAGCGATGATGATGCCAAGGTTTCAGGCCTGGGAGTCTGGAATAGCAGTAACAGCACTGGCAGGAATGGGGTGATCAAGACTAGCCTAGGAACTGGAAGGAGAGGAAACACCGCACTACGGGACTATGGTGGCCCCTGCCTACGATCCTGGCATCCCTGAGACCGGTGGATCGTGTGAACTCAAAGCCAGGCTGGGCTACAGATTGAGCCTTTGTCTCAAAAACTTTAATAATAATAATAATAATAATAATAATAATAATAATAATAATAAATGGATTCCAGAAATAGGAAATAAGAATGTCCTGAAGTTGATAGATGTCTATGACATCTGCCCATTAGTCAAACTTGTTTCTACTCTTTCCTTTCTTCGAGAAACCCCCCACCCAGCCAAGTGTCCACCTACTCGTGGGGTTCAGCAGAGCTGTGGGATACCTCAACTTTGTGATCATGTCTAGATGTTACCAAAAGGCTGCCTTCTAGACAGGGGTCTGTGCTGGCCCTCTGCTTGCCTTTGAAGGCTCCCCACACCAGCTCTGTTGAGTGTGCCCCTCAGCAGCTCTCCTAGACAGCCTCTTTCCCACTTTCCTGAAGGCTCCGACCAGGATTCCTTCACTTTTAGCTCGAACCTTTACTCAGCCGTCGTCACTTACCTCCTGCTTCATCCACAGTCCGGGCCATGTCGCATGATCTCTGCTTTCAATGCAAATTCCCCATTTTCCTCCTCCCCGAGAATTAAATATACATTGTCATGGCTTGAGGGGTCACCCTGACACATCTGGGACTAGGGAAGCTGCTCAGTTGCCCACAGGTCAGTCCTCCATTGGATTGACCTGTGGGCATGTCTGTAGAGCATTTTCTTGATTGCAAATTGATGTAAGAGGGCGCAGCCCACTGTGGGTCGTACCATCCGGGCAGAGGCTGAAGGGAGCTTCTGGCCATGGCATTTATCACAGCCGCAGGCGGTACGCGGGAACACGTGCCTTTAATATATTTTGTCCACCTTAGGTCCTTCCTCACTCCTGGATGTCTTTTTCTCTAATGTATCTCCCCTTCTTAGTGCTCTCCTTTGGTCTGTGGTCTGTTGACACATCCGAGTCTTCCTTAACCCTTCTCACGTTTATTCTCCACTTTGATTCCCTTAGAGGAACTTTATCTTATTCCTTTCCTATGTCTTATCCCAGCGTGTATGTGGTCAGGGGACAGCTTGCAAGAGTCATTTCTCTCCTCCTGGTAGATGGGTCCTGGCAATTTAACTCGGGTTGTTAGGATTGGCAGCAGGTGCCTTTAACCACTGAGCCATCCTGCCCTCATTCAGTTTTTGTTGTTGTTGTTGTTGGTTTTGTTACTAAGCATTCTAAACTTTACAAGTTCCTGTTGTCTTGTTTTGAATTCTTGCTATGTTTTGTTTGTGCTTGTATCAGGTACACACTTTTATATAGTGTGTGTGTGTGTGTGTGTGTGTGTGTGTTTAATTAAGTAATTAATTATTTCCTTATTTATTTTGGTTCTGAGGGTTGACCCAAGGCCTTAAGAAGGCAGTGCCACACCACTGAGCAACGGTCTGTCCTCCTCTTACTTTATTGTATCTTATTTTAACAGGATCATACTTAATGGTCCAGATTGGCCTCCAACTGTGATCCTCCTGCTCAGTCTCCTAAGAAGATGAGTTGGGGGTGGGGGCGGGGGTGGGGGCGGGGCGGGGTGGTGCCACCAGTCTTGTTCACTCTATATGTCCATATCAGAGTCTCCAAAATCTCCATGTCCATAAGTAACAAATTTGATAAATTCATCATAAAACTTTTACAAAAGAACAAATAATAATGTAATGTTGCTTTGCTGTTGTCTATTTCCAAAGAGTTAAATTGTAAATGTAAACTCATTTAGAATTGCCTTTTGTTCACTAGTCAGGTTTTTCTCCACCCCCCCACCCCCACCACTTTTTTTTTTAAGTTGTTTCTTTGAGACAGAGTCTCTTATGGCTTAGGCTGGCCTTGAACTCCTGATCCTCCTGTTTCTACTTCCCAAAGCTGGGATCAACAGGCTTGTGCCACTATGCCCAGATAAAAACTAGGATATTCCAGATGTCCACAACAGCATGTATACCTATTTGAGGCTGTAAGCAAGAGTCATGGGCAATCCGTACGGCAGTGGGCACAGATGTTAGCTCGAGAGATGGGTAGTCAGGGTGGAATCGTGGAAGGTGCCGTGGAAACACTTCTTTACTCATTATTTAAATTCCACTATAAACACATTTACTCTGTGTTCTAGAACTTTCTGGTAGGAGAGGTGGTGGTGTCTTCTACTAGGTACATATGCTTTTCTGACTCCTTGTACTCTAAAAAGTACGCGTTTACTCACAGTAAACTAACTGCCTCCCTGTTTTTTGGGTTTTTGTTTGTTTGTTTGTTTGTTTTTTTACTTGTTTTGAGACATGGTCTCACTATATAACCTTAGCTAGACTGGAACTCACTATGTAGACAAGGCTGGCCTTGAACTCACAGAAATCTGCCTACTGATAGCTCCCAAGTGCTGAGTTCAAAGGCACGTGCCATCGTGCCTGGTGGTCTAATCCTGCTCAGTTAGAGAACCTGCATGGAAAATAATGATAAGTATTTGACTTGAAGAACTAAGGAATCAAATATTTAAGACATATCGAATATTAGGAAAAGTTTTAAAAAATGATTTTATAGAAACAAAATCTGGCCATGGATAATGTCGTATACTTCTATGAGTTCAAGATCAGCCCACTCCACAGGCCAGCCAGAGCTATAGCATAAGACCCCATCTCAAAACAAAACAAAAGAACACCAGCAGCAGCAGCAACAACCCCTTATCCCTCCCACCCACCCCCACACACAAAATACTGACAAAGAATAGTAGTGCATCATCTGTACTTGGGGAGGTTGGGCAGGGGATCATGAGTTTGAGGCTAACCTAGTCTACAAAATAAGGTCTTGCCTCAACCAAGGGCTGGGCCAGTGAGATGGCTCAATAGGTAAAGGTGTTTTCTATGCAAGCCTGGTGACCTGAATTCAATACCTGGAACCCATATACAGTTGGAAAGAGAGAACAACCTGAAGTTGTCTTCTGACCTCTACATTCTATAGTAGTATCCACACACAATAATAATATTTTTAATAGTATCTTTCTTCCTTCCTTCCTTCCTTCCTTCCTTCCTTCCTTTCTTTCTTTCTTTATCTCTGTTTTTTTCAAGACAGGGTTTCTCTGTGTAACCTTAGCTGTGTCAGAATTCACTCTGTAGATCAGGCTGGCCTCAAATTCAGAGATGTTGCCGGCCTCTGCCTCCAGAGTGAGAACTGAGATTAAAGTCACTTGCTACCACCACCCAGTTTACAATAATTTTGTTTTTTTTTTTTTTTTTTTGGTTTTTGGATTTGGTTTTTATTCAAGATGGGGTTTCTCTGTATAGCCCTGGCTGTCCTGGAACTCACTCTGTAGACCAGGCTGGACTCAGACTCAGAAATCTGCCTGCCTCTGCCTCCCAGAGTATGGGATTACAGGCGTACGTCACCACCGCCTGCCTACAGTAATTTCTTAATTAAAATAAAAAAGGACTTGGGATGTGATTCACTGTAGACACATGCCTAACTTACGGAGGGCCCCAAGTTTAATTCCCAGCACTACAAACAACAAAAAGAAAAAAAAGGTACAAAAATCAAATTTAAAAATCTCTTAGCACATTGCCAGTCCTAACCTTAAGAACCCTGAAGTCATAATGACTCAGATGAAAGGTATTTCAAACATCTTGTATTATTCTCCTTCTGTAGAAAGTAGGAATAAAGGAAATTGGGCTGTGGAATGTAGCTAGTCAGGCTAGAGTGTGTGCCCAGTGTGCACCAAGCCCTGGGTGTGCGGCTCAGCGGTGTGCAGGGTTAGCACACCCGAGAGTCCCAGCGCCCGAGGGCAGTGGCAGGTGGGGCCCTATGAGTTTACGCCCAGCCTCATCTACAGAGTGAGTCCGGGACAGCCAGAGATAAACAGAGAAAACTTGTCTTGGAAAATCAAGCCAAAAGAAGAAGGAGGAGGAGGAGGGAGAGGAGGGGGAGGAGGAAGAGGAGGAGGAGGAGGAGGAGGAGGAGGAGGAGGAGGAGGAGGAGAAAGAAAAGAAAAAGAACAGAAGAAAAAGAGAGAGAAAGAAAGAGAAAAAAAGAGTTCATATTCAGCTGTTTAGTAGATCAGGGAACAGCCTAGACTCCAAAGATGCCATCTCTAAAAATTAAAACAAGGAAAGCAAAAACTGCCCAAGGTCTGACAGCATGTGTCCATTTGATCACTACTTCTGAAAGCTCTGGGGGGAAAAAGAGGGTAACAACCCTGACAAGCTGCCTCTTGGAGTTTCTAATAACTTTTGATAGCAGCAGAGTGTGCCA
This sequence comes from Apodemus agrarius, assembly GCA_964023405.1. NCBI lineage: Eukaryota > Metazoa > Chordata > Mammalia > Rodentia > Muridae > Apodemus > Apodemus agrarius. The sequence goes on along the minus strand of OZ030011.1, from coordinate 68,838,111 downwards.
CAGCTAGAAGGAACGGTTATCCAGAAAAATTGTAAGGCTAGCTGATTCTCCTCCGGAGGGGGCCAGTGCGCCCTGTGGGCTGACCTGCAGTGTCCCTCTGCAGTGGACTTGCTTAGCATGTTAGAGCCTCTGAGTTCACTCCCTAATACTGGAAAAAGAAAAAAGGGATAATGGGAGTGCTCACCTCAGCAGCACATATGCTAACACTGGAACAATATGGAGAAAATTAGCATGGCCCCTGTGCAATGATGACTCGAAAACTCATGAAGCATGCCTTTCTTTCTTTTTTTCTTTTTTCTTTTTTTTAAAGTGTACAGTGGGAGCTGGAAGGCGGGAAGTCAGGGACTGCCAATCAGTAGGTGATATCAGGGAAATTCAGAAATAGAGAAGAGTTTCGTTTCCCCTCCGTGCTTTGGGTTAGTTCTGTTTTGTCAAAGAAAAGTAGTCTCCTGTATTTCCAGCTATCTCTGCAGTAGTTAAGGATAACTTGCCATGCTAGAGAAACCATAGGCTACCGCAAAAGTTCACTTGCTTGGAGTACAGAATGAGTTTAGATTTCCAATAGCGCCAGAGACAAAAATCCATCACCTCTGGAGCGGACATAGATTTCAGAATCAGATTTTATTCTTTGGAGACAGTGTCTGGACTAGAATTGGCTATTTAAACTAGGCTGACTTCAAATTCGCAGCTATCCTCCTGCCTCAGCCTCCTACACCTGGAATTTCTTAAGTGTTTATACATTAATTCTAAAAAGATTTTATTATATAGACACATTATCATCGATACTACCTAGGCTATTGTATAAGTCAGAATGCTATATAGCACTAAGAACAGAACCCCACAGACAGAGAGAGACAGAAACATAATACAATAAAACATGATTAAATGAAATGAATTAAACTTACTCAGATGTGAAACCCCTCAATAAACATTAGCATTAAGATCCAGTGGCATATTAGCTGAGCAGCACAGCCAAACAGAATTTTAAGAATAAGCAGAAGGTAAAGCATTGGGAACACACACACACACACACACACACACACACACACACACACAGCAAAATTCATCACATTAGCAGATGAAAAGAGTGAAAAATCTGAGCAGAGAAGTGGTGGCATGTGTCCCAGCTCTTGAGGCAGAGAGGCAGGTGGTCTCTGAGTTCAACCAGCCTAGTCTACAAAACAAGTACCAGGACAGCTGGGCCACACAGAGGAAACCCTATCTTGGAGAAAAAACAAGAGTGAACCCCCAGGACAGTCCATAGCAGTCTGTGCCTATGGGGACTGAGACAGGAGGATCACAGAGTCAAAGCTAGCCTAAGCTCCCTAGCCTACAATGAGGCTCTGCCCCCAGAAGGGTGGCGGGGAGTGGCAAAACTCCAGAGTCATTTCTGGTTTAGTAAAAGAGCGACAATGAAGGCATAATCAACCACAACTCCAGCTATATTTTTTTTACATCTGGTCTCCACCCATATTGCTTATTCATGTTTATTCAAGATGTAGTTAATAATTCAGAGACAAAAAGGTATAGATACCAAAAACAGACCAAGAAGTTGAGTAAGGTACAGTGACAGACCTGTCTCCTACCTGCTTGGATGCTTGAAGCAGGAAGTCTCCAAGTTCGAGGCTAGCTTGAACAACAGACAACCCTCTCTCTCTCTCTTTACTTGTGCACACAGGAGGAAGAGGAGACCTTTCCTGTGTAAGACTAAAATGCATGTGTGAGTTCAGGCAAAGGTCACATGTGGAGGTCAGAGGACAGCCTCAGGTGTGCCTCCCACCTTAGTGAGGTGGTCTTTCTTTCACTGCTGTGTAAGTTAGGCTTACAGGTCTTCAAGCTTCTGGTGATCCTCCTGTCTCCACCTCTCATCTCACCCTAGGAACTGTGGAACTACAGATGTGTGCCACAACATCTGCCTTTATGTGGATTCTGGGGACTCCCTCTCACAGCCTCACAATTGCAGGGCAAGCACTTTACCCATGAAGCCATCAATTTCCTCAACCCCAAGAGGAGGGATTTTTCATTAGGTATAAATGATCTAATAATCTGACTGGAAAACTGACAGTCAACCAAGGATTATTCATGGAGGTTCAAAACCGTTTCATTACCAGTGCGCCTGTATCGGAGCAGTCACCATGTGGAAAACCGAGAGAAGAAGGGGTCTTTAAAATGAGCCCGAGCTGAGGTGTTTGCACTTCTCTTTCTTGGGCTGGGCACACCTGGCCCCAGCTCCGAGTGCTTGCTGCTGCCTGGACCTTTACTGTCACCTCTACTTCCTGTTCTGTGAGCACTGCCACCCAGTTTCAGCCACCACCATCCCCTGCCCCCGCTGTGATGACGCAGGACCTCGCAGCATTTCCCGCCAGACAGCGACCTGCTCGCTAATTTTCCTCCTGGGTACACAGCGCTTCCTCACTTCCCTAGTTACAGTTACTGGGGCCGCTGTGGGAGCCTTCAGATGGTGGAGCCAGCGGTGCCTCTGCTAGAGAAAATTCTCAAACATCGTCGCACTTACCTCTCCTTTTCCCATCAAATAACAAAAGATCCCCTAAACCTAGAGGTCATCAACAGCACAAGAAGATGAAAGGAAGACTGAGGAGCCCAGGCCCCTGAGTCAGAGCCGAGAACTGCTCAGCAGCTCAGATGCCCAAGCTGGCTTGTTGCCTGAACAGGAAGTAAGTTCTTTCAGGAAAGGAATTCTAGGGTTTGCTGGGTTTCTTCTTTTCCTTTGCTTATTTACTGCGACAGGGTCTCACTGTGTAGCACTGGCTGGTCTGGAACTCACAGAGATTCACCTGCCTCTGCCCCCTAAATGCTGAGATTAAAGGAGTATCCCTGATTGGGGCTTTTTTTTTTTTTTTGTTTCCAATCAGTAATTTAACTTACTCTTCCAAACTCTATTTTCAAGTGAGGGGGGAAAATGTAGCGCTTTTCTGTGCTTGTCAGAGGTCACCTAGCTGTGCCGTGGGGGGAGAGCCTCTCTTCGCTTTGGAACCTACCGGCTACCACTAGGTTACACTGGTTCTCCAGAGCACGAGTAATTTTGAAAGAGTTTATTGTACTGGAATAAAAAAACCATATGTGAATCCCAGCACTGGGAAGGTAGAGGCTGGAGAACCAGAGGCTCTGGGCTAGTCAGTCTACTGAGTCCAGTGCTATTGTCGGCTACAGGAGATCACGTCCCAAAGAAACCCAAACAAAAGACAAAGATGGTGGCACACATCTGTAATCCCGGGTGTTGGGATTCTGAGGCAAGGAGATCACCGGGAGCCCCAGGTCAAACCTGGGGTGTGTGAACCCCGTCTCAAACAACATGATCTCTAAATAGAGAACAGGTAAAAGACAGGAACAGCCAGCTATTTCATGGAAGATGTACAGATGGGGTAGAACACGGCGGGGTGTTCAGTCCCCTTAGGGAAAGGCAAGTTAAAAATGTAATGGCAGGCTGGAGAGATGGCTCAGCGGTTAAGAGCACTGGCTGCTCTTCCAGAGGTCCTAAGTTCAATTCCCAGCAACCACATGGTGGCTCACAACCATCTGTAATGGGATCTGATGCTCTCTTCTGGTATGTCTGAAGACAGTCAGTGTACTCATATACAATAAATAAATAAATAAATAAATAAATAAATAAGCCTTGATTAAAAAAACAAACATAACAGCTGCTTGGAGTCTGTAATGAAATCTCAGCATTCAGGAAGTGGGGGCAAGGCAGTTCCTTGGAGTTTGAAGCCATCCTGGGCTACATAGCAAGTAACTAGGTCAGTCGCAGGAACAGAGCAAAAGCCTGTCTCAGAAAAGTCAAACAAACAAACAAACAACTCATAACTAAAGGCTGAGCATGGTGGCTCCCACCTGTAATCCCAGCACAGCACAGAAGGACTCCTGCAAATTCTAGGGCAGCCTGGCCTGCACACACGGTGCCAGGCTATGCTGGCACTACTCATATAAAACCTGCAAAGGGCCTAAGAAATAGACTCCACAATGTGGCACCATGACACACTGATCAAAATAAAATAGTAAATAAAGACAACAGCCAACACTAGCCAGACTGCCCCGTACTGTAAACCCAGGCACTGCTGCTGAGACAGTGAGATGGTTCTGAACTGGCTTGTTCTGTCTGTTTTTATTATCGAGTGCTTTGTGTTCCCCATGTAGAGGAAGTTGGCCTTGAACTCTCTGCTGTTCCTGCTCTCCCTCTCAGTCTATACCACCAGACCCAGGTTATAGGTGTCGGAGACCCAACTTGTGCCTGCCTGCCTGCTCGGCAAGCACTCTGCCCATTGAGCTGTATCCTCAGTCCCGGGTAGTTCTTCCAAAAGTTAAGAATGTACTCTAGCGATTTTACTTCTGGGCACTTAGAGAGATGAAAAGACTCTAATTCTGTGTAGAAACACATGTATAAGAAGTATTCATGGCTTAGCCAGGCAGTGGTTGTACGCACCTTTAATTCCAGTACTTGGGAGGCAGAGGCAGGCGGATCTCTGAGTTCGAGGTCAGCCTGGTCTACAGAGTGAGTTCCAGGACAGCCAGGGCTACACAGAGAAACCCTGTCTCAAAAAAACAGAAAACAAAACAAAACAAAACAAAAAAGTATTCATGGCTTTGTTTTCAGTTACCCGCTCCCCCTTCTAGTTAGCTTCAACTTGAGCCTCGATTGGGGGGTTGTCTCAATCAGACTGGCCTGTGGTGTGTTCCTGAGGCATTTTCTTGATTGCTAATCTATGTAGAAGGGCCCAGTCCACTGTGAGTAGGCACCATACCTAGGCAGGTTGACCTGGACTATGTAAGAAAGCTAGCTGAGTTGGGAGAAATAAGGTGGCAGGGAGAAGCCCTAACTTCTGTCAGTGATGGATTATATCCTGGAAGTATATAGGCCAAAATTAAAAATTAAAAATTAAAAAAAATTCTGCCCAACAGAAAATCAAATTAGAACAAGTGCCCAAAATGCAAATAGTCCTTCTGTTCGGTGGTTGAACAGTGGTGCTGTTAATCATGAAATGATATTCAGCAATAAAAAGAGACATACTTAATCTATACAACAACTTGGATGGACCTCAAGGTTTCTTGACTTATGTCAAGAAAACCCTTCCAAAGTTCACACACTGTGATCCTATTCACACAACAATCTTGAGATACTGAGACTAAGGACATAAGCTCTTGCCTAGAATGTGTGAGACTCTGCTTTGATCCTGACATGACTAAAACAAAGTTTAAATATATGTTGTATATATTTAAACATGGGGGTATTGTGGATCTCTGCTTAAGGCAGGAGGATCAGGACTTCAAGATCATCCTTGGCTAAAGTCTGAGGCTAGCCTGAACTACGTGAATCTCAAAAGGCAAGCTGACCCTTTTAGATCCAGCTATGCTGGGTCCTTATTAGACCCCTTGATTTTCTTCCCAATGAACAGTAGAGAAAACAAAACAACAAAAAAAAATCACAAAGAAACCATGAAAGACAGATTAGATCCACTGTCTTATCTGGGATGAACATTTTGAATTTTTGTCTTTGTAACTTTATTACTTTCCTTGTGTGCATGTGCGCTCGTGCCATGCCACCCGTGTGGCGGTGGGAGGACAGTTTGCAGGAGCCAGTTCTCTCCTCCCTCCATGTGGTTCTTACCACCTAGACTGGTTATCAGGCTTGGCCTCAAGAGCCACCTGTCTGCTCCTCCTGCCTCTCCACTGCCACCCCCCTTTAAGGACTCACTCCATGGACTGGCCTACACCTGGATATAAAGCAGAGTGTGGCTCCAAACTCATGACCCACCACCCTCCGCAGCCTCCTGAGTGCTGGTGTTGGCACTGCAAGTACAGATCACCCCAGTGGGCTGCGAGTTGTCAGTTCTCAAGCAGCAAACTATCATGAACACCCCGCCGGTCTTTTCCCGCTGATGAATTTGTGAGCTAAAGTTTGGGGAAGAGCCTGACCCACGTTCTCTTATCCAACAATCAATAAAGTGCTTCCCTTAAAAGGGGGAGAGGAGCTATCTGACTCTGAGTAACCAAGGAGAAGGACCTGAAATGAGACTGGAAATCAAACAACAAAAAAAGGGAGCATTGTGAAGCAGACAGGGGCATGGCTCAGTCACCGGCTCACTTCACCACCAGGAAAACCACTTGAAGGAAATCGTTTATACCTCTGTGTCTGTCTTATTTCCACAGAAGTTTCATGTGGCATTATACTGCATTATAAATAAAACTTTATTAAGGTGTGTCATTGTGACTTTAAAGTCTATTAGGTCAGGAATGGTGGCATGTGCCTGAAATCCTAGCACACAGGAGGCTGAGGCTAAGGATCATGGTTTAAGGTCAGCCCGGGCACTTGAATTCAAATGGAAAAGGAGTTTTAAAAGTATCATTAGGAGAAACTGTGTGTTACAGAACCTTAGTTCAGTGGTTCTCGACCTGTGGGTCATGCCCCTATTGGGGGCAGGGGTGTTCCTAAGACCACCAGAAAGTACAGATGTTGATGATTCAAAACAGTAACAAAATTACAGTTATGAGTAGCAACAAAAATAATTGTATAGTTGGGGGTCAGCACAGCATGAGGGACTGTGTTAAAGGGTCTCAGCCTTTAGGAAGATTGAGAACCATGGCCTTAGTAACTGAGGGTGACGCAGTAAGCAGTGGCAGGATAAAATGATAGATTCAGATAGACACTGAAACATTTCGTCTGTCTGTAATGCGAATCTCACATAGCTCGGGCCTTCAATTTACCCTTCGGTACTCAGCTTTAAGAAGTTTTTAGGGAGCCGGGCATGGTGGCGCATGCCTGTAATCCCAGCACTTGGGAGGCAGAGGCAGGCAGATTTCTGAGTTTGAGGCCAGCCTGGTCTACAGAGTGAGTTCCAGGACAACCAGGACTACACAGAGAAACCCTGTCTCGAAAAAACCAAAAAGAAGAAGAAGAAGAGGAGGAGGAGGAGGAGGAGGAGGAGGAGGAGGAGGAGGAGGAGGAAGAAGAGGAGGAGGAGGAGGAGGAGGAGGAGGAGGAGGGGAAGAAGAAGAAGGGGAAGGTTTTAGGGGCTGGAGAGCTGGTTCCGTGTTGAAGAGCATTGGCTGCCTGGGTTCAATTCCCAGCACCTATATGACTGTAACCCCAGAGGACCTGACACCTTCACACAGATGTGCAAGCATGAGAACCACAAATGTGTGTGGAAATAATAAATTATTTTTTAAAACGTTTTTAAGTTGGGGGCTGGAGCAAGGCTCCGTGATTAAGAGCAGGGGCCGCTCCTGTAGAGGGCCTGGGCTCGGATTCCAACACTCAGGAGGTGGCGGCCCACATCCTCTGTAACGCCAGCTCCCGGGCACCCAACTCCGTCTTCTGATCAGTTCAGGCACCAGGCATGCATGTGATTCATATATATGCATGCAGGCAAAGCACCCACACATATAAATCAATACGTTTTTTAAAATGTTTTTAAGTTAGGGAAAACGGTTCAATGGTAAGTATGCTTGCTGTTCTTCCAGACGCATCAGCTCTTAGAAACCACATCAGGTGGCTCACAGCTATCTGTAACACCATATTCTATCCATTCAACAATTTTTTCCTGGCTCTGTGAGCACCTGCACCACACATGTTGCATACTCACACGTAGACACAGAAATAAGAATAAAGATAATACTTTAAAAAAAAAACTGGGCAGAGGTGGCGACCCATGCCTTTAATCTCTGCAGGAGGCAGAGGCAGGTGGATCGCTTGAGTTTCAGGGTAGCCTGGTCTATATAGTGAGTTTCAGGACAGTTAGGACTACACAGAAACACTGCCTCAACCACAAAAACCAACCAACCAAACAAGCAACCAACCAAAACCCCAAACCATTAATCCCAGCACTTGGGAGTCAGAGGCAGACAAGATCTCTTGAATTTGAGGTCTGGCCTACACAGTGGGTTCTAGGCTGGCCAAGGCTACATAGTGAGACTTTGTCTCTGTTTCCTTTAAGACTTATTTCTATTCTATGTGTGTGCATGTCTTTCCTGTGTTTATGTATGTGTACAATATGCATGCCTAGAGGGTATTAGGTCTCCTGGAACTGAGGTTACAAGTTGTTGTAAGGTACCATGTGGGTCCTGGCACTCAAACCTGGTTCTTCTACCAAAGCAAGCACTGTTAGCCACAGGACTACCTCTCAGCCCTGAGACCCTCTCTTAACAACAACAACAATAACAACAACAACAACCACAACACAATTATAAGAACAAAAACAGAAAATGTAAACTTAGGACCAACAAGATCACAAGCACACCCCACCATACCAGTTTCTTTTTTTGTTTTTTGGGTTTTTTTGTTCTTTGTTTTTTCGAGACAGGGTTTCTCTGTGTAGCCCTGGCTGTCCTGGAACTCACTCTGAAGACCAGGCTGGCCTCGAACTCAGAAATCCACTTGCCTCTGCCTCCCAAGTGCTGGGATTACAGGCGTGCGCCACCACCGCCCGGCCATATTAGTTTCTTAATGCAGGTTCTGGAGCCATTTGCCCAACTGGAGGCCCTGGGTGTGGTCCCTTGGTAAGTGTGTGTTGTGGGGAATGGGGTGTGTACCTGTATTAGGGGGGAAAAAAGGAAAAAGGAAAAGTATTCCAAATATTTAGCAAACAGAGATTAAATAACATTATGTCAGCCAATCAGTTGGCTGCTGTGTTGCCAGTTTTAGTCCCACAAGATAAAACATGTAATACCAGTTCAAGCAAAAAGGTATCAAAGCAATGTGATTACATTGCAATTACAATGTAATTACATATGATTGCCTGGCATTGTGGCTCTGGCTTTTCCCTCAGCACTCAGGAGGCAGAGGCAAGCGGATCTCTGTAAGTTCAAGGCCAGTCAGAGCTACACAGTGAGTCTCTGTCTCAAAAACAAAAACGACTGTGTGTGTGTGTGTGTGTGTGTGTGTGTATGTGTGTGTGTGTGTGTGTGTGTGTGTGTGTGTGTGTAGGGTGGGGGTGGGGCTGGAAGCATAATGTACCTTAAATTTAGGTCAGAATTTTAACATACAGAGTCACTTCTGGATGGATGAGCTTAATGGCACTCATTAAGCTACCCTTTTTCTGATTCTCTTTTTTTTTTCTGAAGAGAACATGCACTGTTTTGCTGTAAGCACAAAATACGGTGGGTTTTGTTTGTAATTGCTACTGGACAAAAGTTTTAAAATACTTATTTACTCATTTTGTGTGAGGACATGATGCACACACATGCCACATAGCTAACTATTTATTTTTCTTTATTTTTGTTTGGTGTATTTTGTCTATATGTTTGGCTGGGCCCCACGTGTGTCCCTGGAGTCCACAGAGGCCAGAAGAGGGTGTCAGATCTCCTACAACTAGAGTTACAGACTGTTATGAACTAATGTTGGGGTGCTGAGAACAGGTCTTAACCAGTGACCCACCTCTCTGGCCTCTAACTTTTACTAGTGTGGGAAGACAATTCATCAGAGAAAACATGGTAGGTCTTGGGAGGACTTTTTTTTTTCTCTGTATGTGGTGAAACTGTTTGTCTTTGTCAGTGTAATCACATATTTTAAAAAATTTCCTCTGGGTGACTGTCCTAGTTATTTTTCTATTGCTGTGACAAACATCATGACCAAAACAACTTATAAAGGAAAATGTTTAATTTGCGGTTCATGGTCCCAGAGGGTTAGGGGTGCGTGGCCATCATGGTGTGAGCATGGCAGCAGGCAGGCAGGCATAGTGTTAGAGCAGTAGCTGAGAAATTACTGCTGATCAAGATGTCCGAGGCTGAGTGAATGGAATGACCTGGGTTTAATCCTTAGAGCCACCCCTGTGACACGCCCCTTCCGAAAAGGCCACGCCTCCCAATCCTTCCCATGCAGTGCCTCCCAGGGCCTGCCCAGCCACTAGGGCACTTGCATTCCACTTGAGGCCATATGAACACAGCACAACCGAGTCCCAGCTTGCTTTTTCTTTTATAGTTCTATAGTTTTATAGTTCTGAAGACAACGGCAACGTCACATGCACACTGCAAGACTTTGTGGTTCTGTGCTGGGCATGGCGGTGCACACCTTTAATCTTAGCACACTCGGGAGGCAGAGGCAGGCAGATCTCTGTGAGGTTGTGGCCAACCTCAACTCTGGTCTGCAGATTGAGTTCAGGGAAAAGAAGGAAGGAAGGGAGGAGGAGGAGGGAGAAGAAAGAGGAGGAGGGAGGGAGAGGAGGAGGGAGAGAAAGGACAAGAGGAGGCAGAAGAAGAGGAGGAGGGGGAGGAGGAGAAAGAAGAGAAGGAGGAAGAGAAGGAAGAGGAGGGGGAAGAAAAGGAAAAAAAAAGAGGAAGAGAAGGAAAGAAAGGAGGAGGAGGAGGAGGAGGAGAGGAGAAAATGTGCAATTTGGCCTCTCCGGCCCTGAATAATGAAGTAACACACGCTCTGGGGGAGCGAGAACAACACAGAAGCCAGGCATCCAGCCTTCCGTTGCTGCCATTCACTTCAGTTCTGGGGAACCGTTGTTTTTTGTTTGTTTTGTTTTGTTTTGTTTTTTGTTTTTTGTTTTCCTCAGTGGTGAGGTTAACGCATCTATAAAGCACGATTTAAATTAGAAGCTTGCCAGAAAACCAGCTTTTTTTTTTCCCCCCAGAGATTTTATGGGGCTCAAATTTAACAGCTCAGAAATGTGCCTCGTGCTTTCAGAAACATATCTTGTGCTTTAGGAAGATCTGAGTTCCTAACGCACTCTTTGGAGTGGTTAGAATTAATTTTAGCCGGCCCTTTCATCTGTATCCGCTGTCGTTGTCTTCATGTCTCAGAGGGCCGTGTGTTGTAGATGCCTCTTGCGGGACTTGTCCCGTCACACTGTCCTTATGCTTCCTCAATGGGTTCTCCTACTAGACAACTAACGAGGGCCAAGAAACGAGCCTCTGTAGAAATGTATTAATTTTGATTGCGCTTTAATTAACTTACTGTGAGGGAGTCCACAGTGCTCCTGTGGAGGTCAGAGGAAACCTGCAGGAGTCAGGTCTCTCCTTCCACCGTCCCAGGGAGCACACCCAGGTTATGCCTTTGGCAGCAAGCACCGCTACCCTACCCGCTGAGCAATCTCACTGGCCCCACAGATATTGTTGGAAGAATGCATTTTTAATATTCTGGGTCTTCTCATATTATGAGCATGTTCATAAGCAAAGTTTCACATATTTTTAAATGTGTATTCATGAATGTGTGCAGGCGCCTCACAAGAGCACGGTGGATGACGCCCGCCCGGAGCTGGAGTTGCAGGTGGTTTATGAGCCACCTGGTGTGGGTGTTAGGAATTAAATCCGGATCTTCTGCAAGAGCAGCCAGTGCTCCTGGCTTCAGAGCCATCTCTCCAGCACTGATGCATAGATTTCAAAGGAATTCTATTTTAATTTAGAAGTTGTTATGGTTACTTTAAACTCCTTGGCTTGTGGCTTTATTGTTATTTAAATTTTCTTATTTTGTTTTAAATACGTAAGAGGGTGTATTAACAGGAAACTGATTCATATGTCAAGTGGGCGGATCACAGAATTTAATTACCTGTGAACTATTAGTCAGACAGAGGTGGCATGAACTTGAATACCTGTAAGGACTTTTACCAAGCTGGGGGAAAAGACAGGAAGAGTAACAAGTCATCAGCAGGGAAGCCACGATCTACAGGCGTGGATTTAAAATATGCTGAAATGCAACTTTAGATGTTCTGAGAAGACAGCTGACAGCAAAATCAGAAATCAGATGTTTCAAAAATATCTCTGTGATTATTTAATATGTGTGTGTGCTTTGCCTGCATGTATATCCCTGTGATTATTTAATGTGTGTGCGTGCTTTGCCTGCATGTATATCCCTATGATTATTTAATATGTGTGTGTGCTTTGCCTGCATGTATATCTCTATGATTATTTAATATGTGTGTGTGCTTTGCCTGCATGTATATCTCTATGATTATTTAATATGTGTGTGTGCTTTGCCTGCATGTATATCCCTATGATTATTTAATATGTGTGCGTGCTTTGCCTGCATGTATATCTCTATGATTATTTAATATGTTGTGCGTGCTTTGCCTGCACGTGTACCTGCAGCACATGATGCACACACAAGTACCTGATACCCTGGAGCTTGAATTACAGTTATGAGCCATCATATAGGAGCTGGGAATCGAACCCAGGTTCTCTGAAAGAACAGCAGTGGTTAACATTGCTCTTACCACTGAGCCATCTCTCCAGCCCCAGAAATCGGATTTTACCAATTACAATTAATTATTTCTAGCAAAATGTATTTATTGTTTGTTAATTGAACTTAACTACATTTTATGCAGTTTTTTGTTATATTCTACTATTTCGGAGACTGTTGATTGGTTCCCGAAGTATTTTATCTCTAAATCATGACTATTATTTTATGGCAAAACCACATTTTTGAGTGATGTGCAGGTACACACCTGAAACCCAAGTGTCTGGGAAGCTGAGGCAGGAGACTGATTGGCCAGTTTGGGTAGCAGTGTGAAATCCTACTTCAAAATAGAAACGTAAACAAAACCACACAGCCCCTGTCCAGGCCTGGTGCACAGCTTAAACCTAACATCTGGAAGGTGGAGGCAGGAGAATCAGAGCCTGTCTCACACACACATGGAGAGAGGGGAGGGCTAAAGGGGAGAAGAGAGAGGAGAGGGGAAGAGGAGAAGGGACAGGGAGGGAAAGGAAGAGAGGTGAGAGGGGGAGGAAGAGGGGAGAGAGGGAGAAAGGAGAAGGGTGAGAGGAGAGGAAGAGGAGGAGGAGGAAGAAGAGGGAGAGAGAGAGAGAGAGAGAGAGAGAGAGAGAGAGAGAGAGAGAGAGAGAGAGTTAGTTCAGGGGATGTAGCTCAGCTTATAAGAGGCCTTGGGTTCAGTCCCTAGCACCTCATAAACCGGATGGTGGTGGCGCATGCCTGTGATTCCACACTCAGAGAAGGTAGAGGCTGGAGGGGCAGAAGTTCAAGGTCACATCCTTGGAAGCTTTGAGGAAAACTTGTGCTTCAGGAGACTCAAAAATAGATTACATAAATCCACACTTTTGGGGGGGGAGGGGTGGTTTTCGAGACAGGGTTTCTCTGTATAGCCCTGGCTGTCCTGGAACTCACTCTGTAGACCAGGCTGGCCTTGAACTCAGAAATCCCCCTGCCTCTGCCTCCCAGAGTGCTGGGATTACAGGCGTGTGCCACCACCGCCCAGCATAAATCCACACTCTTAAAATCCCTGTTGTTTATTTGTCTTTTTTTTTTTTTTCCGAGACAGGGTTTCTCTGTGTAGTTCGGGCTGTCCTGGAACTCACTTTGTAGACCAGGCTGGCCTCGAACTCAGAAATCCGCCTGCCTCTGCCTCCCAAGTGCTGGGATTAAAGGCGTGCGCCACCACCTTTGTCAACTATCTCTGAAGCTAGTCTAGTTTTCCTAGTATGGCTACTATCTTACATTATTCCGAGCTTGCATGAGATATGGCTTCATTTACTTTTCCTTCTTTCCATAGCCCTCCTCAGGACAAGGCTGGCTTTGTTTTCTAAAGTAAGATCAAGCCATATCAGAATTGTGTGTGTGTGTGTGTGTGTGTGTGTGTGTGTGTTCACAAAAGGAGGTCAGAGGGCAATCTTGGATGCTCCTCCCAGGCACCATTGGATTTTTTGAGGCAGGGTCTCTCTCATTTGTTTCTGGTCCTGTGCTGCTTATTCTAAGCTGGCTTCCCCAGTGTCTCCCAACTGCCTCCCATCTCCCTGCAGAAGTGCCTGGGTTACAGGTGTGTACCATTTGGCCTTTTACAAGGGTCTCAGATCAGACTCAGATCATGAGGTTTGTATGATGTGGACAGTTGAATGAGAATGGCCTTTAGGCTTATATATTTTAACATTCAGTTGGCAGGCTGTTTGGGAAGAACTAGGAGGTATGGTCTTTTTGGAGGAGCTGTGTCAGCGGGGGTTCCAGAAGCCAATGGACCTGGCCTTAGTCATATAACTCCTAAGTGGTAAACTCAGGTCTGTCTGTCTCTCTCCCCACTCTCCAAACCACTACTGTGTAGATGTGTTAGTTATCTGTGTGTTCATGTTCATGGAGAGCCACACGTGTACCTGTCCACATGGGGGTCAGAGGTCAAAGTTGGAGGTCTTATTCTTTTAAGACAGGTTTTCTCACTGAACCGAGAGCTCACGGATTCCGGCAGACGGCTGTCCAGTGAGCTCTTGGCATCCACCTGCCTCTGCTTCCCCAGCCCGAGGACTATAGGAGTACCACGACCACCACACGCAGGCAGCTTTTAGATGTGGATCCTCACGAATGCACAGCGAGTCCTTTATTGACAGAGCCATGTCTCTAGGGCACCCTCTTCATTATTTACTATATTTTAGATTTATTTTAAGTGTATGAGAGTTTTGCCTGCATGTATGTCTGGGAACCATATGCTTGCCTGGTGTTTGTGGGGGGTCAAGAGAGGAAACTGGAGTTATGGATGGTTGATTGTGAGCTGCTAAACCCAGGCCACTGGTAGAGCAATGAGTTTTCTTAACTACTGAACCCCCCTACACACACACCACCACCACCACCACCACCACCACCACCACCACCACACACCAAAACCAAACTATCTTAACCACAGATGTCTGCACACTGCAAGACACAAAGGGCATTAGACAGTTTTGGAGGTGACACAGGCTATCACAGGCTTTGGCACTGGGCCAGTTCTGGCACACGGCAGCCATTTTAGCTTCCATAAGCTACCAACTACCTCATGCCTACCTGAATCCTTGGGTTCTGCATCTATGTGCAAAAATGCTAACACCCATCTGCAGGATGTGCTACGGAGATGAGCTATAGTGTTTATAAGGAGCTCAACATAGTAGTCGTCAATAAACCACTCGGTCCTTTTATACGATGCCATGCCTTTGTGATCACACGGTGCAAACACTGGGCTTTAGGTTTTCCTGGAGTGTCCTGATTTCTACCAATCAGAAACACTGCTGCTAGAGATGCATTGGTCAGGGTATGAGTCCTGGGTTGTTTGTGGGTTTTCTTTTCTGCATAGGAAATCGGATTGCCAGGCTAGCGGCGCACGCCTTTAATCCCAGCATCTAGGAGGCGGAGGCAGACCGTCTGTCAGCTCCATGCCAGCCAGAAGTGCACAGTGAGACCCTCTCTCAAAAACAAAACTACTACAACTTAAAAACCATAAGATTATCATGCTCAAATATCAGACAAATGCTAAGCCTACTAAAGAGACCCACCAAATTCATGCGAATGGATGTAATATAGCATCAACAATGAGTAAAGAATTCACAGACAAGAATTTTAGGTGGATGAAAAAGAATAAATAGATTTTACTAAGTTACTTCTGATGGTTTATTAAATGCTGAGAATATGGGTCCAATTAAAGCTATGTAACTTGATGTGATAATAAAAGGGGATACAATTATCTGCACCTTTAAATACATAGTTATGTTTATGTATTTATTTATATACTTATGTATTTTAGATTTATTTATCTTATGTGTATGGCTGTTTTGCCTGCTGTATATCTGTGTACCACTTGCAGGTACAGTGCCCAAGGAGGCCAGAAAAGGGTGCCGGAATTTCTTAGAACTGAAGTTTTACATGATTGTGAGCCACCATGTGAGTACTGGGCACTGAAACCAGATCCTCTACCAGGACAACAAGTGCTCTTAATCCCTGAGCCATCATAAATATTTGTTATAGTTAGACAAGCCCCCATTGCCCGACTAAGTAAAGGTTGGCCTTGGGCTGTTCCTTCCCCTGCTTCAGTCCCCGAGCCGTTGGGATTACAGGTGTGTACCGTCTCACCTGACTCAATGTGTTCACTAGAAAGTTCGATTCCTCAGATAGTTCTTTTTGCAGACTGGAGAGTGAACCCAGGCCCTCACACATGCCAGGCAAATGCCCTCCCACTGAGCTACATCTCCAACTCTCTTTTTACTTTTTGGCTTAAGGCAGGGTCCCACAAAGTTGCCCAGGCTGGACTAGAATTCACTCTGTAGCCCAGGCCCTGGGTTTCTGACTCAGCTCCAGAGTAGCTCCGGTTGCAGGCTTGAGCTGCAGTTTAAACAATCAAAAAATATCTTCGCCAATTCATTCACAGAACTGATCCGAATTCAAGCAAAGCTGTGTTGTTGGTCAGGGAAGATGGTTCAGTGGGCAAAGTGCTCACTGTGCAAGCATGAAGAACGGAATTGAGGGTCCCGGCCGCCCTGGGAAAAGCCGGGCGTGGCGATGCAGGTGAGTCGCTGATTGGCTCTATTAGCCAGTTAACAGGTCTAGATTCAGTGAGCCCTGTCCAAAATGTAAGGTGGAAAGCATCTGAGGAAAATATCTGGCATCAGCCTGTAGTGCTCAGGAGTGTGTGCATTCAGAAACACACACACACACATACACACACACATGCACACATGTATACACACAACCACCACTACCACCAACACCACCAACACCCCCCAAAAAGAAAAGGCATATCTAATTGAAGGAAGGACATAATTCAAACTAAACTCTGTAAATAATAAATAGTCAAATGTTCCTTTAAGAATACCCACAGAATAAAAACAAAAATTATATGCTTTCAACCTTATGTCCAAGTCTTAAACTTCAATTATAAGTATATAGTTATAAATTGTACACTTCATTTATAAAACTGCAAAGAGTGGGCAGGTGAGATGGCTGAGCATGTAAAGAAATCCTATTGCCTAGTTTGATGACCTGGGTTCGATCTCCAGGATCTCTATGTAGGAGGAAACAACCATCTCTCAAAAGCTGTCCTCTGACACATAAGACCTCCACCATAAATAAACGTAAAATTTCAAAGACAAATTGAAATTGAGTACTACAGTTTAATGTCTAGTCATGAGGGTTGGGCATCCTGCTCAGCCAGAGAGCACTTGCTTTGGTTTTTATTTCCTGCCTGAGAGAGAGTCAAATCCAAAGGAGAACTTCCTTAACAAAGAACTATTTCACATCGAAACCATGTCCTTGCTAATGTAGAGTTCTCATCAGTTAAACAGCAATACTCTTGGAAGTACACTAATTAGGCGGCTGCTCAGGTGGAGCTGGGACCCCCCCCCCAAAAAAAAAAAACTTCTACTAATTCCCTAGGGGGTGTCAGTCATTAAGATGTCAGTTTAAATTAGTTTATCAATCACCAATTTATATAAGTCTCATAAGAAATAAAACATTGGAGTCCAGCAGGGAGAGAGAACGAAAGGGCGATTGCCAGGCTAAAGTGAGTCTGTTACAGAGCGACAGGCAGTTTGGGAGATGGAAAAAAAGAAGGCAGTGGCTGAAACTGGAGAGTGCAGAGAGGTGTTTCCGGAAAAGAGAAAGGATTCGCAGAGGAAAAACCCCACCCATTTCAGAACATCTCAAGGAACCTGGACATATTCCACATATGCAGTTGATTCTAAACAGCATTGAAGCTATATATTACAAAGACACACGATTATTATAGAGTATTATGTCCCTATTTGACATGGGGGTGACCCTGTCTTCCAAAGCTTTCACAACTACCAGGTAGAACCCGTTACCCTGAGCTGGGGGGGGTCAGCTGGAAAGCCCTTAAGCAGTTGCTCAGGCAACCCCTGCTAAGCCGTCTATTGAGTAACAGGAACTGCAAGTTTCTCAAAGACACACATAAGTTGAAGACTGGGGTTGTGGCTTAGTTGGGGTGCTGTCTAGCTCACACCAAATCCTGGGTTCATCCCTTCATGGGCTTGGTGGCCCAGGACTGTGACCCCGGCATTCGGGATGTGGAAACAGGAAGGCCAGAACTGCAAGGCCATCCCCGTCTGCGGAGCAACTGTGACGCTAACTTGGGATGTGAAGACAGTGTGCGCCAGGCAGGTCTCACTTCAACTCCACACGCGCTGGAGCTGTCTGGACAGAGGGAACTTCAACTGAGAAAGTGCCTCCATAAGATCTGCTGACAGTGGGACATTGTCTTAAATTGTGCTTGATGGGGAAGGGCCCAGCCCATTGTGGGTGGGGCCACTCCTGGGCTAGTGTTTCTATAAGAAAAAAAAGGCTGAGCAAGAAACCATGGGAGGAGAGCGAGCCAGTGAGCAGCACCCCTCCACGGCCTCTGCATCTGCTCCTGCCTCCACGGTTCTGGTTCTTCCCTGTTTGAGTTCCTGTCCTGACTGCCTTCAGTGACTATGTGGAAAGCCTAAGCCAAATAAACCCTTTCCACCCCAGCTTGCTTTGGTCCCGGTGTTTCATCACAGCAATGGTAATCCTGACTAAGACAGCTAGCCTGAGGGAATAATTATCTTTGATCTTGGCACCTCCTGAGTGCCAGGTGGTGAGGATCAGGTGCGCGTTTGGCCACAAGGCTCCACCAGTAAGAAGGTGCCACTTGTCTGAGATCACCTATCTCCCCTCTAACCTGCTTCTAAAACAGCTTCCCAGCCACATGGCAGAATCCCATCTGCCTTCCTTAGCTGCTCTGTTGAAATCCATTTCTCTCTTCACCCTCGCCTTCTTTCTCTGTCACTGCCTTGCTTCTCCATTGGCTTGTCTCCCAGTCCGGGGAGAGAGAGCCTTGTGAACAGTAGCTATTCAAGTCAAGTCAGGGGAAAGAGCAGAGCGAGGTTTGTGAACAGTAACTATTCAGAGGTGGAAGATCGTATACGCTATGTGCAAGTTCAGATAACAAAAGCTCGAAACCGCTAAGAAATACTTCAGTAATTACCTTTGCTTTGGCGTTGGAAAGCGACAGGCTGACTGTCAAATGGCTGGGAAGGTGTTCTATTTACTGGTCTTTTCCTTCCAGCAGTTAAAAACCAGTAACCTAAAGCAGTGCAAGCTCAACATTCTATTAAGATTAATCAGAAGTAGCCAAGCCCACATTACTGTGGGAAGGCCCCTCACTGTCATGTACAGCGGAGCAAAGACCCGTGGATTCAACCTCTTCCAAACCTGACAATTGCCGAACACGGAAATAAATCACCAGAAGAAAGCAACTGTTTTTCCTGTTCTTCTTGGTACACAGTTCTGATAAACAGACTCCCATAGGTGTTGCGTTCCAAACAGGAAAATGTTATATAAGACTGAGGCTTTCAGGGATGGTGCATGTACACATTTCTGTTTGTGTCAGATGCAAGCAGGACGCTGAGCTTGGAAGCGAGGAGTCAAACAGCCAGCCTGGAGCCCAAGCACCTCAGCAGAGTGGAGGGCTGACAGCGCCTCAGCACAGCGGGGGGGGTCGCAGAGAGCCGTTTTGCTGCTGCTTTTACTGTCCTCTTGCAAAAGGAAAGCAACGGGTTTTATTTGCATATCTGTTTTTACTTTTTGGTTTTGCTTTTTGGGATAGAGTCTCTCTCTATGGAGCCCTGGCTGTCCTAGAGCTCACTATGTAGAGCAGGCTAGCCTAGAACTCACAGAGATCTGCCTACTTCTGTTTCCCCAGTCCCAGGATTTAAAGCCTCCACTACCACGCCCAGTTTACTTTTTGTTTTTCTGAATAAATATCTCACATACTCGCCTGCATGTACGTACACCAGGCTGACTTAGACTCACCAGGCAGCTCAGCCTTGCCTCAAAACATATGGCCATCCTCTGGCCCCATCTTGTCAAGCACTGGGACTGCAGATGTAAGCCACTAACTACCCTAGGGATTGGAAAACCATCACCACACATTTAAGCAAACATAAAAACAACTTAGTGGTTTCTTTATTTTATTTTATTTTTCTCCTTTTTCTTTAAAATTTTTTGTTTTGATTTGAGACAAGGTTTCTCTGTGTAGCCCTGACTGTCTTGGAACTCACTCTGCAGACCAGCCTGGCCTCAAACTTAAGAGATCCACCAGCCTCTGCCTCCTGAGTCCTAGGACTAAAGCTCATACCACCACCAGCCTTGGCTTTCATTTTTCAAGTCAGAAGCTGCAGTAATCTGCTGGCTTCAAAGGAAGAAAGCTAGCTTTACCTCAAAGAACAGTACCACAAAATATTAAGGGCACAAGGAGCATTCTGTAGGATGCCCGTGAAGTCAGCGAAGCTCGCCTTTGAGCCCTTCCTCCAGCGCTTAGCGCTCCAGAGTGTGTAATAACTCAGCATCATCCATTTTCCTGCCTGTCGCTGGTCTGAGTGGGGCTTGATAACTGCCCCTGGAGTGAGTTTGACATCACGTGATCATCTTTAGGATCATTCTTCTCTACTGCTGTTGGGAAGCAGGAAAAGGGAAAATTTTTTTCTTTTGAAATATGGTTTCAGCCGGGCAGTGGTGGTGCACACCTGTAATCCCAGCACTTGGGAGGCAGAGGCAGGCGGATTTCTGAGTTTGAGGCCAGCCTGGTTTACAGAGTGAATTTGAATTCCAGGACATCTAGGGCTATACAGAGAAACCCTGTCTCAAAAAAACATATATATATATATATAGTTTCATTATATAGCCCTGGCTGGCCTGGTACTTGATATGTGGATCAGGCTAGCTTCAAATGTACAGAGATCCACTTGCCTCTACCGCCACAGTGCTGTACTTAAAGGTGTGCACCATCATATCTGGATAGAAAGGGCAACTTTTAAGGTATGTTAGGATTGATAAATATATGTTGAGTTCAAGTCTGCTTTTGGCCTTTTATGTACCCCCAAACTGAAATAAATACCCTACATATTAAATATCTATCTTAATATCAGTGATCTCTAAGCTGGGTGTGGTGGTATAGACACATACAGGTAAAACTCTCATACACATAGAATACAAAATAAAAGACATGTGGTTATGGGCTTTTGTGGAAAAGCATGATCATTAGGAAACAGCAGAGGTTCTCAGAGTTCCACTCAAACTAGATTCCTTTCATTTACTTACTTATTTGATGTTGGGCATGAGACCCAGGGCTTTGAGCGTGCTAGATCAGCGCTGCCGCTAAGCTATGTCCCAGCCCTACCCACACACTCTCTTTGATAAGGTTATCACCTGGAACCTGCCTTCATGTACCACTGTGGTTGAACTGTGAGCGGAGCTGATGACTTCCATGGAAACTATTTATGGGTGTGTAGTTCTAACTGTACAAGAAAGTACACTCTTTCAAACCAAAACTGGAACTAGGAGAGAGAAGTCAGATTACATCAGGTCCATGGCAAGAATTCTTAAGGACTATTATTTTATGTGTATGTGCCCAAGTGTGTGTGTGTGTGTGTGTGTGTGTGTGTGTGTGTGTGTGTCATCGGCAGGCGAAAGGCAGCAGAGGCAAGAACGAGGCATTGAATCACCTGGAACTAACGTTACGGGCGGTTGTGAGCCTCCTAGAAACTGAACTCTGGCCCTCTGCAAAGCCAACAGTGTTCTTAAACTCTGGGCCATCACTCCAGTCCCCTGACAAGAATATTTAAGACAGGCCAGACATCCAGACAGGGACACATCTGTGCGTGAGCAGGCAAGGCAGGGACCTTTTTGATGGGTGTCAGAACAGAAAGATGAACAGGAAGGGAATTATCAGGAAGTAAATTTTGTTTATCAGGGGCACTAAAGAAACGGTGAGGCCTCTTGCCAAGCCAGGCAGTTATAAGCACCCCGAAGCCCCGGGGACACAGTGCCATGCACAATGCTTTCCGATCGCTGTTGTTTTCTAGGGAAACCCCATCAGAAGACTGACACATCCTTTCTGCTTTTGAAACAACTAGAACCCTAACGATGGCAGCCTGTAATTGTAGAGCTCTCCCTCCCAACCCCGATGCAATTAGGGGGCTTTAAAAATACTAGTGCCAACAGCTCCAACCTCCAGCCAATTAAATCAGTCTCTGGGGGAGTAGTCCAGTTCTCAGTAGCTTTTAGAAGCTCCCCCAGGTGAATTTAATGTTCAGTGAAAGTCAGGAATTACTTCCCTAGAGGAAAGTTCCTGCTGTATACTGCTCCCCAACTTTAACATGTGTACAGTGAATTGGGGGGGGGGCTTGTTAAAATGCAGGTGTTGACTTACTAAGTCTGGGTTGGGAACAAAGATTAGCAGTTCATAATAATCTCCCAAGTAATATGAGTGGGGTTG
The DNA here is from genome assembly GCA_964023405.1 of Apodemus agrarius. Taxonomy (NCBI): domain Eukaryota; kingdom Metazoa; phylum Chordata; class Mammalia; order Rodentia; family Muridae; genus Apodemus; species Apodemus agrarius. The sequence goes on along the minus strand of OZ030011.1, from coordinate 68,816,155 downwards.
GCATACAGATCACACATAGAGTCATGGACTGTAGGAAGAATACTTGCAATGCATTCTGGTCTGTATCTATTAAAAGCTTAATCGTGGGGCTGAGGAGATGACTCACTGTTAAAAGCACTGGCTGCACTTCTAGTGGACCTAGGTTCAACTGTTAGCATCGACATGGTCACTTACACATTACACATTGACATGACATGACCGTTTGTTACTCCTGTTTCAGAAGATCCAGTGCTCTCTCCTGGCCTCTGTGGGAGCCGGGCACTCACTCACATAGTGCATGGGTATACATGGATCAAAATCTCCACATATTAATTCTTATGATTATACAAAAAAAAGATAATGAGCAATTTCAACTTGGAATTAAGAGTTATACTATTTTTGCAGGCTGAATTAAGGAAAAATGTATTCCTTAGGGGGCGGAAGAGATGGTTCGGTAGTGAAAGGCATTTGGTGCCCTGGCAGAGGCTCTGGGTTCAGTTTCCAGCACCTACATAGCAGTTCACAACCATTTGTCCCTCCAGTTCCAGAGGATCCAATGCCTTCTGGCCTCCAAGGGCACCGGGCACACAGACATTCAGGCAGGCAGAACACTTCGACACATAAAATTATCTCTTAAAAAGTATTCCTTAGAAGAAACAAAGTCTATTAAGCCAGGCGTGGTGGTGTATGACTTTAATCACAGGACTTTGAGGGCAGAAGCAGACCGATCTCTGTGAGTTAGAGGCCAGCCTGGTCTACACAGAGTTCTAGGCTAGCCAGGACTACACAGAGAGTCATTGTTTTGTTTTGTTTTGTTTTGTTTTGTTTTGTTTTGTTTTGTTTTGTTTTGTTTTAAAGCCTATCAAATAAGCTGATCTGGAGGCTGCACTGGGTGAGAGCACTGGCTGTTTTTATAGAGCAGCAGTTCTCGACCTTCCTAATGCTGCAACTATTTAATATAGTTCCTCATATTCTGGTGACCACAACCATGAAATTATTTTCATTGTTACTTCATAACTAAATTTTTTACTGTTATGAATCACACTGTAAATATTTTTGGAAATAAAAATTTACCAAAGGGGTTGAGACCCACAAGTTGAAAACCCATGTTCTAGAGGAAGTAGGTTCAATTTGCACCCACCCGTGTGGTAGCTTACAATGCTAAGTCCAGTTCTAGAGGATCTGATGTTGCCTTTGGCCCTTGGGGCATCAGGCATGAAGGCAAAAACACCCCCACACACATAAAATAGAATAATTTAAATTTATTTAAAAAAAAGATAATTCTGGAATGGAAAGAAATAATTAAATATATTAGAAGAAAGAGGATAACAGAAAAAAATAAGGAAGCAAAGATGCCAGGTGGTGGTGACACACGACTCTGATCTCAGTACTTAGGAGACAGAGGCAGGAAGATCTCTGAGTTCAAGGCCAGCCAGGGGCTACACAGAGAAACCATGTCCTGGAAAAACCAAACCCAAATAAAGCTGGAGTGGTAGAAAGAGCTTTAGAACACAGATAGCCATCAGACAAGAGAAAAAACACTAACTCATGAAGTAGAATTGTACCCAGATGCTTTTTAAATTGTGATAGGGCTTCACCCTATACACTTACCATAAGTTGAAAATGTTTGGTCTAAACACATAATACACATAATCTACTGGTCACCGTTGCTTTTAGCTTAGCCTAGTTTGAACATATTCAGAACAAGTCTATTAACCTATAGTTGGCCAAACTTAATCTGTCACAAAGCCTATTTTATAATAAAGTGTAGAATGTCTCATGTAATTTATTCTTGTACCCCCCCCAAAACCCTCAGTAACATTTTGGCCTGCCAAGTGACTGCTGTTTCCCCCATAATTTCGTGGTTCACTGGGAGATGTGACAACTGCCCAGTACTCCAAGGAGGTCTTATACTGCACACAGCTAGCCCCGGGAGACTGAAATTCAGATCCATGGTACGACTTTTCTAAATACCAGTTGCTTTTGCACCTTAAGACATGAAAAATTCTCAAGCTGAACCATCCTAAGTTTCTGCCCATCCATTTACATTAGTAGTTGAACTTGAGGAAGTGAAATAGAAAGTCTCTGAGGGGTTGCTGTAAAAATGAGAGGAGGCTGGAAGTCAGGAGACAGTAAGATGGTGCAGTGCACTGGGGACCTGCCCCAGAAAACTGGAGGGCAAGCCTTTGCAGTGTAACAAATCCCAGCAGCCATGCTCCTTGCCCCTGCAGTACTAAGCAAGCCTGGTGCAGGATGAGAGCGAGGAGCAGATGGACTCAGTGGGGAAGAGAAATCCTGGCTAAGTGAGGAGAGAACAGTAGGGCCAAGGAGTTAGGTGTGCTCTCTAAAGACTGGCTGTAGGGCTGGAGAGACGGCTCAGTGGTTAAGAGCACTTCCTGTTTTTAAAGACAACCTGGGTTCCAGTGGTGGCTCATAACCATTCCTAACTAAACTTCCAGGGAATCCATCTCCCTTCTCTGGCCTCTGAAGACATGAGGCACACACATGGTGCATGTGCACACATGCAGGCGAAATACTCATAAACATAAGATCTTTGAAGGGAGAGAAGGGTAAGAGAGGGAGAGGGGACAGAGGTGGTGGTGCGTAACTTGGATGACTTGGGAGGGAGAGGTAGGCAGATCTCTGTGTGTTCCAGGCCAGCCTGATCTATATACTGAGTTCTAGGACAGCCAGGACCACATAGTCAGGCCTTGTATCATGAGAGAGAGAGAGAGAGAGACAGACAGAGACAGAGACAGAGAGACAGAGACAGAGACAGAGACAGAGAGACAGAGAGAGAGAGAGAAGAGGGAGGCAGAGACAGATACAGAGAGAGAGACAGAGACAAAGACAGAGACAGAGATACAGAGAGATAAAGAGACAGAGAGACAGAGAGACAGACAGAGGATGAAGAAGAAAGAAAAAGACCACTGTGAAAGAGGTGTTAGCTAAAGATGAGAAATGGGGAACCCCTTCCCGTTATTGATGCAGATAGAAAAACAGGAACCAGAGTCATAAAGCAGAATAGGTAAACTCTTTCTCCTCAGATGAGCTCAAGGCACTGGAGGGGGCGCACAACATGGATGGGTTTTCTGTGTAGTTTCTACATGAAAACACACACGTGCTTGCAAACAGCCACAGTGGCTGTGTTTTCTACCTCTAACCACCTAAGCCGTACATCTTTACTCTCCTACTTCTGTTGGAGTTTCAGAAAAATAAAATCCCACAACTGGCAGCATCTTTGCACCTGTTTTATCAGTTTCGTCCTTTAAGGCACACACTCTGATCTGTCAACTAGTCGTCTAAGTCCGAGGATGCCCATGTATGTAGGTAGGGGCAGGAAGGCCAGAGAAACGCTTGTGTCCTGTGACTGATCAGAATATCCAGGAAAGTCTACAGTGGCTCTGTGCTTCGGCTACCCTCACTCCCTTGAGTTGAGTCTCTTAGACCTCTCCAAACTCTGCTCTGGAAAACTGTAGGACAGTCCAGAAGTTCAGACATAGACTGGTGAGTTTCTCATCCTTCAAGGAAACAGAGTTGAGCTGTAGGAATCAGCTACTTTCCACTAACGTGGAGTGAAATGAAGCCATATCCTATAATCAAAATTCCTTGACTTTCCAACTTGTATCTTGTGTTAGGCTTATGAATACATGGCTGTGCTATTAAAGATATTTATGGGGGCATCAGGAAGGCTTGATGGGTAAGGGTCCTGAGAGGCCAAATCTTTTAAGTTCAGACTCCATTTTTGAGAACCTGAATTAAGTTTGAACTCGGGTAAACTAACAGGCTGGTACCTAGCATTAGTTTCCAAGTTACTACCCAACAAAACCCGAGCCTAGCTTCAGCCTCTAGGCTAACCTCCCCAACAAGACCAGAATCTCCAGGTTACACTCCCAATAAACCTGCACCCCCAGGTTACAAGCCCACCACCTGTCTAACGACCACCAATGCAGAGGGAAGTGGGGAAGTTAAGCTTATGATATGACTCCCAGCACCAGCCAATTATGTTAAAGGCCACAGTGGCTCTCCAATTAGATGCTTGCACACTTATCCCGCTGTGGGGGGCACCACTAACATGTCCCTGGCACTATAGTACTTGCTGCCAAGACTGAGTTTGATCCCTGCAATGCCAATGGTAGAAGAAGGGAACTGAGTCCTGAAAGCTGTTCTCTGTCCTCCACATTCTGCACACATGCATATTCTCACATATTCTCACTCTCAGTTTCTCTCAGTGTGACAAAGGGCTGAATTAAAGAAAGGATGTAAGGCACCCGTGTGTGTGTGTGTGTGTGTGTGTGTGTGTGTGTTGCCATAAATGTCTCTGTACACACTGGGACTATGTCTGTCTTTCTTTCTTTCTTTCTTTCTTTCTTTCTTTCTTTCTTTCTTCCTTCCTTCCTTCCTTCCTTCCTTCCTTCCTTCCTTCCTTCCTTTCTTTTGGTTTTTTCGATACAGGGTCTCTCTGTGTAGTCCTGGCTGTCCTGGAACTCACTCTGTAGACCAGCTTGGCCTCGAACTCAGAAATCTGCCTGCCTCTGCCTCCCAAGTGCTGGGATTAAAGGCGTGCGCCACCACAGCCCGGCTGGACTACGTCTTTCTTATTCTCCCTACTGTGGTTTTTATTGGACACTGCCTTCAGAACAAGAATTACAAGTCTGCCGTGCTCTACCTTCCAAGGTGCTTACTTACTCCATTATCTTATCATAGGTAAGCATTCATCTCAGCTGGGTCAGGGATGAATATTACCCCCAGATTGCAGAAGAGGAAACAGTGGTCAAATGATCAGTAGTGGACTTTCTCATAGAATTTGTTGGTAGGCGAGTTTTTAAACTTCAGATGTGTTTTGACACTTCCTGACATACATTTTCTTTTGTTTTTGTCTTTTTGACATGGTCACTCTCTTTCTCTCTCTGTAACCTTGGTTGTCCTGCAACTCCATATAGAGACCAGACTGGCCTTGAACTTACAGATATCTGCCTGCCTCACTCCCTTCCCCTTAGTGCTGGAATTAGAGGTGCATGCTGCTACATCTGGCCCTATCATGTACTTGCTCTTCATTATGAGAAGTGAGACTTTGGTAGCATCTAGTAAAAATAATCTAAATAATTTTGGTTCTTATTTTTCCCTTAGAGATTAAACCCTAAGATTAAACCATCATTCATTGTTATGTGAGAGACTTCCTGGGGAGACTCAACACATTCTAACTCACACCAGAAAGGAAACCCAGACAGACCAAAATGTGTATTCATCAAAGTCCAACTTCAAAAGCCAGTCAGTGGGTTTTATTGGGTTCCGTATAGGAATATGGGTGAGGGGTTACAGAAGTAGAAATGAGACAAAGACAGGTACATAACCAAAGTCCACCCAGCATGTATTACAGGTCACAATAGGGAAGCCTGAAGCACACTACACAGCGTGCAGGCAGCTTAATGAGCTGGAGAGTGTCCTTTCCAGGTTGCTCAGTTGGTCTGAGCCACTTCTGAGCTTTAGCTAAGCTGGTCATTGTTCTAGGCAGTTAGACTGGTGCTTCCAAGCAGCTTGCCAGAGAGAACTGCAGGCTTTACTGTTTATAATATTCTCGGGCTAGTGAATCTAGTCAGTTTCAGGGACTTCCTGAGCTATTTTGAATTGTTTACTTCCTGTCTAAATCAACTTCTTCCATTTCCCTTAGAAAATTCTGTTGTGTGACCTGCATGTAAAACATCCTGTCTTACGTTTTCCCTCTAAAATGGAAAGTTCAAAACTCTGGGGAAAGTGCTGCACAGCATGCCTCCTAGCACACATGGTAAGGCTGGATTATCCCCACCACCTCTAAACATGTGTCTACATTATTTACTAGAAAGGGGCCTCTGTAAATATTTTTTGTCTTTTTTGAGTAACTATCTAACAAAGGGGAACTGGCCATAACATAAATGAGCTGTGCTGGCTAGTTTTATGCCAATGTGACACAAGCTCAAATCATTTGAGAGGAGAGACCCTTCAGTTCCGGTCCTGACTTCCTTCAGTGATGGACTTGGGTATGGCATTACAAACCAACTAAATCCTTCCCTTCCCAACTTGTTTTTTGGTCATGGTGTTTCATCATAGCAACAATAACCTTAACGAAGACATTAGCAATACTTTCTGACGTTCAAAAACATTGACACTCATTTAAATATTTTATCACTAAGTAGTGACACTAAAAAGAGTATCTAGTGTTTACTAAACAAATTTCATAATGAAGATATGCCAAACATAATGATAGTTTTGATTTTTGAAATCACATTTTACACTTACCTATGAATTAAGAAAGCAGGGGTGTGCGTGCCACAGGACATGTGTAAAGGTCAGAGGACACCTTGCAGGAGGCAGTTCTCTTGTTCTTACATGTAGATCCAGAATACCCGACTTAGGTCATTGTGCTCCACAGAAAACCTTTTCCTGCTGAGCCACCTTAGCAACTGTGATTACAGTTTCACATAAGATTCATTTTCTAGAGACTGGGATGGTGGCATGGGTCTGTTTTTCCAGCTCAAAGAGACTGAGGTAAAACTTCATTGTAAATTCTAGCTTGGCCCGAGCTACACAATGAATTCCACATTCCTCTGGTCTACAGAGTAAAACTGTTAAAAAAAAAAATTAGACTAAACTAAACTAAAAATTTAAAGGAGCTGGATGGTGGTGGCACAGGAGGCAGGGGCGGCAGTTCTCTGAACTCAGGCCAACTTGGTCTACAGTTCCAGGACAGCCAGAGCGACACAGAGAAACCCTGTCTCGAAAAAAAAACTACAGAAAGAAAGACAGAAATAATAAAGAAATGCTCATTGGCAAGAGAGCTCAGTGGGTAGAGTCACTCGCCACACTAAACTAATAACCTGAGTTCAAGCCCCAGATGCCACACTGAAAGGAACGTATCAAGTCCCAAGAGTTGTCTCCAGCCTCCACACATGTGCTATGGTGGCACACATGCCCCTATTCTCCACATACATGCATACAGCAGTAATAATAAGTTTATAATAGTAATAAACAAAAATATAATATAAAGAAAACTGTGGCAGAGTGTGAGGGATCATGCTTTCAATACCAGCATTGGAGAAGCAGAGGCAGGAGAGTCTCTGTGAGTCTCAGGTCAGCCTGGTCAACGTGGCCAGTTAGAGGTCAGCCGGAACTACAATGTGAGACCCTGTCTCAAAAATAAGTGAATAAAATGAATCATAATTAGTATAGGAGTCAGAGCAAAGGTCGTGCATGGTATACATAATTCAGCGGTGAGATGACTTGGCCCTTTCAATCCCGCATCTAATGTAATTGAACTTGACAATGGATTCAGGTGTCCTTAGTCCTGAGGAAGGCGTATTATTTTTCTGACTGGGTATGGTGGTGTACACTTACAATCATAGCACTAGGGAGTCTTAAGAAGAATCTTACATTAGAGGCCAGATCAGACTACATACTGAATTTGAAGAATATTTAGCAAATCACTGTCTCAAAAAAAAATATTGTTCGGTGTCAATATTCTATAGCAGGCCTTAGTCTACTGGAACAATGAATTATCACCAGGAACAGTGAATTAGCTACTTCTTTGGATATTTAAAGCTAATGTTCAAGGGGGTTAAGATGTCCATAGACAATCTGGGCCTGGGTTACTTCTGACCCTGGGTGGGAAGGAGGAATTCTGTCAGGTACCTTCCTCCGTTCAACCTGCCTCTGTATTAAGAGCTGAAGGGAATTATTTGAAGTGTGACTGCCAAGTTCTTGTCCACCTCCATCTCCACCAACCAAAGCGCAGCAACATCCTGAAGAAAGGAAGCAAAAGAGCTGGAAGCTTCTGGAAGACTAGGGAGAATAATTCTATCTAATGCAGATAAAATACCTTAACCAAGACATTGGCAATACTTTCTGATGTTCAAAAGCATTGACACTAATTTAAATATTTTACCACTAAGTATCTACTGATACTATAAAAAGTATCTCATGTTTACTAAATAAATTTGCTTCTGCCAAACATAATGATAGTTTTGATTTTTGAAAATATATATTTTTTAAAAGATTTATTTATTTGGACATACCAGAAGAGAGCATAGGATTCCATTACAAATGGTTGTGAGCCACCATGTGGTTGCTGGGAATTGAACTCAGGACCTCTGAAAGAGCAGTCAGTGCTCTTAACTGCTGAGCCTTCTCTCCAGTCCCTTGAAAATATTTTCTACACGTATTAATTAAGAAAGTGTGTGTGGGGGGGTGTCTATACACACACACACACACACACACACACACACACACTTCCTTAGCTTCCACTTGTATCTGTATTGTGTGACTCTCTCTCAAGAGAGGCTCTCACTATGTAACCCCAGCTAGCTGAGAGCTGGAGAGTAGACCAGGCTAGTATGAAACTCAAAAAGATATATCTGCCTGGTGGAGTGCCCCACCCCACAGGGAGAGGACTGAAGGCCTGTCCTACCACACCCATCGTTTTTCAAAGGCATTATTCTCAAACACTTTCTTCTAAGGCAGTCCTTACTCTGTGGACTTTCTTGAAGGCTCCAGTTATCTATGGTACAGGGCGCTCCTGTAGGGTATAGCAGGATCTTTTACATTATTGCAAGCTTAAGGAGCAACAGCCCCAGCCCTAAGGTCTTAATTTGTTTCTTTTTGGTTTTTGAGATAGGGTCTCACTGTGTAGACCAGGCTGGCCTCCCGACTCATAGAGATCCACCTGCTTTGGAACTCTCCAGTGCTGAGATTAAAGGCCTTTACCACTACAAAGTCGGATTTTTTTTTTTTTTGCTATACTTTCGATGTCATATCTGATATGTTTTAAAATGAAGCAAAAAGAGATGTTAGAGAAAACATAAAATAGTGCTGTGTTTCAAGAACAGGATTTGTGAGCAACTGGTGCCAAGACCCTTCTTCCCCGGCCTTGTGAATTTTATAATTAGAAAGTGAATGTGTAAACCAGGTAGTGCTGGCGCATGCCTTTAATCCCAGCACTCCGGAGGCAGAGACAGGTAGATCTCTGAGTCTGAGGCTTGCCCAGTGTACAGAGTGAACTCCAGTGAGCAACCCAGTCTCAAACAAACAAAAACAAACCAAAGGAAAGAAAGGGAGAAAGAGGGAGGGAGGGAGAGAGGGAAGGAGGGAGAGAGGGAGGGAGGGAGGGAGGGAGGGAGAGAGAGAGAGAGAGAGAGAGAGAGAGAGAGAGAGAGAGAGAGAGAGAGAGATCCTTCCATTTGCATTTCCGCAGCCCTAGCTGCGGTCCTCAGGGCTCCTTGGCAGCCCCGCTCGCTCCCAGTCTCTGTGAACCCCGCGGGGCAAGCCAGAGGACTCTGGGGAGGGCGCGCGCGGGGGGGGGGGGGGAGCTGCTCCCACGCCCGGTGCTGCACGTGCTCTGCCGTCAGGGCCCCCGCCCTGGACGCTCTGAGGCCAGCTGCCCCTGGAGGTCGGTCACAGGCAGGGCTGGGATTCAGATCCCTTTAGAGCAGCACCGGCAGGTTTCTGCAGAAAACATTTTGAATGGCTCTTGCCAACTCAACCCAACCCTTTGGAGGAAGTTCTAATTTCACCTTTCCCATTCCAGAGATTCCACCCCAGCGGAGGGGTGAGCTGGGGCCCAGGAGCTCCTGGCAGGTCCCCAGCCTCACAGAGGAACCAAGCTTGGGGTGAGCTGGGGAAACAGGAAGGACCCGGAAATGTTTACAAGCCCAGCCTCTGAGGTTAGGACTCGTGTCCTTGTCAGCGGGTTAAGAACCTACAGGCATGAATGTCCTATCCTGTCATTTACACAAATGCTGAATTCTGGTTGGTACGTTCAAGATGGCTCAAACCACCTCAGTCAGAATGTGCAGGTGGTGACGTATCCTGTCATAGATGATTATTGTTGAAAAACAAAAAACAGAAAGGAACTTCAAAAGATTTTTATGCCTAAAGTCTCCAGGCTAGTCAGTTACAATGACCTAAGATATGTGCTTTCAGTGAAGATCTGGGTAGATAACTCTTCCACATACTTAAACATAGCCCAAGTAGTAGTGAGGATTCATGACTTATAGGAAGAAGTCCAGGATTTGGGATCAGAGCAACCAACCTTTTGTCTTTTGAATTAACAGGTATTAAAAATAGGATAAGAATATTGCGAACTGGTATGTGTTAACTTTTCAACCCATTTGTTTGGTCTGTGACTTGTATGAAGGTCGCCCTGGGGCCGCGGCTCCTGCAGAGGAGGCTGGTTGGATTCCCCGCTCACCACGCAGGGCAATGTATCCATGTGGTACACAGACATACCTGCAGGCAAAACATAACAACCAATGAATCTTTAAAAAATCACCCCTTGCCGGGCAGTGGTGGCGCACACCTATAATCCCAGCACTCGGGAGGCAGAGGCAGGCAGATTTCTGAGTTCGAGGCCAGCCTGGTCTACAGAGTGAGTTCCAGGACAGCCAGGGCTACAAGGAGAAACCCTGTCTGGAAAAACAAAAACAAAAACAAAAACAAAAAAATAAATAAAAATAAAAATAAAAATAAATCACCCCTTTGTGGTGGTTTATTTGTATTTTTATAGCCAAAATTTGTTTTCTTTGCAACTGGCCACCACTGTAAGTGGCTATGTATTGACAGATTATATATTTAACTTTGGTCAGGTCAACCTCACGAAAATGTATTGTTTTCTATAAGCCATTATAATTTAGATACTAGCTCCCAGCTGAATGGCGGTGACTGCTTCCTCTTCAGATGGGTGTGCTTGCTCTCTGATCTATTCTCTGACTTGGGGAAGAAGAAAAAAACATATCTATTCTTAGGGAATTTAAAAATGTTATCTGTTTCTCTAAAGAGAACTTTGGGGGCCATTGAGATATCTTGATGGGTAAAGATGTTTGTCATCCAAGCCTGATAACTTGAACCTGATTTTCCCAAGCCACATAAAGGAAGGAGAAAAGGACCACACACACACACACACACACACACACACACACACACACGTGAACTGTCCTCTACCATACATGGTATGGTATGACGCATGCCCTTTCCCTTTATGAGTATTACCGCTAATAAAGAATATTAAAGTAAATATGAGACTGGATGACTATCAAGAGTTCAAAGCCAGTTTAGACTACACCAGGAGACCTTATCTCAAGAGAAAAATTTCTCTTTTGTAAAAGAATTCAAATCTAGTGACATTGGCCAGTATCAGGGGGTTTGTAGTATGCCAAGGCAGGTTCAATCCTTAGTACTGAGGATAAAAATAAGAGAATATTCAAACCCTATAAAATATCACCTATCTAACTACCAATGGCATGTTAATCATGTATATTTAATATAAATTGTAGATATGATAAAGATTATAAATATGACAATATAGTTAGTATAATATATAGAAACAAAAACAAAGCCTATCACTCAAACTTAACTGTGTTTACTTGTTTGCATGTTTGTTTGAGTCAGGGTTTTACTGTGTAGCACTGGCTGGCCTCGAACTCCATATGTTGACGAGGCTGGAACTCACTGAGAACCACCTGGCCTCTACCTCCCAAATGCTGGGGTTAAAGGCCTGCGTGACCATGTCCTGCTATTTGTGTTTTGGAAGCATCTCCTGACCCTCTTACCCCAGCCCCTCCAGCGGCTGGGGTTCCAGGTACAGGTCACCAGCCCCAGCCATTTCACCCCTTTTTGATGACAACTTCTTTGTGAGAGCCACAAAGAGTGAGGAGTGGGAAAGGTGAAGACAGTAGAGAGGACCTGACTGAGTGTGAGGAGCGGGCAGGCCAAGCTGCTGAGGAAGGGGAAGGAGGGGAGGGACACAAGAGAGGGGAGGAAGTTCTCACTGAGGTGTCAGGGCCAATGTTGACATCAGTGAGAACCAAAATGAGTCAAGAATTAAGATTAAAAAAAAAAAAAAAAAAAAAAAGATGCTTTGCTGGACCAGAGACAAAGAACAAAGTTGAGTCATGCAGCCCTGGGACAAAGTGCAGGTGTCAGTCCTTGAGTCAGATTTCATGCAAAGTAAATGCAACCTGAGCCAGGGAGTGATAGCTACACCTTTAATCCAAGCACTTGGGAGGCAAAGGCAAGTGGATCTCTGAGAGTTCGAGGCCAGCCTGGTCTACAGAGTGAGTTCCATGACAGCCAGGGCTACACAGAGAAACCCTGTCTGGAAAAAATATCTGATAGTTACTGAATAGTTGGTCTGTGTAGTTACCATTCTAAGCATTTTACTTGTATTAAAGCAAAATCTTTCCAGTAAGCATATGAAGTGAGTTATTTGCTGTAGTTTACAGACAACTGAGAATGAATGAATGGTTCGAGTTACCTTCAGAGTTTGCTGTAGGACGTGGATCCATGCAATTTCAATTCATGTTTAGCATTTATTATTTTACTGAGTTCAGACTAGTCTTAAACAAGATGACTCCATATCTTGCCCAAATATTAGTTATTTAATTTTTCTTATGAGGAACACAATTAAGAAGAATTTTAAGAAGTACATTTAAAAGAAAATAATTCTTAACGCCACCACTTTGGGGAATTAAAAGGCCCTTATCATAGTTTGCTAGGTAAAGATACTTGTAGTTTTTGTCATGGGAATTAGTGTTTTGTTTGTCCCTCTTTTGTCCAGACTGGCTTTGAACTTCCTGTTACTGTAACTCTAGAGGTGTACCACATTCCCCTAAGTTACTGTAACTCTAGAGGTGTACCACATTCCCCTAAGTTACTGTAACTATAGAGGTGTACCACATTTCCCTAAGTTACTGTAACTATAGAGGTGTACCACAGGCTGTATCAGAATTCCTCAATGCCAACTTTACTAGATTTTGATTTGTTCACTTATACTAATTTTTCTTTCTCTTTTAAGGAAAGACTAAGCTGGATCTGATGACACAGTCCTGTAACCTGGGTACTTGGGAATTAGAGGCAGGAGAATTAGGAGTTCAAAAACACCTTGGGCTCCACATCAAGACTGTGTGTCAGGTACTTTTGTGTCATTGTGACAAAAGACTGAGAGAAACAACCCAGGGAGGAAATGCTTACTTCGGCACACGGTTTCACAGTGTTTCAGCCCATTGTGGAAGATGGAGACGGGAGATGCTCCCTCACATCGTGGCTGATGGGAGTTTGGAGCCACCTTCAAAGTCTTCGCTCCTAGTGGCTTTGCCAGCTAAGTCCTTTCTCCTAAAAGCTCCACAGTCTCCCATAATATTTCTACCCACTGAAGAAGGAGTTCTAAAGTCCTGGACTGAGGGCTGGAGAGTCAACTCTCTTCTGTTCCGTAGGGGGTTTCATTCATTTTTATTTTGTGTGCATGAATGTTCGCTGGAAGGCAAGTCTGTGCACCGCCGCCAAGTGTGCAGCGCCCCAAGTGGCCAGAAAAGGAACTGGAGTTATAGACACGTGTGAGCCACCATGTGGGTACTGGGAATTGAACTCTGAAAAGAGCAGCTGGTGCTCTTAACCACGGAACTATCTCTCCAGCCCCCAATTTAATAATTTTTAAGATGATATTTTAAAAAATGAAAAATCTACAATGAAAAGTACATCATGTAGTCTGGGAAACTCCGTAAGAGGCTAGGAGTGAGGGTGACCTAGAGCGGAAACATTCTTTGCACAGGTGCAAAGAATAAGCTTGTTACTTTAAGCCGCTAACAGACAGACTGGGTAACAGCACAGAGAGCTGCTGGATAAATTGCTGCTCACACCTATTCTCATCGGCCTCCTTTTTGAGGACTGTGATGAAAACTGTCACTCATGTTCAGTGTTGTTCCACATCTAAATGACAGTTGATAAATATGACATCTGCCCAGCATGGCCAGTTGGAGCCTTTCCCTAGGGACTGACAGAGAACCATCTCTTATTATTTGTAAATTTAACTTTTAATTAATTAACTAACTAATTCATTAATTAGAGAAAGGATCTCACTAGGTAACCCTAGGGGATTGAGACTCACAATGTAGGCTAGGCTGGCTTTGAACTCCCAGAAATCTGCTTACTCATGCCTTCTGAGTGCTGGAATTAAAATTGTGTACCACCATGCCCAGCTAGTTTACTAATTTAAGAACTGTTGGGGTATCCTGGGCTTAGGGGAGGCAGATGGAGATGACTCATTGGTTAAAGACTCTTGCCTCCAAGTCTAAGTTGAATCCTATAGTGGGAAGAAAGAATTGATCTCCACAAATTGTCTTCTGACCTCCACATTCACACCATGTTACAGTGTCAATGTGACAGACATGTGCACACACACACACACACACACACACACTCACACACACACACATACATGCACACACATGCACACAAAAGAAAGGACGTGATTATTGGTAGGTGGAAAGAAGTCCATGTACAGGGGAGAGGGGAGGGGAGATGGGAGAGGGCATGCTTTTTTTTTGTTTGTTTGTTTGTTTTGTTTTTTTTTTCAAGATAAGGTTCCTCTGTATAGCCCTGGCTGGCCTGGAACTCTGTAGACCAGGCTGGCCTGGAACTCAGAAATCCGCCTGCCTCTGCCTCCCAGAGTGCTGGGATTACAGGCGTGCACCACCGCCGCCCAGGGGGTAGGGGGGGGGGGGGGGTGGGGGGTGGGGAAGGGGGGCATGTCTTTCCAGCACTGATGGGCTCCTTATGTCCGATTTAATTTGTATCTGTGATCTGTGAGATATTTTATATTTTTAAATGCTTTTAAAACCATGTTTAAAGCTTGTTTGGTATTATAGCTGATATAGCACTTGCATAGTTGATTGCAATATTCATACATAGATTTTAGTCTTTAAATATAGTTTATAGCAGTATACACTACTGATATACACATACACACATATATAACAACATGTACACACCTATCTCTTGAGAGCAACCATGCACAAGGCATGCAAAAATGTATATATAGTCTTGAGCCCAGGATATGACTGATTGGGGGAAAAAAAATTGGCCCAGGCATGCTTGGAGAAATGATGTAGTCCCTAAGTTACACATCAGGTTTGAAGGGCAGCCAGAGCCTGTGCAGAACTGGCAACGGTATCTCAGGAATGGGTAGGACTCTTTTACACTACCCGGTTTACCCCACAGAAGCAGCGCTCAGAATTAGTGTGCAGCTGTAAGGTCATCTAACTGTGGGAAGCCGAGGCCCATCCCAGGCGGTGGCCGGACAACTGCCCTAGTTGCAGATCAGTCAAAAAGGACAAGTCTGATCTCTGACAGAAATTCTATTGCAGTGGCATGGTGAGACATTAGATGACCTTAGGTTACAGATGCTTCTGGATCTTCCCTAAGTCTATGTGCACTCCTCTTTAAGCCTCATCAGAAGTTAGTCATTTGCACAAGACTATTTTTTTCCCCCATGAAGCACAGAACACTAAGGAAGATGTCCCTTATTAACCACAGTGGAGACTTGATGCACCGAAGATCCTTCATTTTACTTCCTGTCCAATCTGCCACAGAGAGTCCAGCAGCCCAGGTGGTCAGCCATTAGTCTGATCGTCTTGTAGTCACTAGCAACCACCTGCTTGTCAGCCTCTTTCCACTGTTTCTCTCCTGCATCGGTGCCTAAGTCTGGGTGCGAATTCTTCAGGAGACACCAGCCCAGTCCTTCCACGAAGGCACACTGGAGTCTCCACGTCCCACAAGAAACCATCCTTCATGCTTGAAGGATGAGCTCTCAGCCCTTCCTCCATCAGACAGGAAATCCAGCTAAATCCACAGCATAACCACTTTCAACTCGGTGGTTTTGGGGAAAGCCAGGTATCTTTCCAAGCCACAGAGGTCAAGATAGGCACTTGCTAAGAAACATCTTAACAGGTGGCTGGGTTGGTGTCTCTATCGCTCCACAGGGCTTCCTGCCTGGCTACAGGAGGCGGCCTCTTCCGGTTCCATATCCCCAGTGTTGTGAGTCACAGTGCTCTCTGTTGGGTGCCTTCCTTATCCCAGGTCTCTGGCTCATCCTGGAGATGCCCCCACCTCCTCTTTCCCATAAGTTGCAGATTTCCATTCATTTTCATGGCCAACTGGCCATTTCTGCTATCCTTCCCCACACCTGATCCCAACCCGCCCCCCCCATTCCCCTCCCATCCTCTCTCCTTCCCAGTAACTCCCTCCATCTGCCTCTTATAACTGTTTTATTTCCCTTCTAAGTGAGATTCAAGCATCCTCACTTGGTCCTTCCACCTTGTTTAGCTTCTCTGGATCTGTGGAGTGCAGCATGGGTATTCTGTATTTTATGGCTAGTAACTATTTATAAGTATGTCCATGCATGTCCTCTTGGGATGTCCTCAGGATGATATTCTCAAAATCCACATCCACCATCCATTCCTGATCTCATTGTTTTAGTAGCTGTCTAGTATCCCACTGTGTAGATGGACCACATTTTCTTTATCCATTCTTCAGTTGGATCTAGGTTATGTCCAGTTTCTGGCTGTTACGAACAAAGCTGCTATGAACATAGTTGAGCAAGTGTCTTTGTGGGATGTTGAGGCTACAAACCCACCCATAAACTTTCAACCCAAAATTTATCCTGTCTATAAGCAATGCAGGCACAGGGGGTGGAGCAGAGACTGGGGGAATGGCTAACCAATAAGCAGCCCAACTTGAGACCCATCCCATGGGCAAGCACCATTCTCTAGCACTATTAATGACACCCTGTTATGCGTGTAGACAGGAGCATGTTGTCCTTGGAGAGGCTCCACCCGGCAGCTGAGTCAGACAGATACAGACACAGCCAAACAGTGGATGGAGCTTGGGGACTCTTATGGAAGAATAGGAGGAAGGACTGAGGGCCCGGAAGGGGATAGGAACGCCACAGGAAGACCAACAGAGTCAACTAACCTGGAACCTTGGAGATCTCAGAATCTGAACCACCAAACACAAATACATGGGCTGGACCTAGGCCCCCTGCACATATGTAACAGATGAGCAGCTTGGTCTTCATGTGGGTTCCAAACAGCTGGAACGGGGGCTGTCCCAAAAGCTGTTGCCTGTCTGTGGGACATGTTCTTCTAGCTGGCACGCCTTGTCTGGTCTCAGTGGGAGAGGAAGGGCCTAGTCTCGAAGAGACTTGAAGTGCTAGGGTATGGGGGGGGAGGGGCATCCACTCAGGGGAGAAGGGGAGGGGGAAGGATTGTGGGAGGGGGTGACTGGCAGGGCTGTGAAGTAAGTGGGATGTAAAGTGAATAAGTTAAAAAAAATAAATCCAGCAACTTGCAATCTGGACTGTATTTCATAACATTAGGAATAACAGACTTAAAGATGTTCATGTATGCTAGATCAAACTAAGGAGGCCCTTTCCTTCTTTTTGATGTGCCTCAGCTGTGGGAAGGGCCAGTTTGAAGTTTGCAGTCACCGTATAATCTTTGCCAGACACATTTTTGTTTCTCAAGAAAGGGGGCTCCCATGCTGGAGACCCAACTTGTCTCCTTTTAGTTTGTCTTTCATGACCTCAACAAAAGGAACTTCGTCTGCCAAGTCCTTCAATAAGATACTTGAAGGCACAGGCCGTGTCAACAGCACCTACCCTAACAACTGGAATCTTATTCTAGGGGCCTGTCCTTCCTCCAGAAGATTGGAAATCAGCTCCTCCTTGAGGCTGGCCGTCCTGGACTTGAAACCCAGAGTGCATGACTACAAACATCAGGGCTACTTCAGCAGGACTTGGGAGCAGCTCCAGCACTGCTTTAAAGTCTTTTGAGACAAGCTCTCACTGTAGCCCAGACTGGACTAGAACACTCTATGTAGCTTAGACTAGTCTCCAATTTGTGGGACTCCTCCTGCCTCAGCCTACTGAGTGCTGGGATTACAGGTGTGAGCAGCCATGCCTGACTATAAACTCACCTTAAAACCGAAGCTAGGGCCGATTTTCCTTTCTGTTACTTGCAACTGTGAAGCCTGGGAGTGATGGTACTTGCCTATAGTCCTAGTTCGTGGGAGGAGGACTTTGAAGGCTGGCTTTGGCTACATAGCAAGTCGGAGGCCAGACATGGCTACAATGTGTCAAGAAAGAAGAAAAGAAAGAAAGAGAGAGAGAGAGAGAGAGAGAGAGAGAGAGAGCAAGCTATGAAGAGCCTGTGTAGTTTTTGTTGTTGTTTTGTTTTTTTGTTTTTGTTTTTATTATAGACACAGTTTGTTTTTTAAGAAAAAAAAAAAGGACAGAAGGGAAAGAAGGAAGAAAGGAAGGTCTGGGGATCTAACTGAGGGGAGGGATGCTTGCCCGATATGCATAAGGCCTGGAGGACTCCTGGCACCACTGAGGAAAAATGCCCATGATGTATAATGATTGTATCACGCCTATGGCCTCTTTTAACGCGCAAGAGTGTGTATTTTTAGTACAGTGTAATCTATCATTGAGAAAAAGCCATTACTTACTGAGTTATATGTTAATTATATACCACATGGATATCATTAGTTGTGTGGTTGGCCTGTTAATGTGTACTCAGAAAAGGGACTCTGGGTAGTCTGTTTCGCTTTATTACACACCTGCACTTGAAGATATATAGTTACATTTAATAAGTCATGTAGCACTGAAAATATTTACCAAACAAAATCATAGTTGGTGAATTACTAGTTCACCTGTCTAGTTTCTCTGCCTCTGCCCTTCTTGTCCACGTAGAAAGTGGGCTTCAGAGCTATGTGGTTTGTTTAGATTCTGGTTTTGTTTTTATTATGGACACAGATTTTTACCTTGTCTGTTTTGTTCACAACTGCACTGCTGTCCTCAGCAGTCTGACTCAAATAGTGAAATAAAAGTATATAAATGCATGTTGGATGAATCAAAAAAACAGGAGCACAGGCTAAGAGATTTCAAAAAGCAAAAAACAAAAAACAACACTGATGGGTTGGAGAGATGGTTCAGTGGAAGACTCTGGCTCTTTAGTGTCCGGCTCTCCACTGCTCATGACAGGGGACTGTGGCAGCCTGGCAGTGACCCTAACGCCGAGAGTCCACGGTCAAGCCGGCTGGCTAGACTTGCTGGGTCAGAGAGCTCTAGGATCAAGTGAGCAACCTTGCCTGTACATAAGGTAGAGAGATCAAAGGAGATACCTCAAGTCAACCTCTGCTGTCCACTCATGCCTGCATACCTGCACACACATATGCTCTCCCATGTGCCCAAACACATGAAAATTTGCACACACATACATGCATGCATCATAAGTACTTAAAAAAAATTTTTAAAGAAAAAAAAACCTTGATTTTACAAAACACAATGAGCAAAAATTCTAGGAACTCCCATCCCCCACCATTTTAAAATAAATCATTCAGAGTTTCAGGTTAATAATCTACATCCCAGCTTTGAAGTGCATCACTGGCTTCCTGGACGACATAATTAGACAATGACAGTAATTGCTGGGGCTCAGAGATGAGTAGTAAGGAAGAGATTTGTGTCAGAGGTGGCCTTTGGTGTCTAAGTGGTTTGAGGAAAGACATCAATGCCCGTGGGCAGATATGTAAGCCGCCAGAAGATTAATAAAGACGAAGGAGGGAACTTGCTTGTTCATTGTGTGGGCTTCTCTTAAAGTGTGTGTGTGTGTGTGTGTGTGTGTGTGTGTGTGTGTGTGTGTTGGTTTAATATGGTTTAAAAATAATAGCCAGTTGTACTGGTTTTAACCCCAGTAGTTGGGAGGCAGAGGCCATAGTGAATTGTAGGTCAGAGCTACAAAGAGAGACACACACCCAGTGTATGTTATTATATTTATAACCCCATATCAGTTTATTATATTTATTTTATTATTTGATGGTGTTTTTCTTGCATGTATGTGTGCATATTACATGCATGTCTGGTGCCCTTAGAAGCCAGAAGAGAGTGCTGGAACTGGACCCACTGGAACTGGAGTTACAGACAGTTGTAAGCTGCTGCATGAATTCTGGAAATCCAACCTCTGGAACAGCAGTCTGGCTCTTGACTGCCGAGCTGTCTCCGCCTCCCTTATTTTCTACTTTTGTTTATGTCCACGATGAGTGTCAGAATGTGGTTGTGGAGGTCAGTGGATGACTTTCAGGAGTCGGGTCCTGAGGATCAGTGGGGCTCAGGTTGTCAGGCTTGGGGGCAAGTGCTGTCAGCTGCTGAGCCACCAGCTGGGTTTGTGGGTACCTCTTTGACTCCACTTCTTTATCCTTCATTGCCCCAAACTAAAGCAGTGATTAGCTCTGGAGAATTCAGTTCTCTGATATTAGTAAAAAGGTAACCTATACAATTTTAGCAGAGTTAGTGGAAATGTATCCAGAGGCTTAATGGGAGGTAAGAAAAAGCCTCAGAAGCTGAAGAGGCGGTTCAGAGGTCATGAGAACTTGCTGCTCTTCCAGAGCGCCCACACGGTGGCTTACAACCATCTGTTCCAGGGGACCTGAGGTCCTCATCTGGCATCCACAGACAGCAACCATACACGTGTCTCGCAGCTGTGCAAGCTGACTCAAAACATCCATAATACATTAAATAAATAAATAATTTCAAAATGAAAGAAAAACCCATTATTGTTATTATTATTTCCGTAGTTTTTCAAAGCTTGAACTTAAAAACAATTTTTTTTTTCAATTTTGCATGGGTGTGTGTGCTTGTTGGGGACAGGAAACTGGTATGTGTGCAGTAATGCCCACAGAGGTCAGGATTCTGGGCCTCCTGGAGCTTGAGTTCCAGGTTGTTGTGAGCCCTTGACATGGGTGCTAAGAACCAAGCTTCTGCGCTCTGCATGGACTGTGAGCCTTTCACCACTGACCCATCTACCTCTCCAGCCCCCAAAGCTTGAACATTTTATCAAACTTTAAAATTCAGAACAAGGTAGAAAGCTTGTTTCAGTTTACTGATTGATTAATTAGTTGACTGGTTGTATTTTTCTTAGAGTCTCACTCTGTTCAGGTTATCTCAGAACTAATTAGCTTACTATAATTATATTATATAATATTATATTAAATATAAATTATATAATATTATAATAAACATTATTATATTATTATGTAGCCCAGACTAGTCTTAAACTCCAGTGATTCTCCTGCCTCAGTCTTCCAAGTGCTGAAATTACAGGCCTAATTGCTTCATTTGTTTATTTACATTTTAATTTTTTAAATATACTTTATTACTTAAAAAACTTGCAGAGAAAAACAAACACCCCGCCGGGCGGTGGTGGCACACGCCTTTAATCCCAGCACTTGGGAGGCAGAGGCAGGCGGATTTCTGAGTTCGAGGCCAGCCTGGTCTACAGAGCAAGTTCCAGGACAGCCAGGACTACACAGAGAAACCCTGTCTCGAAAAACTAAAACAAAAACAAAAACAAAAACAAAAAACACCCCCCCACACACAAAGAATGTTTTTAAGTCAACTAATTATGAGAATTATCAAGGTCATTATTTTCCACACAGTGGCATCTTTGTGTTAAACAAACACGTATCATCAAATCTTCAGGCAATGATCATCTGTACTATAGAGTCTTGGTTTCCAGAATTGGTCAGAGTTACTACCAAGCTAAGAGTACAGTTTTTTTCAGAGTAGTGGAGAACTAATTAGGGACTTACAACCTCTTTTTTTTTTTTTTTTTTTTTTGGTTTTTGGTTTTACGAGACAGGGTTTCTCTGTGTAGTCCTGGCTGTCCTGGAACTTACTCTGTAGACCAGGCTGGCCTCAAACTCAGAAATCCGCCTGCCTCTGCTTCCCAAGTGCTGGGATTAAAGGCATGCGCCACCACCGCCCGGCAGCTTACAACTTTTAAAAACAAACAAAAATAACAAAACTTCTTGTTTCTAAATGAAAATAACATGACCACATCTCTTACTTACAAACTTAGAAGCAAAGCTATGGTGCAGTCGTTTGACAGCGTGGAAGCCTTTTCTGGGTGGTAAAGACCCTGGTTGGATAAGGAGTAAGCCGTTCTGCACACAGGCATTCGTTTTCTTCGGTTGGGTATGTATATGGTGGGTGTTGAGGATGAAACTCATGGTTTAAGATACCCCAGGCAAACAGTTTTCATAACTGAGAAAATTTTAGTTAGACATAAATTAATATATATCTAACAGATTGTAATGATAATCTATTCTTTTTTATCTTACTTCTTTTATATTAAAAATGATGATGCATGTGAGTGTTAGTGTTTGTGTGTTTCTGTGTGTGTATGTGTCTGTGTATGAGTATCTGTGTGTGAGAGAGAGAGAGAGAAAGAGAGAGAAAGAGAGAGAAGAGAGAGAGAGAGAGAGAGAGGAAAGAGGGGAGAGAGGGAGAGGGGAGAGGGGAGAGGGGAGAGGGGAGAGGGGAGAGGGGAGAGGGGAGAGGGGAGAGGGGAGAGGGGAGAGGGAGAGGGGAGGAGGGAGAGGGGAGAGGGGAGAGGGGAGAGGGGAGAGGGGAGAGGGGAGAGGGGAGAGGGGGAGGGAGAGGGGGAGGGGAGAGGGGAGAGGGGAGAGGGAGAGAGAGGGGAGAGGGGAGAGAGAGGGGAGAGGGGAGAGGGAGAGGGGAGAGGGGAGAGGGGAGAGAGGGGAGAGGGGAGAGAGGGGAGAGGGGAGAGAGAGGGGGGAGAGGGGAGAGGGGAGAGGAGAGGGGAGAGGGGAGAGGGGAGAGGGGAGAGGGGAGAGGGGAGAGGGGAGAGGGGAGGGGAGAGGGGAGAGGGGAGAGGGGAGAGGGGAGAGGGGAGGGGAGAGGGGAGAGGGGGAGGGAGAGGGGAGAGGGGAGAGGGGAGGAGAGGGGAGAGGGGAGAGGGGAGAGGGGAGAGGGGAGAGGGGAGAGAGGAGAGGGGAGAGGGGAGAGGGGAGAGGGGAGAGGGGAGAGGGGAGAGGGGAGAGGGGAGAGAGGGGAGGGGGAGGGAGAGGGGAGAGGGGGAGGAGAGGGGGAGAGGGAGAGGGGAGAGGGGAGGGGGAGAGGGGAGAAGGGGAGAGAGGGGAGGAGAGGGGAGAGGGGAGAGGGGAGAGGGGAGGAGAGGGGAGAGGGGAGGAGAGGGGAGGAGAGGGGGGAGGGGAGAGGGGAGAGGGGAGAGGGGAGAGGGGAGAGGGGAGGGAGGAGAGACCGACTCCAGGTGCCCTGTCTATCTGGAAGTCAGAGGGAACGTTGAGGGGAGCGCTTTCTCCTTCCACTGTGGCATCCAGTGTTTGACCCGGGCTTGCTCAGCCAGCACTTTCGTCTGCTGACCCAGCACACCCACCTTCTTTATTTTTTTGGAAATGGGTTTTGGTGTAGCCAGGATGGCTTTGAACTCCTTATGTAGCTGAGGCTGGTCTTGAACTTCGAGTCCTCCTGCCTCTGCCTCTGTCTCCTGAGTGCTAGGGTTAATTAATGCATGCACTATCATGACTGGATGGATTGAAAAATATTCCAAAAATTAAATAAAACTTGGAGCTCTAGATGGCTTAGTGGCTTTAGTAAGAGTGCGTGCTGCTCTTTCCCAGAGAACTGGAGTTAAGTCCCAGCACCCCTGTCATGTAGCTCAAAACACCTGTAACTCCAGCTCCAGGGGGCCAACACTGCCCCTGGCCTCCACAGACACCCACACACATGTAGCATACAGATGTACATACAAAAATGAATCTTTTTTTTTAAGTAGGTAAAACTAATCATGGTGGCACGTGTGTGAAACTCTAACACTCAAAGCACTGGCTCAAAAGAAAAAGAGGGCAGTGAGCCATTGTTGTCTGCCATTGTCTCCGACACAGCTTTGAGTTCCTCACAGCTGATTGCAAGGGGTCGGCTGGTGCTGCAGTCATCTTAAAGGCAGCTTACAAGGTATGTATTGGCAAGGATTATTTCCTTCTAGAATGTTGTAGGGATGGCCTCATGTCTTTAAATCACACATAGCCCAGGTTATCCTCAAATTAACTATGTAGTCAAGGTTAGCCCTGAGCTTCTTTCTCATCCTCTTGCCCCTGCCTCACGAGTGCTGGAACCACAGGTGAGCACACTCACCAGGCTCACCGCTGATCTTTGACTTTTGAACCTACCTCACGAGCGGGCCCCACTCAACTGGGCAAGTGCAAGAGCGGAACAGAGGAGGAGGAGACTGGACTCGACGGCCAAGTCTTTGCTATCCTACTCTCAGACAGGGCAGTCTATAATGCTGCCATATTTTACACGTTAAAAACAAGTTCTAGCACGTGGTGAAGGAGGAAATTACACAAGATGTAAAAAACTGCAAATGGGGTCATTGGGAGCCAGGCTGAAGCAGCCACTGTAGGAACAATGAAAGGAATCACCAGGAAAGAATGCCAGCTCAGCAGAGATGGTGTTATCGATAATGATGCCCTTGTGACTCTGTGGTCAGGAATGGAAAGACTGCCGAGGGAAGGAAGAACACTTTCCACGAAAACAAAGATGGCTTTGTGATTTAAAATCTCTGTTCGCCATTTATGGTTCGTGTCTGTTTTTTTGACTGAAAAAAACAGGCTTTCCCCTCCCCCACCAAACCAGCAAAGTGGTGCTGAGATTTATAATCCAAAAGCAGCTCTGGGCTAGGCATGGTGATACACACCTGTGATTGCAGCATTGGGGAGGAAGAGTCCCAGTTTGCGGCTTCTTGGACTGTACAGTATGACCCATCACAAAGATCAAACACGGGAGGCATCCCCCTACCCCCCAAATGTTGGGATACCTCAGTCATCAGCAGGAGTGTGTTGAGCACTTACTTTGTATTTTATTAGACACACAAGACAGCATTTATTTTCACTTAGTCAGACAATATTTGTAACCATAGAAATAGAAGCATTGAAAGCTCTTTGTTTTTGTTTTTAAAACATTGATTTTCATTTATGGATAAATGTCTGTGTGCTAAATTTGTGCCTGGTACTGATGGAGGCCAGAAGTGGGCAGTGGGTTCTCGGAACCGCAATGACAGAGAGCTGCGAGCCGGTGTGCGGGTGATGGAGTGAGCACTGGGTTCTCGGAACCGCAGTGACAGAGAGCTGCGAGCCGGTGTGCGGGTGATGGGGTGAGCACTGGGTTCTCGGAACCGCAGTGACAGAGAGCTGCGAGCTGGTGTGCGGTGATGGGGTGATCTGGGCTCCTCGGGAAGAACAGCCAGTGCTCTTACCATCGAGAAGCTCCCCAGCTCCGGGAACCAGGCTCTGAGTGGATCGTGCTCTATGTCCTAAATCCCAAAGGAGGACAAGAGTTTTAAAAATTCAGTGGGGTAGAGTGGCACACACCTGTAATCCCCGAAATGAGAGAGAACCGTCTCCCACAGTCTCCCTGGGAAGCCTTCATTTCTGCATTATCCATTCTTTCATTCATTATTCTCAATAAAAGTTTTGAGTGCCTACTATGTGCGAGGCATGTGAAGTGTACTTTATATGCCCCCTTTTGCCCCTTTGTAATTTTGAGACAGGGTATCAGTAAATAGTCTTGATTGGCCTGGGTTTTACTATGTAGACAAAGCTAACCTCAGATTTACAAAGAGGTCTATCCGCCTGTGCTTCCTGAGTGCTGGATAAAACTGTGCACCACCATGATTCTTTTTTCTGGCTTTTGTGTTACACACACACACACACACACACACACACACACACACGGATTAGAAAGCTGGCTCAGCGGCTAAGAGCACTGACTGTTAAGAGTTAAGAGGTCCTGCCGGGCGGTGGTGAGGCAGAGGCAGGCGGATTTCTGAGTTTGAGGCCAGCCTGGTCTATAGAGTGAGTTCCAGGACAGCCAGGACTACACAGAGAAACCCTGTCTCGGAAAACAAAAACAAAAACAAAACAAAACAAAAACAGAGTGAGTTCCAGGACAGCCAGGGCTGGAAAAAACAAACAAACAAACAAAACAAAAACAAAAACAAAAAACAAAAACAAACAAACAAAACAAAACAAACAAAAACAAAAAAACAAAACCCCCAAGAAAGAGTTAAGAGGTCCTGAGTTCAATTCCCAGCAACCACAGGGTGGCTCACAACCATCTGTAATGATGCCCTCTTCTGGAGTATCTGAAGACAGCTACAGTGTACTTATAAATAAATATTTTTAAAAAAGAGAGAAAGGAGCTGTGCTGAGGGACAGTGCTGAGCCGTGCCCGGGAGCTAAGAACTCGGCCATGGAGGCTGCAGAGAGAAGGGGCCGCGCACAGCTCACAGAAGGCTCTGGTCTGTCTGTCAATGGCAGAACCTGTCAGCCTCTGCAGAGTCCGGATGACACTGGGTGGGTCATCCACCCGCTTCCCACAGAGTGCATGGACAGGGCACCGGGCTCAAGCCCTCATCTTCACGCAGGCAGCCCTCCTCTTCCTGGTCTGCCCCCTCTCCCTCGCCTCCTGTGCTTTCCGGTGCAGCTCTGTGTCTGTGCCTCGGCCAGCTTGGTCCCTGCTTTCTGGGACAGCTGGCGCACCTCCTGCACCTGTGACCTCACCAAGTGGATGTGATTCCTGGCAGTTATGGAGGCCCATTCTGCTCCAGGTTGATAGGCAGCCTCCGCAGCCGTCTCTGAGAGGCCAACCGCCGTCCTCCAAGTGGCTCCGCTTTCTGAGCGGTAGAAACTGCACACAGTGCCACGCCAAATCCAGTCGACATAATTTTGTGCCATGGTTTTTTATCAATTCTGAGAAACGGCGTTTCTTGGAGTTAGCCGGGACAGGAAAACGCTGTCTGTACCCGAACAGAGAGGTTACGCTCCGAGTCACCCAACTCCTCAGAGTCCCCATCCCGTGGTGACCGGGGACGACCCCCCCTCCCCCATTTCAGTTCTTAACACCCACATTAGGCAGCTCACAGCTCCAAGGGATCCTGAAGCTTCTGAGGGCAACACACACACACACACACACACACACACACACACACACAAATAAATACATAAATCTTAAAAATGCAATTCCATGGGCTGGAGAGATGGCTCAGCAGTTAAGAGCACTGGTTGTTCTTCCAAAGATCCTGAGTTCAATTCTCAGCACCACATGGCGGCTCACGACTGCCTACAGCTGCAGCCACATGGGATCTAATATAAACTCCCTTGAATTTTAGTCAGTGTAATACTCGATATATGTTCTACCTGAGGAAATGCAGTAAACGGATAGCTATTTGGAGCAGGGCGACGGAGACGCTCCATGCAGTTTGTGTTAAGTGGTATTGCAGCACCTTCAGGAATGGCGGACTGAGACAAGCACTAGAGTGGTCATCTAGGAGCACTGGCTTCATCGTATATTTACACACTGTGGTATGTATGTATGTGTGTCCGTGCACATTTGCACATACATATGTGGATGTGGGAGTAGGTTCTCTCCTATCATATGAGAATCTTTAGGTCTTTATGGTTGGTGGCAAGTGCCTTTATCTACCCTACTGGTTTCATTCTAAGAGCACAATCACCAGCCAGGCTATCGCCAAGGCAACTGGCTGCTCTCCACAAACTGACAGTAAGTCCCTATTGTGAAGACAACCTTTATACAACTCGCTGAACATGGAGAAGTCTGTCTGGTGCCTCCCCAGAGCCTTCACCCCTACTGTCTAATGCCCATGGTACTGGAAGGTACTCCGAGTACTACCAAAGGAGAAAGGTAAACAATCCACTCAGCTACACACCCTTCCATCTACAGTGGTGGTCTGCCTGCAGGCTATGCTACTGCAGTGGTGGTACAAAGTTTGTGGGAGTCACCAACTATCTTAGTAAGGGTTTCATAGCTGTAAAGGGATATTGTGATCAGGACAACTCTTCTAAAGGAAAACATTTAATAGGGCTGGCTTACATTTCAGAGGGTCAGTCCATTATCATCATGGCGGGAAGCATGGCATCATGCAGGCAGACATGGTGCTGGAGAAGTTGAGAGTTCTAGATCTTGATCTGTGGGCAGAAGGAGACCACAAGCCACACTGGGCAAAGCTTGAGCATAGGGAACCTCAAAGCCCAGCCCCACAGTAATACACTTGCAACACGGTCACATCTACTCCAACAAGGCCACATCTCCCCAAGGCGTCACTCCTTATGGGCCAAATATTCAAACACGAGTCTACGGGGGCCAAACCTATTCGAACCACCACACCAAATGTCTGCTTGGATTTATGGGCCATTCCAAGAGATAGAACCCATCTCTGACACTTCTTCAGTTGTCAAGAACCTAGGACTAGATAGGCCAGGAATCTAGGGTAAAACCACATACTACTGTCAAAGCAGTGGTTCTCAACCTTCCTAATGCTATGACCTCTTAATACAGTTAAGTGACCTCATGTTGTAATGACCCCCAACCATGAAATTATTTTGTTGCTACTTCATAACTATAATTTTGTTACTGTTATGAATCGTAATGTAACTGTCTATGTTTTCTAATACTGATGGACTTAGATAACCCCTGTGAAGGGGTCATTTGGCCCCTCCAAATGGTTTGAGACCAACAGGATGAGAACATAGCAAATGAAATGACTCTTAATGACATTCTGCTGTATTCAGATCACCATCCCCAGAGAAGCTCCTCCAGTAGACAGGAACAAATACAGAGACGCACAGCTGGACGGTGTGTAGACAATGAGAGGCCTAAACGAGATGTCTCCATCAATTGGCGTCCTCAGGGCTTAGGGAACTCTACAGAGGAGGGGCAGAAAGAGTGGAGGAGCTAGAGGCTGGAGGACACCAAGGAACAAGGTCTTTTGAACACAGCTGGGGTCTCAGTGGATATGAGCCATTCTTTTTTTTTTTTTTTTTTTTTTTTTTTGGTTTTTCGAGACAGGGTTTCTCTGTGTAGCCCTGGCTGTCCTGGAACTCACTCTGTAGACCAGGCTGGCCTTGAACTCAGAAATCCACCTGCCTCTGCCTCCCAAGTGCTGGGATTAAAGGCATGCGCCACCACGCCCGGCTGATATGAGCCATTCTTAAGGGCAGGCCCCGTGCCCAGCAGTAGATGGTCCACACAAAAGGATCTCGGTGACGGTTTGGGAGGTGTTTTGTCTCCTAGTACTCTGTCAGGGTGCCCCTCTCCTCACAGGTCTTTTGCGTATATATTAGGGTTTCTAGTTTTGCATTTTTATAAGACTTCTGTGTGTGAGCATGAGGATGCCTCCATATCTGTATGTGTCCTCTGCTCTTTCTTTGGGTCTCTTTCTTTCTTTGTTGTTTTGCCCTATTTCAGTTTGTTTGTTTTTGTTTTATCTTACTATTTTTTTTTAGAAGCTTATATTTTCTAAATGAGAGATAAAAAGGGTATAGATTTTGATGGAAGAGGAGTTGGAGGAGGGAAACCATAATCAGAATATATTGTGTGAAAAACATTTTTAATAAAATAAGTGAGCACGACTATTTGAAGTTATAATAGAGCTGGGCATCGTGGCACACATCTTCATCCCAGCACTAGGGAGGCAGAGGCAGGAGAATCTCTTTGAGTTTGAGGCCAGTCTGAATAGTGAGTTCCAGAACAGCTATCTAGAGAAACCTTGTCTCAAAAATCAAACAAACAAAAAAACAAACATACAAAACCAACAACAATAAAACAACAAAGAAAACAAAAAACCAAACCAAAACCAAAAGAAGTCATAATAGTTATAGCTGGGTGTATTGGCACACGCCTCCAGTCCCAGCACTTTGGAGGCAGGAGGATCCAGTGTGCACAGCACCATAGATCAAGGTGAGCTAGGAGTAAGAGCCTTTCTAGAAAGGCTATAAAATCTAATAAATTCTAATAGTTAGGATTTTGTAATTTTTTTATACTTATTTTTATGTTTTTATTTTACTGGTTTTTCAAGACAGTCCTAGCTGTCCTATAACTCTGTAGACCAGGCTGTCCTATAACTCACTCTGTAGACCAGGCTGGCCTTGAACTCACAGAGGTCCTCCTGCCTCTGCCTCCCAAATGCTGGGATTAAAGATGTGCTCCACCAGGGCTTGGCATGTTTTTTTTTCCTCTTGTTGTTGTTGTTTTGAGTTTTATGTGTAACAATGTTTCAGAAATCCTGGAATTTGCTATCCCAGTATTTTTTCATTTATAGCGTAGAACTATTTTGGAAGATTATGCTGCATCAGGAAACCACATCCTCCTTGCTTTGTAACCATCCCATCTGACCTCAGACTCTGCTGCAGCTAGTGGAGGAGCACAGCACACAACTCGTTCACTGTCGGCCTTGCTCAGGAAGGCTGCATGCGCGTTTTCCCTGACAGGGGTGCTGGCAGACACTCCCAGGCTGGTCCCAAGGTCTACAGGAGTACCCAGAGGTCTCTGAGATGGCCAAGAACAACCCTTCCGCAGTTGTGACTACCAGAACTGTTTAGAAGTTTCCACACTGTTGTTTGCCCAAAAGTAGATTATTTTTTCTTTTTGGAAACAGTGAAATAGCTTACTTAGGATAATGTCATCTTTTTCAGTTGTTCAAGATAAAGCTCCTACTTCTCTTTTAAGGATTTCCTTGACGGGCAATTCTTCAGCTGCTTCTCTGTTGACTGGCATGGTGACTCATGCCAGAGGCTGATATTGCTATGGCTTCATCAGAACGGCCACTGGTCAGATGGTAATAGAGGATGACCTTGGATAACCTTGGGTTCATCATTTTGCCTCCCAAGTGAGACATTATAGGTGTGTAGCACCTGGGCTCCAGCCCAGCTTCAAATATACATGTATACTGGCCCCAGTGCTAACCAGTCTATATCCCCAGTAAACATTTATTCAATATGGGTAAAAAGGGCTAGCCTATCCCACTGATTTTAGAGCTGATACCTTACTGACTTGGGGGCACCCTGCTTTGCCTTTGAGACCTTCGTCAGCAAGTATCACTGTATAATCATTCATAAAGTAAAATGTGTCCCTAGTGCTATAAATGGATAACAACTATGAATACGACTGACATCCAAGTTCCCTTGATAGATGCATGGGAATACAGTAGAAGACTATGGGGTTAGTTCTGTTAGGGCTTTGTGCCTACACACAATAGGGATGGTGCGACAATTACCCCGATCCCCTGGTGAAATTTTTAATTAAATACCTTCTAACAATCTTGCATGTACCCCCACCCGTTTTGAAAAGTTTGTCACGTAGCTCTCGGTCTGGTCTCGAACTGGCAATCCTCTTGCAGGCTCCTGAGCTGGGGTCACTGTAGCCCTAGACCTGGTGTCAGCACACATGATATTAACATGAAAACTTTGATCACTAGACTCATTTCCCCTCCCCTGTGTCTCCAGGAGTCGGGGTGCTCGGTCTCTCAGAATCTTTCTTCGGCGTCCTGAGGAGCTGCCAAGGTTCCTCACAGCACGCAAACCGCTGCGCCTTTGCCAGGAGTGTAGGATGGCTCCAGCTTCTCAGAGTTAAACTGTGGCCCTCAGTGCCCACAGGGCCCAAGGCAGATGGGTTTTCTGAAAGCTTCAAGTACAGCTGCTCTTCCTGTCTGAGAAAATGAAGCTGTATTTCTATGAGGGTATCTTCTAACTCTCGAGTCTGTGCTTCACTTTTAGACAGAAAGCATAGCTCTTATTTGCACCTGTAGTCTGACCTAAAAATATGTTTGGCAAAGAAAATAAACAAAGATGGAATCTAAATGCTGAGTCATTGTTTCAGGCTGATCTGTTTTTTGTTTTGTTTTGTTTTGTGTTCCCTACCACCACCACCACAGGGTTTCTCTGTGTAGCCCTGCCTGTCCTGGAACTCACTCTGTAGACCAGGCTGGCCCTGAATTCAGAGATCCCCCTGCCTCTGCCTCCCCAGTGCTGGGATTACAAGCGTGCGCCACCACTGCCCGGCTCAGGCTGATCTTTTATCGATTGCCAGGACTTGCCTTTTCCTCCTTTGAAGCCAAAAATTGGATTTTTTTTTTTTTTTTTTTATTGCTTTGGTTGCTTTTGAAAAGCCCAAGCATTATACTCAGGTACACAAGGAAGACTGTGAGTTTGGTGGCACACTTTAGTTACAGAGGAGGTGGATTTTTGAGCCAGCCTGGTCTACAAAACAACTTCCAGGCCATCCAGAGCTGCAGAGAAATGCTGTCTTGGGAAAAAGGGACTCTGGGGAACTAGGGGGTATACCGAAAGGGAGAAGAGCCTCGGGCGGTTTAAAGGAAAGCGGCTTTACCATAACAAAATGTCTACATGTTATCTGGGGGCTCTGTCTAGTTCCACTTTTTTCTAGAAACCTTTAAAAATAAAAAATTAAAAAAAAATTAATCCTAACCTAGCTAGGCTCTGCAGAGACAAACAGACACAGTGAGACCTTCGGTTTCCTCCTTCCTAGCATCAAAGAAGCCACAGTCGGGCTTCCTAGAGGTCATGTTTGGGTGTGGCATGTAAATTAAGCACAGATAACCTTATGTTTGTAACAAAATAAAAGAGCAAACAAAACATGTCAGATATATATTTTAGTTATCATACAGTTTATTTATATCCACATACAACTAGTATGTATATGTATATGTATATGTATATGTATATGTATATGTATATGTATAGTAACTAGACTGTATATGCAGTCTAGTTCCTGGCACAGTCATGCGTGAAGCTTGAGAGGGAATACACACAGCATATGACTAAGGTGTCACACTAGGTGGCTTTGGTGCTAGAGAACCTTATATAAGTGAATTTGTTGAAGAGCGTCTTGGTCAGTGTCCCATTGTGAGAACACATCAAGGTTCAGAGGTATCTCTTCCACCCAGGACGACAGCTGCATATTAATCTGTGGGAAAAACGCACAAACATGAAAACCTCAGAACAATCCTGTTATTCAGAATTCCACAATATTAACCTAAGTAAGTCACATGACAGTTTTTCTAAAGACTTTTTATTTTATATTTATAAATACCGTCTTTATGCATGTATGTGTACTATGTCCGTGTCTGGCCCCCAAGAAAGCCATAGGAAGGAGTCAGATTCCCTGGAACTGGAGTTATAGATAGTTGTGAATTGCCTTATAGGTGCTGGGAACCAAATGCAGGCCCTGTGCTTTAAAACCAATGAGCCTGTGCCGGGTGGTGGTGGCGCACGCCTTTAATCCCAGCACTTGGGAGGCCGAAGCAGGTAGATTTCTGAGTTCGAGGCCTGTCTGGTCTACAGAGTGAGTTTCAGGACAGCCAGGGCTATGCAGAGAAACCCTGTCTCGAAAAAACCAAAACCAAACCAAACCAAAACAGAAAACGATGAGCCCCCCACATCCCAGGGTTTCTTCCTATGATAAACAGGGCTAAGTTTACATAGTATCATGAGTAACTTTTGTTTTGCTCTGATTTTGGAACTTGAAAAATTTTTTCACAAAAATATAAAATTCTTATAGATTTATGTCTATGAGGTTTTGCCTGCATATAGACTCTGAACCATCAATGGGTGCCTGGTACCCATAGAGTTCAGAAGATAAGTTATCCTAGAGCTGCAGTTTTAAATGGTTGTGAGCCACCGTGTGGGTGCTGGGAACTGAACCCAGGTCACCTGCAAGGGTCACTAGTGCTCCAACTGCTGAGTCATCTCTCTAGCCCCTAGAGTAATTATTTTAATGTAAGTAGTGTAATAATTATCACAAGGATAATAATTGCATCATCAGAGATAAAAACAATGGGAATATATATCAATCACAGAAAGGTTCTCATTCCCACGGTACATGAGAGGAGCAATTTCCCCATAACCTGCATGAGGCTTCCCTTCACACTATAGACTTGAGCCCCCACAAAACTCTGGAGCCATTATTGTACACATCTGTTTAAAGTTATTTCCTATTAAACAAATTTGGCAATGATCACACACATGATGTGGACTGCTCTTCACACTCAGCTCTCCCCATCTGGAGGATCTAGGGGTTGAACCCAGTTGCCAGGCCAAACAACAGAGAACTTTTTACCAGCTGAACTTCACTGCTGGCCTAAAGCTGTTTTCCTAAATGAGAAAGCAACAGGGTCACCAAGTTTCCGTCTAAGCTCTCTTCCACAGCCTTTAGTTTGAGGCAGGCGGCCTCAGCCCGCTCTCAGTCTGCATGCCTCAGCGTCCCACACAGGAGTTAGCACCTGCAACAATATGTCTAACTCCTGCAAGTTTTTAACAGTTCATTGTATTTATTATTTGTGTGCATGCCTATGCATATGACTGGTACATGCCATCTTTCTTTTGTAATCTCTTCTTTTGAGACCAGGTCTTTTTTACATAGGCCAGGATGGCCTTGAAGTCATTCGTGAATCTCCTCGTGGCTGCCTCTGACTTGCTGCAATTATAGGTGTCAATGGCTGTCCAGACAGATTTATATACAAAATATTACAGCTATTATTTTGGGGGGCAGGGAGATATCTCGGCAGTTAAGAACAAATGCTGCTCTTGCAGAGGACCCAGGCTTGGCTCTCAGCACTCTCATGGTGACTCACAACCATTCCTGAGTCCTTCTAGGGAATCTGAAGCTCTCCTCTGACCAACGTCAACAGCAGGCCATGTTGTGACCATACATACAGGAGGCAAAATGGTTATACACAGATATAAGCCTTAAAACAAACACACACACACACACACACACACACAACTTATTTTGGTAAGCAGGAAAAAAAAAGCCACTAAAGTGACTTATATATTATCATATATATTAGAAAATATATCAATTAGAAATTTAAAAGGAATATATTTGCTTTGTCGTTTTTGAAACGAGTCTCACTGTGTAGCTCTGGTTGGGCTGGAAATCACTCTGCAGACCAGGCTGGCCTTAAATCCAGGTATTCTCCCGCTCTGCCTCCAGAGTGCTGGGACTAAATGCGTGCACCATTATGCCTGACCAAGGGATGTTTCTGTGAGAATGGAAATGTTAAGATCCCACTACTGAAGAAGCAGATAAACTGAGATTAATATCTTCCTTTATACATCCCTGGATAACTTCCTTTGCTATAACAAGCCAAATTAGGGCGGGAGAGATGGTTCCATGTTCAAGAACGCGTGCTGCACAGCATGGGGCCCAGGCGGGTCTACAGTCTGTGTAACTGACCATTAGCATCCATCATCACGCTGAAGCACAGCAGCCTAGGCCAGGGACACCCGCTGCAGCACAAGTCTCCATGTGCGGTCTGCCTGGCCGCCAATCACCCCTTCCTTCTGTGCTAAAGGATGTTATGATATGGGTATTCACTTTTCCAGTTTAGTTTTGAGAAGGGGGTTCTGTTGACCAAGCTGGTCTCAAATCAGTGGGTTCAAGATCTTCCTGCTGCAGCCTTCCATGTAGATGGGGTACAGGCTTGTTACTCTTCCTTTTTAGCTATGATAGAGATGCTAAGGCTCTTACCCACACTCAATAGTGCTTATTAACCTATAACTATAACCCCACAGTTATTAGAAATTGTGAGGAAAACAAGGAAGTCTATATCCAGACATGAATTGTATTTCAGTGCTTTTGAGGGTAGAAGCCAAACCATAAAGCAGTACTTCAGCAACATAGTCTTGCTATTTCTAGAATGTTAAAATAGTTATCAGGAAAAAAAAGTTTAGGTAAGAAAAATGTTGAAGGGCTGGGGATATAGATCAGCACTGCCTGACAGGCATGAGCCCTGGGGTGTGGGGGGGATTGTTTTTTGATTGTATTTTTCTCTGTGTAACCTTGGCTATCCTGGTACTCTCTCTATAGGCCAGGCCAGTTTCAAACGCAGAGATCTACCTTCCTCTCCCTCCTGAGTGCTAGATTTAAGGCCTGTGCTACTACACCCAGCTCAGGAGCTATAGGTTTAATTCCTGCCACCACCCAAACCAACCAACCAACCAACAGTAGAAAACGTAGTTACATACCTCTAGACCCACGAGAGAATCCTGGAGACTAGGCACTGTCACTAATAGTGATCCTTGTTTCCTTACATTATGGATGATGTACTCCCAGGCACTGGAACACATTAAAAACTGATACAATGAAACAGTAAGATAATGTTGCATATTAATCAGAATAGAGATAGCTCTCTTGTTCAAGGTTTCCTCTTTCCATCTCATGATGGGGAGGAGAGCCACAAGACTGTTAAGCAATCTGCTCTACCTCTAAGTCACAGCCCCAGCCAAGTTTGGTGGTACACACCTGGGAGGTCAGCACTGAGGAAACTGAGGCAGAAGGCTCCTCTTGGGTTACAGGCCAGCCTGGGGTACAAAGTGAGTTTCAGGGTACCAGCCTTGGCTATAGAATTAGAGCTCATCTGAACAAATCAACAACAAACCCAACAAAACCTTGGATGTAGCCTTTAATAAACAACCCAGCAACTGTACACTTTGCTACTTACACAAGAAGTTAAAAACATGTAATCTACAAAAAAGATCTGCATCTGATTATTTATTGTGGTTTTATTCATAATTTACCAACCTTGGAAGCAATTATGACATGGAAAAATTGTGACATATCTAGACAACTGCACACTGTTCAGCTCTAAAAGGAAATGTGTTCAAGCCATTAAGACATGGAGGAACCTCATGCCTGTTGCTAGAGAGGGAACCTAACCTGGAAGGTTCTGGATTGTATGATATAACTTTCACATGCTGGAAACGGAAAACTATGGGTTGGTAAAAAGATCAGCGGCTGCCAAGGGTGAGGTGAGAGTACAGGACAAAGGGCTGAGCAGGGATTTTTAGGGCAGTGAAACTATTGTCCATGTTTTAAGGCTGGGTGCAAGTCACTGCATATCCATACACATACACGGGCTGAGCAGCACCAGGAGTGAACGCTACTGTAAGCTGGAGACTTCTGGTGACTAAGCAGTACCCAAGACCCATCATAAGACACATACTGTTCTGGTGGGAGGAATGATAATGGTACATACAGACTCTGCAGGTGTGGTGAGTAGAGTGTGCAGGAAATCTTTATCTTTTTAAAAGTTTTGCTGAGAACTCAAAACTTCACTATAAAAAGCAAAACAAAAACCTGACATGTTAGCTTTTATCAGACACTGGACTTTTTTTTTGAATAAGGATGACAAAAGAAAATGCAATCAGTATCTAGAAATCTAAATGGGCAAAATGTTTACCCACAGGAAACAGAACTACAGCAACACAGTAGAAACTGGCAAAATTTCCAGTTCCTGAGGGGTGTTGGTAAAGTTACGAGGTCAAAGTACTGATATTAACAAGATGGGGATGTGGGTAACTGTAAAGGTCTGAATAAGAGAACTGAAGTTTTCAGAATGGCGCAAGTCAAGCAGGTTCAGCACCAAAGCCTTGTACTTTCTCCACAGAGCACATGAGAATCAGTCCTTCAGACTGGACCGAGGCTGAGATTGCTACGGCTGAGGAAGGTGAAGAGGGAAGACAAGGGGCACAGAAGTCAGAAACTAAAACTAACTGTGTGTAGATTAGGTCTCTTTACTCATGTCGAGGTAAATCATACCTCATCTGGCTGACTGGAGTATTTCGGGGATGGAATTCCAATATTAAAGAGCATCTGCAAAGTCTGGTGGGACTAGCCAGTTCCATAAGATAATGAAATAACCTGCCAACGCATGTCAGAGTGCAGTGTTTGACCAGTTCTGTTTAACTCCCAGGGTTGATATGCACCAGACTACACTACATATGACCTTGGTAGTTTACCCCACCAGTGGGGAACACAGTCTCCGCAGCAAGATTGGTGAGGTAGATGAGTAGCAGTACCATTTGTATATATTTTTGGTTGAGGCTAAGGCTAGTAGGCTTCATAAGTTTAGAACTTACTGGGTTTTTTTTTCAAGGATGCGGATGATAATCACTTAGCACTGTTTGTTTCTTTCTTTTTCTTTCTTTTTTTCTTTTTTCTTGAGTCAGTGTTTCTCTGTGTAGCCTTGGCTGTCCTGGAACTCACTCTGTAGACCAGGCTGGCCTCAAACTCAGAAATCCACCTGCCTCTGCCTCCCAAGTGCTGGGATCACAGGCGTGCGCCACCACCGCCCGGCAGCACTGTTTCAACTAGAGCCTTTTCTTTTTTTTTTTAAATGTGGTTCCTAAGAATGCTGTACTTTACAAGTCCATTTAATTAAAAAACTGAAAAACTATATTAGCACGATCTTTTCAATTATCCGAGACAGGTCTCACAGAGCTCAGGATGCCCTGAACTAGCTGTTTAGCTGAATTCACTGCCATAGACTAAGGCAGTTCAGTGTTCTGGTAGGGCATGGGTGCTGAGCCCTGACCTCGGGGCAGTCAGAAACAGTCTGAGTTGGGTGGGCTGCGCTCTCCTGTTTGGATGGAGAAGCTGCATCACCCTGGAAGCTCAGCATGCTGATTATGTACAGCTGAACAGGTTATTACATGCAGCTGAACAAAAAGGTAGATTATCACATACAGCTGACGAAAAGACAGGTTTAGCTAATCTCACTAGGAACAGACTCTACAGGGGAGCAGTCTCAGGCCGTAACCACCCAGGGGGAGAAAGCCATGGTAGTCATTTTCTACATTTATACACTGTAAACATCTGCATAGGGAGGAGAGGAAAGCTTTGTCTCTCCCATTTGTCTAAGGTGTGGGGGCCCTGACCATGTCAATCACACACATTCACCCCAACTTCACTGCTCCCTAAATAGAAGTAATTAAATAACATCATGTACTTGTTCAGTGACTCATGTAGTCTCTGTGAATGAATATATGAACAAAGCTGTTTACATTTTTGTTTAGAGACAGGGTCTCAGACAGGAGCCCTGACTGGTCTGGAACTTGCCTCTTCCATCCTAGTGCTGGAAATAAAGGCATGCGCCACCACACCAATCTAAATATAGGACACCCCACCCCACAGTTCACCAACAGCTTACAACAGTCTTCAGCATTCGAAATCTGTATATCTCCAAAGTGTTTAACATTATTTTTCTCTCAATGCCTTATTAGTATGCCAGTGATGTTATACTTGTCAACAATTATAAAATATTTTTCTTATCTGCAACTAAGTTTAAAAGTAAAAAAGCTGCTGATGTGGTGATAAATGCCTGTCCTGTTAGCATTAGGGGGCAGAAGCAAGAGGACTTCAAGTTCAAGGCCAGTCTGGCCTGCACAGAGAACTGATCAGTTGCTACCTTCCCCACCAGCTGGGAAGGGAGACAACTCCAGGAACCTGTGAGAGGTTCCTTCCTCAGGGACCCTGTCAGAGGAGGTAGCTCGGAGATACAGCACCTGCCTGTGGGCTCAACCCCAGAACTGTAAAAAGCAAACACAGAATTAACTAGTTTTGAAGGTTAATATTCTCAGCCTCTCTATTAAACCTTGGTTAATCCATACTATTTTATGATAGGTGTGATGGCTAGTGTTAATTGTCAATTTGACAAAATCTAGAATCAGCTGATGGGAGGGGCGCGGGGCTAGCTGTTCAGGTGTTAGTTGACTGGATCAACTGAAGAGAGCCGGGCTAATGAGAGCGCACGCACTGCTGCTTCCCACTCCTGAGTGCGGATCCTCTCCCCACCGTCAGAGAGGTGGCAGGAAGGAGCTAAGTAACCTGTCTCTTAAGTTGCTTTTGTCAGAGGTTTTTAATCACAGCAACAGGAAAAGAAACTAAGACAACAGATTAGCACGCTGACAGCAAAGAACAGCGTAACAAACCACTGGGAACTGCTATTCTCTGAGCCAGTGTGGGAGTCAGGCTATCGTTTTAGATCCACCAAATACTATATATTACAGGGGCCACTGAGATGGCTCAGAGGGTGGTTTAAGCCTGATAACCTGAGTTTGATACCCAGAACACACATGGTGGAGAGAAGTGACTTGCAAATTTTCTTTCGACTTTTACACACCCACTATGATGAGCACAAATAAATACACGTAAACTTAAAAAAAAAATACATTTACAAACTCAGTATTTTGTCAAAATTTTGCATTTAATCTGTTTCCTTATTAAAATAAGGTGATATCATGTACAAAAGTATCAAAGAAAAAATAAAAATATTATTAAAACCAAATTGAGCACTGACTAGATGGTAGTGACAGGCAGATGTCTTGAGTTTGAGGCCAGCCTGGTCTACAGGGTGAGTTCAAGGACAGCCAGGGCTACACAGAGAAACCCTGTCTCAAACAAACAAAAACAAAAAACAAAAACAACAAAAAACAAAGTTGAGTTTGCCATTTTAAAATTAGCATGAAAACACTTCTACCTTACACCAATCTCTTTTCACACCTTGCTGGATATATTTTAATAACAGTTTTTTTATTGGATATATTCTATATTTACATTTAATAAGTTTTCTTGCTTCAGTAAATAAATAACCTACCTGGCCTGTTGAGCCTCAGTAAGGAAATATTCGAAGACATTATTCATTACAATGACATCAGCCGTCTGCAGAAGGGAACTTTGGGTACAGATGTCTGCATGAAGCACCTAAAGAACAAGCTCATGTGAGCCGGTGAGAAAGGTGGAGCCCCTGGCTCGGGGATGCGGGGAGGACCTCGGAGATACTTCATATCTAGTAAAACCCAGACGCTTGCAAAGAAGATTTGCTTTGAATGGAATTATTTGTTCTAATTGTGTCCCATACTTGCTAATTGTTCATTTTTAATGGAGTTCAGAGATTTTTTTCATTATAATTACATTGTTAGGTTTAAGAGTCAAAAGATCCAGGTTTCAATTATGGCTCTGTATTTGTATTCTTGGGTAGTTCATTTTTTTTAAAAATAGTGGTTATCAGTCCTGATTATATAATATAAAAATTATGGCTCTATGGTTAAGAGCATTTACTGCTCTTACAGAGAAATGAGGTTTGGTTCCCAGTACCCACATGGCATCGAACAGCTGTCTGTAATCCATGGTTCCAGGGGATCCACTGCCCTCTTCTTAACCCAGTTGGCACCAGGAACACAGATGCACAGACATCCATGGCAGGCAAAACACTCAAAACACATAAAATAATCTTTAAGAAACTCCACACCTCTCAAAAACCATTAAATTATAAACTGTCAAGTCTGTCCAATATTAATATGTCCTGTGCTAACTTGATTCTAACACTCACTTGAATGTTATTACCTGCCAAAAAAGTAAGCAAAACAATTTATTTAAACACTATATAGGGCTGAAGAGTTGGTTCAGCACTTAAGAACACTAAGCTCTTCCAGAGGACACAGGTTCAATTATCAGCACCCACAGCTTACAACCAGGCTCAGGGGAACCAGTGCCCTCTTCTGATTTCTGTGGTCTCTAGGCACCACATATAGTGCAGACATACGAGCAGGCAAAACACACATATAAAATAACAAAATAAATACATCTTTAAAAACCCTACATAACTCAAAAATGTAACAAACCATAATTAAGGCTTCCCAGACCATAGAGACAATAACAAAAAGA
This sequence comes from Apodemus agrarius, assembly GCA_964023405.1. Classification (NCBI taxonomy): domain Eukaryota; kingdom Metazoa; phylum Chordata; class Mammalia; order Rodentia; family Muridae; genus Apodemus; species Apodemus agrarius. The sequence goes on along the minus strand of OZ030011.1, from coordinate 68,775,177 downwards.
TACACTTATTTGATCAGAAGTAAAACAAATAGATTTTACTTTAAAAGGAAGAGAAAAACTTATGTTTATGAGTTATTTACAAATAAATATTCAAGTACTACAAATATATAATATGCAAGGTGTTATAAGATCTGGTTTTAAGAAACATTCTTTTAAATAATAAACATTCTAGATTTAAAAAAAACAAAACCTTTTTCTCATTTGGCCTAGAACCTTTAAACACAGTTTTGACACAATCATCAATAAAAACAGCTGGGCCAGAGAGACAGCTCAGAGGCTAAGTACGGCTCTTGTCACAAACAACCCAGTTAATAACTACGGACATTATAAACATGCAATCTAGCTATGCAACAGATATGTAAACTAATTAGTAGTTCTATCTTCATTCTTCCTTTTTCTTTCCCATCTGTCTTAGGTTTTTCTTCCTGTACTTCTACTACACAGATTGGGGAAAAAAGAATCGGAAGGCTCAGTTAATCAAGGCAGCCAGGGGTGGCCTCTGGACTGATGGCCAGAAGCCATAAAACAATCAAACTCAAGAAAAATTTAGTGGCTACCTCTTCTATGCAAGATATTGTGGAGGGAGACAAACCAGGCTAAATGAGATACAGTATCTGTGCCCAAATGTGTGACATTGGAGTACTGCGACAAATACCCCAAACAACTCCCCAGTGCTATCAGAGGAGTGGGCTGAGAGCAGGGAGAGGAAGAGGGACAACCAAGGGACAGCCCGGAGGAGAGGGACAGGAGACTGGGAGACAGTGGACCGTAGGCCAGACAGCGGGGCCAAACACGAAGACACACTTACATGCCTCACTCTACAGAGTGACAATTGGAGTTACATCTTTTTTAGTAACAAGGGCTACAGCAAGAAAGATGAAGGAACCAGGATGAAAAACAACAGACACAAACATTTCTTAGTTAATAAAAAAGAGAGAAAAGTCCTAAGGAATTTACAGGAGAGCTGAGAAATTGATTTCTGAGCTAGAAATAAAGAAGCTAGGATTCGACCTCATTTGTTGCAGAATCTCTATCAGCCTTGTTGGCTTGGCAGTTAGTTGGGGGGAGGGTTAAGGTTTCCAATAGTCACAGGGTGGTATAAAAAGGCTTTATTTTAGGAATTATGGATGTTAGAGTACTTGTCCCATATATATGAGGCCCTGGGTTTGAGGTCACACTGGAGAAAAAAAACCCAAACAAACCCAAGTTTCTCACCAAAAAGTTACTGATGGTAGTCATGGAAGCTACCTGTCAGAAAAAATCACATGGGTGTATACTGAAATAATTTATTTTGAAAAGTAATTAAAAATTCATAAAAATGTAAATAAACATTTTATATAACTTTCTCATATTTAAAAAACAGAACAAAGCACGTTATTATTATTATTCTTTATTAAGTATGATTCTTCAGAGGTCTTAATTTTTGTTTTTGTTTTTTCAGATGATTTCTCTGTATAGCCCTGGCTGTCCTAGAACTTGCTTTGTAGTCCAGGCTGACCTTGAACTCGCAGATATCCACGTGCCTCTACCTTCTGAGTGCTGGGATTAAAGGTGTGCACCACCACCACACCAGGCAGAAGTCTTAATTTAAGAAAGACTCATTTTCTTTTGTTCTATGTTATGGGTGTTTTGCCTGCATGTGTGCTTGTGTACCACACACATGCAGTGCCTGTGGAGCTAGAGGAGGGTAGCAGCTACTGAGCTGGAGTCACCGACGATGTTGCTGTGTGTGTGTGTGTGTGTGTGTGTGTGTGTGCGCGTGCTGGGAACTGACCCTGGGTCCTCTGCAATGCTCTAACTGCTGAGCTACTCCTCCAGCTCCACGTGAGTTCTTCATTTTTAAATCTCAATTTTCAACTTAATAGAAATTCCTGTTAACTCTGTGAATATTACATAAGCGCAGCCTCAGGCCAGTCTGTGTATACAGTGAGTTCTTTAGCAGCCAGGCAAAAGAAAGGAAAGGGAAAGGGAAAGAAAAGAAAAGCCATGGATTTTGCTTGCAGTTCTAGGGACTAAATCCAGGATTCTGTGCATGGCAAAAAAGTACTCTATCTACCACTAAGCATTACCCCCCACCCCATAAACTTATTACCAGATAATGTACTTAAGATGATCACTTATTTCTACATTCCTAAAATAAGGGTAGGAAAAAGAAACAGGGTGGGAGAATAAAATAACTAACTACTTTATCAGAAACACGTTTTCATCCTTCAACTTTTAAAAAATTTTGCTTATTGTTATTCATGTACATGTTTGTGTGTCTACTTGTTTGTTTGTACACATGTGTGCAGGTGTCTGTGGGGACCAGAAGAGCATGCTGGATTGGATCAGGAGCAGGATCTTACAAGCAATTGTGAACACTGGATGTGGGCTATGGGAGCCCTCTCTGGGTCACCTACAAGGACAGCAGACCTTCTCACCTCCTGAGCCATCTCTCCAGCCCCTTGATCTTTAACTCACTGAGTTTTTCCAATGTTATGCTATCCTTAATATCAGAGATTGTTAATATTCTCTGCATTGCCATGAGAAATAAAGAAGGACCTTAGTAAAATTTCAAGGATCACTGCACTAAACGACCAGACCCTTCCAAAAAAACCAACCCCCCCAAACTTTTATCTTGTTACTTTTCTTCTACAGGAAAAAGGGGAAACCTGTTCTGGCCTAAGGGAGCCATCCTTCCTTAGTGACCACTATCCTGTGACATTTACAATAGCTCCCAGTTTACAAGAAGATAAGCAACCACAAGCAATGCAAGCCCTTTAGTTTCCAGTTTAATAAAATTACACTGGCAGCCAGCCTTGGAGAGTTACAGTTCTGTTACTTAGACTGTCTGACACAAAGAAAACAAAGGAAACCCTCTCCCTAGTAAGACAGCTGGTCAACTCAGTGCATTCCCACACAATAGCAGTACTGTGAAAATACAGAAGCAGTTAGATAAGATTCACAGAAGTAACAGAAAAAATATGGTAACGCTACCTTTATTCTGTCACCGAACTGGTATTTCTTTATGATCATTTCCTGCAATTGGCAAAATTCTCCATTCAGCTCTACCCCACAGAGCTGCACTGCTGAGCTGTAAAGGTAACCCTGGAAGGAGAAGACACGGCATGTCACAGAACAGTCAGCTTTCAAGAAGAGGTTTAAGTTTGCCTGAGTTATAAAAACCAAATTGTTACAAAACTCACAGAGTTCGGAACGTCACTCATCAGGGCTTTGACTGAAGCTATCAATTCTTATTACATAGTTATATTTCTAAAAGACTGGTTTTTAAAGTTTCCTGATAAAACTAGGCATTTAGCAAAATTGGAAATGATAAAAATGACCACACTGCCAAGCTCTGTGGGGTCTAGTCAGCCTTCATAATTTCTGGGGAGTTAAATCCATCTATAAGGAATTCAGTGGCAACCATACACCATTTGAAACTAACGAAGAAAGGTAACCAGCCCAATCAGTTAACAAGAACAAGGAGAATTTCTGGAAACTGTGATGTTTCTGTTACAGAGTAACAAAAGATAATCTGGAAGAAGTCAGTTAATTTTGTCAGGCAACCTTCTGTTTAAGGTTGTTTTTTGTTTGTTTGTTTTTGAGACAGAAATCATGTAGCACAGGTTGACTCTTATCTTCTAAGATTAGAGACGTATACCACTATGGCTGGCTCCTGAGGATGACCACCTACCAACACATGCAAAAACCAAGTTTGAATATATAGCTTCATCACACATCATGTTTATAGTATTTATTTCTAACATGTTTCAAAGTGCATATGTCAATATTAAGGAATTTAGTATTGATTCAGAGATCTACTATAGAAAAAAATCAATATATTTACATAATCAATACTGATACTATACCTGTGATGTCAGTTATTTTACATTACTTTTTTTTTTTTGCATGGCTCTTTCCTTTCCCTCCCTCCCTTTGTTCTTCTCTCTCTCTCTCTCTCTCTCTCTCTCTCTCTCTCTCTCTCTCTCTCTGTGTGTGTGTGTGTGTGTGTGTGTGTGTGTGTGTGTGTCTGTCTGTGTCTGAATACATAGGTGTATGTGCTCCTGGGCATGCCAGAGAATGGTGTCTTCCTTTCCTACCCTTCATCTTACTGCACCAAGATAAGCAATACTCTAAATAAAGCTATGGGGCAAGATGGGCAAAGCAGCTGCTCTTACAATCCAATCTCTCAGAAGGCTGAGTGAGAAGGCTTTCAAGGCTAGCCTAGTGATCTAGTAAGTCTCAAACCCAACCCACCCAAGCCCCCAAAACAATAGGAGCACTAATAACAAAAGCCACCAAACTGCATCACCTATTCATAGAAAGTTTAAGCCAAGCATTAAAGAGTAAGTTTCTGCCTAAAGCAAGAAACAATTCTGAAAACTGACAGCACCTGCTCCTGGCAGAATTCCCTACTGCTATGGCCTTGTGGGATTTTTTTGTTTTTGTTTTTTTAACAAGGTCCTAATGACAGCCAGAAACCATATTTAAAATTTTTTGACAAAATGATTTAAGAACATTAAGTACTCATGATTTGACTTTATAACAAGAGCTACATTGATGTTAGATTTCAGAAACAAAAGTAATGTGCATATTTTGGGACACAGAAAATTGGACATGATATATTCTTGGGTATCACCATCACCCAGTGTGCACACTTAAAAAACAATGAACTAGATATCCAGAGCTAGTAAGTGACTTGCTATGTCCACCCAAAAGTTTCTTAGGCCTAACATATTTGTTATTTTTTTGAGTTCTTATCAAAACACACTATACTATTTTATTTAATATAGCACAAAGAAAAAAGAAGCTAGGCATGGAGACAACCCTCAATCACAGTGCTTTGTTGAGCTGAGGCAGGAGGATAAGGGGTTCAAGGTTATCCTCGTCTACATAGCGAGTTTAAGGCCAGCTGGGCCATATTAAAAACATCCCCCCTCCCCACTCCAAAACAAGATAAACAAAAACCAGAGGGGGTAGTGAGTAGGGAGGGGAGAGGAGAGAGTCAATCACATGGCCTATTCTGTTTATATCTGTCATCTGTGTTGTGGAGACAAACCAGGAGAAGAAATTGGACAGCTGGTGCTGTCTTTGAAATTCCAAACCCAATTATTACCACCAAGCAGAATTTAGGAGCCTGCCAATGGATCCTATTTTAACCTTATCCTGTTACTTTAATAATAAAGCCAAGCTGTCACCTTGGATGGTGGCAGGCAAAGCTGTCACTAGCAGGAGAAAGTATTTTCCACATGTTGAGTATGTCCACAAGCTGCACTTTACCCCATAAAGGACTGTGCCAAGTCTGGAGCCAACATCAACCAAGACCTTTCCCGACAGGTCAGGGAGTGCATGATGGTAAAGGAACTTCAGTTCCGTGAGGGAGAAGGAATGAGAGATGAATCCTGGGAAAAGAAGAGAATGAGCATCAAGTTATGCTTTTTGCTTGTTGGGGGCTTTGTTTTTTTCTTTTTCTTTTTTGAAATAGGGTCTCCCTATGCAGCTCTAGCTGGCCTAGATCGCAGAGATCTGCCTACGTTTACCTCAGAGTTTTTGGATTAGGCCTGCACCACCTCACCTGGCTAAGTTTTGTTCCTTAGTTTCCGTGACTGACTGACTCTGGCTTTCCTCTGACCTGAAGGGAACTCAAAAGACTCAAAATATCATGTCCTACATAATGTAACTGTCAGGAAGAGGAGATATCTTGGTTAAACAATAACACTACTCCCCCTCCACACACACACACACACACACACAAGATGGAAACTAAACAAAGCAGGTGGACCAGCCTACAGGGAGAGATATGGGGTGTACCTTTGTCTCAGAGGGGGGAGGGGCTAGGCCACTGAAGTCCTCCCTCCCTTGGATCCTCATCCTCACAACCCCTCAGCACACCAGTGAGTCCTCTGTGGGATCCTGAAGCTAGACAACCCCCTTGCCATCTGAGCACGTGTCAGAGTCACTCATGGTGACAACCATCTTAGATTCATTAGTTATCTGAGCTGCTCTGGGTGTCTAATCATCATTTCTAAGTGATTACATGGGGAGGCAGAAGCTAATCTTCAGACTTATTTGTCAAACCTAGTTGTATAAATGTTTACACACCGGCTGTCTGGTGTATGGTGTTGCAGTTATGTTTCATTTCTTCCTCTAGCTCCCAGCCACATCTTTTTTCACCCTATGAATGTCATCTTTAGAGATGCGTCACTTTGCAAAACAAAGCCAAATAAACATTTCTCAGAGTTGCCTGTCTATCTTACCCCTGGCTTGCTAAGCAGGAAAACTACCTCACGGGAAGTCAGCATGTGGTTTGTGTGCTGGTCTCTCTTGAGCACGTGAGGTATGAGGCATGTCCTCTGTTTCCAGTCATGTCTGATTAGTCTCTGGATTGGAGCTATCCTCACACAGTCTCCAGATATGAAAAAGATTTCTAGGTAGGACACTGAGTAAATTAATCCCCATAGATATTTCTTTACTTTAAAAAACAAAACTATCACATTTCACCCATCTTCCTACTTTCTCAGAGTGTGAGGGGAACTGCAGGCACGTGTGTGCCTCAGTGTGCATGTGGAAGTCAGGGGACTTGAGGAAACTGGGGCTCTCCTCCTACCGGGTGGCTCCCAGTGACTGAACTCATGTCATACGGTTTGACAGCAAGCCTTCTGCCTACTGAGCCATCTTGCTGGCCCTTAGAAAATATTTCTATGTGGTTTCCCTACTTTTAGCTTTGGTAATGGCTAGAGGTTAGCTTTTATCCTAAAAAAATGTCTGCTTACAAATTTACACACTAAAGACAGGTAAAATAAAGGTAACAGCTCTGCAGACTTGGATTCCTACCCAAAGGCGCTGTTTGGTGTGAGCCACACACCGTACAGTAGTTTCTGCTCATTTTTCCTTCCTCACATAATGTATCAATAAAGTCTTCATCATAAAGGAATGCATCAACGTGAACTGTGGGTTCTGGCTGTTGTCGTATCTGGAAAGACACATCAAAGGAAACAAAGTTCAAAGAAGCCTCTTTTATTGCTAAATAAGGCAAAACAGCAGTGGCTGCTATGCTACTCTGACAACAGGCACAGAGAGACACTGCTGCTGACTCAATCTGTTACTCCTCCTCCTCCTCCTCCTTTTTTTAACGGAGACACTGATAATTCTGTCTTTAATTTGGAAGGACACAAAACATGGCTAAGATCTCTGAGTCTTATGAATCAATTACTATCAAAATACCTGGCAAGACATATTTATTCAGAAAGCCAAGTTTTCAAATTGCTAAAATATTATTAAAACTTCAAGTTCATATATGTGAGCATGGTACTTTCCACGTAATATCAGCATTTGGAAGACTGAGGCAGAACTGTCTGAATTTGAGGCAAGCTTAAGCAATATAGTAAATTCAATGGCCAGCCTGGGTTACAGCCTGTTATCAAAAAACAGAACAGGCTGGACATGGTGGTACATGCCTTGGTCACAGTACTTGGGGACAGACACAGGCAAATTTTGAAGGTAGCCTGGTCTACCCAGCAAGTCCTAGGCCAGCCAAGGCTATAGTAAAACTGTCTCAAAAATAAATAAGTCAGACAGTAGTAGCACATGCCTTAAATCACAGAACTCAGGAGGCTGGAGGATCTGAGTTCAAGGCCAGCCTGGTCTACAGACAGAATTCCAGAACAGCTAGGGCTACACAGAGAAACATAGACTCGATAAACAAACAAACAAACAAACAAATAAACCTGTTATATGTGTTTTATATATATAATATACATTTTATGTATAAAATATACATTTATAAAAAAAAATATATATATATAAAATATGTCCACATTATGTATATATAAATATGTCCATAATATGTATATACACATTATATATATAAATGTACATTATATACATGATATTTAATATATAAAATATGCTAAAAGCATGCAGCTGCCTCCCAACAATCTTGCCTTAACCACCTAAGTGTTTGAATTACAACGCTTTTTATTTTCTTCTTGAATAATTCCAAAGTATTTTTAAAGCCTATATTATTATTAATAAATGCTTTTCCTTATCTAATAAATTATATTACAGCATGGTATTGATACAAACACTGATAGCACTCAAACTGTATTACAAATCCAGTGCCAACAACGACTCAAACTCTACTCTGAAATCTCAGTTTTTTGTTTTGTTTTGTTTTGTTTTATTTTATTTTTTATTTTTTTGTTTTTTCGAGACAGGGTTTCTCTGTGTAGCCCTGGCTGTCCTGGAACTCACTCTGTAGACCAGGCTGGCCTCGAACTCAGAAATCTGCCTGCCTCTGCCTCCCAAGTGCTGGGATTACAGGCGTGTGCCACCACACCCGGCTCGGTGAAATCTCAGTTTTAACACTACCTCTGCTTGCTCTTCTTTATTCCACTGATACCAGGTTTCTCTGTGCAGCCCAGGTTTTCCTGGAATTTGCTCTGCAGACCAATTTGCTCTGTAGACCAGGCTGGCCTCAAACTCAAAGATCCGTCTGTCTCTGCCTCCTGAGTACTAGGATTAAAGGTGTGCACAATCACTGCCTCTTACTTTCTTCTTCTGAGGTCCATTCTGAAGACCAGCATTATTCTAAAACTTGCTAAATTTAGTTCACAATGTCCATAAACTATTGAAGTGTTCTGGCTTTAAGCTGGTGTGGTCTTCCATAGCTGTAACACCTGGGAGGCTGAGACCTCAATTTGGAGGCCAGTTTTACAGAGCAAGACCTGAGCAATAAAACCTGATTAACTCACCAAATAAACAAATGATACTCCCACCAAACACACAAACAACAAACAACAACAACAAAACCCAAACCTGAAACATAGGAATTAATTCCTTGGCTCAGATGTTTATAAAGGGAAAAGGCCAGCCTGTTAACACTTAATTTTTTTTCAATATGCTGATAAACAGGACTCTCTACAAAGCATTCCCTGAGTAGATAGTACCGGGGAAGCCAAGGGTTAAAGCCTCAAAAGAAAGGAGTACATGATGGAGACAGTAAATGAAAAATTGCTTAAAGCCAAATTTACAATTGAGGAGACTACAATGAGTGGGGTTGAAGAAAAACAGATACCTTGAGTTGGACAAAAAGAAATGAATTTGGTTCAACATACTTTTTGAAGGGCCAGATGTTCCGAGCAGAGCACAGCTTCCACAGGCAAACAGTTCCGGAGGTCATCAGCTATGTTCTTCAACATAATGTCATTGTTATCTTGAGTAAATTCATCAAAATCCCCTGAAACAGAGTAAAAATGAGGGGACTGGAGAGATAGCTCAGAGGTTCTTAACCAAAAGACCTAGGTTCAATTCCTAGCACCCACAAGGCAGCTCACAACTGTCTGTAATTCCATCTCCAGGGGATCTGACACCTTCACACAGACATACATGCAGGCAGAATATCAAAGTACATAAAATAAAAATAAATTATATATGTATTAAAAAAGTAAAAAGGAAGAAGAACCACCGCCTATCACTGCCATCATTCCAGGACTACGTGATTACGGACGGTGCATTTTCCATCAGAGAAGCCTTCTGAACACTGGCAGGCAGCACTAGCCCAAGGTCCATTTGAAATGGGGAATTTTTCAGGCTGTCAAGATGGCTCAGTGGGTAAAAATACTTCTTAAAAAGCATGATGACCTCAGTTCAGCCCCTGGAACCCACAGGGTAGAAGGGGGTAACTCCCACAGACTGTCCTCTGATCTCTACACATGTGCTATAGAGCTGTACACACACACACACACACACACACACACACACTTATAAAAAACAGACATTTAAAAATAAAATTAATTTTTTTCTTTTTACAAACCGCTTATCAAATAAAAGCAGAGATTCAAGAAAATTAATAGTATTTAAACTGCTTTCTTTTTATTCATGAATAGTACTCCTTTAGTTTTCAGGGTATTAAACTCACTAATAAATAATAAACTATTTCATCTTTGACCATGTGACTCTTACTGTTTAAGGATGACTCAGAAGACAGACAGCCTCAATCTGAACATCTTGACCCCAGTAAAATGCATTCAAGCTGTGAAGGTAATCAGGCCGGGATGATGTGGCCCAGGTGGTGGAGGGCTTGTCTGCTTGTACTGGGCTCAATTTGTTCTCAGCAATTCATAAGCAAGATGTGGCATCTTGTGCCTGTAACTCCAAGAGGCAGGAAAATCATACCTTAATAGTATTACTGGCTATGTGGTGACTCTGCGGCTGCCCTGGGCTACATAAGACCCAGTCTCAAAAGATAAACCAAATAAACAAGAGAAACATTCTCACCAACTACCTAATCTACTTGAACTCATGTGGCTCGGATTCACTATAGCAAAAGATGAAGAATTAATATACATACATATTATTTGTTTAGACATAAGGTCTACTCTGAGGTCCAGATAGGCCTTGAACTCAAAGCAATCCTCCTGCTTCAGGCTCCTGGAGTATTGTAATTACAGGTATGTATTATAATGTCTGGCTAAAACAGTATATTTCTTTAAAATTATTTTTGAAAAAATATTTATTAATTATATGTGTATGATTGTTTTGCCTGTATGTATGTATGTATGTATGAGTGAGCCCCATGTGTTTCTAAGGAAGTCAAAAGAAATCAAATCCCTTGGAACTGGAGTTTGGTTGTAAGCCAACAACATGTGGGTCTTGGGGACTGAGCCATCTCTCCAGGCATCAAATAGTACATTTTAAAAGACTGTGACCAGGGCTGGAGAGGTGGCTCAGCAGTTAAGAGCACTGACTGCTCTTCCAAAGGTTCTCAGTTCAGTTCCCAGCAAACACATGGTGGCTCACAACCATCTGTAACAGGATCCAATGCTCTCTTCTAGTGTGACTGAAGACAGTGACAAGTGTAGTTACATACATAAAATGAACGAACGAATGAATGAATGAATGAATCTTAAAACAAAATGGTCTGGTAGAAGGGTAGAAACAAAGATGGCAAAGATATGGTAAGAGATTAATAGTGGGCCAATCTAGGTAAGGGTACAAAATGGAATTCATTTTTCTGTAGTTTCCACTTTCTATGGGTTAAACTGAACTGTAAGCAGTTCATAAACAATCTAAAATAGAATAAAACTCTGGAATAAAGCACTCTTACAGGTCAGCTTCTCTCTAGGATGTCAAATGTAGACTGGGGAAGACTATGAACAAAATTACCATTTTATTCATAGATTAGAAAACAAAGTAGTTTACCTTCCTCTGAAAAGACTATTATAATTATGGGTCCTTTCCAGGGCATGAGGACCACAGCATATGTGGGCAGTGGTCTGAGGACAGTTTTTCGGAGTTGGTTCTTCTTGCTCTATGTGGGATCCTGAGAACAAACTCAGGTCGTCAGGTTACCTTGGTGGCCTGGGCTTCCTCCCTTTTTTTGAGACAAGGTATGTCTATTTACTCTTGGCTTACTTCAAACAAAATATGTAGACCTGGCCTCAAACTTGTAACTAAGTGCCTCCTGAGTGCTGGGATCAAGGGTATGAGACAACCAAGCTTGGCTCTCTTCTTTTTGAGACTAGGTTTCTCTTGTGTAGCCCTGGCTGTCCTGAAACTTGCTCTGTAGAGCAGGCCAGCCTTGAAGTCACAGAGATCCACCTGCCTCTGCCTCCCAAGTACTGGGATTAAAGACATGCACCACCACTACCCTATGAGGCTTCCTTAAACAGGATACTTTTTATTTGTTTAGAATGACATTTTCATGTTATAAATAACTACAAACGAGAGAATGTTTCACAGCTTGCAAAGTTCTTTCATATACAGAGCCAGTTCACTGCTACAGCACCAATGCGAAGGAGAGAAGGCTAGACCACCTTAGGACACCAAGTCATAAGTTTAGCTTAATCTCAGATGCTATATAGAAGGCCGGTAGCAGCATGAACGCTGTGGCTGATGCTCATGAGGAAGGTGTTCTTCCTTGCCAGAGTCTGTCTGTCTCTACACAGGAATGTTCTTTGTTTCTATAACTTGAGCAAAGGGAATTCATTAACACGGAAATAGACTACTTGGCTCTGAGCTGATATGTGAAGGCCTTTTTCTTCTTTCCTTATACATCTAGTTTAATATTCTAATTAATGATTCATAAGTTCTAGGAAGCCAACTATACCTTATAACAAAACAAAACAGAGTTTGCAAACTCACTGTTTTAAGTGGGACTCAAGGAGTGGCATTGTCTTCCCCCAACATGGCTTTTCCACACCATATTCCTAAAATCTAATTACATTTCCCAAGGTGTTAATTAATACCTAGAATCTGCTTAGTTGCTCTTACAGATAAAAGAGTCTGTGAGAAGTTGTATGACTCAAATTTAATTTACTTAAACCATGACTCTTAAAGAAAACCAAAATCTCATTATATTAAATGAAAATATCCTAAGGCCCAATTTCTTTAAATTTTGTTACAGTCTTGTTAACAAAACAATGTCTTGATATGAGTTTCCCTTCTAAAATCAAAGGCTCTTAGGAAGCTATGCTGTGACCTATTTTACTAAGTGGCAGAATGCCGCGTCCTGACATCTGATACACAGCTGCTTGGGTTGAGCACATTCAAAGAAGGATTTCTTGGTTCAGCTAAGTTAGAATCTGCCTCTCTGTAACACTCAATCAGTTTTTCTCTTTCAGCTTGAATAGTATCATTATCTTTAATGCTATATATTTACTGGATGAGCATTCAAGGGATACTAGATTGTGCAAGTTTTCAAATATAGTCATTTACATCTAAGAACCTTATACATGGTACAAATATTTAAAAAAAAAAAAAAAAAAAAAAAGGAACAAACCCCGAGAGCTCTGACTTGATTGCATTCCAAGGTAGAGGGATTTCTCCAGTAACTGCAGACTGCTTAGTGCTGTTTCTAATCTTACATATTAAACAGCCAACCTTTTTCTCATCTGGCTTCACCTCTGCTCTTTAGAAATAGAAGAGTGGATTTTGAGTTAGACTCTTGAATCTGAATCCTGAGCTACAAACTTATTTGGATGAGTTACTCCTCTCTGAGCCCCAGTTGCCTTTATCTATAAAGTGAAAATAACCATCGCACATCAAAAGACTGTTTGGGGAGTTAAATGAGAACATAAATGGACTATTTAGAACATTGCCTTCGGGGGCTGGGAGGTTGGCTCAGTGACTAAAGGTACCTGGTACCTTTAGTCCAATGACCTGGGTTTGATCCCCAGTTTGACTCCTACAGGTTGTATTTTGATCTCTACATACATGCCCACACACATTCATACATACACACATATTAATAATTTTAATAAAAATATTGTCAGAATTGTAACAGGTAAACCCATCACTCAAGAAGTTATTTACAGTTGAGGATCAGTGATGTTTATTAAGTTCATTTTCTAAAATTATACTTTAAAAGCACCGTCGGGCTGAAAGATGGCTCAGTGGCTAAGAGCACTGATGGATCTTACCTGGATCCAAGTTCAGCTCCTACCCCCTACCCCCACCCACCACTCGGCTCCGAGCCTTGAGCTTCCTCCAGTGCCTGAACTCAGCACATACCCTCCCCCACATATCTTAAACTAATTTAAAAATTTACTAATTTCATGACTGAAATGAAAACATGCACAATTTCATCATTTTGATGAGCTATCGTTTCATATGTGTTATCCTAAATGTTCTTTTTCTGTTCTAGATGTTTTCTTTATTCGTTTGTCCCAGATTCACAATTATTTGAAACTTTCAGGCTTCAAAAGGAAATTTTTAACCAAGATGGGTAAAATCAATTTAATTATCTATAATGATTGAGACATAACTTAGAAACGATTAGCTAATAAATCATTTTTCCCTAATAATGGCTATAAAAATATCAGATGTACTATGCAACTGATGTACTATTAAGTCTATAAAAATGGAAGTCACTTTAAAACATTTATCACATACTTATCTCTTCACGTGCACGGGCCACACTGTGCCTGTGGATGTCAGAGGACAAGCTGTGGAGGCCAGTGCGCTCTTAGCATGTGGGTCTCAGGGACAGAACTGGGGGGGCGGGGTGGAGGTGGCGACAGCTCCTTTAACCACTGAGTCATCTCTCTGGCCTTTGAACTCACTTTACTATTAGATATTTACTCTAAGAAACTAAACTTGTTGAAGCCAGGCTTGGTGGCACACAGCTGTGACTCTGGCTATTCCAGAGGATTTCCTGAGCCCAGGAGTTTATGGCTGGCCTTGGGCAATATAATCAAACTGTTGAGAAAAAAAATCTGCTGCTGAAACATCATCCTTTAAAAAAAAAAAAAAACTATTATCTTAAGAAAGGGTCTCAACACGTAGCTCTAGCTGGTCTGAAAGTTATGATGTAGAGCAGGCTGACCTTGAACTCGGACATCTGCCTGCCTCTGTCTTCTGAGTGCTAGGATTTAAGGAAATGCACCGTGACATCCATCTTAAAAAGATGTTAAGTTACATTTAACTTGTGTGTGTGTGTGTGTGTGTGTGTGTGTGTGTGTGTACTTTTGTGGTAGAAACGAACGCATGGACTCCTCCAGCTCTGTCTCCTTACTCACTTACTAAAACATGCTGAAGGATTCTGTAATGTCCTTTCCAATTTTCTGAATGATTATACTAAATTGCTCTGACAGATGAGGAAGAACGGGTGGTCTTGGGTGCCGTGGCAGTTAATCCTGCCTTTAATCCCAGCATTCTTTCTACCCACCATTCCTACTGGTGGGAGGCCAGGGCAGGAATAAGAGCCTCGAACAAACAGCAAGATCCTAGCTCAAGACAACAAAAGAATATATGTTTCATCGACTGCCTCAGCATTGGATGAAATCATAAAAACAAACAGGGTTATTTTAATTTGCATTTATTCAATTACTACTTCAACCGAACATCTTTTAACTTGGATGACAGCTATTTCAGGAGTTGTAGTAACAATTCTTTGGAAACTTTAACCTTTTGGAAAAAGATTAAAGAGGTGTTAATTGACTGCCTAAGGACAGTTAAGATTTTCTCAAATGATACAGAAGCAGGCTGGAAGAGAGGAGAAAGGAGGAGTTTCTAGACAGGGCAACATCAGTCCTTTAGAAGTTCTGCTTACATTTAATTAAATATACGGGAAATAAACACCCAGGGCTGATAGCCTAAGAAGCAAACCCCACTCTGGGGGCTGGTGAAACTGATGGTCTGGCAGGAATAGGCACTAGTGTCAGTCACAGTCCTGAGCAAGATCGGTTACCAGCACCCAAGCAAAGGTGGGAGGAGAGAACCACCGACAAAGCGCGCTGTAGTATGCACACAAGTGTGAACACACACGTTACCTGTAAGAATTTAAGAACCCCACTTGTCCTCTGCAGTATGCAGCCCTAGAATTGTTCTCATCTTGTCACTTTAAGGAACTCAAAGTGGCGAATACCTCACAGGCACCCGACCGAGTTCCACAGTGTAACGGACCCTCTTTGATGGTTATAAACCCATCTATCTGCTTTAATCTTTCACTCCCCTTCCCTACTTTAGATGGTCTCCTATTTCTCAATGTATCAGTTTTATCACTGTTCACTTTTAAAGTCCCTGACAACAGAGTCTAACTGTCCTAATTTTTTTTTTCAATTTAATCTTAAACTAACAAATAATCATTTTACATTTTCTGGAATACATGAATAGTTCATAGCAGAGCCGAATCAGTCCAGTTAAAAATCTTTTTGCTGGCCGGGCGGTGGTGGCGCACGCCTTTAATCCCAGCACTTGGGAGGCAGAGGCAGGCGGATTTCTGAGTTCAAAGGCCAGCATGGTCTACAAAGTGAGTTCCAGGACAGCCAGGGCTACACAGAGAAACCCTGTCTTGAAAAACAAAACAACAACAAAAAAGATTTGGTACACCAATTTTAATTCATTTGGATATATGAATATATATGTGTGTATATAACTGGAATTGGTAACTATGCTAGTTCTATTTTTAGTATTTTGCGGGCTCCCCTATGCCACTTTCCAAAATGTTCTATCAACAATAGCTTTTCCTTCACATTTGCTACCGTATCATTTTTGTCATTTTTGGTAACAGTCATTCTAAGAGGTGTGAGGACTTCTCATTTTCTAATCTCAGTATTCCCTAATATTTTTGCTCTAGATGGATCTCAGTTGTTTCCCATGTTCTTCCTAAGCTCACGGCTCCTTTTGACTGTATGACCTATCACCCCCTCTTGTTCCCCCAAGTCTCTACCTTTAATGGATATAGTGCACAAGTAAGTACTAGGTTGTATGAAGTCCTATCATTAAAGAGACTTCTGGTCCCAGACAAGATGAACACTTTCCCTCGCTCTCTTCTAAACACAACTAAGTGCCCTATAAACAACCCAACAGGTATCACAAAAGAGCTCAGAAAACTGGGGGGAAAAAGTGAAACGTTTAGTTACCACAGAATCTGAGGAAGTACGCTCTGGTAAACTGTTTTAAAGTCTTTACAACAGACTATACAGGGTACTAGAAGTTGCAAACCACAAGCACTATTAAGCACACACAGAAAACAGAACAAAAGCATAAACTGAAGAAAAGCTTGTCTGTGGCCAGAGACAGAGAAAACAGATTAGCAGAGCCCACTAGAGAGCTCCACTCCCACTGCACACAGGGCAGTGTGGCTCAGCTAGTACCACGGGAGCCGCTGTCTCAGGCCCTTAATGCACAGGTACTGCCTGACCTTCTGCCCAGTAGCAGAAAAAGTGACAAGCTGGTTTTGCCTTCTCTCATCAGTAAAGGCAGCTTGCAACACAAGAGGATCCAGAAGTGTCTTCGGCTCTTGTAGAAAGAACTGAGTAAACAGATAAGAAAGGAACAGCCAGGTTCCTCCAGAGAAACCTCTACAACTACCATTCTACTTAAGGACAGGAGACTGGGCCAAGGAGAGGGTGCCCACTCTTCAGATCCTCACCCAGGGCAGTAAAGGCAGCAGTACTAGTTAGCATACATAGGAAGAAAGGACACACTCATGCAGTTTGGGAAAAAGGATAAAAAAGAAGAGGTTGGGGAAAGAACAGATCATACGTGCCCATGGCCTCATGAAGGAAAATTCAGGAAGCACTCCATAGTTTTTGTTTGGTTTTGAGTTTTGTTTTTCTCTAACAGAAAGAAAGAATATGAAGTAGGGTTAAAGGATCTGGGAGGAGTTGGTGGAAGGGAAAAAACATGACCAAAATATATTGAACAAAATTTTCAAAAAAATAAAACCACTAAAATAAAAAATCATGTGTATCCATGACATGATTAATCCATGTAGAAAGTTCTAAGCTGTCTAGAGGAAAATTCCTAAAACCAGTCATTTCAACAGGTCACGGGTTACAAAATAACAAATAACAATTAACCTTTATATGTACGCACAGTTTATTGGCTGGAGAGATGGCTCGTGGCAGAGCACTTGAAGAGGCTCTGGAGTCATTCCCAGCACCCACATGGTGGCTCACACCATCTGTCACTCCAGTTCCTGGGATCCAAACCCTCTACTGACCTTTGCAGGCTCTAGGCATATACATTGTACACATACATAAATGCAAACTAATAAACATAAAGCAAATAAATCTAAAAACAAAGCATAACCCTACAACTGGGATGGAGAAATGTCTCAGTGGTTCAGAGCACTGGCTGCTCTTCCAGAGGACCCAGAATTGATTCCCAGCACTCACATTGCAACCTATAACCACTAGTAACCCTCTTCTGGTCTCCCCAGACATCAGGCACATATGTGGTGCTGGAGATACATATACAGGCAAAGCCCCCATACACATCAAACAACAACAACAACAACAACGACAACAACAACAACAACAACATCAACGATTATAATAAAATATCACATATTTTAAAAACCTACAATTTATAATAGTTCCAAAGAAAAAGAGATAGGTATATTTAACAAAAAGCATGTTGCACCTAAGCTGTACAATGAAAGAAACCAAAGAAAACTTAATGTTAGAAACCATGCAAATGCATTAGAGCACAATGTACCAAACAAACATGCCACATTTCCTAACTAAAACACATAACACCTATGAAATGGAGTCAATATAGTTGTCCACCAACAGATGAACAAATAAAGAAAATGTGGCACATACATGCAATGGAATTTTATTTAACCATAAAGAAAAATGAAATCATGACATTTTTGCTGGAAAATGGGTCCAGAAGTAACTGTATCGGTAGACTGTCTGTATAGCATGCATCAAGTTCTGGGTTCTACCCTGAGCCCTGCATACACTAAGCAGATGGAGAAGACCTGAAATCCCAGCAGCCAGGAAGTAGAAGCAGAGGCACCAGAAGTGTAAGGTCATCCTCAACCACTCAGGGAATTCCAGGCTACTTGAATGAGATCTGCTAAAACCAACCAACCAACAAACCACTCATATGTTGATATGTAATTTGAACAGGTAATCAAAATGTAAACGTTGAAATTGTGAGTTATTTATCACTTACCAGAATAGACAGGTATACTAATATATTTCTTGTTTTGGTTGGTAACACAGGCAGGTACAGACAGTACATCTGTAATCCCAGCACTTTGGAGGCAGAGAGAACTTGGAGGATCTCCAATTCAAGGCAAACATGGGCTATATAATGGCACCTCATTTTAAAAAAATGAAACAAAACACTCCTTCAAGCTAAGTTAACTAATTTCTTAAAATATTCACGTTAATAAACATTCTT
Organism: Apodemus agrarius; assembly: GCA_964023405.1. NCBI lineage: Eukaryota > Metazoa > Chordata > Mammalia > Rodentia > Muridae > Apodemus > Apodemus agrarius. The sequence continues at coordinate 68,756,553 of OZ030011.1, read as the reverse complement.
CAGAGCTGGATGTAGTGGTGAATGTCTTTAATCCTAACACTCAGGAGGCAGAAGCAGGTGGATCTCTGAGTTCAAGGCCAACCTTGTCTACAGAGCGAGTTCCAGGACAGCCAGAACTACACATAGAAACCCTGTCTCAAAAAAAATTGAAACCAACCAACCAACCAACCAACCAACCAACCAACCAACCAAAAAATGTTCTTCAGAAACTCAAGTTGTTTTCTAACAAGTTACACAAGCTTCCAGGGTAGAAGGGCGGGTGGGTGGAGGAGAGATGGCCTGCTGCTTGGATCACTTGCAGCAGCTGCTGCTCGCGCAGAGGATCTGAGCTTGCTTCTCAGCATCACCCCAGGAGGCTCACAACTGTCTGGACCTCTATCTCCAAAAGGGTCAACACCCTTTTCTAGGCCCTGCGGCACCTGCACACGTGGAGTTCACTTACACAGACACATAAATAAAAACAAATCTTTAAAAAGCAAAAATGCTACCAGTGAGACCCTTGCTATACAACCTAACAATGTGACTTTGATACCAGGAATGTAGTGTAGGAGAGACCCAATTCCCCCAAGTAGCCCTGATTTCCACATGCACACTGTGGCAAGCTCTTCCCACCCCTAATACACACAAAATAAAATTCAAAAGTAAAAGTAAAAATATGCTTTTTACTCAGTGGTGTTGAAACTACTTTACTACATTAACATGTGGAACAGACTTTAAAGGCAACCCAATTTTGAACAATGGAGTCTCAATTGATGCTTCAAATCTGGGGACTTGAATTACAAATAATTCAACAAGGCTAAGGGGGCAGTTATTTTAGTAACTGTGCAAGTGCCAGAAAAGGCAACAGTATATTTGTGTGTTTTATGTATGCATACATGTGGTTGTCAGAGGAGAACCTATGTCACTCCTCCTCAGCTGCCTCCATATTGTTTGAGACAGTCTCTTACTGGGATCTGAAATCACCAAATTAGGCTAGGCTGGCTGAGTGGGACCCCCAGGGAGGTCTGTCTGCCTCACCAGAGTTGCGATTCTATGCGCTAGGGTCATATGTGCTGTGCACCACTGTCTGGCTTTTTATCTTAATACACTGGATATAACATAGGCAGCAGCGGGATTGCATAATCCCAGCAGTATGGAGGCAAGGAGAAGTAGAGGTGGAACTCTGGTTCTCATGGTTGTGTACCAAGTACTTTGCTGTTGGGAGCACAGACGTCCTTGCACTCACAGACAGCACCAGAGAAACTAGTAATGCTTAACCCACAAAGTTGTCTTTCTAAGGGAAAAGCTGTATAACGCATTTTCTGCCTAGGTGCTGGGACTGGGGCTGGTTAATAGCCTAGGTCAGCAGCTTCCAACCCATGGATCATGGCCCTATGGGGCTGAATGACTCTTTCATAGGGGTCACATATCAGATATTTATGTTGTGATTCATAACTAGTAAAATTATAGTTGTGAAGCAAGAAGAAAAATAATTTTATGGATGGGGGTCACTACAACATGAAAAACTGTATTAAAGGGTGGCAACATTAGGAAGGTTGAGAACTACTGGACTAGGTGATCCTGGCACTGTCTGTAGGGTCAGAACATACCAAGCTCCCACAAGCAGGACCAGATCACCTACCTCTGTGCTATCTGTATGACTGAGACCACACCAGATCTCCTTTAGGCCCTTAAGGTAACATATAGCCTACCTCTGGAACCCATCTTCATGGAAGAAGTGACAATTACTTTGAGAAAAGTTTCAATATAATTACACTCTGCCAGCTCTGGTGTTGGCAGAGACCCCCTTAACACCTTACTATTGCCCCAGTCTACATTTTTTGTGGTAAGCCTGAACTTTTAACCGATAAGCCATCTCTCAACTTCCAATACTAGTTTAGTAGTCAATAATGCTTTTGGAATAAATGACCGGATACTGAGGTAGGGGGAAAAACTAGAAGGAAGTTGGTACTATTATAAACAACTATGTAAGTTAGGTAAACAAGTGGGTAAGTTAGGCTTAACAAAGTGATAGAAGACAACATGTTTATATTGAGACCATGGCTTTTAAACAAAACAAAACAAAACAAAACAAAACAAAACAAAACATGTGTTAGAGAGATGGCTCAGCTGTTAAGAGTACTGACTGCTCTTCCAGAGGTCCTGAGTTCAAATCCCAGAAAACATGGTGGCTCACAACCATCTGTAATGGGATCCTACGCCCTCTTCTGGTATGTCTGAAGACAGCTACAGTGTATTCATATACATTAAAATAAACAAAACCCTTTATTTTGTAAATTCCTATCTTTGGTTTGTTTGTTTTGATTTGGTTTTTTCCAGACAGGGTTTCTCTGTATAGCCCTAGCTGTCCTGGAACTCACTCTGTAGACCAGGCTGGCCTTGAACTCAGAAATCCACCTGCCTCTGCCTCCCAGGGTGCTGGGATTACAGGCGTGCGCCACCACCGCCCAGGCTGTAAATTCCTATCTTGAAACAAGATATAACCAAGGAGTGGTGTTTCTGGTTTCCTACAGTCCCAAGAAACACTTTGCTCTCAGATGCCTCAAGCCAAACTTTGGTTTGGTGCCTCACTCAAAATAATCTCTCAAAACGTTTAACAATTTTCTAACTACGCCAAGAATATTTTTCCTAACAGGTCAAAGGTTGAAGACCTAAAGTTGGAGCCGGGTGGTGGTGGCACACGTCTTTAATCCCAGCACTTGGGAGGCAAAGGCAGGTGGATCTCTGAGTTCGAGGCCAGCCTGGTCTACAAAGTGAGTTCCAGGACAGGCAGGGCTACACAGAGAAACCCTGCCTCAAAGGGAAAAAAAAAAAAAAAAAAAAGGGAAGTTGGAGTTAAGTATGTAGCTCAGTAGGCAGAGCACAGGCCTGAGTTTGGTCTCCAGCGTCAGTACAGGTGAGACCGACGAAGGAGAACCAGAGTTCTACATCATCCTCTGTTAAATTTGAGGTCTAGCAGGACTACATGAGACCTTACCTCAAAAATTTAAAATATAGCCGGGCGTTGGTGGCGCACACCTTTAATCCCAGCACTTGGGAGGCAGAGGCAGGCGGATTTCTGAGTTCAAGGCCAGCCTGGTCTTCAGAGTGAGCTCCAGGACAGCCAGGACTACACAGAGAAACCCTGTCTCGAATAACCAAAAAAAAAAAAAAAAAAAAAAAAAAAAATTAAAATATATTGAACTTAATATCACATAAGAATACTTAAAGGATCTGAAAGAAAGTAACCTTTGGGGATTAATGCTTTTCAGAATAGCATACATTAATACAGTTCTCAAAAAGAGAAAAGTATATACATAAAACAGTGCTTTCACGAGGCTTTACTTTGCTAGATAAGTTTTATCCTCTAACTAGATCCAATCACCTCATTTCCTCGATTCTAAATTTATGACTTTTCATATTTACTACTAACAGTTTATAAGTCTTTTTTCCTTCCCCATCCCCTGAAATATTACCATGTATAAAATAAATGTACTAGGTATATGTAATTTTCTTTGCCTTGAGGGTAACTCCACAGTCTAATAAAACCTTTCTTGCCCAGAGCTTCTCCATATAGTTCCCGCCTGTACGAGTAACTGAACAAAGAGGTTCTAGAAGGTTGCCCAAAGTCAGCAAACCACCTAAAGTTGGTTCTTAGGCATCCAATCCTAAAATACACTCAGATGACTTGATGTGCAGCCATCAAGAGCTGCCTAGCAACCCGGTGCCTAGCCCCGCCCCTCCCAGGTACCCAAAGCCTAAATCCAACAGCCAACCGCCAACCTCCGGGCTCTAGCCATGACTGCTTACGGGTAGTCCTCATCCAGTGAAGCAGTGCCGGGACATCTGCGGGAGCCGTAGTTCCGAGCAGCTGAAGCACAGCTCTCTGAGCGGACCGAAAGTCCATGGCTAAGTCAGCCAACAAGACAGGAGCGGCTTCTCACTGAGCACGCGCGGCCAGACACGCGCCCGCCGCGACTCCGCCCTCCTCAGACCTTCCAGTCACGAAAGCCGAAACGCTAAGCCCCGCCCCTTCGGGAATTCCGCGCTGGCAGCTGCGGAATCCCTAATCCTCGCTCCCTCGTGGAGTTCTCCTGCACCCTTTCGTTTAGTGGCTTTCCCTTAAGTCCTGACTTTCCCTCGAGATTGCACCCGGGGGGTGGGGGAAGTCTGTTTCGCTGGTAGCTTGCCGCCGCAGTGACATACTGGTAGAACACTAAGGTCAAAGGTCACCTCAAGCAAAGAAACACCCCTTCAACCCTTAGCCGAGGGGAGCCGGAGAAACCGGGCATTGTGCCCCGGAAGCGGAAGTGTCTTTTCACGAAGGGCTCAACTACGCTGAGTGATGACGTCTCCTCATTGGGCGGAAGGTTCGGTGGCAGTCGTCGGTATTCCAGCTGGTGGGAGTTGGCTTCGCTGTGCGGGGCGCTGGGCACCTAGTTTCTGTAGCTGGGAAGTTGGGCTGCGGGGTCGTCCCTGTCCTTCTGCTTCCAGTGTTCCTGGGTTTCCTTCTGCGGCGTGGGGCCTCGCCAAGGACTCGCCGGCCCTGTGGGGCCACGGCTTTAGTGGTGCCTTTTGCGGTGAGTGTGGGGGTTTTCCTCGCTCTGCGCTGGGGGAGCGCAGCCAGACTCCTAATTAGAGCGCTGCTTCTGTGGAAGTCTTCCAGGTCGAGCACAAGCTGTGATCGCCGACGTAGAGGTACACTGGACACTTTTACTCTTTTCCTCCATTGCAAGTTTTACTGAACGATGCACTGTTACCCTTTTAATTTGTCTTCAGGTTTACCGGAGCCAAAATAAGTAAGCATTTGTAGGCTTGGCTTATGGAAGACATTCCTGAACAAGAATTTAGATAAATTTAGATAAAGCTACTTCCCCAAAGCCTTTTGACATATACTAGGGTTTATTTTCCAATCTTTTAGTGTTTATTAGTATATTGGTTAGCATATCGTTCTTTAAGTAGCAGAATGAATAGAACTTTTAGTTTAGCGACAATGATAAAGATGTGCTAAGGAATTTTCCTTTTCTCAGTCGGCGCTACTGACACTGTTTTTGTTTTTGTTTTTTGTTTGTTTGTTTTTGTTTTGGAAACTTTCTTAATCAGCTTTTCTGTTACCAGTCTTCCCTTGTTAGATATGCGTTTGAACAAAATGTTTATGAGGCCTTCTTTCTTTGTTTTTTCTTTTCAAGCTGAAGAGATAAAGTAATGAAGGACACTACTTGTAACATGAAGATTCTAGCAGTACAGAAGATAAAAAGTCCATAAATATATATTATAGCCTGACTCTAGTTAGGCCAAAAGAGATGTGGGTCAGTGATGACAGTTAATATGCCCCTTAAGAGATTTGTCTGAGTCCTTTGCTTTTGAAGGCTAGCCTCAGTTTCCTAATAGGCTTACAAGGATACAAGAGGGTTAAGTAAAGTAGTATAGTTCCTATGATATAGTTGAAAGGTGCAGAAGAGGGAGACATTTCCCTCAAACCTCTTTACCTCAACTCTTTGATATGACAGATTTAGTATTTTCTGATTTAATAAATAAAGACTATTATACAAGGAATACTCCTGTAACCCTCTGTGCCTGATACTGGAATGGAAATGTTTCTTTCTTTTAAAGATAGGTTTTTTTTTTTCCCTTGTGCTTTTGGAGGCAAAGATGACCAGTAAAAATTAGTCTCTTGGGATACTCTTAGTCTTGGTTGATTTGCTCTTTCATTTGCCCCACATTGGTAGACGACAGAATCTTCCACAGACTCACCGAGAGAGTTCTCACCCACCTGTTGCTCCCATACACCGTTCCCATATGCCAACCATTTACGTGCACTTTCTCTGGCCTTCATTTTGAGAGTTCTGCACTTTATGCAGTAAATATACTGCTGCCATCTCCCATTTTCCACTAGGAAATGTGGTGTGTATGTGGAAATGTATAGAAGCAGTGTGTTTTTGAGTTTTGACCCTTATGAGTGTTGTTATGTGTATGTTCAATTTTTTAAAAGACTAAGCCACATTTCCTTAGTTAGCTACTTTGTAGTCTAGATAGGGAAATTACTTGAGCACAGGTGTGTGTGCCTGGACTTCGTTAATAATACCCCATCCCTAAAGTACACAACAAAGTAGTGTAATAAAAGGAACACTTATTTATACATTTGTAAAAGTAACTTTTATTCAACAGAAGTGATTGTCATCTTGGATGCTTACTGCCTCTGTCTGCTAACCTAGACCTAATCCTAGAAGCTTCTAGCCTCCATACAATCTTATCAAAGCCTGGAATGTTTTCAGCCTTGGAGATTTACTGCTGAATAAGTTCGCCCCTTCCTAATTCTTTCTGATCTCTGGTTGGCTGGTCAGTTCAACTGTTCTGGCTCAAAACTCCTCTCCACACTGATTCAATCTGCCTTCTCTTTCAGCCTCTCCTGAATTGCTCTGCGTTACCTCATAGTTAACTGGCAATCTTTTCTCATCTTCTGGCTCCTTCTCATTCTGTGGTTCATTCTGTCTTCGTCTGGATCTAGCTGGTTTTCTCTTTGCAACCTGTCTCTGTAAAACTTCTTGGTAAACTTTTGTAGTCTTCTAACTCTTGGATTTTTCTCCATTTGGAGGAAACTGTATATATAGCTTTTGTTTTCCTTTTTGAGAAAAGATATAACTATGTTGACTTAGCCAACCTTGAAGCCATAGTTTCAAGTAATCTTCCTGACTCAACTTTCCAAGTAAAAAGTACCTATATTCTGCTTGAGATATTGTAAAAGTTGAGGGCAGGTTTTCGTTCCTTTGGGAGATACTGCTGAGTGCAATGATTATAATATGCCAGGGTCTATAATGACTTCTTTTGCTTTTCTGATCAAGAGTTTTAGATATGACTCGTTCTCTAAAACATTTTATTTCCCATCCCTCAAGTGATATTGTCCCTGGGATTCTGACTGAGGATTTGGTTTTGAGCTGACAGGCTTTGACCATAACCAGCGCATCCCTGCCTGAGCGTGTGCCTCCTCACACTTTTCCATCTGCCCCTTCAGTGCTCTTACCAGTTTCAAAAGCAACTATTTCCAAGGAATTTTATTGTTTTTGTTTTTTTTCTCTTGTCAAGATTTTTTGTAAAGATTCTTTTTATGACTAGCCTGACAGCTAAAGAGAAACCTTGTATTGTTTTGCTTTCTTGTTTTTGTTTTCTTTTTTTGAGACACAAGGTTTCTCTGCATGGCCTTGGGAACTTGCTCTGTAAACCAGGCTGACTTGTAACTCAAATACATCCTCCTCTCTGCCTCCCAAGTGCTGGGATTAAAGGCATGTGCCACCACAGCTCGGTGACAAAGAGTATCTTTTCTTTTTTTTTTTTTTTTTTTTTTTTTTTGGTTTTTGGAGACATAGTTTCTCTGTGTAGTCCTGGCTGTCCTGGAACTCACTCTGTAGACCAGGCTGGCTTCAAACTCAGAAGTCTGCCTGCCTCTGCCTCCCAAGTTCTGGGATTACAGGGGTGCGCCACCACGCCCGCCCGGCTGACAAAGAGTATCTTAAAAAAGATCCTTTGTAGGTTTTTTTCCCCTTTCTTCTTTTGTCTCCCTCCCTCCCTCCCTCCATCCCTCCTTCCCTCCCTCTCTCTCTCTCCTCCCTTCTTTCTTGGCTGGCCAGCATGGGACTTGCTATGTAGACCATGCTAGCCCTGGGTCACAGAGCTCCAGGAGTCTATTCCTTCTGAGTGCTAAGCTGTGCACTACTATATCCTACCTTCTTGATTTTTTTAATTACTATTCTTATTGCTTATTGGATATGGTGTTGGGGAGGGAGGTGTATATATGTTTGTGCATGTTGTGTATGTGCCAGAGGATAATGTCTTCTTCTTACCCTCTGCTTAACCTCTTTGGACAGGGTCTTTTTTTTAATTGTAAAATCTTTTTCTAAGTTTTTTTTTTAATTTATTTTTTGAGATTATAATATAATTACATCATTTCCCCCTTTCCTTTCCTCCCAGTACGCCCTCGTTTATACTCTTAACTTGTTTTTAATTCATGGCCTCTTTTTCAGTAATTGTTATATACATGTATGTTTATGCATATATTCCTAAGTACATATATACCTTGTTTTGTCTATATATTACTAGTATGTAGGTTTTCATGGCTGACCATTTGCTATCACATAATCAGTTGGTGTGCTCTCATGACGAAGACCATTTCTCCTGCTCTTAGTTGCTTGGAATTTCTTGGGTAAAGTTGAGGCCACCCGAAGAGCTGTTGGTTGCTGCCAGTGTGTTTGTGCCATTATTGCACCCCTAGGGTCCCTGTGCCATGACACTTGTTGTGGTGGTGTATAGCTGTCATAGCTGGTGGAACTGTTGGTTGCTTTCCTCTTTGACGCTTCCTTCCATGGTGCCTTCTGGTACCAAGAAAACTACTCTTCAGGGAGGAGGCTTTCTGGTCAGTTCCAGCTCAGAGAGAAGCCTTTGGGCTCTCTGTCTAAAGAACATGGTGTCTTCATTAATAGGGACTTGCCTTCTACCTCTGTTGGTGGGGAAGGCCAACCAAGGGCAGTAACAGTAGCCTGTTCAACAGCCCTGACAGACAACTCAAAGGGGGCTTTTCATGGTTGGTGTTGGAGGTTTTGTTAGATAGTCATTGGTTTTTGGAGGGAATATTATTAACTCTGATTTTAAAAAATTCATTTAAACTATATTTATTTATATACAGACTTAAGTGTATTATAGTTTTGTTTGTTATAGGTAGATTTTTAATACTATACTTCCTAATAATTTCTTTTCAAACTCCCTAGTTTTACCCTTCTGTCCTGAATTTCTCTCCCTCTCTACTTCCTAATTAGAGTCTTAATTTCCTATGTAGAGCCCTGTTTTCCTCTCTCCCCATCAAATTGCTTACACCCCACTATATCCCTCTGTATTGTCTCCTCACACCACCAGTGGCCCCTTTTTCACCTTCCTGATTTCTGCATCCACTCTAGGCTGTGTACTCATCTGAGGATTTGGAGCTGTGCACCTTAGAGAGAACATGTGATGTTTGAGACTGGGTCTCTAATTGTACCTAAAGCCCACTAGTTTGGCTAGCTGGTTGGCCGGTGAGTTCCTTGGACCTGCCCCTCAGTGCTGGGATACATGCATACACAGCCTTTACAGTGGGTGCTGGGAAGTCAAACTCAGATCCTCATGTTCGCACCGCAGGTCCTCTTAGGCATTGAACCATTTCCCCAGGCACCTCAAATAGTCGTTTAAAATTACATTTATTTTCAGAGCAAACATGGATTTATTAAGAAAAAATGATGAAAATCCTGACGATGAGATAGGTTCTAATAGTTCCTTTTCTTTTAAAGTAAGCTTGTTCTATAACCAGGGTTGGCCATAAGCTCACAATCCTTCTGCCTCAGTCAGGTATGCATTACCATGCATACCTAGCCTAATAGAAGTTTTCTCTACCTTTTCTTCCATTAGACTGTGAAGTGGGGGCTAAAAAGATAGTTCAGTTGGTAAAGTACTAAGTCCAAATTTTTTTAAGATTTTAAATCTTTTGGTAAAAATATAGCCAAGAATCAAGAATGATGGGGATTTTGTATTAATCTTTATGCCCAACATGAATATTTTGATTTATTGGTTGTCTATGGGAGCCAGGGAGAGAGCTCAGAGAATTTGATTCTAGGAACCCACCTAAAATAGCCAGTCTTTAGTTGCAGATACATGGAATCTCAGCACTGCAGATATAAAAACAGGCAGAACTGTGGGACTTCCAGCCAGCTGAGCCTATGTGGCCAGTGCCAGGTCAGTGAGAGACCCAGTCTCAATGAGCAAATGGATAGCTCCTGAGTAGTTTGAGATACCTCTGGTCTCTTCTACATGGACGCACATAGATGCTCAGGTTAAAAGCATGCCCACCGCCGGTTGTGGTGGCGCACGCCGGTAGGACTTGCTGAAGGAGGCAGAGGCAGGAGGATCAGGAGTTCGAGGCCAGCCTGGGCTACACATTTAAAAGCCGGGCGGCGGTGGCGCGTGCCTTTAATCCCAGCACTTGGGAGGCCGAGGCAGGCGGATTTCTGAGTTCGAGGCCAGCCTGGTCTACAAAGCCAGTTCCAGGACAGCCAGGGCTACACAGAGAAACCCTGTCTCAAAAAAACAAACAAACAAACAAACAAACAAAATAAAAACAAAACATGCCCACCATGCCTGCTTACAATATTAGTTTTAATGTTAAGATTTTAAACTTTAAAAAACTAGTTAGGTGTGGAGGCACACACCTATACTCAAGAGATAGAGGCGTGAGGATTGTTCCAAGTTCCAAGCCAGCCTTGTCTATATAGTGAGATTTTGTCTCAAAGAAACCAGTGAGGAGTTTATGGTGGTATAAAATGAGCAAGAGAGCTTTATCTATATTTATCTAATGTTAATTTATTGATTAGGAATGAAGATTTTTATGCTGGCACAATTCATGAAGCATATTGTAGGTATTTAATGACTAGATAAATGAGTACAAATGACACGTAGCTGAACTAGTTTATATACTAATAGCATAAGTTCTGTCTTTCAAAGAAGCATATTAGAAAATAATTTTCTTCTTGGTGTAAAAAATACTATGCTAAAAAAAAAACCTATGCTGAGCAGTGGTGGTGTCTTAGTTAGGGTTTCCATTGCTGTGAGGAGACACCACAACCATGGCAACTCTTATAAAGGACAGCATTTGATTGGGGCTGGCTCACAGGCTCAGAGGCTTAATCCATTATCACCATGGCAGCATGCAGGCCAGATAGGTGTTGGAGCTGAGAGTTCTGCATCTTGATCTGTATGGCAGCAGTGTCACTGGGCGTGGTTTGAGCATATGTGAGACCTCAAGCCTATCTCCACAATAACACCTCTTCCAAAAAGGCTACACCTCCTAATAGTGCCACTCCCCATGGACCAAGCATTTAAACACATGAAGCTATGGAGTCCATACCTATTCAAACCACCAGGGGTAGTGCATGTCTTTAATCCCAGCACTTGGGAGGTAGAGGCAGGTAGATCTCTGAGTTTGAGGCCAGCCTGGTCTACAGAGTGAGCTCTAGTATAGTCAGGGCTACACAGTAAAACCCTGTCTTAAAAAACAAAAAACAAAGCCAGGCATGGTGGCGCATGCCTGTAATCCCAGCACTTGGGAGGCAGAGGCAGGCGGATTTCTGAGTTCGAGGCCAGCTTGGTCTATAGAGTGAGTTCCAGGACAGCCAGGGCTACACAGAGAAACCCTGTCTCAAAAAAACAAACAAACAAAAAAAAACAAAAAAACCAAAACTTGTAAGTATACACTGTGTGTGTGTGTGTGTGTGTGTGTGTGTGTGTGTGTAGGCAAAAACCTCTGGACATAAAATAAAAATAAATATATCTTAAAAATAATTGTAGCCATTACCAGGTGTAGTGGTACATATCTATTATTTCACTATGTAGGAGTTAGAGGCTGATCAGGAGTTAAGCCCTCACTGTGATCCATTTTACCAACTGATTCATTTCCCAGCCTGAAATATGATTCCTATACCACACAGTTTACCTAAGATGTACAATTTGAAGGCTTTTGATCAATACAGTATTGCTTAGCCACGACCATAATCAATTTTAGAACATTTTTATTATTCTGTGAAACACCATACCCACTAGTAGTCACTTCCCACTTTATTTTCCTGAGCTCTGAGCAACTATTAATCTACACTGTTTCTGTAGATATGCCCACTACAGATATTTTATAAGTGAAATGATAGTAACTGGTCTTTTGAGACTGATGCTGCATAATGACCCCTGTATGTAATGTATTCAAGATTCATTCATGTTGTAGCATGTTCTATACTTCATTTCTTTTTATTTATTTTCTATTAACAGCTCAGTATGTATCTCCACCACATTTTACTTAGCCATTCATTAGTTGAGGGATATTTGGATTGTTTCTATTTTTAGCTATTTTAAATAATTATGCTGTGACTGACCATGTTTTGTTTTGATATATATCTTGGTTTCTTTTGGATAAATATGTTGTAGCAGAATTTCTGGGTCATATAGTAACTGGTTTCCTCCCACCCTCTTTGGTTTTTGAGACGAAGTCTCTCTACATAGCCCTTACTGTCCTCAGACTCAGCTCGATCTGAGAGCTTCTGCCTCTCAAGTGCTGGGATTAAAGACTGCACCAATATGCGCTGCTGCTGCTTTTCTTTTTAATTGTATTATTTTAGTGACAGTGGCTCTCTACAAGCCACTTGGCTTGAAACTTGCTAGTAGCCTGGTTGGCCTGAATTCATGATTCTTCTGAAGTCTAGATTTGTATAAAGAAAAATATTTTTAAAGTGTGCTGTTAAAAGTACTTAGGTAAGCTCGGCATGCTGTTCAATTAGTAGCTTGAGTAACTAGGCTGTGGAGAAACCGGGTTCAGTTTCTCGCGCCATGTAATCTTTGTTCTTGGGAGGCAGATCAGAAGTCTAAAGTCATCCTTGGCAGCTTAGAGTTCAAGGTCAGCCATACATGACAGCTACCTTAAAATTCGTAAATGATTAACAGTTTTTTAGAAAGAAAAAATACAAAGAAAGGTGTGTTGAGGAATGCCACGTTTGTTTTTTAGTTTAAAAAGAGCCACAACTGGTTGTGCATGGTGGTGGTATATGCCTTTAGTCCTAGCCAGATCTATGTAGAAAGACTGTCTCTAAAAGAAATAAACAAAAAGCGTCATAGAATGGGGAATTAGATTTTTTTTTTTTTAATGCAGCCCTGCCTGTCCTAGAATTGGCCTGTAGACCAAGCTGGCCTTGAACTTGTAGATCTTCAATACCCTGTTTCCCAAGCACTAGGATCAAGGGTGTGCACCACCATGCCCAACTAGAGTTATTAAAAAAATACTTTTTATTTTATGTGTACTCGAGTGTTCTGCTTGCATGTATGTGCTCCACTTGTGTGCCTGATCCTTGAGGATGTGGAAAGATAATATGGGTTCCTTGGAACTAGAATTATGGGTAGTTGTAAACCACCATGTGAATGCTGGGAATTGAACCCAGATCCTCTGGAAGAACAAGTGTTCTTTATCAGTGAGCCATCTCTCCAGCACTCTAACATTCATTTTTAAAAATTGACTGGTATAACTTAAAATGAAGGATGACCTTTTATGATGTCATCTTAACAAGATCATTGTGTTGTCATAGATTGGACTGTATAACTCCTGTAACAGTGATAAAAGATGAATGGAAACATCCCTCTTCTTCCATGAAAGTAATTACTTCATTGATTTAGCATATTGGATATGGGATAAGAAATAAATCTTGAATCTTTTCAATGAAGTAGTTGTTCTTTGAGGTTAAACAATCATATAACTCTTTAAAACAAAACAACTTTTGCTTAAGGTAAACAACCTTTGCTCATTTTCAACATGTCAGCAATAATTTACAGTTTTTAATTTATTAATTTAATTTAATTTTTAATATTTTGAAGACAGGGTCTCACTATGTCTCCCTGGCTGACCTCCAGCTCACAGAGCTCTATCTACCTCTGTCTCCTGTGTGCTGGTGCGCTGGAGTAAAGGTTTGTGCCACCATATCCAGCTTTAACTTTTTTCAATTAATTATCTTTAAAATGTAGACAGTGTTTCACTATGTAGACCTAGCTGGCCCAGAACTCACTATATAGAACAGGCTGGCCTGGAAATAATGCATGGAGATCTTCCTCTGTCTCCCAAATGTTGGGATTAAAGGTGTATATCACCACACCTGAAAATAATAATTTTTAACTTGTAAATTACTAAATTTTGCTTGAGTTGGAATGTAACATTTAACTAATTACTCAGCCTGAGAAGCCCTTTTTCTATTAGACCCTAAAGTTCATTTCCCTTCCTACAGCCTTTAGCTCCCCTAAGCTCAATATCCCTGTGCCCAATATCTTAGCTATTTTCTCACTGGTTTCTTTTTCAATTAATTTTTAGATTTCATATATGCATGTGTACCACATACATTCCTGGTGCCAGACGATACAAGAAGAGGGTTCCAGATTCCCTAGAACTGGAGTTACAGGCACTTGTGAGCTGCCGTGTTGGTGCTGGGAATTAAACCTGGGTCATCTGGAAGTCAGTGCTCTTGCTTACTGAGCCAAAAATAAAAAGTGCCTGTGATTTCAGGACCAAGTTTTGATAAAGCCTAACCTGTTTAGCTTAGCCTAATTTTGTTTTTCATTCTGTGACTTTTAGAGAAACCAAGAGTTGACTGTGACTCCTTATTGCTAGGTTTACTTCACTAGTCATTTGTCTAGGTTCTCCAAAGACACAAACCAATTTATTTTCTTACCCATTATTGTTGTTGTTGTTGTTGTTGTTGTTGTTGTTGTTATCATTATTTAGTGGTGTGTGTGTGTGTGTGTGTGTGTGTGTGTGTGTGTAGGTATTTTTGGTAGGAATTGGCTTAGACAGTAATGGAGGCTGATGAGCCTGAGGATGGGATGACTGGAGTTGTTGGCAAGTGAGAGGCTAACTCTGTAGTTGAAGTCCCGAGGCTAACCCGACAGGCTGAAGACCAGAGACACAGGAGCGATTTCTTTTCTTTTTTTTCTTTTCTTTTCTTTTCTTTTCTTTTCTTTTCTTTTCTTTTCTTTTCTCTTCTCTTCTCTTCTCTTCTCTTCTCTTCTCTTCTCTTCTCTTCTCTTCTCTTCTCTTCTCTCCCTTCCCTTCCCTTCCCTTCCCTTCCCTTCCCTTCCCTTCCCTTCCCTTCCCTTCCCTTCCCTTCCCTTCCCTTCCCTTCCCTTCCCTTCCCTTCCCTTCCCTTCCCTTCCCTTCCCTTCCCTTTCCTTTCCTTTCCTTTTCTTTCTTTTCTTTTTTGTAGTTAGGCAAGAGGAATTCTGTTTTGGTGTTTATTCTGTTGTTATTTTATTGTGTACCTTGTCTTACCAGCTACTAATTAAAGCATGTTGAGGACAGGCAATCATATAAATTATGTCATCCTTACATGTAGCAGTATATCTGTATACTTTTATAAAGCTACACCTTTTGTTTGTTTTCATTTTAGGCTGTCTTGTGTAACTCAGGCTGGCCTCCAGCTCATTATTCCTATTCCTCTGCCCCTCTGCTTTCAAGAGCTAGGGCCTCAGAAGTGTGTTCCCATGCCTGGCTTAAGGGTTTGGAAGTTACTGTATTTTGGAGTTGAGAAATCAGTAAATCACTTTAGAATGGGAGGAAGAATGTTTTCTTTGGTGGTTAGAAGAATAAGATGAAGTAATATGATTTATTTTTCATTTGTTTCTTTTGAGACATAGACTCACTATGTGGCCTTGATTGGCTTGGAGCTCTCAATGGGAGAGGAGAGGAGAGGGGAGAGGGGAGAGAAGGGAGAGGGGGGAGAGGGGGAAGAGGGGAGAGGGGAGGGAGGGGGGAGAGGGGAGAGGGGAGAGAGGGAGGAGAGACCCGACTCCAGGTGCCCTGTCTATCTGGAAGTCAGAGGGAACGTTGAGGGGAGCGCTTTCTCCTTCCACTGTGGCATCCAGTGTTTGACCCAGGCTTGCTCAGCCAGCACTTTCGTCTGCTGACCCAGCACACCCACCTTCTTTATTTTTTTGGAAATGGGTTTTGGTGTAGCCAGGATGGCTTTGAACTCCTTATGTAGCTGAGGCTGGTCTTGAACTTCGAGTCCTCCTGCCTCTGCCTCTGTCTCCTGAGTGCTAGGGTTAATTAATGCATGCACTATCATGACTGGATGGATTGAAAAATATTCCAAAAATTAAATAAAACTTGGAGCTCTAGATGGCTTAGTGGCTTTAGTAAGAGTGCGTGCTGCTCTTTCCCAGAGAACTGGAGTTAAGTCCCAGCACCCCTGTCATGTAGCTCAAAACACCTGTAACTCCAGCTCCAGGGGGCCAACACTGCCCCTGGCCTCAATGTAGATCAGGCTGGCCTCCAGCTCATAGTGAATCCCAAGTGCTGGGATTAAGGTGTGTGCTACCATGCCCATCATTAGACATGATGTTCTTTATGTGGTTTAGTGGGTGACTGTCATGTAGTTAATGGCTCAGCAGTTGATTTATTTTTGTGCTACAAATGTTAAGTGATTTATGAATTAAGGTAAATTTTCCTTGCCTTTTTCTTTTCTACTTAAGAGTCAGATTCAGAATAGCATGGAGTTCTCTAATGTGGGAGCTGAGCACCATGTCTGTGGAGTTCTTCTTTCTCTTTTTCTTTATAAGTGGGCAGGGTGCACCTTTCTGTTACTCACACTCATGAGCATGTGCAGAAGAGAACAAAATTAATGTAAGGCCAAAGTTTCATTTCTTCAACAGATATTATTGGACATTTAAATCTGATGATTTATGTTTAAGATTCTCTAATTAGATATGTAAATGGAAGGTGTCATAACCTAACTTATCCTTTGGACAGGAATGTATTAAAGTTACAGGTTGAGGCACTAGAAGCTGAAATTATAGTATACATCTTTAATTTGAATTTAAATATTTTTTTTCACTTAGGAGTTAATGAGAAATGGTTTTCACTTATATTTTCTTTTCCTTTCTAGAGTTCTCATAAGTACATCGTAAAACCTTCAAGATGGTTCTAGCAGATCTTGGAAGAAAAATAACATCAGCATTACGCTCATTGAGCAATGCCACCATTATCAATGAAGAGGTATGAAAATATAGTGCGAGATACATGTGCTGGTGCATTGTTATTAGAATTAGAGAACTGAACTAAATATGTCTCTTTAGACTTGTGATTTAATTTGATGTATACTTACTTCTATAAATACACAATAACAGTAAGGAGTGCTTTACATTGAAAAATCCACTACTGTGTCATTTCACCATTTTTTTAAACGTAATTTTTTTTTAATTTGTGTGTGTGTGTGTGTGTGTTTGTGTGTGTGTGTGGTTATTTGCACAACAATGCTATTACCCATGGAAGCCAGAAGAGGTTGGGTCTCTGGACCTGAGTTACAGGGGACTGTGAGCTGCCCAAGTTCTGAGAATCAAACTCAGGCCCTCTGGAAGAGCAGCAAGTGCTCTTACCCACTGACCCATTTCCCCTTCCATTATTTCACCATACTAGTCAGAACTTTTTTTAAAAAATCCCTAAAATCAGCCGGGTGGTGGTGGCCCACGCCTTTAATCCCAGCATTTGGGAGGCAGAGGCAGGTGGATTTCTGAGTTCGAGGCCAGCCTGGGCTGCAGAGTGAGTTCCAGGACAGCCAGAGCTGTACAGAGAGACCCTGTCTCGAAAAAACAAAAAAGCCGGGCGGTGGTGGCGCACACCTGTAATCCCAGCACTTGGGAGGCAGAGGCAGGCGGATTTCTGAGTTCGAGGCCAGCCTGGTCTACAGAGCGAGTGCCAGGACTACACAGAGAAACCCTGTCTTGAAAAACAAAACAAACAAACAAAAAAAAAATCCCTAAAATCTACTTTTAGTTTAATAATATTAAAAAAAAAAAAAGCCAAAACAAAACAATGTAGCTTTTGAATACTTGACTCTGAAAATACAGTATGCTCTTCTGTCTCAGCGTAGATCTAGGACTTCACAGCCCTCCTTTCTCCTTCGTTAAACTTGGGCTTATCTGTTTTTTTTTTTTTTTTGTTTTGTTTTTTTTTGCCTGTACCTTTCATTTAGCATTCTTTATATAAAAGATTAGCATGTTAGCCTAGTGTGGTGGTGTGTACTGTGGGGATAATTAATACTTGGTTATTAATACCCATGTAAAACTAAATGCCATGCCTTATTTTGACAGAATGACTGGGATTTAATAATGTATTCTCTCCAAGGGTAATTGAAAAAATCTTTTCTCACCTCCAATAGAGTAGTGGCATTGCTATATTGTTATTAAGCTGCTATAGCACATGGAACCTGATCAGTCATTGTTTTTATATTGCTGGAGTAAAACACTGAGCATATTTTAATTTTATTTATTTTCAGGTATTAAATGCTATGCTGAAAGAAGTATGTACAGCATTATTGGAAGCAGATGTTAATATTAAACTAGTGAAGCAACTAAGAGAAAATGTTAAGTAAGTTGAATTAATTGTATAAAAACACAACTACTACCTTTAAACAGTTGAGCTAGAAAGTCAGTGTGGTTCTATGGGTATAAAATTTACAATCTGTAAAAAAATAAAATTAATATTTTATAGTTATATCCAGAGAAATTAATTATGCATTGAACTGTAAGTCTTCAAAAACAACTCAAAGTCTTGCATCTAGTCTTTTCTAGTATAATTCTCTGTGGTATAATCTTATAAATCTGTAATAATTATTTGAATGCTAATTAATATGAATAATTGAATACTCACATTCTGTGGGATAGAAGTACTTTGAGATTATCTTAACTGACTTTCTTCTTATCCCAATTGTCACCATTTTGAAGGTCTGCAATTGATCTTGAAGAGATGGCATCTGGTCTAAACAAAAGAAAAATGATTCAGCATGCTGTATTTAAAGAACTCGTAAAGGTAAACATGTATAAAGATTATGAGTCCATCAACTCTGTGCTTTTGAGTCCCTTCTATTATATTTTATGGAAAATTCATCCATATTAAAATAAAAATTTGAACCATTAAGATGCTTCTCTGGTAAAGGTGACTGCTGCTAAAACTAATAACCTGAACTCGATCCTGGAACCTGTGTAGTAGAAGAGAATTGGCTCCTGTAGCAGTTCCCTGACTTTCACATGTGTGTCATGCGACATAAGTACAGACAGATATGCATACACACAGAAAAAAGAGTTAGGTAATAAATGGAAGGGCTATTAACTTTTCTGAAAGTGGGCTATTTTAAAAAAAATATATTTGTGTTTCGGGCCTGGGGAGATGGCTGAGCAGTTCCGAGCACTTGCTCCTGTAGAGGACCCAGGTGCAATCCCTAGCATCCACACAGTAATTCACAACCACCTGCAACTCCAGTTCCAGAGGATCTGATGCCATCTTCTGATCACCACAGGTGCCACATGGTACCTACATACATGTAGGCAAAACACACATGAAATGAATAATGTAAAAAATGAATAACAAAAATAAAACTAAAAATTGTTTGAAAAAATATTTTTGTGAGTCTATGTCTGGATATGTGCATGTGATTTCTGGTGTCTGTGGATGTCAAAGACTTTGGATTTCCCTAGAGCTGGAACTACTTGACTTCCAGTAGGTGCTGGAAACTAAATTTAGATATTTTGTAAGGATTATCATAAATTCTAGAACTTCATTGGGAAACCTTTGTTGAGTACTTTATTCCAGGCAGTATGCCAGGTTCTGTGGACAGCCAAGTACTGGTCCTTATCTCAGAGAAGCTAACAATCTAGAGCAATGATAAGTATACAAAGCAAAGTTAAAACTGCCTTCATAGTGATATTACAACATTATTTACTCTGGTGTGTCCTGCTGGGGACTGAACCTAGTGACAAGCATAGGCTCTGCCATTGCACTGTGTCTCTGGCTTGCCCACTCTACCTTTTTACTGTGCTGGAATCACACAGCCTGACAGCCTGTAGCATGAACCATGAATACCAGCTGACTGTGGTGGCCCACGCCCTTAATTCCATTACTTCCTTCTAGATCACTATGTTCACCTTCATTCTTTATACCTCATGGCATAAAATATATATTCAGATGTCTTATGTTTACATTTCTTAAATACTTTAAGAATTTTAAATGTATCTTTTCATTCTACACTCTGAAACAGGAAGACAGAGGCAGATGAGTCTGAGTGTAAGGCCAGCTACATAATGAGGCACTGTCTGAAAAAATAAACAAAAAGTAACACCAACTAAATCATATTATTAATGACTAGGGACTTTACCAGCAAACACTTAAAATGCCAGCTTTGACTTAAATCCATGATCAAACAAACAGTAGATATTATCAATTATATTAAATTGTGACAGTTTTTAAGGTTCTGTGGATGAAATGGGAAATATAGGTAAAGTTCTGTCTGTGCTGTACTCAAGTTTCTTAGTCCTCTTGGGAAGTCACATCTATGACTTCAGTTGCAAGCTGAAGACACTGCTGCTTGCATAGAGTACTATTTTATATAAACGAGCAATAAACATATACTCTGGTTATTTCCTCACCTAGACTTAATTTGGTAGAATGTTTTTCCAAAATGAAGAGAACCTGTCACTTTAAGGAAAATAACTGAGAATATTGTAGCTGGTGAAAAAAATTAAAGATAAAATTTTATGTGAAAATATATGAACCAGGGAACCCTAGTTTGAATCTCCAACACCACACAAAACAAGTAGAAGTTGCATCATCTTTAACATCAGTTCGATAGAATCCTATTATTTTTCTGATGAAATTAGTACTGACATTAAGTCAAGATTTTTAATGATTGAGGAAATGAGTAATAATAACGAAATTTGCATAATGCACCAAGCCAGTGTTTAAGTGACTAAGTGGAGGGTGGTCTAGAACCATGCACGAGGAGAGAACCTACGCAAAGTTACCTAAGCTGTACATGAACTATGTAGCTAAGGCTAGCGAAAAATTACTGATTCTCCTCTTCTAATAACTTGAAGACGGGATTACAGACATACACTACCATATTTGCCAAGTATAAAGCGTTCTAAAAGGTGCCCAAAAGCTTAATTTTGAACCCATTTAGAGCCTGAAATAATTATTCACACATGATTTTTGATGATTGATGATTAAACAGCTCTCTCTAGGTTGGTTTGGAACTCACTATGTAGCCCAGGCTTCCCAGAACCTCGGGCAGCAGCATATGAGCAGCATTCCCTGGTAGGATTACAGCAGTGAACTGCAGACCTGGTAAAAATAAACCTTTATGGTACACAATGATGTCCATTCATTTACTGTCTTTGAATTTAGGTATCAAGTTTGGTAATCACCTTTTTTAAGGAAAGGCATCAACTCTGCAATATTTTATAAAATTCTTAAATTTCACTCTGCACAAAGGGGACTGCTAGAGTTTGCCCCAGATTGTTGGGATTATGGTGGCTTCAATAAAATGAAAACATCCTTAGCATGACATAGATTAAATGTCATAGGGAGAGGAAGTTTTGAATGCCACACATTAGTCTGATATTTTTCTTTCTGGTATATAGCTTGTAGACCCTGGAGTGAAAGCGTGGACACCGACTAAGGGAAAGCAAAATGTGATCATGTTTGTTGGATTGCAAGGGAGTGGTAAAACGACAACGTGTTCAAAGGTAAAATAATCTTTAAAATAAAAAGTCATATGCAAGATATATTTGTGTAAATAGAGTTTTAAAGCTAGGATATAGATTGTTGTTTTACAGTTTTGTTACTTGGTGCATCTTTCCTGCTTTTGTAATATTTTTATAGGAAAAGACATAGAATCCTATAGTTTCCTATGACATTTGTTAAAATGTTAGGCTGCTACACCAGGTGTGGTGATGCAGGACTGTAGTTCCATCCACTTGTGGAGGTGGGGAGATCAGGAATTGAAGGGATCCTCAGCTCCATAGTGAGTTTGAGGTCAGCCTTAGCTGTAGGAGACCATCTCCAAAAAACCAAACCAAAAACAAACAAACAAACAAAACCAATAAAAGCAATGTTAATTCTGGTTCCTTTTGAAACAGAAAAAGCAATTCCTGTTCTTAAAGAGTAAGTATGGCCAGATACAGTGGAAGAAGAGGCTGATGGGCCTTTAATGGGTTGAGGCCAGCCTGTGTTGTAGTTACTTCCAGCCAGGCAGGGCTGCATGGTGAAAAAGAGGCAGGGTATGTGTGGGAGGTAGGGATCTCAATGAATTTTTCTTTTTAAGTGAAGAAAACGCAGTAAATTTACTTCGTTTTGACACAAAATACTCCTTTGAGTGTCCCATTGTATATGATATGGCCTTTTATCTTACATATGCTTATATTGGTTTTTTTTTTTTAATTCATTTTCTGATACTTGCTTTTTCTAGAATTGGGTTCCCCAACTTAATTGCTAGATTTTTTTTTCTTTCCCCCACAAACAGGCTTTAGCCGTGTTATAGTTTAAGGGCAAGAGTAATGGTTATTTTTAAAGGATAGTATTAATTATTTTAGCCTTAACATTACAAGTTAACATTTTTGACAGTAATTATTGTTACTTTTTCATCTTACAGTCATTGAATGACAATTTAAACTCTTAAGAGATTTTGCTGTGCCTCAGTATTTTATATTACATTCAAGAGAATTATAAAGCTTTACTCCTTAGATAATAAGATTAAACAATGTTGTATATAAAATGATTTATTATGTTTTCTGATACTTTATTCTGAATCTTCCTTTCCCAGTTAGCATATTATTACCAGAGGAAAGGTTGGAAGACCTGTTTGATATGTGCAGATACATTCAGAGCAGGTAGTGTGTTGAAATTTAAAATCTGTTTTCTGTAATCTCCATTGTTATATTTGAGACTTCATTACCTATTTCTCTTTTAGGAGCCTTTGACCAGCTAAAACAGAATGCCACCAAAGCAAGAATTCCATTCTATGGAAGGTAGGCTACTGTTTGCTTTGGTTTTGTGAGACCAGTTTCAGTTTTAGTCTAGTCTGTCCTGGAAAACTTTAGTAGTCCAGGCTGGCCCTGACTTGTGATTCTTTTGTCTCAGTCTTCTGAGTATTGGGATCACAAGATGTATGGCACCATACATGGAGTCCTTTTTTTGTTTTAAGAAATTGGAAAGCCAGGCATGGTGATGCACGCCTGTAATCCCAGCACTTGGGAGGCAGAGGCAGGCAGATCTCTGAGTTCGAGGCCAGCCTAGTCTACAGAGTGAGTTCCAGGACAGCCAGAACTACACAGAGAAACCCTGTCTCGAAAAATAAAAAAAAATAAAAAAATTAAAAAAAATAAAAAAAGAAAGAAAAGAAAGAAAGAAATTGGAAGCATACCTCATTAATACATGCTAGGGAATATAAAGTATGTAATACGAAAAAAATTAAAAATAAAAGTCGGGGCCTGGCAACCTGAGTTTAACCATAGAAACATGATAGAAGGAGAGAACCAGCTTGGGAGGGTTATCCTTTGACGTCCACATGTGTACCGTGGCATATCAATGTGTAGGTATGCCTACTTGTGTGTGCATGCGTGTGCACACACACACACACATACACATACACACACACACCTACAAATAAGTATATCTTTAAAACACTACAAATGAAGCACATATTGGCATATCTAATTAGTATTTTTAGTGCTGTTTTATTATCATCTACATTACATATGTTTATAGGAAGATAGGTTACTTTAGATTAAAATGATTATTTGACAGGTATTTTAGTGTTACTATTGCTCTAGCGAAACAACATGACCAGAAGCAACTTTGGAAGGAAAGGTTTACCTGGCTTACACTTCCACACCATAGTTCATCCTTGAAGGAAATTGGGACTGGAACCTGAGGCAGAAGCTTACATAGAGGCCATGGGGAGATGCTGGCTATTGGCTTCCTCCACGTGGTTCTTCCAGAAGTGTTTTCTTAATTGAGGTTCCTTACTGTTAGATAACTCCAGTCTGTGTCAAGTTGACATAAAACTAGCCAGCACAGCTTTGTACCTAGAGTCTTACTAATGGATATATGGATTGTATACATTTGTCAGAACTCATCAAAGGAGACTGGGCATGTACCATATGGATAGAGTACTTGCCTGGGATATACAAGGCCCTGAGTTTAATACCTAGTTCCACTAAAGCAAAGCAAGACAAAACAACCTCCTCCTTTCAAAAGAACATTTATTAAAATGAATACAATGGGGGGACTGTAGAGATGGCTCAGCAGTTAAGAGCACTGACTGCTCTTCCAGAGGTCCTGAGTTCAATTCTCAGCAACCACATGGTGGCTCACAACCATCTATAATGAGGTCTGATACCCTCTTCTGCTGTGTCTGAAGAAAGCAACAGTGTACTCACATATAACATAAATAAAATAATTCTTTTTTAAAAGTTGAATATAGTGGGGGCTAGTAAGCTGGCTCAGCAGGTAAAGTCACTTGCCATCAACACTGGCAACTTGAGTTTAATTCTCAAGACCTTGATAGTGAAAGGAGAACCTACTGCTTCAAGTTGCCCAGGGACGTCTCAGGTGCACCATGGTTTGTTCATGCTTATAAGCATACACCTATAGAAGATTGAGTAAATAAGGAGATGCATATAATGAAAGGAAGAATGAATGCAGTGGTACACTTGGTTGTGTTGTTTTGTTTGTTTGTTTGTTTTGGTTTTTGGTGTTTTTTTTTTTTTTTTTTTTTTTTTTTTTTTTTTTTTTTTTTTTTTTTTTTTTTGGTTTTTCGAGACAGGGTTTCTCTGTATAGTCCTGGCTGTCCTGGAACTCACTCTGTAGACCAGGCTGGCCTCGAACTCAGAAATCCGCCTGCATCTGCCTCCCAAGTGCTGGGATTACAGACGTGCACCACCACGCCCGGCCGGTTGTGTTGTTTTTGATAGCAATCTCACCTTTAAACTCTCCTTTTAAACTGCTCTTTAGAAATAATTACTGCAATCTTTTATGAAGCCTACTATCTGTATATATGTAGTCATTGTCACTTTTTATGAAGATCTTTGATCCTGTTTTCTTATAAATTTACAAATTATAGTTGTATAGCTATACTTTCAGTACTTAAGATGCTAAGGTGAAGATTATCATAAGTTCAAGACTAACCAGAACTATATATAGTTAGTACCAGTTTAGCCAGGGCTACATAGTGAGAAATTATCTCAAAAAATAATTAATTAGTTGATTGATAATATATAGCAGCGATAATAACTGTCATTTTTATTTAATCTCTGTATGGGTGTTTTACATGCATATATGTCTACCGTGTATGTGCCTGCCTGGTGCCATCGGAGAATAGAAGATATTGTATCGCTTGGAACTGAAGTTAACATAGTTATGAGCCCAGTTTTGTGGGTGCTGGGAACTAAACGTAGGTCCTCTGGAAGAGCACCCAGTGTTCTTAAGTGCTCTTCCATCTCCAGGCCCTGCCCCTGGTTTTTTGTTATTGTTGTTGTTTTTGTTTTTTTAGGGATGTATTTGTTTTGGTTCATGTCTGTATTAATACTAACATACCAGAAAAAAACATAAATGCCCAACATCAATGTACACAGTAAATGATGATGCCATCTGGTGGGATGCTGTATAATTTAAAAATACTGTTTCACAGGAGCATTTAATAACTTCATAGAATTATAACAAAAGGTATAGCAGGTATAACAAAATGGAAAAGCAGGTATAATACACTTTGTAACATGACTTCATTTATTAAAGAAGATATTTTTAAAAATGTTTAAGGAAACAATTCAGAAAAAAATACCTGTAGTAAGTAGTTATGCAGACTTGGGTAGGAAAAGTTTAGTGGTACCCCATGATGCTAAAGAAATGGGCTTCTGTATTTATTACTTATTAGTACTTTCTTCTAAATTGAAAATATAATATTTTCAATTTTTCAGAATAGATTAAAAGTAAACTGACAGTTTCCAAGTAAATAATATTTGACTGTTTTCCCATTGTGGTGTTGTTAAATTATTTGTTCATCTTAAATAGCTATACTGAAATGGATCCTGTCATCATTGCTTCTGAAGGAGTGGAGAAATTCAAAAATGAAAATTTTGAAATTATTATTGTTGATACAAGTGGTCGTCACAAACAAGAAGACTCTTTGTTTGAAGAAATGCTTCAAGTTTCTAATGCTATAGTGAGTAGCTTCCCATGGGACACCGTTTTAAGAACTTCAATTTAACTATGAAACCTGATTGAGTTTATGAATATAAATTACTCCTTACCTGTAAGACTGCTACTATCACTGAGTGATAAAGGCCTTACTGTCATCAAAATAGAAAAAAAATAATGAAAAATTAAGAATTTATCTCAAGTATTTGTTGGTTTTTTTTCTTGTTATTTAAATTTAGTAGAAACAATAATTTTAAAGATTTTTCAAAATGAAACATTATACTGTCATTTAGTGTTTCCTTTAAAGCTGTTAAGAGGTGGAGCTAGGTGTAGTGACACATGCCTTTTATTGTAGTCTTGAGAAACACTGTGAGTGCAATGCCAACGTAGTCTATGTTTTCTTACCTTCTAGGCCAGCCAGGGCTACATAGTGAGACCTGTGTGTTGTTCATTGTTATGTTGCTGTGAGAAAGACACCATGACCAAGGC
Source organism: Apodemus agrarius (assembly GCA_964023405.1). Classification (NCBI taxonomy): domain Eukaryota; kingdom Metazoa; phylum Chordata; class Mammalia; order Rodentia; family Muridae; genus Apodemus; species Apodemus agrarius. The sequence continues at coordinate 68,730,524 of OZ030011.1, read as the reverse complement.
AGCTCTTATAAAAGAAAACGTTTAGTAGGTCTTGCTTACAGTTTGAGAGGTTTAGTCCATTATTAGAATGGTGGCACACAGTCAGACATGGTGCTGGAGAAGTAACTAAGAGCTCTACATCCAGATCTGTAGGTAGCAGAAAAGAGCTGCTGGGCCTACCTTGGGCTTTTGAAACCTCAAAGCCCACCCCCAATGACACATTTCTCCAGCAAGGCTACACCTACTTCCAAACAGCCACACCGCCTAATCCTTCTGAAGTAGCACCAGTCCCTGATGACTTGGCATTCAAATATAGGAGGCTATGGAGACCATTTTTATTAAAACCACCATACCCCTTCTCAACAAAACAAAAACAAAATTATGATGGAAATAATGTAGCAGTAAGAAACAGCTTAACAACCTGTTGCATACCTTATTCTTTGGTTGGTGATTTTTACTAATTAGTGTCTTTTTAGTGCTACTGTTATTTGACAAATGTGAATGGATTTGTTTGTTTGTTTGTTTGTTTATGGAGACAGGGTTTCTTTTTGTAGCTTTGGTTATTCTAGAACTGATTCCTCTTTAGAATATGCTGGCCTCAGTCCCCAACTCAGGTCTTTCTCTGTCTCCTAAATGCTGGGATTAAAGGTGCAAGGTTGTCTTCTTCATTTAGGTCTCATCTCAAAATATTTTCCAAAGAGGTTACCATAGTTTCTTCTCTGTATCGTGAGCACAAAGTTTTTCCTATTTATCTCTTTGTCAAGACCTATATGCCACCTTATTTATGGTGCTCCCTCAGTCAGTACTTACTGATTCAATATTTATAATAAATGTTCTATACATACATGCTCATGGTGACCTTTTTGTAACACCAGTAAAACATGTCTTTTTATTACTTTCTAGCAACCTGATAACATTGTTTATGTGATGGATGCATCCATCGGACAGGCTTGTGAGGCCCAGGCGAAGGCTTTTAAAGATAAAGTAGATGTAGCTTCAGTAATAGTGACAAAACTTGACGGTCATGCAAAAGGAGGTGGTGCTCTCAGTGCGTGAGTATCAGTTGAAGTTTCACTATTATGGTTGTTATTAATTCCTTTGCCCTGTCAGTCATTCGTTTTATGCCTTGGGATCGTGTGTGTGTGTGTGTGTGTGTGTGTGTGTGTGTGTGTGTGTGATTTTATGAGTTTCTTACTCTGTTTTTAAAAACATTTTAGTAATGGAATTGATAGAATCCATAAAAGAGATTTGTACAAAAGGAATTTTTGAGCCCAATTGGTATAGGTCTAACTAGTGAAAAGAAACTTTAATTTTATTCATTTTGTCTAATATCTTTAAAGAATTTGTTTTCTTTTTTTTGAGGTTATTTTATTTTCTCTTTGTAGAGTTGCTGCCACAAAAAGTCCAATTATTTTTATTGGTACAGGGGAACATATAGATGACTTTGAACCTTTCAAAACACAACCTTTCATCAGCAAACTTCTTGGTAAGTATAGTATGGAACAATCTCTGAGATGGTATGGATCTTAAAACAAATTAGGGCTTTAGTCCTGAGCTTACTATCTTAAAAAGGTAACTTCCTTTTGTGACTTATCATTCTAACCTGATTTTACTTTTCTTTTAAGTGCTGGGGATTGAAACCAGGGCCTTGCATGTGCTACTGAGCTGCATCCCCAACCCTCTAAACCTCTTCTTTGCTGTGGTCAGCGTGGAATCATGAGTTATTAGATGGAGAGCTTCTTAGAAGAGTTTGAGTACATAATGCAGAAATGTAGTTGTAGTAACAGAGGTATTGATACTAAAACCTTCCTGTTGTCCTAAAGTGTTATAGGTAGGGAGCATGGAATTAGTAGGTTAGCCTTGGGCTGTCTTCCCTGATTTTTGTCTTTGCTGCAATTTAACTTTCTCAGCTTGAGTTCTTTTCACATAAAATACAGTAAGAGTACTTAACCTTGCAAAAACTATTACATGTGCCAATGTATTTGTAAAGATGAGCATATTGTTTTCCGTTCACTTTTCTCTTTGGTGTCTTTCAGGAATGGGTGACATTGAAGGACTGATTGATAAAGTCAATGAGTTGAAGCTGGATGATAACGAGGCTCTTATAGAGAAGCTGAAGCACGGTATATTTGTAGCAAGAAGGCATTTTCTCTCAATTGTTTTTGTTTTTTGTTTTGGTTTTGTTTTTTCTTTTCATGATGCTGAGGCGTGAACTGGGGTTTGCACATGCTAGGCAAGTGCTTTACTGCTAGTCTACCTCCAACCCATTGGTTTCTGAGAGCGTGTCTTACTGTATAGCTAGGCTGGCCTTAGAGGTTTGGTCTTCCTGCTTCCACTTTGGTGGAATGCACTATCATACTTTCCCTTCATTTCTTTTCTTTCTTTTTTTTTTTTTTCTTTTTCAAAAAAAAAATTGTAAGCTATGCAGAGGTGGCACATACCTTTAATCCTAGCACTTAGGGGGCAGAGACAGGTGGATCTCTGTGAATTCAAGGCCAACCTGGTCAACAGAGTGAGTTCCAGGACAGCCAGGGCTGTTACACAGAGAAACCCTATGTAGCAAAGAGAACAAGACTGGGAATAGCATGGGCTTTTGAAACCTGGAAGCCCAGTGCAGTGACAGATTTCCAACAAGGCCACACCTTTAATCATTCCTTAACAGCCCACCAACTGGGAACCAAATATTCAAATATGTGAGCCTGTGAGGACCATTGTCATTCAAACACCACATCCAGACTATCCTTGAGCTTGGGATCCTTTTGCCTCACCTCTGGAATGATGGAGTTATAGGTGTGTGCCACTACACCTGGCTGACTCCATCAATCTAAAATCCTCCAGCAGCTTCCCATTGCCCTTAAAGTGCTTTTATTTTATTTTTTTTTTGTTTGTTTGTTTGTTTGTTTTTTTCGAGACAGGGTTTCTCTGTGTAGTCCTGGCTGTCCTGGAGCTCACTCTGTAGACCAGGCTGGCCTCGAACTCAGAAATCCGCCTGCCTCTGCCTCCCAAGTGCTGGGATTACAGGCGTGAGCCACCATGCCCGGCCTTAAAGTGCTTTTAAATGATCCCATTATGTAGTCTACTTCCCATCTTCTGCATAAGGTTTTGACACTGCTATAGTTAGCCTTTTGAGGCAGCCTGCTGAATTTTCAGTTTCTCACATCTTGATCTCCTAACATGTCGTACCTGATTCCTAGAAGCCTATGATCCATGTTCCTCTGTACTCTATAATTCATTGTTGTCATTCATCACAATCATTTCATACTCACCTTCCTTCTTGAAGGTGAAGGCCAGGTTCATCACTGGTCTCTTCATCTTTCATCTTCTCAGTACCTTCCTCAGGATCTGACACGTTGGTCCTCAGTAGACATGGATTCAGTGGCTGAATTTATCTTTCATTGCCTTCTGTCATTCTTTGTTGATTTTTGTTTTTCTTTTGAGAATAGAGTCTTGGAGCTTGCTATGTAGACTAGGCTGAGTCCATATGTCCCTGCCTCTGTCTCAGGAGTTTTGGGATTAAAGGCTGCATCATGCCAGGCCTTTCTGTCTTGAAGCAGTGGCCTACTTCTGCTTCTGTGTACTGTACATAGTCTGTCTACTCTCTGACTTCTGACTCCTTAGATATCTGCAGCATTTTTGTCTTTATTCATAAAGTCTGTTTGTTTTGAGGTCACCAAGCTCTACTTACTTTACAATTACAATTATTGTTCTAATGTTCTCCAGTTAACATTTGATAGTGTCACTTGATTTTTCTACTTTTAAAGTTTTCACTTGATTGTATTGCATGGACTTTCTGTTCATTGATCACTTAGTTTGCTTTAAAAAAATCACGTGTGTATGCATATGAATGTGTATATAACATGTCATGTCATGCATATATATGTATGGAAATCAGAAGATAACTTGCAGAACTCTTTTCTCCTATCTTATGTGGGTTCTGGGTCTCAAACTCAACTCATGAGGTTTGATGGCAAATGCCTGTACCATTGAGCCATCTAGCTGGTCCTTCTTCTTTACGAATGGCCAAGTGGATGCTAGGATCTAAACAATGATCCTTACAGCGGAACTGCAATCACTCTGAATCACTGAACCCTTTACCAGCCCAGACTTGGTTCAAAATTTTAGTGTGTCCATTTCCCTCCAGTCAGTTTATTTCATACAGCATGATTTCTATAATAATAATAATAGTAATAATAATAGTAATATAATAATATTCTTATTACTGTGTGTGTGATATGTGCGTGAGTGAACATGCTGTGGCATGTATACACAGATGAAAGAACAACCGAAATCAGTTCTCTACTTCTATCTTTTTATGGTTTCCAGGGATTAAACTCAGGTCAACAAGTGGCATGGCAAGTACCTGTATCCACCAAGCCATCTGACCAACCCACATAGTTTGGTTTTCTTTTTGAGACAGAATCTTCTTTTTATCCCTGAATAGCTAAAGACTTGGAATCTTCTCATCCCCTGATTGTAGCAATTACAGGTGTGAGCCACTATACCAGTACATCAGCATAATATTGTTATGATCATCAATGAAGTTATATGTAGCTAATTTTTTTCATATAAGGACTCTTTATATAGCCCTAGCCATCCCAAAGCTCCCTCTGTTGACCAAGTTATCCTAAAACTCATAGGATCCAGCTGGGATTAAAAGCATGTGTCCTGCCGGGCAGTGGTGGCGCACGCCTTTAATCCCAGCACTTGGGAGGCAGAGGCAGGTGGATTTCTGAGTTCGAGGCCAACCTACAGAGTGAGTTCCAGGACAGCCAGAGCTACACAGAGAAACCCTGTCTCAAAAAAAAAAAAAAAAAAAAAAAAAAAAAATCCAAGAACCAAACCAAAACAAACAAACAAACAAAAAACATGTGCCCTCACTCTCCTGGCATTATTTGAGTACCGTTTCTTCCTCTGTCTGTTTTCTGATCATGGATAGCTAAGCTATTAAGACATTGCAGATCTTATAAATCAGTTTTGCCATTTTATATTTTTGCCCATAATACATAGGAATTTTACATGTTCTATATTCTCTAGCTTTTGCTATGTCCAAGCCTTTTAATTGTAGCCATTTTAGTAGGTGTAGTTTGTCTGCCTTGTGTCTGAGTTTCTGTGTGTTTGTATATGTTTATCCAATGTGTTAGAGTAGTCGGCTGTGGTACAATCTGACCATGTGCCTACTACTCCTGTAGCATTCATCCTGGCCTCCACACAATGACTGTGCAGTAAGTGTGTGTTGATTGCACAGTATGCTTCAAGTTGTATTCATGCTTGCTACTATATCTGAACTTATTGTATTGCATTTCAGGTCAGTTTACATTGCGAGACATGTATGAACAGTTTCAGAATATTATGAAAATGGGCCCGTTCAGTCAGATCTTGGTTAGTTACCCTTAAATGTTTCTAAAATTTATTTATACTTCTTTGTATTCATCTTATTTTTATAAAGAAAGCAAGTTTAATATACTGCAAAGCTTCAGGCTTGGCTATAATAGGAGAGCCTTCTGCCTTATTAGCATATACCAATTTTGTAAAATGGTGGGGTTTGTTATGACATTTTCATGAGTTTATATGATGTGCTGTGTTTTGTTTTTCATTGTAATATCTAAGAACTGATATACTTACATTAATCATTGGGTAAAATGGATCTTTTAAGAATTAGTTTCAAAGTTAGTATTTAAATATTGACATTTTGAGCAATATTAAGTCATTGGTGACTGTTTAAATCTGTTTTAGGGGATGATTCCTGGCTTTGGCACAGATTTTATGAGCAAAGGAAATGAGCAGGAATCAATGGCGAGGCTAAAGAAACTGATGACAATCATGGACAGTATGAATGACCAAGGTGAGAGGGCGCTGGGACGGGGCAGGGTTCCGAGTGCCAGCAAGGTCTCAGTGACCTTATTTTCTTGTTGGCAAGATGGAAGAAACTTAGACCAAAAGATTACTTTTAGATAGATGAAGAATAACCTGTACACTTTGACTTAAAGGGTTGTGATCACTGGGCTGATTCATCATTGAGAGAAATGTGAAGTATAACACTTCTTTAAATGAGTTCTGAAGAAAGAGTTGTATGTTTTCTTTATGTGAATATGGATAAATGGGGAAAGTTACAGTCAATTTTGAGATACTCCTGGGCTTAAAAGAATTTAAATGTTGACTAGGTATAGTGGTGCACTCCTTTAATCCAAGCATTTGAGAGACAGAGGAGGCGGGTCTATTTGAGGCCACCCTGACGTACATAGCAAGTTCTAGACTGGTCAGAGATACAAAATGAGATCCTGTCTCAAAAATAATCAGGGGTTAGAGACATGGCTTGGCGGTTTAGAGTATTGGCTGCTTTTTTATAGGTCCTGTGTTCAATTCCCAGCACCCACATGGTGGCTGACAACCATCTTTGACTGTAGTAGTCCCATGGGACCCAATACCCACTTCTGATGTGCAAATGTACATGCAGACAAAACACCTGTATACATAAATACATCGTTTTTAAAAACCATTCATAAATAAATAAACATACCCTGGTCTTCTGGAAAATGAGCTAGTCCTTTTAATCATGGAGCTACTCCCCCACCCCCATATTGAGACAGGTTTCTCTGTGTATTTCTAGCTGTCCTAGAAACTGTCTTTGTAGACCAGGCTGGCCTCGAACTCAGGGATTTGCCTGCCTCTGCCTCCTAAATCCTGGGATTAAAGTCATACATTTCAGTCGGGCAGTCGTGGCGCATGCCTTTAATCCCAGCACTTGGGAGGCAGAGGGAGGCGGATTTCTGAGTTCGAGGCCAGCCTGGTCTACAGAGTGAGTCCAGAACAGCCAGGACTACACAGAGAAACCCTGTCTCGAAAAACCAAAAAAAAAAAAAAAAAAAAAAAAAAAAAAAGTCATACCCATGCCTAGCTTCCCACCACCACCCTGACTCTCAGTTAGATACTTACTTGGATACTTACTAGCATGGGGTAGAGGATTTGATATACATGTGTGGAGTGGAGGTCAGAGGACATCTTTAGGAAGTTGGTTCTCTCCTCCCATGTGAATTTCAGAGCTTGGCAACAAACACCTTTATCTACTAAGCCATCTGGACTGCTTATTTAGGGATGGTATAAAGAGAATGTTGGAATAGACATATAACAGGCTTATAATCCGGTCACCCAAGAGGCCAACCTGAGATATAATGAAAACAGGACTGAGAAGTATTTTCTGTTATGTCTGCATTTTGGTTTTGTTTATTTTGCTCTGTTTTGTTTGAGTTTTTCATTTGTTCATTTCTGAGACAATCACACTATAGAATTTTTCTTTCTCCCACTCCTTTTCATCTTCTTTGAGACAAGGTTCACTGTGTAGCCCTTGCTGGCCTGGACCTTGCAATCCTTTTGCTTCAACTTCCTGAATGCATGTGCTATCTACAGTGTATAACTCAAAGTAGATAGTTTAACTGAAGTCCACCTCATTCCTTCCATTGTATATAAGTAAAGGCAGAACACCTTATATTCCAAATGATCAAAAACTCAAGGGGACTGTCAAGTATACTACAAAAGGATTAGAATATTACCAGGTATAACTTCTCCACTATAGGAAATCCAAGAATTTCTCCATTAGTTGCACATAGAGTCTCTGTCTTCCACTTGCTTATGAGGTCTAAATGTGTGAAGTAGAAGTTAGCAGTTATTTAGGGTAGGATGACAGTGAGTGCCTCTGTTCTGATTTTGTACTACGTTACGTTCTTGTGATATGTGAAGGACATAGAAAGAATAGACATGTAAAATACAGGGTGACAGATGTAGTTTTAGAAGTCCTCAGATGATTTTCCTTTTAAAGGCCAGGTCTTACTATGTAGCCCTATCTAGCCTGGAAGTTGCTGTGTAGTCCAAACTTGCTTCAATCTTAAAGTAATCCTCCTGCCTCATGAATTCTGGGATTAAAGATTTGTGTTACCACACCTGTTGGTTCTCAGAATGTTCTTATTAAATTGTAGATAAACTATACATATGTTTGCTTTGTTCCTTTTATTCTAATGCTATAAATATTTTTAAAAACATTTTCTACTTTAAAATTTTAAAGTAAAAGCAAACATGACAAACACTAATATTTATTAAATCTGTTTTATGGTTTGGTCATTTATATGTATGTTGTTCTGTATACATGTTCTAATGTACAGAGAAATGAAATTTTATCTCTGTAAAATGAAACAAGCTGGGGAGATGGCTCATGGAATGAGACTATTTGCTATGAAGCAAGAGGACTGGATTTCAAATCTCCAGAATCCATGTACAAAAACTAGGCATGGCTGTATTCCTCTACCCCTTCTGCTGAGTTATGGGGACAGGCAGATCCTAGGAGCTTGCTGGCTGGTCAGCCTACCCAAAACACCAAGTGACGAGCGACATGGTCGCCGAAAGATCCTGTGCCAACAGATACATTTGGCGAGTGCACTTTCTCTCTCTCTCTCTCTCTCTCTCTCTCTCTCTCTCTCTCTCACACACACACACACACACACACACACACACACACACACACCCTGCACCCATAGCTGAGAGTTGATGATATAGCTCAGTGGGTAGAGTGCTTGCCTAGCACACAGGAATCTGTTAGAACCCAGCAAACAGGGTCTACTATCAAACACCTGTTATCCCAGCCCTCAAGAAATGGGAGCAGGAGGATCAGAAGTTCAGTAATCCTCAACTACATAGAGATTTTGAGTCTCGCTAGGGATATATAAGACCCTGTATCTAAGACATAAGGATAAATTTAAAAAGGCATCTGTAAAAGCCCCTGAAGTTTTATATTGCCCATTTGAAATTCCTTTATGAGTCAGTTCTTCCTTGTTCAGTTCCAAGTTTTGTTTCAAGTTTGGCTTTATTCCTATTTTCTAACAAATACACTTTAATTTTTAGGACAGGGACAGAGTGCTTAGCTACTCTGCTAATTTTATATGATGAAATTATTTGTCTTTGTCTGCAGAACTGGACAGTACAGATGGTGCCAAGGTTTTTAGTAAGCAGCCAGGCAGAATCCAAAGAGTTGCCCGGGGATCAGGTGTGTCAACGAGAGATGTTCAGGAGCTTCTGACCCAGTACACCAAGTTTGCACAGATGGTGAAAAAGATGGGAGGTATCAAAGGGCTTTTCAAAGGTGAGCGGGGAAACACTGTGTCACCTAAGAGAACAAAGTTCAGAAACAAAATGTTAAAACCAAGTAGTCTCATAGTGGAAAAGTTACTGCTGAATTGCTGAATTTCCTGTTGTAGGACTCATGCAGTAACAATGAAAAGCCCTTCAAATGATCCATTATAGAGAATTTCTTGTGGTTTTCCTAAAAAAAAAAAAAAAAAAAAAAAAAAGTTATTGAGAATAAGATTAGTAAACTGCATGATGTTCTTTACCACACCATATACTAATTAATGTCTTATTTTATCAGGCGGTGACATGTCTAAGAATGTGAGTCAGTCACAGATGGCAAAATTAAATCAACAAATGGCCAAAATGATGGACCCACGAGTTCTTCATCACATGGGTAAATATAAAATTCTTGGTCAGTTGTAATGTACAGTTAAATATACAAGGGTTGTAGTTTAATGGTAAGCCTTTTGTAGTGAGATATAAAAACCAGTTTAAAGACAAGTGACTGAAGGGAGATGAAAATCTGAATCCCAACTGACTAATCATTCTAGGTAAGGAGAAGGTTTCTGAACAGTATGAAAAACCTGTGTGTGTGTGAGAGTGTGTGTGTGTGTGTGTGTGTGTGTGTGTGTGTGTGCATGCACGTGTGTGTGCATGCATGTGTGCGTCCATCTGTCTGTGTGTGTGTCTGTGTCTGGTGTATATGGTGTGAGCGTGTGTGTTCATGCTACATTGTTCTTGTGGAGATCAAAGAACAAGCGGCAGAGTCTTGTACCTTGCAGAAGCAGTATCTCTGGTTTTTGCTGCTGCACTGTGTAGTGAAACTCCAAGCTGTCTTACTGTGTCATCTGATACTTTGCCTGTGGTGATCCTCCCAGCTTTCCTACTTCACCCTGGGCCAGCAAGCTGGCCCACAGGCCTTTATCTTGCTGAGTGTTGAGATTACCGATGCATGCTGCTGCATACGTCTTTCTCCTTGGGTCCTGGGAGTTCAGTGTGGTCACTAGGCTTGAGTCACTTGTACTCACTGAGCCACCTCTGTAGTTTATAAATAAGCTGAGGTATTAGTTTGTCCTCTGCTACCACCCGTATGGTGTGTCGTGTATCTGTGTGGTCTGTGCATGTGTCTGCTAGTGTAAGTACACGTGGAGACCCGGCATTGGTATCAGGGGTCTCTCCCTGTTGCTCTCCACTTTTTTTTAATTAAATTTTTTTTTTTTTTTTTTTTTTTTTTTTTGGTTTTTCGAGACAGGGTTGACAGGGTTTCTCTGTGTAGCCCTGGCTGTCCTGAAACTCACTCTGTAGACCAGGCTGGCCTCAAACTCAGAAGTCCGCCTGCCTCTGCCTCCCAAGTGCTGGGATTAAAGGTGTGCGCCACCACGCCCAGCTGCTCTTCACTTCTTTAAAGATGGTGTCTCTAACCAAACTGACTTGGTGCTTGCTGTCTCAGCTGCACTTTTGACCAGCCACTCAGCTCCCAGGATCCATGTGTCTCTCTCTGTTCCCCTCCCACCTCCTGGGGTTGGGGTTAGAGGCTCTGGCCACCCTTCCCAGCTTCCGTGCAGGGCTGGGTGTCCACATGCAGGTCCTCACGCTGTGCAGCAGTCAAGCACTCTACCTAAGGAGCCGGCTGGCAAACCCGTTTCTCCTCTAGTTTTTAAAAATTATTTTACTTTATTTAATT